>CM077788.1:14919653-15612153 GCA_039737535.1 Lagodon rhomboides | reverse complement strand
TTAGAGGCAAAACATTTATATTCACTAGACGAGGTGCCATAGTAAAAAGAATACAGTTATATTAAGCATCTAGTGAAAAACTAAATAGTGAGAGGCTAATATACGTGTGTGTGTTTGTATTACTAGTGTGGGTATCGACGGCTCAAGATGTCGTCCCAGAAATGACAGCAGTCGCCTCCATATCATCCCACTGCCCAAGAACATGAAGCCTGTTACCAGCCAGAATACACGTGGGTCCTGGTGACAAACATGAATAGGCAAACACATAAATACAGAGTATGTGGGTATAACATACAAAAGGTTAATTAATTAAAACATTTGATAATATATTGATAAAGTGTCAACTCTGTTTTAATTTAATGAATTGTTTTTTTCCTGTAAAATGTCTAAGGAACTATCCCAAACCAAAGTTTTGCATTTTATCAGAACACAAACCACAACACAAAGGCTTAACGATACAAAATCGAGACAAGCAAAAAATCCTCATATTTGACTCACACTCAGATATGATACAAGTCTTAAGAAGAAAGCCGTCTCACCTCTTCAAAGGACGACGTCAAATTCATTCCAAAGGCCACCCCAATCAGACCAAATAAGGTTAGAGAGAAGGAACCCATCGTCAGCTGCAGATTGAGGCGCATCATCACATTACGGTGGCTGGAACAAAGGAAAACAGACAGCACATGTAGAGCCAACAAGTCAATAGGATTCAAAAGAACTTTAAATGTATTTTATATATCGACTTAAAGAATAGGTTCACAATTTATCTTATTGCTGTAATCACCTTAAAAAAAAGGTACAAGGTAAATGTATGTTATTTTGATAGGGCTTAAAAAACAAAACTAGGTTTGATTCTTTTTATGATACATTCACAGAAAACAAAACAAAGCAGTCTATTCTATAAATGGAGTGTGGAGGAGGACATTTTTTAATCAATTTTTGCACAAAATGACGGAAGTGTGTTTTGTTCTTCCATCTCTTACATTAAAGGTACATCAGGAAGAGATCATTTAATGACCAGTGTGAACGTGAGGAATAATTGCAGCAGTGTTTTTTCAATGATCATATGGACACCTGACAGAAGACCTATGCTTTAACCATTTTCTCTGAATCCTCTTCAGAGAACAAGTAAGAAATTTGACACACATTGTAATCTACAATTACATCAAAGCAGCTTCAAACTAAATCCTGTAAATTGCACAACACAACTTTTATGAAGTCATTTTGAACAGTAAAAAATATTCACCAAAAAATTACAATGTGGTTTATTAAATGTGACTACATGCTCAACTTTAAAATGAGAGCTCAACTTGTACATCGTATAATCAGTGTGTATGTACCTGTCCAGATTGATGAAGATGACGCTCTCAGAGTCGTCTATCAGCCCTCTCAGCTCTCTGGCTTTGTTGCCCAGCTCCTCAGCCTGTATGGACCAGTTCACAGTCATTGTATGAACACCCAACACACTGAACAGTGCACTCACTCTGCATTTTATGAAATGACATTTGGCATTGAGTTTCACTTCTTTTCATATTGAACAAACAAATTAAGAGGGACACCAACACCATAATAACAAGATATACGGTCGTATTGTTCACACAAAGATAAACAAGGTGTTACATTAACGTTTAAAGTTACACTAATTAATTGTTGAACATTAATTTTTTATCAGGTGTTACTTGAGGCATTTTAATTATTTAGTCTTTAAAAGGAAAAGTGAATCATTTTACAGTAAATCAACATCTCGACTAGCCCTACCTGCATATAGTAATTCTCCAGTAACAGTTCCATCTCCTCAGCGTGGTCAATACCCAAACTGCTCTCCTCACTGGAATCACAGACAGACAGACAGACAGACAGACAGACACATGTTCATACACTGTTCTGGGAAAGACCTGGTCGTTACCAAAACTTTCAGTACCAGCATGACCATTTATATTTTGGAAATTGCATTACATAATTTTAACGTAAAACTTTTCACTTTCGATATGAATATGGGAAATACAACTGCATTTTTCTGCAGAACCAAAATTAGAAATGAGGACAATTTTAATACCCACTGTAAAAATACAGGAGAGAATTTTGTTGTCAGCCCTGGTCAGTTTAACAATTCATCTTAATATCCCAAAATGTAATAAGCAGTTGATGTTAAAGGCCTCGTTCATGGGCACTTCAGTGGTGGTAATGAGGGATGGGCAAACGTTGCCATACACTATCCCCACCCAGATTTATCCTGTTGGTGCAGGGGATTCCTCCGGTCACAAAAACACTTTGTTTATCCTTTAGACCCCCACTGACCTAAGCCCTAACCTGATCCAATGAGGACAATGGTGAAGATTAACAGTGTCTGAAGGGGAGAAAAAACACTATTTAAAGGGGGAAACAGATTGACACCTTAGATATCAATACGATCCTATCCTTTCTTATCTTTAATTGCAGCCACTGACTGGGAAGCTTTTAAGATAACTGTTTTTAGCATTCTTGTAAGTGAATATGTGACATACAAAACTCTTGGGTCGGTCCACTTGGTCAGACAGAGTTCTTCAATGATCTCATCCTCGTCCAAAATCTTCAGCAAGGAATCCTTAAAAACTTTGACGTCCGTCTCCAACTCTGATAAGCTGTCAGGCACAAGTGACAAGAGGAAAACTGAGAGACAGACTCAACAATATCCAGAATGTGAAAATGTATGCAGCCATGTTGATCCTCATCATACACAACTGTGTATCCATATTACAGAAATCCATTGCAACGTCCTCCCTTCACTTAAAATAGCATTTACAAGCTGTATCAGTGTATATGGCTGTGTGCTTTACCTCTTGCTGTTCTGCAGTAGTATATGCAGTTTACTTCTATCTGCAGAAAGGATTTTAGGATCCACAAGGGATTCCAATGTGTCCAATATCGACGGTTCTACATCATTCAGCCGAGCTTGTAGAGTGTTTACCTGTTGACACAGATACATGGGGATACTATATGCACTAGCATACTTCACCTTATCTCAGAACAGAGTCTTACATACTGCATGTTCAATTTATAGACAGGTTTTATCTGTGTTAGATGCTTAAATACACAGACACACAGAGCTTCTGTAATCAATCACCTTGTGCTGCAGTATGGCCTCCAGTGCTCTGAACTCAAAGGGCAGAGAGTGTGTGTGTGATGCTAGCTGAGGGGCCAGGTCCAGTACCAACCAACGCTCCAATCCAAGACCACGGAAATCCAACACCAACAAGTGCTCCGGGGTCACGATGGCTTTCAAAGACTGTGGAGAATCAGAAGGACGGGGACACACACCGAAATATAGAAAACATTGAAATATATTGGATGCAAATACTGAAACTTTTGTGCTTGCAGAACCATGACACATATGACTGCAATCCCAATAGTTGACTCTTGATCTGTAAATATTTGCGGTGAGACGCCAGACCAATGAAAACTCTTGTTGTGAACTCATGCTCTCACAGAGTCACAGTTAGATACCAAAAGCAGACGCACCAATAGGATCAGTGATCAGATTCCTGCATCTTGGGTCTCAGGCAGCATTCACACCCAGCCATTATATGACTGAAGCCTTTCAGTGTGTCACAGTGAGCTAAGACAGATAGACTCGGCTGCAGAAGAAAATCTTTAAACAGTTCAGGTAAAGTACCAGCACTGCTATGTTTCTTTGTTTTGATTTTATTTAGAGCAATATCTTTGAGCTGCAACAGTTATGGATTAATCTGTTAGTTGTTGAATTATTAATCAGTTTGAGAGAAAGAAAAAGAAATTGTTGCAATTCTCTGAGCCAGCCTCGTAATTGCGAATATTTTCAGGTTTCTTAACTCCTTTATGACAGTAGACGAAACAAGACATTTGAGGATGCCATCTTGGGCTTTGGGAAACACTGATCGCATCTTGCACAACTTCTGACATTTCATCGACCAAACAACTCGTAGATTAATTTAGAAAATAATCAGCAATCAAAGTAGTCGTTGCAGCCCCATATCAATTACAGAACCATGAAACATGAAGCGTGATCTGTCACTTGTTAATTACCATCCTGCTGAGGTTTGTATATTTGTTTGTCTCTCTAGCGGTCATGGTAGATTTCTTTCCTTTCCAATTTTAAACACAGATATAATTTCTATGACTTCTTCCCTTGCCAGGAAAGAGATGGGTAGGTATATAGTTTGATTTTAAGCGTTTACATCAATTGTTAATGAAACCCAAAATTAACAAAGTAAAAGCAAAGTCGCATCTCAAAATTTCAGATTGCCTTTAAATGTGATGAAATAAAATCTTGCCTGACTCATTTCATCTGCACAATTCAGCTAATAGAAGAAAAGAATTGAACAAAAAACAATTATTTTTAGAAAGTTGACCTACAAAGTGTTTGTCCATTCATCCTTCCTTTGTCTAATTAAAATGTCTAAAATTACAAAGCTTTATTCTATTCTAACTGCAGGATGGCTGCGAAGCTGATCTGTCTCACCCTGCTGCTGGTTCTGTTGTGTCCCATTTGGGCCAAAGAACCATGTCTAAGATCTGCCTCCACCTGCGACGAGTGCATCCAGTCTGGCCCTGAATGCGCCTGGTGCACCGCCCCTCAATTTAACATCCGCTGTCACACCATGAAGGGGCTGCGGAGAGCAGGCTGCCATAAAGGTGATATGTACAACCCTCGGGGTGACATGCAGGTTGTCAAGAATGACAGCAGGTTAGTATCCTGGTTTGAAGATCAACTACGACATTGACCTGTCTGCTGCACAGGCATCAAATTACCACAAACTAATATGATACTGGTGTTACATTAGTGCCATAATTTGCTCAAAACCCCAATGACCTCTGTGGCATTGATCTTCTTCTTCTTGCATATAAACTCTTGCAGCATCGTGCAAGTGAAGGCTGAGACTCTGTTCCTCCAGCCCCAGGAGCTGTCCCTCCGTTTGAGGCCAGGTGTGAGCCAGTCCTTCCCTCTCACTATCACCATGCCTACAGACCAGCCTATCACAGAGCTGACTATGGACACCAGCCCTGTGCCAGCAGGAGTCAACATCACATTCGGTAGCATTGTGAATGGAAACCCCCTGGTTGTGCAGGTCAGCAGAATTAAGATGGACATGAGCAGGATATTAGGAAGTACAACTGATCATAAAAATAAAAGCTCTTCTCTCTAGGTGGATGTTGAGGCTGCCCGGTGTCCCAGTGAGAGTGACGACTCAAGCCAGATGCAGAACAGGACTGGGCCCTGGTCTGTCCAGATGACACCCAGAGGCTTTTCAATGAGTGTGACGTTAGAGATAACTTTGGAGTGTGAGTACAGCTTCAGAACCATGCTGAGAAAATTACGATGTTGACACTAATACCCCACTATTTTTCTAAATATCAAAACATTCCAAATTTGATATGGGTCATGTTAACAGCATATTCCAATTTTGATATTCTGAATTAAGCCTTATTTTGAAAGTAGCATTTTCTGATTAAGACGTGGGATATACTGATATTATTAATGTTTTAGGAGCATTGTTTAGAATGCTTTTATTTATTATTTTATTGGCAAATAAAATACAATGTGTTTCCTCAGGTCAGTGTAACTGTACGAGAAACCGTGAGGAAAACAGCCCCAGCTGCAGTGGCCAAGGGGCTCTGGTCTGTGGCCAGTGTGAGTGCTCCGGGCCTTACTTTGGACTCCAGTGCCACTTGCACGATGGTTCAGTTTCTCCAGCAAATGATTATGGCTGTCGTTCAGGCCCGTACGCCCCTGTGTGCAGTGGTAGGGGGGAGTGCATAATGAACCAATGTCAGTGCCAGAACCGAGAAAACTCAAAAGATAGATACAGCGGACAATTCTGCGAGTGCAGCAACTTTGACTGTCTGTACTACAACAACAGGTATAAGATGTGATTTTTAGAGAGCACTTTCTGCTCCTTTCTGCTTTATATTCAATTTAACTACGGAACTTGTGTTTAAAAGACTACAATGTTTTATCGACCAGAATATGTGGAGGCCACGGGAAGTGCGAGTGTGGACACTGCATTTGTGATAACGGCTGGACTGATGAAGACTGCAGCTGCTCCATGGAAACTGCTTCCTGCATGGCAAGCAACCAGAGGCTGTGTAACGATAAAGGGACCTGTCAGTGCGGGACGTGTAAATGTGAGCCACCGTACGCGGGCTCAACCTGTGAGGACTGCCCCAGTTGTGTGGGAATATGTCAGCAACACGCGGCGTGTGTGGAGTGTCGGGCATTTGGGACGGGACCAAAGAAGGACAGGTAAGGATTTCTGTCACACTTTACTTACAGAAAGCGAGGGCACTTAATGTAATTTCGCTCAGGTGGGAGGGAGTTGCTGCCGGATGATGACCGATGACATGCTCTCTGGAGAAATTACTTTAAATCACTAAAGACCCTCTCCCAAAGCAAAAAGAAGAAGAAAAATAACTATTTTTTTGAAGCATCCTCCTTCTTTGTAAGAAAGAAAACTAGGATAAATATCGGAGCGTCATTTGGAGCTGCAGTATTTGTAAGGACTCAAGAGCGACACAGAGTTGGCCGCTTTTCTGCCGGACAAGTAAGGACCTCTGCTTGATATACGTTTCATTCTATTTTTTAACCACAAGGCTATGGTAGCGGCGGTTACAGTAATACTTGCAATAGCGCATATCGCCTTACGATGTTGCAGTCGAGCTACATAGCTTGTTGGTAAATCTAGCTTGTTAGCTTGTATGCCAACTCCAGTGTTTAGCTTTGTCTTTATGACTACTGGTTAGCAAAAGTGTCTTTCAAGTGACCGGGCAGTTTTAACGTTAGTTTGTGTTCAGTACGCTCTGAAGTGGTTGAATTGGTTTAAAGAAATATCATCACTCATGCTTCAGAAAGGCAGCGTGGCAAAAATGTTGCACCGGGTAACGATTACCTGGTAACTCTGTCTACCGTGATGTGAGGAATATTGTTTGTTACTCGGGATATCTACAGTGACTCGGCACTCGTCATTGTAATTTAGTGGTATTGATCAGAAATAGAACAATCAGGGCTTATTTTGTTGTTGTTATTTTTAATGCGCCATCTTTGTTATCTGGCTTCCTCTGTTACCTGGCTTCCTCTGTTACCGTGGTTACAAGCCTGATCATGCGTGGCAGGCTCCTCTGTCCACTTTTTTCTCAAAACTCCAGACTGCAGCTTTAATGGTATTTTGAATTTACAGCTACTTTTTTATTATTATTACTCATATACTTACTGTTTTGTCATATTTATGATTTGCAAACTCATAACTGTTAACACAGATGTCATAAAATGTCTACAGTACTTTTTCTATCAATTACAGAGCAAAAAAATATATATATGATTTCTAAGCGCACATTATTATATTATATTATATAAATATTATATTTCTTGAATTGACCATCTTCTCTCACTCATCATCAGGTGTGACCGAGAGTGTGGCCACCTCACCATAACAATGGTGGAGACCACCCAGGATTTGACTCAACCAGACCAAGCCACTAGATTCTGTAAAATGATGAGCAGTGAAGACTATTGCTTCTTCCACTACACCATCACCAACACGCCCTCTGGTGGACAGTCAACTGTGGTACAGGCTAAAGAATGTGCCTTCAATTAATGGTCACTAAAAGTCAGCTTCATGTGTTGAGCTTTAGTTCACTTGTACAACAGTTTTAATATGTTTTTTTCTGTTATAAATCCCTATACAGCGTTGTTTGTTTTAATTATTGTAAGAATTGGGTGAATTAAATAATTACTTCTTAATGGCAATGGTCTTTTTTACAAACAGGCTGAATATTTCTGTTTTAAAGTTGGAGTTGTGATGAGCAGAGGATTACCAGTAGGTTTTAAATGAACAGTTAGTCAGTATCATCAGAATACTGGTGGTCATGAAGGAAAAATTGTATTACTGTTCTTGAGTTTTTTTATTTGGTTGAGAGTTATGGTCACAAAAAGTTCTCATGTTATCATGGATGAGGTAGATTTGGTTGGGAGCAAAAATGTCTCATCACTCACAGTGTGCTTATAAGAGACAACGAGAACGTACCTGCATCCGTATGATAATGCAGTTGTTCCTAGCAGTGAGGCTGGTACTGTGCTGAAAGCGAAGGTCTCGGGCCTGAAGACTGAGCTCCTGACACAGCTCTGTTTTCTTCTTCTCTGTAAGGATAAAAATCACACAAGTAAGAAGAGAAGCTCTTTTCCATATCCTATTTACTGCTTTCAATTAACAACCTTGATTTTGCCCCTCAAATAAAGAATGCAGGCAAGCAAATTAAGGAATATAATATTTTTCCCCCAACACTTACCAAACGTTGTCACATTTCCCTCCTGGTCAAACTTCATCTGTGGAATAAATGAACAAGAAAGTAATTAATACAAACAAACAACATCTTCAGTGTATTCTAATACATAAAATTTACAATGGTAGATTGGTAGATGTCTTCAAGACTTGTTGTGGTAAACACAGATTAAATCCAGCTGACATGAAATGTAAAATCAGTGTTTATCAGTTTCTATAAAAGCATCTTGCCATTAAGTACACTAACTGCATGAGATTTAATAGTGGTTACTACTGTTCAGGGACCACTGAAAGGCCTGTTGCTGACCTTGGTGCATCTCTTACCACTACAAAAGCTGGAGGCACACTGGAAACCGAGGCGTCTGTCACTCTGTGGCGGATGAAGGACACTGTTCAAAAAACAGGCAAGAAACGTCAAACCACATGTAAAGGAAACTATTTAAAGCAGAACCATTGCATTCTTAAGAACAAAAAGGATTTGTTAATTTTTGTTTCTTTGACTACAACAGCAGTTGTTATACGGTACTCTGTAATTACTGTTACCATAACAGAGATATTTTAGTGGCTCGATACTCAGAAAATCAGTTACAACTTGAATACAGTTACATTATCTTTACAGAACATAAAGAAACACGTAACATATTGTTCTATACTATAATATAGTATTGATTTTGATAATTAGTTAAACTGTCCATAATGAGTCCAACTGTGTTAGAGGAGTGAAATGCTAGACCAGTGACAGCTTTTCAAAACGTGCCACCTACATTACCCACAATGCAACTTTGCCACAGAGTGACATCACAGGAGTGAAAAGTATCATAACATTAAATTACTGTTGTTGTTTTATATTAAAAGGTGAAATATTTAAGAATTGGCCACCTGTTGAATTCATACTCAGAACATTTCGGGGGCAGCTGGTGCCAACTCCAGCTTCTATTAGCTAGTTAGCTCAGTTGGCCACGTAGCCAGACTGTGAGTTCGAAGCACACGAGAAGTGTTTGTGTGTTAACACTGCTCCAAAGCAGGATATTTGGACAGGGATGGGCTGGGGTTTTGCTGGTTCACATGCTAAACATGCTTTCCATGACACTTGCGTCGTCACATGAATCATATGCCATTACCAATATATCTGTGTGATAATCCAATATTGGTTGATTATATCAGTCGCCCAATGGATCGAATTGGTGTTTCGTCATCACAAATTAAAGAAAAGTGAACCATGTAAAAGCTGAATATATCTAGACAAAATAAAAAGTTGTTCTGTCTGTCACTCTCACCGGGCCATGTTGGACCTCCATGCAGCAGATTCTTCTTCCTCAACGCAACGCAGCGGACTGAGATCTTCTGGGTTGACATCCTGACAGAGGCAGTGTCTGACAGCAGAACTCACTGTAGTTCCTGCTGTACATTACGAGTTTCCTATTTCCATGTGAGACAATGTCCTTCAGCGGGAAGAGTGCTGGACGTGCACTACTGAGGATGACAGCTCGGGTCCCTCCCATTCTTGAGGAAAGAGGACTAACAGAACTGAAAAGGCGCTTTAAATAAAAGTTCCCAGTAAATGGCAGATACATCCCAGTGCAGTTCATACTGCCTGTCAGCAGCACCCTGTGTAGTTTCATCTCCACACCACCCCAACACACAGCCTGCACACACACTGACATACTGGGTCTGGAGGGCTGATATTCACCACTGCTGCAGGAAGGAGATCATAAAGCATACCATGGCAGGAAGGCAACCTTTAGCCTCCATAGGAAATCGAAATCAGGGGATATATTAGTGGCATAAAAAGAGTGTTTAATCCTTCGGTCATCTCATCAGGGGTCCTTCAGTATCCTCGAGCTTTCTGACAGTTTGTTTACTATAAGACAGGCCAGATCCTCAAGTAGCGACGACAGGAAAGGAAAGACGTACAAAACATTTAAATCATGAGAAAATATTGGTTATCCAGGTCTTCTATAATGCTAGTAACATGTCACCTTAGCTCGGCTGCTTACTAACTTTCTTCACAGTGTTCTCACGAGTGCTGTGCAGCTCTCCATGTTGTGCTAGGTATCTTAGCTGTTGCTATCAGGGACAGCTTGTGCTCGTAGTAATTATCCGTTTAAAATTCGTCGTGACAGTAAACGAAGACGCAGCTGACACTGTTCAGTTAGCTGCCGCTCACCACAGACTGTCCTGAATCAACATGTCGGGCTGTGTTTTTAGTCCGAAAACAGGTTGTTGCTGCTCAGGCTAGCATGATGGAAGGTGCAAGCAAACAGGAGGACAGCAGGCAAGAACGCTGCACCGGACCATGATGCACCGCGGCTGCTAAAGATCGTCTGGAGTGGAGAAGATCACTCGGACTGCAAAGGTCGGCGTAGACTTTGAGCATAGGTGAAGCCGTAACGGTTTACAAGGTAAAATGCTGAAAAGTAATACATTAAAATTATTAGACTGTTCGTCAAGTTCAGTTTAGTTAGTAGTAAGTCTGGAACTAATGTTTTACATTTTTAATTTTTAATTTTTATGTATCTAATTATCTGTCATTCTTTTCTCATTCAATTAGCCTAATTATGGAGCCCAGCAAGCGATATGGGGGAGAATAAACATTGTGTTTGATCTATGAAATGTCAAAATAGTAATAATAATATTAAGAAGAAGAATGATAATAATGATTTTGCTGGAAAAAAATGCTTGTTCGCCTGAGCTCAAAGCTGCAACCTCAAAAACTCAAAGATCCAATTTACTCACAGATATGACACACAAGTAGGCCTACAGCAAACACTTATATTTTAGAAGATGGTAAACCTACCAGCAAATGTTGAAAAATGAAACTGAAATCACTAAATGGCTATCAAAATAGTTTTGGATTAATCCTCAGCTCTAGTTAAGAGGTAGATATTTTGTTTTACTGTTAGCACTTTTGTCGTGTTTTTGTCATGCCAAACACAATATTGTTTTGGTGAAAAGGGGCTTCCATATTTAGGAAGTCATTAAAAAAAGTCTCTAGCATTTTATTTCATTTATTCAGAGGTGTTTCAAATATGTTTTTTATGCAAGTTGTATAAACAGAGCAGCTCTTATCATGAAAACAAAATGTGTAAATGAGGAAAAACTAAAGTCATTTTCAGGAGGCATTGTGGGAGATTACTAAGTAATTATAGAAGCACTGACATTTCATTTCACACCATAAGCAGAAGTCTAATTGTGCTTCAAAGCCCATCTCACCCACACACTACAAATACAATTCTGATGGAGAAATATGGTCCTTTATTTATTCATTTTATCTAAAAGTAATCAAATTGGATATAGTTTAATACGTTTTTGACTGTATGTAAATCCCTTAGGTTGCTTAACCCAAATAATATCCATCGTCCAGGAGCCCAGTAGTGGATATTATTCGAGTGCATCTGTACACCGGGAACAAACTATGATAAGATGTGTCTGTCTGGGCTCAGTGCTCTGGCTTCCATGTGGCCTGAGGGTTGGTGATGCGCGCGCAGTCGCAGCCGCTGAGGTGGAGTCAGCATCAGCATCTCTCCTCTGGATGCAGAGAACCGGAAATATGCTGCGGCGCGGCGGAGGAAGCGTGGGGATTGTATCGTGTTGACGCTGTATCCGATTATAAACAGTTCCGTTCCAGACCGGACCACGTCCATTTTTTATTTTTTTTAATGTTATTTTTGTGTCGTTGTTGACAGCGGCTGCCATGTTCCCGTCGTGTTATACTAAACCCGCGGAGAGCGGCGCCAAACGGAGCTCCATCGCTAAGCTGCTGCTCGGAGTCTTTGTGGTTTATATGCTGCACACCGTGTGGCTGCTGTACGGATTCCTCAACACCAAACCCTGCGATGGAGGCAGAGGAGAGACATGCGTCGCCTCCTACCTGACAGCGAGACCCAGACTTCAGGTTAGCACGGGCCTTTGTTTCTGATCCCTTTAGTCTCTCTTGGAAAATAGACGGATCAGGGATCATCTGAGCTGCTTCTCTGTAGGACACTATTGCATGGCTCTGATCATTATTTAGTTGACAAACTGCCCCTGCCTTCTCAATATGTTATTGCCAGTAATGCTCAGCATGAAGTCTAAAGCAAATCATGTGTTATTTGCAAAGCAGGCAGTCAAGTAAAACCATGCATTTGAGTTTTGTTAAATTTATTCAGATTAAATGAGTTTTGTGGTTATTTATTTAAATATAAAGGTAAAACATGTTTGTAGCGCACACAGTACACATTGGTCATTGTGACTAAGTGTGTAGTTTGAGGTCAGTTCAGTCATTTGAATAAGCATCATGTACATGTTTTTGACAAAAAGTTCTTCTGTTTCATTTCTGTAGCTGCGTCTCAGTTTGTAACGGGGCTTTTTCTAAAAATAGAAAGTCTGCTTTGAATCTCTTCTCTTTCTTCTCTTTCGGTTTTATCCAGCTGAGTGTCTTCACCTGCCTCGAGCCGGACAACAGCCAACTCAACCTCGCTGTGAAAATAGACCCGTTTGACCCTCACTCCACATATGAAAGGTGGGTTTGACATGTGACATGTTGTAGATGTAGAGGTTTTTAGGTATGCCATAAAACGAACATCACTATTTATTAATAAGAGCTGAATTGCTGATTTGCCCATGAGACTGGTTGATTTTCCTCACTTACACCCCTCTCCCTCTCTCCCTCTCTCCTTCTAGGCAGGTGAACGTCTCTCTGCCGCAGGAGACTCGGGCCAACGGCACTCTGTACGCGGTCGTGTATGTCCACAAAGCCGGCGTTTCACCTCTGGAGGACAGCAGAGAAGTTCACCACGCGGCTCAGCTCACCACCTACATCGCTCCCACACACACCGAGGTGCAGAGAGACACGCAGAAGGTAGAATGTAATTCAATATCCGTCACAGTCCTCTCATATTTCAGCCCACGTGTCATCTATACAGCACATTTAGACTTGTGGCCCTGCAGCAAAATAAGTCCTTTTTGTGGCTCCATCAGAGGCCCAGTCGTGTGTCCCACTGGAGACCTCACCTGTCCATCACGATGATGTCAGAGGACTTCACCTTCAACAAGGCGGGGCTTCCCAGTGACGTGCGGCGCTACATGAGAGTGTAAGTCACAGGGAGCTGTGGAGGTCAAAGACAGGAGATCAGAGCGAGGGCTGCTGACTGCTGCTTCTCATCAGTTCACTCCAGTGTTTACGTGGCTGTTTGAGAGAATATCCAACATACACTCACATTTTTATTGCAGTTTTTTTCTGTTGGTGCAGACTTTGGACTTTTTTAACATTCAAGACCTTTAATTTTTACATGCAAATGAACCTATACAACACACAGAAGGAAAGGGGAAAAAATGCAAACCATGGTCCTTCAAAGCACAAACTATGTGTCGTATAGATCGGTGGTTCCCAACATTTTCCCATGCCCTTTAAAAAAGAAAACGTATCTATTTGCATGCACTCGTCACAGGTCCATGATTTGTGAAGAACAAACTACACACCTAATAATAAATACCACCAGCATGTTGGCTACTCTGAAGAAAAGCTCTTGTACGACAACAACCACAAAACAAGAATTATTTAAGGGAAACTTCATGGATTGTACACATTTAAGTGTGTTTTCAGGTCTTGGGGAGTTCTACTGCAAATGTGAAAAAAACGTAGTCTAAGGCCTTTTGTGGCTCCGGGGAAAGCTGCATGTAATCTGAGAAACTGCCTCCAATGATGTCAGTCAGTAGCTAATTTGCATTGTGGGTAATGTAGGCACCAGGTTTTGCAAAGGTAGGCGAATACGTGGAATATTGATTTAGATAATTTGTTTTTAAACTGTCCATAATGAGTCCAGCAGTGTTAGAGGAGTGAAATGCTAGACCAGTGACAGCTTTTCAAAACGTGCCACCAACATTACCCACAGTGCAACTTTGCTACACAGTGACATCACGGGAGGCAATTCATCAGATTTACTTGCAGCCTCCACAGACGGCTTATTTGACTTTTTTCACATACGCAGTTGTACTCCACCAACCTATAGACACTTGAATGTGGAAAATTGGCCTTACCCTTTAAGACAGAACACAAGCCATGCAGAGAAACAGGACACGGTAATGCTCTCCTTGTTTAATGAGACTTTCTTCCTGTGTCCCCTCGAAGCTCTCAGGACGGCCGACAGATGATCTACCTCCCTCTGCTGCTGATTAACGAGCTCAACTTCAGAGTCAGAGACCTCATGGTAGGGCCGCTTCACACACTTCATCCTATTATTGTGTTTTGACTGCGATGACTCTGACTCTTAAATCTATATACCTATTTATCCATTCGCTCAAAGGAGATCAGCAGCAGCACAGTTCAGCTCCCTCTGACTGTGTCCTACGAGGGAATCTCTCTAAGGGGGTTCAGGTTCTGGGTGCATCTACAGGACGTGGTCTATTCCCTGCGGCAGTTTGGTGAGCTCATAAGATAACAGATATGTAATGATTTGGACAGTTGATACGGTCTGTAGTCTGCAACATTTTGATGCACTCTTAAGTCTTTTTAAAAGTTCTGAGGACAAATGATAAGTCCCAGAGACATTTCTTCACAATGTGCTGCAGTTTTTGCATATTGCATATTGAGGAGACCTAAATAACACGTGTGTTTATCCAGGCTTCACGGAGGAGAACGTGGATGAGATTAAAGAAACTTTGGTGGACTCCAACCTCTACCTGTTAGTGCTGACTGCGCTCATCACAGCTCTGCAGGTGTGATTATACAATGCCAAAACTATGAAGGCACATGGCAGCTCAGACATATTGGAAATGAAGCATTGTAAAATTCGATGTATGTTTTTTCCCTCTCTGTCTTCCTTCAGCTCATCTGTGAGTTCTTGGCTCTTAAAAACGACATCAGCTCATGGAGAAAAAAAAAGAGCATGGTGGGAATGTCCAGGAAGTCTGGTGAGAGAGTCATCACATTACATAAAGCTTGACTTTGCAAGCAGTTATGAAAGACATTAAATAATAGCTTTTGCAGTGAATGGTTCAAATTAGCCTCTGCCTCTCCCCTCTCTGTCTGTAGTTCTGTGGCGCAGTCTGAGCACTCTGCTGATTTTCCTCCATCTGCTCGAGGAGACCAGTCTGCTGGTGCTGCTTCCTGTTGGATTGGGAGCGTGTGTCGAGGTACGTAGCATAATCGGTCCCCTCAAACAAAGAATAAAACAGACAAACTAAACTAAACTAATCCGTCATCCCGGCAGGTGTGGAAGGTGTTTAAAGTGTTTAACATCCAGCTGAAAAGCTCCAAACTCCACGTGAGTACGCTGCCATTTAGTCCTCTGCTCACACATGTGTAACATGATTTAATTTGATTGAATGGAAACGTGATGCAGTCATGATGCATCTAACCAAAGACCTCCTCTGTCACTGTGCAGGTAAAAAAGCTGGATGAGGAAGAAAGAAAAACCGTGGAGTATGATACACAGGTATCAGTAGGTTTCTATATATATATATATATATGTTTACTGCTGTTGTTAGTCTGGTTTTATATTCTGCCTCATTATTTTGTCTGTGTTTTTCTCCTCCAGGCATCCAGATACTTGTCCTACTTGGTCTATCCTCTGTGTATCAGTGGAGCTATTTTCTCACTGGCCTACTTACGCCAAAAGAAGTGAGCTGATCACTTTATTTCATTTTCTGCTTTGACAAATACTGGAAATGTTGCCAAATGTCCCACGCTACTTATATATGGTTATGTGGTTGCCATGTTGGTTCCTCTCCACCTGCTGTACTGAAGTGTTAAGCCATCTGATTTCAACCAGATCCGAATGTTTCTTGAATAAAAACGTTGTTTATGATCTATTCTAATACACTACAGACTCAGCAGCTACGAAACGCTAGAACATGCACTAAATATACACTTCTGATTATTATATTAACAATGAATTGTGTTCATTGCTTTTGACAGTTACTATTCCTGGTTGATCAACAGTCTGGTGACGGGTGAGTCGACTTACATCCATTTATAACAGTGATACAAGTTTGTCTGTATAATCCATCTGTTAATTTGTGAAGTTTTTCAGTGAACGTTTATTTCTGTCAGTTCGCCACTAAATCCAGTGTGGAGGATTCAGTGACCTCTGGCGGAGAGGTTGCAGACTGCATTCAGTGAAGTACACCTCATTTCCTGCCAAAAACACTAAAGGTCCTCTCTAGAGACAGTGTTTGGTTTGTTGGTTTGTCCATTCAGGGCTACTGTAGGAACATGGCAGACGACTTGGCTCCCGCAGTAGATATAAAATGCTCATTCTAATGTGAAGCAAACACAAGGATTCTCATTACACACTAATGAAAACATTATTGTGAATATTGTGTTCCATTTCTGCCAATAGATCCTCCTGAATCCTTCACACTGGACCTTTAAGCGGAACCCTTTACGTTAATATTAATCATTAGCTTGCTGTACTGACACTTTAACTCTCCTCCTCTTAGGCGTGTATGCTTTCGGCTTCCTGTCTATGGCCCCACAGCTCTTTATAAACTACAAGGTCGGTCCTGCAACTGATGCCAATAATAAAGAAATGTAAATTTGTGTATGAGCCGTCCTCTGCTGTCCTCTGCTGACACTGACATGTTGTGTTTCTCTGTCCTTCCTTCTGTGGATCAGTTGAGGTCCGTGAGCCACCTGCAGGGGACAGTGTTGATGTACAGAGTGAGTGTGTATATGCAGCTAACGGTGACGTGCTTTGTTCAGTGGTTTTACTGCTGTCAGATCACCGATTTTGATTCAGCTTTATCTTTTTAGAGTCTCTCGTTGATGAGTTCATTATGAGTTCTCCTTCCTCTCCTCTGCAGGGAGTGAACACTCTGATCTCAGACCTGTGCTCCTGTGCCTCCATCCTCTCCTCTTCCGGATCCTTCTCCTCCTCTCATCAGCTCTCCTGCTTCAGGGATGAGCTCCTCTTCTTCCTCTACCTCTACCAGCGAAGGTGAGACCCTCCGCGCACACAGGACGACACAACATGCACGTTAGATAGAGCGTGTGAACGCCGCAGGACTCAGACACTGCCAAACACATGCACAGATTTAAGCACTCCCTCATATCAAATATATATGAAAATACAAAGGAAGCACAATAACATCCACCAGTGTTTACATTCACCATCCAGCTGAATGACTTCTGTCTGGATTTGTGTTCAAAGTCGGCGAAATAACAGCAAAACAATCCTGCTTTCATCTCGTATCTCTGCCAGGCGTTACGCCCACAAGGCCCGAAGGCGAGAGTCCGGAGCCCACAGCAAGAAGCTAAAGACTCAATGAAGGGGAGACGAATTCTTCTGCTACCTTTTTTCAGAAATAAGTGCACAACACACAGAAAGACTGATGTGAGATGAAGACTCAGGCAGGCCACAGCATCTTCCAACTGATCCAAGACGAGCTGTCCTGCCGCAGACCCCTCACTGCTGTACGCTCCTGGTGCTGCAGCCTTTTGCTTCTCCTTTACTTCCACAGTGACTGAACTCCCTCACACGGACTCTCTCCGCTGCACACGTCATGCTTGGCTAGTGGTTACATTTCCAGAACAATATCGACGGCATCATATCACCGGTCGTGGCGTGCGTTGGCTTGATTCAGCTTTTTATGCACACATAAGAAGTTAACGTACACAGTCCTGGGTCATAAGACTGCACCACGATTGTCTCATTATAATTAACTTTCAGAAAAAACATAGTTTTTGTATAATTTGGTAACACTTTATAATAACATCATTAATAAATGGTGAATTTATAGCTAATTCAATTTTAGTTAAAAGTTATTTCACTGTTAACAAACAGTGGAATGCTTTATAATCTATTAATTAAGCATTTGTTTATCGTACAGCCGCAACTGATGATTGTAATATTTTGTAAATGGCTGATAAATTCTGTGTATCTTGGATGGCCATTATAAAGCTGACGTTTTTAAACCTGGAAAGTGGTTTTTAAGCATTTCATTGTTTGTTAACAGTGAAATAACTATTAACTAAAGTTTAATTAATCATAAACGTACCATTTATTAATGATGTTTATTACAAAGTGTTACCACATACCACATTCTGTACTTTTTACTTATCCCAGCATTTTACCGAAGCTGAGGCCGTCCCCTAATAAAAGCATCCAATGCATAAATTTAGGGTTAGGGTTAAAAGCATTTCCCTGCAACTATATGAGGCTCATATAAACAGAAATATGAAAACACAAGACAACATCATTTTACTGGTTGCACCAATAAATCTAATGAGAGTTATTTTTGCACATTTACCCCGACGACGTCATCCGACCAGCAACATAAAGCACTTTTTACCCTTCATCCAGTTTGATCTACCTGATGTGTAGGTTTGATGTCAGTCTCATGTCTACAGTGTCATTCGCTAGTCTTTATCGTCCTTAATGTTCCTGATGTCTGAGACAGTTATCTCATTATCTACGTACTGTACAAATATTTTAAAATGACTTGACTTTGCAATGTTAACATAAAAAAGAACAGACTGCGCTGTCGCCAGCAGTTTGGCCCCTGACTGCAGATATCCTGATTGCATGTGTCTATGAAATCCCTGCAATGCATTTTGACTCCCGACATACAGCGTAGCCACAGTATACAGTATCGGTCTGTTCCCTTTCGCTCAGCACGCAGGCATTTACTGATATGGAGGGTCTAAACTCTGTCCGAACGTTATCAGGCTGTGCTTGTGCTCGTATTACCTTGACCTCTAAACTCATTTCCGCTTCTTCGCTGACTGAACTGCTTGAGCTGGAGAATGATTTCAAATTTTAAAATCAGTTTTTAATTATTTTTATTTGTCAGTTTCATTGATTTGGCGATGCACCCCTTTGCTTGTTAATTTTTTTTACAATATGAAATAAAGGTTTATTCAAATTGGAATAAATCAGCTGCTGTGTGTATGGATTGTTGTACATGTACAGTACGTGTGTGTGTGTGTGTGTGTGTGTGTGTGTGTGTGTGTGTGAGTCTATCTATCAACACGTGCAATCAAACGAGAAACCAACACAGACAGCAGACTGGTAATTATGGCTTGACTGGTTTCTATGAAGAAGTTGCTTAGATAAAGTGTGTGTGTGTGTGTGTGTGGGTTCATGTTGAATGAAAAGGGGTGTGTTCGTGCTGGGTGTGTGCGTGCTGGGTGTGTGCGTGCCGGTGCATTCCTGTGTTAACACTGGACAGATGTGACATGACAGATATGAGGATGACGTGAGTGCCAGTCTGAGATATTCTAAAAATCCAAATGTTAATCTAGTGAAAGATTAATTACATAAATGCTGTTTTTTTTTTTAATTTTATTATTGAGTGACTGAGATCGCAGGCGATGTCCACCTTTAGTCAGAGGTGGTGCGATGATAGGAGGACCTCATTTGTGCAGCTTTATTGTTTCCAGAGGAGCCGATGGAAGGCAGGAGACAGACATGATCTGTCCATAATTTAGTCTGAGTGATGCGGCATGACTAAACATTTGGTTTTAATGTAATCACATCTTCACTGACTAACGCATTAGAACCTAAGATTTATTATTTGTGCCTGTGGCTGCAAATCATTTGGTTAAATAAAGTCAAATGTTAATACATTTATTTAAAAAGGTTAGTACATTATTAAACCTGCAACCCCTGATCTGTTTTGGAGTTGTTAACACACCGTAAACATATGAACACCCTTTAAGTTGACAGGCTGGTGACCAAACACCAAACCTATTATTGACCTGATGAATGTATAGTTTAAAATTAAACTGGCTATAAGACAAGTTTGCTGCTCCGACATGCCTTTTATAAAGTTTATGCTGACTGCACAATATAATGTAAATAGAACAATGAAACCATCAGCATTTACACTGGTTCCCCAAACAATGCTATTAAGAGACAGAGTGAAAATCACACTGACCATTTACAAAAATGTTAACAACTGAAAGACCTGGAATCTCAACAGTCACAGTGCGGCTCAGTTCATTTGGATTCTTAAGGAATTACGTTTTTAGAAAAACAGCATAATGTTCCTTTAGTATTGAAGTTTTTTTAAAATTTCCCTCAGATAGGCCTCGATCAGTGTTTTCCAGTGCTGGTTCTGCATGTTTGAGATGTTTCCCTGCTCCAACACGCCTGATTCAAATGAATGGCTCGTTATCAGGCTTCTGCAGAGCTTCACATTGTCATTCGGTACATTATGATCAAAATATCAACTATAGGTGCTTTAATGTCGACACTTTAACCCTGTTTTTCTTATTTCAGCCCTTTCTCCTACTACGTGTTCTCATAGAGGTCGTTGTTGGACAGAAATGGGGGTTCCCTCCTGACTAAAGAAAGGAACCACTTGGAGACGCCCTGCGGCACAGGTCGAGCTGAACATGCTGAAAGTCATGACATGATTCTTTTCCCCTCAGGCTGCAGAGACACGCACCGCTTCCACCCAACACAATAATATTGTATCTGTGATTGACAGAAGATAAATATAGGACAAGTATCAGTGAAACCCTGGCGAGATCTAGGAATGTCCTGTACACACACACACAGACACACACACACAGCAGGACAAGCATGTATGAGATGCTTTGAGTCAGATGACAGGATGATGGACAATGATGTGGGTGGAACTGCTGAGATCAACTGCGTCTGGAAAACAAAGAGTAGAAACCACACACGGTCACACACAGAGCCGGATGCACCAGGTTCAGGCGGTTAACAGACAAGACACCTGCCAGGAAGATGCTGCTCAGCCTCGTCGCGCTCCTCTCCCTCCTCGCCTCTCCAGGTTTGTAAAGTCAACGACGAAACTGTTGGTCAAGAGTGGCTTATATACACAGGCAGGGTAAAATCACTTAAAGGTGCGATGTGTAACTTTTTTAAGTATCAACTTTGGTCGAGTAGTCCTTTTCTTCTTGAACTGTCGGACTTCCAGAAGGGTGATGAGCTGTTTTTTTGTTCTCACCTTGCCGTTAAAGTACATCTAAAAATGTTCGAAGTTACAAACAGCTAGTCCATGTATCAGCAGCTCCGTCCCTCTGTTTGTTTAAAGGCCTGTAAAAAAGTCGCACAGTGCACCTTTAAGATCAGCGCTCCCGTCCTGAAAACTACTTTCTGTCTCAGTTCAAGATCAAAAATACAGCACGCCTTAGGAAATGTTAATTATGGCTTTTTTTCAAGACTTTGCTGAGCACAGTTACAATTCTTTCATAAGACAGACAGTTGTTTTTTATTTTATTTATGCAAACCTGTTTTGATTGTACAGACAGATTTTTCAAAATAATTCAAGAATGAACAAAAAAGGGGGTTTAATTATTATTCGGGTGGCTGTGTTGCTAGAATTGTGTTAATCAGTGCATATGTTTCACTGTGACTGCTCTTTCTTTATCTTTTTTGAAAGTGTGCCAAAGGTTTAGGCAAGTTTTGAAGACCTTGAGTATCTTTACCGTTCGTTTCAGTGGCTCCAGAGGGAATGTAGTAACACAAGAAGGGTGTAACTAACATAAAGGTTTTGCTGAAGGTTTATGACTTTGTGCACTGGAGAAAAAAGAAGACATGTTTTAATGATAGCCTTTAGCTTTATAGCCTTCAGCGTATACAGCGTGTTACTCTGTGCTTGCCCTTGTCGAATCAACGCCATTACGGCACGTATACAAACGTTAGGTGTGTATGTGTTTACTGCAGAACAATGAACTGTGAATGGGAGGAGCAGAATGGAACGTCCTTTTCAATACTTAGTAATAATAATAGTACAATTAAAAAAGCAAGCCTGACAAGTCTTGACAATACAGTGTTTGGGAGTAGCTGTCGGTCTAGTTTGGGGAATTTTTGATGAGACTTTATAGTTTATCATAAAGGTTTCTGCAGTTCTGTAATTTTCTTCCTCTATAGTCAGACCGAAAATAAGCCTGCAGAGGTTCAAACGTACGTTTTAATTTAAGGCTTCGTTGATTTGTTTAAACGCACACGCAGACAATCAGGAGACGGATCTTCCTTCTGAATGCTTCCAGTGTTAGATAAGGAGCAACCCTGTGAGGGCACTGCCTCCAATCAGATCCCATTAGAGTCGAGTCAGCTCTACTCTGGTCTGACATGATTTTTAAACTTTACCTCAGTGAGGGGTTGGTCCTGACTTCACGAATCTAAACCCAAGACAATTGTGAGGAGAAGACACCATGACCTAAAACAAGTGAATAAATCAGGAGGATTTTCCCTGAACCTTTCTATGATGAGTGAAGCATGAACCATACCAACAATAACCAACTAAACCATCAATTTGAGGGCTACAACTATTATTTTCTCTATAATTTAATGGTTGAGAACTAATCATATAATTGTAGAAGCTCAGGTCAAATGTCAAAAACGTAAAAATACTGATGAGATAAATATCCCAAAATGTCAGTCTGGATATTGTTTATAAGGCCTCTGAACATGACCCATTGTTTATTTTTATGTTTGTTCAATCAATGGGCAGCTTTGTTTGTGGCATCTCTTATTTATTTAAAAAAAATCTGACTTCAAATCATGCGTCTCTATCTTTTACCTTGTTCCTTGTGCCTGCAGTGCTGTCCTTGGAGTGCTATGTCTGCAGCTCTTCTGCCACCAACGCAGAATGCAACAACAGCACTCAGGTGTGTCAGGCGCCGCTGGACACCTGCATGACTGCTGTCGACATTTTAGGTAACAAAGAAACACACGACATCTGAACCCTGGTCAAGAATATAAAGAAGAAGACAGGCCCTGCGTAGGCCTCAGTATATCTGTGTTGACTAGGCACTGAATTTAAAAGCAGCGGGCTCAGATATTACTCAAACTAAAGCACTGAGCAGCCTCTAGAAACATTTTGTCCAAAATATCTTCAAAACCATGCGGTGTCTGTCTCTCTCTCTCTCTGTGTGTGTGTGTGTGTGTGTGTGTGTTGCTCAGGCTCCACAGTAGCCATAGTGAAGCAGTGTGCCAGCATGGCCACGTGCACCGGAGCCGCTTCGAGCGCCTCAGTCGACGCAGACGGAAACGGAAACATCGTCAACTGCTGCAACAGCTTTAACCTGTGTAACTTCAATGGAGCCGAGGCCATCAAAATACACACATACACACTGCTGCTTTTGACTGGAGGTGTAATTTTCCTGCTGTCACACTGAGATCAAATCAGTGCTGTCAATAGCTAAGTCATACGCTGCTGCTCTGTATAGAAAAGTGTCTGATATGCTTTAACTGTGGCCGTTGTATGTGAATGTTAATTTTTATGTGAAATTATGGCTTTGACACTGAATACAGGTTATCAGCATTGTTCTAGCACTTTATATTTCCTTTGACATCTCAGGGATGTGAAAACCACGGACTCCCGGAAGAGACATGTGCAGAAAAAAAAAGTGAAGGTGAAAAAAAAGTTTCTAGCTGGATTTTTTTACCCCCCCATGTCCCTCCCAGGGCTCCGTACTTATCCATCCAAAATAAGTCACAATCTGGCACAGTGAAAGGCATAAGGAATACATATTATATTATATTATATAACCACAGAAATAGCCAATCTTCTCTCTGATGGTCTTGTTTGCTTATGATGGTCACATGGAGTCATCAGTATTAAACTGAGACTGTTTCATAATTAGTTAAAAGATGAAAGATGGAGATCTAAAACCTGACATGTAGATCTTTTAAATAAACCTCTATCATGTGTAAGAATGTGGACAGTCAGATTTCCATTTTGTCATTATTTTATTTCATTGGGTTTTTTTTCTCCTCCTATTTGACAAGATGGCTGATTTAGCCCAGAAGACAAAATAAAAACCAGTGTTTACTAGTACGAGTTCTGTACAATTCACCAGTGATACACACCAGTATAGCTTACAATATACCAACATGAGCAGATTTACGCAACAACAAGGAGATAAAATAGATTGTTTGGTTGTTTTTTTTTTTTTTTTTCTACAGTTTTTTATTTTTTTTTTATTTTTCACCCCTATTAAACCCAGATATCTGATATTTGATAGTGTTGTTGCTGGCTAAACTTGAGAAACCAATCTGGGTGAAATAGGGTAAAAACAAAAAAAAAAGTTAAGATTTTTTTTTTTGGTGCTGTGCAAATATGCTCTTCTCCATACCAGTATATCATGCTATACCAGTACAGCCACCAGTATGTTTCATATAGCAGTATGTCATACTCCATGTGGGGTCAGTATTAACAAAGACACGTGTGATCAGCTGTATTTCAGTTCAGTGTTTTGTGTCTGCAAGACAAGTTCCAGTCGTGTGGCTCCACATTTCATGTGTGTTTGTCTCCCTGTTGTAATGAGGGACATCTTTAAAGAGTTACACCTGACAGAAACTGGGACTCAAAGCACAAAGGTTCCAGTTGTGAGGTTTCGTTTGTGTCCCCGGGGAAATTCACTTTGTGACACCGGTGGGTGAGGGGACAGTTAAAGGTGTGACACAAGTCTTACACGTGGAGCAACTGAACGATATTGGGACTGTAGGCGAGGGGAGAGAAGAGGAGACACTGTCCTCACAGAAAAATCGGCAAAGTCAAGCTCAGTGACCAGTCTGAGACATGATGCTTCCTTTTCCTTCGAGATAAACAGGAAGTATCCAGACTGAATCCTCACATTTCTTTTTTTTCCATTTTTGCTCATCAGAGTCAATGCTGGGATTGTATATCAGTACAGAGGAAGAAGACTGCTGAAAACAACACAAAAAACATGGAGCCAGCCAATAAAAAGAGTACACTAAATAGAGAGTTGGGAGTTTCCTGTCTGCAGCGTTTCACCCAGACAGAGTTGGATTCTTCACATTTGGAGTCTTTAAAACCTGCTCGGAGATGAGCTTAGGAAGACTTGAGGAAGGAGGGCAGTGAGAAGAAAAGTAAAGAAAAGTGAGTGAACCAGAGAGGAAAGAGGATGACAGTTGACATGTTCTTTCCATCTCTTCCTCCGTCTCCTCTACAATTTCTGAGTCTATAAATAAAACCTGCTGAGACAGAGGGAAGACAGGAATGGATGGAAGAGAGAAACAGGAGGAGCAATGGAGGGGCGGGTGGCCGTTGTTGAAGCATCAACTCAAAGCACCACAGCTGAATTGAAAACATCTGGTTTGATCTGCCCGTTCAAAAGAATCCGTGGTGATGTGGAGGTATTTCAGCTGAGCAGAAGGTTCACATCGAGGGGTAAAAACACATGATATCAACAAATGTACGGCTGATGTCAAAGTCTATTTCCGTTGTGAAGATTCATGCAGATATGTCGCAGATCAAACGCAGTCCAATCAGGTTCTGATGGCTTTGCTTGAGAGTTGTATTCCACTCAGACGAACCCAAGTCCAGATCCACTTGCTCCCATGATAGTTCTCCAGGTTCAGACACATCATCACCCAAAGTCATCACTCTTCCTCCTTTCATCATTATATTCCAGTCCAAAGCGAGTGAAGCTGCCAAGTCCCTGATTCAGGAAGTGTTTTTGCTCTGTTAGAAAGTCACAGTGGTGGAGAATTGACTACCGCAGCTTACACAGGATTCAACATCTAATGATTCTTCACGGACTGTTGTCAAAGTGTCAGAGCCGCTGTTTTCTCCAGCTGCTCTCACATATCACGATTGACGTCTTTATTCCAGGAGTCTTTAGTTCTCCACTGCTAACAGCAAACACTGCTGTCTCCTAAATACCAGACCAGCTCCTGTTGGTCAGCTCAGCTGAGGCGGGGCTAGTGTGGGCGGGAGTGGGCCATCATCTTGAGCCGTGATTGGTCGATGACATCAAGCAGGTTCTTGGCGTCGACTGCCAGAGCGTGAGCCGCTGTCAACATCTGTTTCTTGTAGTCCTGCTGGAGACTAGGAAGAAGCAGGAATACACATCACTCATACAGATTGGTACAAATGGGTATGATTGTCAGACTTTGGCTCCCCCTTTTGATAGCATCAAAAAAGCCACTGTGGCAGACAGCTCATGTCCTTGGGTGAAAATGTTACTTTTTCTGTTACTGTTTTCCCATTTTTCCCAACAGTAGCTCTATTTCCATCTCATTGTCAAGACGCAAGATTTGGAAATGTTGCACACAAAAAAAGGAAATGCGAATTAGGTTAGTTTCCATGAACTGGTTTGGAGAGAATTATTATAGGCTATGCAAAGCAGAGTATTGTTATAAGATCTTGTCACAGGCCATGTTGAATAGAACAAGTAGAGGTTCCAAACCAGAGACAATACGAGTTGGTTTGCCAAGCTCAAAACAGAAGAAGAAACAAGGCCTGTCGCCACGGACATCTACAAGTGAATATGGGAATTATTTTTTTAGTGACAGTGGACACAACTTCATCTTGCTGATCAGTCATGTTTTTTTTTTTGGGGGGGGGGGGGGTTTGCCATTTCCATCAACCACTTATTATCTTTTAGTCTTTAACTGAATTTTTTAAGCGATATCAAAAATGTAAATTGGCCATGTGATTGACTGCAGCCATTAAAAGAATAATTACATGAAACTTTAATACAACTTGAATAAAGATGGTAGGTGTTACATAAAAATGTTATGATGAACATAGAACACAGGAAGGAAACTATTCTGGAGGTAACATTTGAACCTACCTGGTCATCACATATTGTTGGGCTAACTTCATCTTTCCAATTAGCTCTGCCAAGTCAGAGTTCAAGAGTTTCTGTGCCATCTCAATCTGTTGAAGAAAAACACGGCACTAAATAGACCTGTGATACTAGCCAACACGTGTGAGAATGACAGTGACAATGATCGTGTGGTTGTGTGTGTGTTTGTTATTACCTCTCTGTGCGTGCTGGCTGGGAGTTGTGGTAGAGTCTCATCCACTGTGGCCAATAACGTCCTCAATGCCAGACCAACATCCTTAAAAACACGGACAAAATTATACATAACAAAAAGAAAAATCTGGTGTTTTTTAAAAAAAATATTATCATTATTATTCAGTGTTTGTAGAGAAACACTAATTCACACCTGTCCACAGAAAACTTTTTTAAAAGTTCAAATAGAAAGAAACGACAAGAAATGAAAATGAAAAATACAATACAACTAGGAAGAACATAAGCCGAAAGGACTCCTGAGGAGACTTCAATTATTAAATACCTACAATTAAAAGCAATGTGGAGTGAGGTTTAAAGGTCAGAGCTGTAGAGTCTGGTTAACATATGAATCATACTTTATTCATCAGGAAAATGATGACGTCTGAAGAGTTGTACAGTGTCATCGAATCAAAACAGCGTGTTACAGCGGTCAAGAGAGGATAACATACAACTATATAAACAGAACAGCGCTAATCTTTGTAATGCTTTCAAATGCAACTCTGAGAAACAGTGACTCATTTTAAAAGCTAAAGAGGAGAGCTGTGATAAATGTGTCTCTGTTACCTTGACCATAGGAACGTATTCCTCTGGAGGAGCTGGCTGAATCTTGCTCGACATCTCGATCACAGCTTTAACCAGTCCTGTCACGTTCTCGTACACCTTGTCGTTGGAGCGGTCCAGGTTGGCGGTGGGGGGCGGGCTTATCTCCTGGGGCTGCAGCTGAACCGTGAGAGAACAAGAAGCAGTGAGTCACCGGCTGAGTGAACACACAAAGGCCCACAGGTCTGGGGGGGACTGGGGCCGTGATCCACAGAAAACAAGGTGAGACGATGTTGATGAAAATTTTGAGCCTCCTTATATCTAAACAATTGACATACATGAATCATTCCTTTGTTAACTAAGGACCTTCTGCACAGAAGGATGGATGCTGAGAGTTAAATCATTTAAATTTACACAAAACGGATTAATATTTAGATAGTTTGAGAAGAAGAAGAGAGGCCACAACTGCTGAGCTATAGAGATCAAACTGTCATGCAGCTTAATGAGCACATAAATGCGTGAGTGAATGAATGAATGAATGAATGAAGGTTTTTTCAAAACATATTATATGTAGTTCTCAATTCTGGCCACTAGATGGCAATAACACACTTCTAAAACTAGGTATGATTTAATCAATTTAATCCAAAACCTGAGCTGCGATTAAAAAAAAAAAGGCTTTCTTTTTCATCTTCCAGTTCACTCTGTCTCTTAATCATTTACTCTCTCTCTCTATGTTAAGCGGACAAAAATCACTAATTTGGCTCAAAGGGGAAAGGTCGTAGGACACCCTCAGTCATTAAGATGAAGAAACAGTTCCAAAAAATGGGAATAAAAAGGAGGAAACTTAACATAGAGCTACAGAAGAGGCACCTCTTCCATTTATCAGATGTATTACCATTCTGATCATATTCACCCAAGCCTTAAAGAACTACATGATTAGTGCATATTTAGTTTGAAGCATGCATGATTTAAGGTAAATAATTCTGAAGAATTTCCAGTGGGATAAAAGATTAAATACTGCAATTGTAAGAACTAACACAATTATGCAGATTTGATTTGTTAGTTTGGAGGAACAATGACCGCAACAAAAACCTGATACTGGTATCTACACAACAAAGGGAACTGCAGGATGGACTAAATGAGTTCGTATGTTTATATGAGAACACTGCAGATGATTTAATCCGTTAGACAGAAAACTCAAACAAGTGACAGACGGTCATGACCACATGAATGTACGTGTGATCGAGTCGTAGACAAGACGCACAGTAAACACACACAGACAGTGTGCTGCTTACCCGCCAGGGCTGGGGGTCAACAGTAATGCAGAGTGCAGGAGGAGGGGAGGAGGGAGGGAGGGAGCAGCCAAAGGAAAAGAAGAAAGTATTAACGCTCTAAGCATTAAGAGACATGCAACCTACAAATGGTAAATCTTTGTTATTTCTTATCGGTTCTTTCTTTATATTCTCAGTTCTTTTTTATTAGTATGTCTTTATGCAGGTTTGTGTGCGAGTATTTTTGTTTTGGGTTTTTGTGTGTGTTACTGTGTGTGTGTGTACCTTGACTCCATCGTTGTAGCTGTCTCCAGTATTTAGACAGGCAAGACTGCCCACTTGGCTCTGGGCTCCGGGTCGAGGGGGTTTCTTTGGGGGAGCTGCGTGCTCTGCAGGAAACAACAAATAAAAGTAAAAAAAAAAAAAGATTTATCTTACAGTTTTACAGTCTCACACAAGATCCGGACAGATTGTACTTGTCTGTTCATCAGCAGCCGCTCAGCAACTCAGCTTGAATTGACATGCACTGTCAATGTTTTTTGTTTTTTTTTAAGAATTTCAGCATGAAACCTTTTGGCCAGCCTTGAATCTTTCTCTTTGCTCTTACCAAAGAGCACTTTCATCACATTTTGTTTAATCTTCAAGGCATTTCGTTCAGAACATTATGACCTGTAATCGTTTAGGCTATGAAAAAAATAAAGAAGGTGATGTCATAAAAGTCTTGTTTTGTCTGTGCAACAGTCAGAAAACCCAAATATTCAAATCAAAATCACATTAAACAAAGATACGCAGAAAATCCCCACATCTGAGAAGCTGGGACCTAAAGATATTTGGTGTATTTGCTTATTCAACATCTGAAACAACTACTTCATTATCGAAAACTCCACGATGAAAACAGAATGAAAAAATAGTTTTGAGTGCAGTGGGGAGAAAAAAAAAACAGTTCCTTAAATAAATAAATAAAAACTGTCCTTCACAATCTCAATCACGACTGTAAAGCTATTCTAAGATGAATGTTTTTCTCTTCTGTATTCGCCTGCCTTGAGGGTGCTCGCTAGCTGACCAAAAGGTCTCCACAGTTCACAGACACATCTGTCATATTGTGGCAACAGACTGTGAACTCAGACACTGACACAATCTATCTGCTGTAATTGGGAGATACAGAATCTGTATATGGGTGATGTGTGAGAGCTAAACAGAGCAATGCTATATCTGTGAACTACATACTTTGGGAGATTAAGAGACAGAGAGAGGAAGTGAGAATAAAACAATAGCGGTTGTGTGGCTGCAATTATAGACAGTTACGGGCTTGTGTATTACCTGGTTTGCCAACGGGTTGGTATATGTGCTGGTTTCCTGTCTGCACAAACAAACAAACATAACAACAAAGCATTGGGTTAGCATGTGTTCGGTCACACACATAATCAGAAGCTCCACGGGAAATTAAAACTTCACAGGCGAAAACCAGCAGCTGGTTCTGAAACATTTAGGGAGTCCAATTTAATGTTCTTGTCACACGACACCGCGTCTCAATTTGTTCTTATAAAACACACTGTCGTTTCCAGTTGAGGAGCCCTTCGTGTTTTCAGTGGTGTGTGTGGTCTGTGTTTCTTGTGTTAGCTAAAATATTCTGTCTGGCTGCACTTGGATGACAAAAAAATGGGTTTCCTTTGTTAGCGCTACCCTTTTCAAAACCAGAAGAAAAAAATACTTGCAGCATGTCTTTTTGATTTGATGCTGTTAAGAATAAAATGATGCCACAAAAGTCTCTAGTGGTGCCAGCCATGTTACATATTTACTTTGCTGTGTTATTACTGAATCTTTGTTGTTTTTTTCTGTGTGAGAAAACAGTACAGAGAGCTCCCAAAGCCTCTGTGCCATCAGAGTGTTGTGGTCTGACAGCCACCAACACCCAAAAATACCCTGCTACAGCATTTTACACACACACACACATACATGCACACACAAACACACACATACACACGCACACACCAACGAGGGAGATTTTCCCACCACAAACCACAGCCATTCAAATGGGAGGAGCAGGACAAGCAGAGAGATGAATTACAGAGACAGAAATATCTGGCCCATGGCAACTTTAGACTGCTACAACAGCTTACTGCTGCAGGCATCAGGAACATGACAGACACCAACATAAAACATTCATCAGCTCCTGAGATTTTTTGGGATAAAGTTACACTAAGCCCTGATCGACAACATCATTTAGTAACTTTACCACAGAATCAAGAGAAACACGATGACTCCAGTTCTAGCAAACAACAAAAAAAAAAGGAAGGAGAAGTGATTAAGTTACCTTTCAATACTAGCTATGCTAAAATATGTTGGAGGTGTTGACAGCGTATAATCACTGTTGTTTGCTAAGTGAAAGTGTGCATCTGTCACTGGGCAAATCATTTCAGAGTTACGCCACAGTGCTCAATTTAAAAAACAATGTGGGTAACTCTCTTAAGTGATCACAGATGTGAGAGCCAAGAAATTATGTCTTCTTCCACGAACACTGACATTTAAGATTCAAGATGAATTTGTCATTATACAACACAAGAGTGTTTAACGAAAAACTATACAAACAGATGAATAAAATTAAAGATAAACTTTTCAGGGTGGAGTGTGGAGGATGAATTGAGGAGTCTCACAGCCTGAGGTAAGAAGCTGCTCTGTAGTCTGGTGGTACAGCAGCAGTTACTTCTGTATATTTTGCCGCAGCAGGTGAACAGTGAACAGACTATGGCAGAATGCTTTTTATTGTAGCATGTTTGCTGCATGCTAATGACTACTATTAGAGCATCATCAATTGGCCTATATCATCAGCATATATTTCCGATATGAGCAGAAACGGCCTTTTATTATTTTCATTATCGATCAATCTGCTGATTGATTACTCGATCAAACAATCAATCTTTAGGTCTCTAAAATGTCAAAAGTATATAAAGAATGTCACAATTTGCTAAAACTCAAGGTGAAGCTTCTAACTGCTTGTTGTGTCAGCCACCAGTCCAAAACCCAAAGATATTCAATTTACTAGACAAAATAAGAGGCTAATCCTCACATTTGAATAAGCTGTAACGACTTTTTACTTAAAAAATGACCCAACTAATCAAAAATCAAAAAAGTCACTTATGCGAGTTGATTCATCTCATTGTCTAAGCTCTACATGTGGCATATAAATGTTCAGGGCATATTATCACTCTGTATGTCATGTTATAGCCCAGCCTCAAGGCCTCAACATCCTGGTAAAGTGTGTAACACACACATACTTTGGGCTGCAGACTTTCTTTGAGACCATATTTTCCTCTAATGGTGCTTTTAACACTCAATAGTGTGTAATTACTGAGGGACAGACTTGAGTAGAGCACGGTAAACTACATGTTATTTAGTGAAACAAATAAAGATGGCTTCTGGTTTTCTTGCTACAGTGTTTCTATTAATAACTGGTGATGTTGTGGGAATTCATTGACCCCTCATTGCTGACCCCACCCCCCAACAGTTCACTTCCTGTCCCTGGATCAATCCCCTCAGCTCCAATAAAAACAAACACACACTGCAGCCAATTGCACAACCAGAATGTGAACTTCCCTCAACATTTGACTCGATCAGCGACCTCCTCTCTTAAAAACACAAACCGTTCAGAAAAAATAACTTTCTATGTGCTGGGAGTGACAAACGGTCATTATTTTGACTGTGAAGAGGTGATGTGAAGGGCAGTTTGTCCAGGACAGTTTAACCCGTGTACCACTGTGATTGTCTCAGGGTTCCCGTTATCTGATAATTACTATCTTTCTACTGGGAAAATCTGTGTGAGTCAGACACATTTAAATTTCTCCAGTGAAAATAATTATCTCCAAGCAGAATTTGAATTATATTTAATGTGAAGAAAGCCATTCTGGAGAAAGATTGCTAATTGTCTTATTAACAGGCTGTCAAATGCCAACGCAGGGTTGGTGATGCATCAGTGCCCTCCGTGAATTGTTTTTAAGCTCAATAAACACAGTTAATGTTTGACTGGAATTTTTCTCATTTGTCCGGGACATTTAACTCTTTCAAGATACATGAACTGTCACCAAAAACAAAAACCTTGGATTGTCCTGCTCCATTCAGCAATAACACCAACAGTGAGATGGATAGAGACAGAAAAAACTTGAAAAAACAACTTACTGGTGGTTGGAGCCCTCCATCTTCTCTGTCCAGACTCCCTCTAGAACTTCTGGAGTCAGGCTTCTAGACACACACACAAATACACATAAAATTATATGTCCATACATCAACCCATCAACAGTAATTAAGTTGATATTCAGCTGGTTTCACTCTAAAAACACTGCCAGTAAGAGATTCACAGAGACATAACTTGTGTATTTAGTTCAGTTATACAAAATGATTCTGTTTGTTTTTCCAATGAACAGTGAGTCTAATTGATTTTCTGTTTGGGACTTTTTGATTCCCAGGATAAACTCTAAGACAAATCCCCCTTTTATGGCATGCCAGCAGCTCTAAAGTTTATCCCATGCTGTTGTCAGACAGACTTTGTATCATGAGGTGAAAACTTAGTAACTTCAACCAGTAGATTTACTGATTAGATTAAGATTTTTACCATATACAGCCATTTTAGTAATGAATGAGAATTAACACTACAACTATATTTTGTAGGTTAATAACAGTTTTTATTGTGATCTATATGAGTGACAAATCTCCCAATCCAAGTTTTATCTCAAGTCCTACAATGAAGAAAATGAACGATGGAATCACCACAGCGAGGCTCAAACTAATAAATACTCATTAACCAATGCATCCAACTCGTCTCTCAGCACGAGATTCAGCACAAATAAAAACAGAAACACGCTGCTCAAAGCTGCAGGACTTTTTCCAACTTGAGCACAACTTTACAGATTGACACCTGACCCCAAAGTGCACTGCTGCCCACAAACAAAGCTGCAATAAAACCACAACCCAACACCTCTACACACACACAGCTCTTGCCTACCAGTTTTCCAAGACAGGATTTGAAGACCAGCATTGCCATCGAGTTCATCAAACTTGTGAGATGAAACGTTTGTGTCCGAGTTGTTTGAGGTGTTGTGTCTGTGATGCTATCTGGTTCTGATCTTGTTGTATCTCTCTCTTTAACTCTGTCTAAGTGTTTTCCTGTCCGTCTGCCTACGAGCTCATATCCTTGTCTGTGCCAGCAGTTTCATCAAGACAAGAATTCAGATTCAACTCCAGCTTCCTGCCTCCAGCACACTTATATCGGACTCTGACGCACAAAAAGAGGGAAGGAGAGGAGGAGGAGGAGGAGGAGGAGGGAGGGAGCTGCTGCCAACTAACCATCAGTGTAGCGAGCATGTCTACCCTTCTTTCCCAAACCATTCTTCCTTTTTCTCCTCCCTCTCTCGCCCCTCCCTGAAGTGACAGTCTTATAAAAACCTGCCAGCGCATGCACACACACACGCACGCACAAAAACACACACATATATGCGCATCCCCAGCTTTTCAGTAATCTTGTGTGTTGTCAGTTAGTGGTTGTGGGTCAAAGACAGTCTGTTGACTGGGCTGTCAGATTCTCTAAGCCTATCATTAGCCTGGAATTCACACAGGCCACACCTGCCTAGAAACTCACAAAAACACACACACACACAGGAACACGCACACACACACACAATCAAATTCTTGAGCAAAAACCCCAAACAGCTCCTTCAATCAGTGTTCACAGAAATATGCATCCTACATAAAGCGTTTCTCCTCCTCCTCCGCTCTTTATGTTAGAAGTTCTGTCCATCAGAATAACAGTTTTCATACTCAACAATAACAAAAACTGAGCTTATTTATCTTTGAGCGTGTGAGTTTTACTGGAAGAGTAGGTCGTGATTAATCTACTGCTGAATAACTCTACTTGGCAGTCCACTGCTGTCAGAGGGATGACACTGATAAGAGGTCATTCTTAAATAGAAAGTAAGAAAACTTAGTGGAAAAAAAACAATTTTGGGGGAGTGTAGGTACATTTTTAAAAATCATGTACTTTTCCCCAAAGGATCAAGGGACTGTGTCACAAAATGCATTTTCCTTTGGGACATTTGTATTTAATCAGCATATTAATACTACTGTATGCTAAATAGTCCATCCAGAGTTATTTATGCTGAAAATCCTGCACTGTATTTAAAAAAGTTTTTTTCTTGTAACCAAATGTTGTAGGTAAACCATCCACTACTTCTTATTCCATTTAATTTACTAGAGGACTACTTGGGCATATATACTATACTTTGGGTATCAATGTATGTCTGCTAGTGTGTGGAATCTTATTTTTGTGTCTTTCTTTTACTCCCTTTCCCATCTTTTTAAAAATGTTATCTTCCTCTTCTTTTAATGGACTGCAGGAAGCCTTTGTAATAGAGATAAAATAGTGATAAGTGTTTTCCAAAGTAACTTTGCTTATCAAGTACTGCAGCTGAGGATAAGATCTATTTAGCTTTCATGTTTATTAACCTATTACCTATTAACTGTGATGAATTTCAGAGTCCATTAACAAATTTACAGAAACACAACAGCATGCATCACTCAAGAAAAAAACATTTACCGCAACTGATGAAAAGACAGCTTTGCACCACAGTTAATGATAACACACTGTACCATGCAAGACAACATCACAAAAAAGGGGAATTATGTTGCTGTTTGTCTGTATTCTGTTTGTGCAGTGATATTTTGTTACCATGCAGACACACAGTGTATGCAAACATTTTATTGTCCTCTAATGCCGCTGTTATGTGTCAGCAAAACTGTGTTTATTTACCTCTGAAATACAAACATATTCCTCATGTCAATACAGAAGCTAAATGTCACAAATGACTTAGTAGTGTGTGTGTTTTAACTATGTGCGTGAGTGCATTTTCACAATGAGTGCGCTGTGTGTGTTACCAGCAGCTTTTCCTCCTGCTCCAGCCACCTCTGGTCCTCCTCCATCTGCTGTTGTTGTATCATCAGCTGTTCCTCCATTAACAGGCACTGCGGGCCTACACACTGCTGCATGTCTACTGCCCTGTCCTATACACACACACACACACACACAAACATGCAACAAAAGACAAGCATAGCAACAGACATGCACACCAACAAGGGGACACAGACACACACAAAGTCACAGATGAAAAAGAAACATGCACACAGCACAGACACATACACCAGACTGATGAGAGGCTGAACTGGGACGATGGACAGACACACTAAAAATAATGGCTGATGATGTGGTGCATTTAAATATTTGTGGACTGGACTCATCATGCAGGAGCTAATTTTTTCCAGTGATACGTATTGTAAAGACTTCCAGGCGACAAATGAATTCTTACTGGTGGGCTGATTTTGTCTACCAGACCAAACTAACAAAATATATTATTACCTGTGAATCTGACTGAGTGCGTCAACTGAGTGCTTTGTGTTTCATTTAATGTTCCTGTCATGACTCACCTGAGTGTGAATATATATATATATATATATGTGTGTGTGTGTGTGAGAGAGAGTGTGTAAACAAAGTGTAAAACTGGTCTCCTACCTCCATCACAGAGCCCCACAGCGCCATGTCGTGTCCATGTGGCTGGGGAAGGTGCTGTGCGTGCGAGTGTGTGTGGACGTGGTGGCGGGGGTGTGTGTGTGCATGGTGCGTTTCCAGCATGGTAGCCTGTGGGGGGTACAGGGCGCTGGGCACCGACGGGAGGGTGTGAGGGCCGGGATACCCCGCCATCTGAGCCAGGGGGAGAGAGAGAATGACACTGATTAATACTCTTAGGATGATAACCTGTGCACAGCAGTGCTTCTCTTCTGGGTGCAGCCGGTACAGGGCAAACCATAGTGGACCAAAACATCAATATCCCATCACATACCTGGATACGATCGACACCATTTTATTAACAATTACATTAAAGACAACAAGGAGTGATCTACGCATGTTTCGCTTGTTGCTTCATCAGAATCGCTCTGTGCTTAATTGGCAGCCAATCTTGTCCTGGTGTGCGCTGGAATATTCACTATTTAAGAATGAAGCCAAGCCCAATCCCCTCTATCCTTGTTACACACACACTTTCTTTGTCTGACTGCAAACCAAATCCTACCTGCGGCAGACATAATTGCACATTTTTTATATCAAACTATCATCTAATTAGAGTTATGCAACAATGGAATTTGTTTTGTGCAGTCTGTGTTTTCTTCTGCGTACCTGGTAGTGTCCAGGATGTTGGGAACCGGGGTAGAAACCTTCACTGGAGCGAGGACTGGGATAGCCCGGTCTACTTGGCTACAGACAGAGAGAGAAAGACAGAAAACAAAGAGAGAGAGAGAAGTCGTAAATAGAAAGACAGAGGGGAGAAAAATAAAAATAATGTTACAATCCTTGTTCAACTTTTTTTCACAAACTGAACATTCAAAGACGGGACACCGGGTCATTCAGACAATCAACACACAAACCTCCAGGAGCTGTTTGTGTGGCTGGGTTAGCTGTCAATCAAAACAGGGAGCACCCACTGGGCTGCAAGTCCAGCAAGCTGTTAGTTAAACTGGTGCTAACTACTGTCCCTATATTACAAACATCAACACCCATAGAAAACCGGTATGAACTATGTTATAGTCGGGGACTACTGGCGACTACAATCTTAGATTAGATGTTATACAGGTGAGTAAAGTGTTATAGTTGCACGTTCACCAAAGACCTCTCTTTAAAGCACTGGGTTTTCTAATTTGGGAAAAAAGGGATGTTCTGCTGCTGAAAAGGTTGAAAAAAGACAATATGGTGTATTTTTTGGAGGGGACAAAGGGACTTTCTCCTGAGAAATTAGACTTTTTAATCCAAGCTGCTGCTAAATGAACTGAGGACAGTCAATAAATTACTCTTTGTGATTCTTTTCTATTCCTTTGCTGGGCACCAGTAGCTAAAAACAGAAGTGCTTGGTGAACCCACAGCCTTGTTTCTTGTTTCTCTCGTTGGTTCTGGTGATTTGTTGAGATGAAGCTGTTGAAAGCTGATGAACAGTTTCCCCGCTTAGGATGACTGGAGACATTTTGCTTTATGATTTAAACTTCTCTAACACAGAGCTCATTTCTAGCACAACAGTGTTGTAACCTCTACCTTCCACAGCCTCTCATAGTAGCTCTCTCTGGACCACACCTCCGACAGCAAGACAGACACAAAGACACACAGGGAGGGAAACAGACAGCAAAGAAATACAGGGAGGGATGGAAGGAGGGAGGGACACAAGGAAAGAAAAAAGTAGGGAGGACAAAGAGAAGCAGACAATACAAAGAAACTGAAGACGAGACAAACAGGAGCTTAAAAACTCCCAGTGAGGGAAACGTACAGCATGTTGTAAACATGCTCACACATGGACCGACACAAATACATCTTAGAAGTATAAATCTGCCACAAAGAGATTCACACCCCCTTCCCTGGGAATAACCAGTTCATAAACAGAAAGATAAAACACAACGACAACAGACAGACAGACAAGACAGACAGACAGAGAGACAGACAAGACAGAACGACAGACAAATTGGAAGATGAGGTTCACAGGAGAGTCATACCAGGGTGAGAAAGATATTGGTAAAAATCTGAAGACTTATGGATGAATATTTGAATGTAAGAATGACTGGACAAATAAATAAATAGGCCCAATATTCATCATGCAATTGCAGAGCTGCAGTGCCAGGAGTTTCAGTCCCAGCTGTGCCAATTAGAGGCAGAACAGCAGCACCAGTGTGCGCCACCTCCTGACAAGGACAACGAGCCATGTGCATTACAGCTGTTAATGGGTTTTTATAGCTCTGTTTGGGCTCCTCCTATAGTGGTGAATCTGCAACCTGTTCAAATTAATGAGTGAATAATTTTGCAACATGGATGTATAATAAGAGCTGAACCCGGCACCTCCGCTCCAGACTCAAAAATTCCTGTGTGGCCACCCAGCTTAATTAAGTGTATTTGGCGACCCATTTTAGCATTTGACTGACTGACTGACTGAAGGTAAGTCTTATACAGCTAGACTGTATTTCTGTCATCTTTCCATCACTGATTTCTTACTCAGCTCATGTTTAAAAACTCTTGGCCTAAAGAAATGGGCATGCGGGAGGCAGAGTGATGTTACAGCTCAGTGGGAGGACTAAACGTCCACTCCAAGAACAGGGTTGCGTACCAAAACAAGCTCATGTGTACTACTACTGGCGAGCACCCAGCAACTAGGTCAAGGTGACGGGAGTCAGGTCTTTATAAACAGGCTTAAGTAGAGACAGGCTTTGTATTATTAGTAACTGTTTCAATCCCATGCTTCACATATTCTTATAATAAGCTCCACTAGTATATGAAGTCGATCATAACATTATATTGAATTACATTATGTCGAAGCTTCTTTTGGACACAGCTGAGCCCTGGAGCTGGGCAGTGGGGAAGCTGCTGCACTATAAAGCAGCATTAGTTTGGACTTTGGGTTCCACCTAGTGTAAAAAATGTGTTTAACATCTGTTTTAAACTCTCTCCACTCCACTGAAATTGCAGTGCAATTTAAAAGCAGACCACAAGATGTTTTGTTGTCAATTATGCGACTATTTGATTTATCTGGCTCATCTATGACATTTTGTGTTTAAGCTCCACGTGTGTTACATGGGTCCAACTGGATTTAGGGTTTATGAAAGGAATCCTCAGCAGGCTAGAAATAGGATGTAATAATCCGCGGACACATCAACACAAAGCCTGACGCAAACACATGTATCTGCATTCAATCATGGTAGAGCACATTCAACAGCATGTCAAACACAGACTGACAACAACAAGGTGAAGTTTAAACAGGGTAATTTACAGCCACTGCACCCAGTTAGAATAAACGATTCAAACACTGGATGGAGTTTAGTCCGACATGATATTGAAGCCATGCATCAAAAAATGTTGCAACTTTTGGAAAAGTTATTTAACTGATTTCCGTTTGTGCTATATTTCAAATCTTCAGAATCAGAACACACAGTCCTGATGAAACATACTAGACTGGATAGATGATACCTAAGAATGTTTTTTTTCCCTCAAAACTTTAATAGTCTTCCTTAAAATAATGGTTGATTTCAGCCTCAGAATTCACATTCAGTGTCACTATACAACAGCTATGTTCAAATATCATATAGTTTCAAAAGAGGCAGAGATATATTCACGGCCAGTAGCCTCAATGAATCAAGTATGAATGATTAGTAATATAATAAGTATAAATGAGTCATACTTACTAAAAGTAGCACGAGTAAATAAAGGACCCAGGTTAAAAAAATACCCGAATTCCCCATTAAATCCTCCAGGATATCTATTCAAGCTATAAAGTGCTATAATCCTAAATGTTGCAACTTTTTTTTATAAAGACAAACAGATTTGTTTTAGTTATTAAAACAGCTTTAAAACCTGCCTTCAGGGGTCTGGACATGGGTCTTTCAAAGCAGGGGATGGGAAAAGGTGGATATGTAGTTACAGGGTGGCTGAGCAATTGACTAGGTGGATGGTTCGTGGAAGACGGAGTATAGGCAGAGGGGACTGGAAGGACTCTCTCTGTGTGTGGAAGCATGAGGGGGGCATGAGAGCCCAGAGGGGGCTTCCCACATGACTGCACAGCACGGACTTGGTGCTGGGGGTTAGAGTCCGGTTGTAGAGGGATATTGGGATTGGTTTGGCAGCCAGGGTCAAATCTTGGCAACAGCAGGGTTTTAAGATTAGAATTTGACTGGGGCTGGATGTTTTGGAGGGTGTGGGGACAAATGTCTGACATGCTGCGGGGCAGAGTGTTCAGGTTAGGACTAGATTGAGAGAGCAATGTGGAAAAGTGACAGGGGTGGGAGTTGTTTGACTTAGCAAGGGGATTTGTCTTGAGGGAGCAGCTGCCATTGGACAGGCTGTCTGAACTGGTGTGAGGTGGGGAATAGAAGTGAGCATTAGACTGCAGGAAGAAGCTGGGATGAGCTTTGGATTCAGGATTTAACTTGGTGTTGTTGTAGTCCATGTTTTTTTTAAGATGAGCTGATGGAGGATTGGGAGAAGAGGAAAAGTGATGGGGAAGTTGCATAGATGATGAGTAGAGTGGAGGAGTGGGGAGGTGAGAAAAGGTGCAGGGAGACGAAGGATGAGGGTTTCCAAGGCAGAGGGAAAGCTGTGAGGCAAAGTGCTGGTTTGGATGGCAATGGTGGTGAGGAGAAGGAGCAGACAGACAATCCAGACTGAAGGTGGGCTGCAGGGAGGGACGACGGCTGGGCTGCAAACACAAAGACAAAGGTAGAGGAGGGAGAAATGGAAATAAAGAAGGTATCATGAAGGAGAGAGACATGTAATAGGCAGGTAAGAAAGGCAGGGATGAGCCAAAGCCATACAGGTACTGTGCCTCTGAAATGAAATACATGTATTTGTCAATGATAGGAAACAAATGCAGCATCCACTAAAAGACAACTGCATCACTGAAGGTTTTAAAAAAAGACTTAATCTTACAAACTACTGCTCAAGACATATGGCTTCAGTTGTAATCCACAGAAGCAGCTAACAGATGCTAACAGCAGGGGCATGGGGGCAGTAAGTGAGGGTGAAGCAGCTAGCAGCTGGGGCAACAAGCTGTGAGGTAGGATGGTTCTAGTAGAGGTGGGAGTGGGGGTGGGGTTTATGGACTTGCAAGAAGAACAACTTAAGATGTAATTTTATATTTGTAAAAGCTTGTTATTTATGAAATTGAATTTTCCTTGTTTACACATTTGAAGGGAACAGTTGCTATTGTATCAAAAATGTGTTTTTGATAATTTCCATAGCAGTTATGCAAGAGTTGGGTCATGTCAGCGTCTTACATATGCATATTACTCAAACCCAGGAGGTCCTCCATGTTATAATCTATCATAACTGTAATATCAACCTTAACCTGCCCACCACAGGGTGATTATCATACTGACAAGATTAGAAAAATGACTACACACTGAGAAAAACAAAAGAATCCATTTGTGCAAAAGTTGAAAAACAAAACAGAACAAAACAAAAAAACATTTGAAAATGTTACAGAGATCACACAGTCAATATTCCTACGACCAAAACATTTGCTTTCTTTGCTTTTTTTTGTACGAAGGCATTTCCCCTGAGAAAAGTCTGGATTCAAAAGTCTAAACAAATTGATGTTTGTTTTTTCTTGATCATCATCGTGAGAAATCTCCACTTGCCAACTGACTGTAGCAATGATTTCAATAAGCATCTCACCAGGGTCGAGAAGAAATCTCGTTTGTTTAAAGAGTCAAACTTTTAAACAAACTAGCTACCAGTTTAATCATTTCAAATGAGTTAAATATCAATAGTGATGCAGCAAATCAGAGAACAGAAGATATATCGCAAACTCCACATGAGAGTGAATCAGAGAGGCTGCAGTCTCTAAATGTGCATGGGACTTGCAATGATCAGGGTGTCTCACTGCAGACAGCACAAACACAACAGAGACTCTTTATTACTCCACCTGTTGTGCTCATACAAACATAAACAAGCAGACAGACAGACACACACACATGTGGCGTGGCAGCGCCTTACTTTTGGTGGAGCTTCATCAGACCCTCCGGAGTCCCACGAAACAGTGACCTGTCTCCTCATCTCCATCCTGCTCCTCTCCTTCTGCTGGAGCTTCTCCTCCTCTAATATAGTGCTGTAAACAAGGAAAACATCTGTAGAAATTCGTCTCTGATGGACTGTCACGTTATTTAATTCGGCACTGGAAAGAGGCAATATAAAAAGTGATGAATGATACTGTCAATAACTAGATGAATACAGATAATATTAACTCATTTTCTAATGTTGTCTCTGTCAACATCTCCAGCGCACATGAACATTTGGCATCACACACACCAGACTTCTGTTATTAAAGGTTAAAAATTCAGGCACTTTTTAAGCACTTTCAAGGAACCTGAACCAACAATTTCCAGACTCTCGAAGCCTTTATCATCACATCTAAATTGTTACTATAAATGCAATTGTGAAAAATAAAGTTTACAGAATTATTTTATAACCACAGCAATTAATGTATATTTTTCACTTTCACTTGATTCATTTTATCATCTGTTCTTATCAACTTTGATTGTATGTTTTGATCATGATTATTTAAGTATTCTTTTATTCGACGACAGGAGACAACAAACACATATGACAACTGTAGATGATATTGAGAATCAAGCAGTCTTCAAGAATTATATTCTACTGCTTTTAGATTATTTTCCAAACTTTCAACACTTTACAAACCCTGTATCATATTGATTATTGTTGTACATAATCTCCTGGTTTGTTAAAGCCTTGTATAAAGTGAATAATTTCAGAAATTAACCAGCCAAATGAGTATGATGTGTATCTGATCCTGATATTGGAACAGGTACTGCTAGTTTTGAAAAATATCCCTTAAGAAATGTGATGTAAGTCAAATATGCTATATGGACATCACACAGTGCAGAGTTTTACTTGACAGAAAAGCAAACTGTCAACTTAAGTGGTTTTCTCCCTCCTGCTGGAAATATGAATAAACTCACAGACAACCTCATAAACACACACACACACACACACACACACACAGAGTTACACAGAGCATTCCTCAAACTGTTTGCAGAGAGCGTCCGAACACAAACTAAGTCCTAAGAAAAACAAATTCCATTTTGTTATGAAACGTCTTATTGCTCACTCTCTTTCTACCATTATAGTTCACCCCAGAACACTCAAGTAGCTCCCATTAATATTCAGCAAACCAATACAGTAATACAATAATAAAGAGTCAAATTCAAGACAGTCGTTAGAGTTTGGGCTTCAGATGTTTGGAAACCAAATCAGCTGTTAAATACACTAACTACTGATGCCATCTCTTTGCTGCGTCAGGCAAAACAAAGCAGTAAATCTTTGGGAAATATTGCTTCAGAGCAAATTGACTTGGAGGCTGAGCAGCATCCCACGCCCCCCAAACCCAACATTTTTCAGTCCAATGTAGCCAAACATACCACACTCACTAAAATTATCCTCACTGACCTGTTCCCTGGGAAAACTGCTGCTCAACCAAAGCCAGATTCCCAAAGGAAGGAGCTGCTGCTGAGGAGTGGACAGCTCCACAAAACTGCAAACTGAGTGGTTGAACAAACCAAGTCACACACACTCTCACACTCTTTCTACCCTCTCAACAAGGGTAAGAGCTATTTCGAGTAACACCATTGCCCTCCTGTTCTGTTGTCTCCTGCTGTGTGTGTGTCTGTGTGTGCACCTGTTGGAGTCAGTCGTCCGTCAGGTCTCGACCTTCTCACTCATCACAACGCATTCATTTGGATTACAGAATGCCATCATTCCATACTTTCTATAATTAATACAACTAATAGAAAAATAATGTATTGATTTAGTTTGACTTTAAGATACACAAAATGTATTTCTAAGAATTTGTTTGTTCTAGTTTCGTAGTTTTTTTATTTCTAAAATGTAACTTTCAATTATATGCTTGACTTGCCCCGTAACGAAATCACTAGCAGCTTTTCATAGTCTTAAGTGCTTAATAATCATATCAATATAAATCACTGGAAACCACAAACCATCTTTTACTTTATGAAACCTGGAAGTGATGATAAAAGATTTTATTTGAATGGATTTCCGCTTTGAATATTATTCTTATTCTGTTTTTGCAACAAAATGTTTTCATCTTCACTTTTCATAGTTTTTTTAAATTTTTTTGGTTGGTTTAAAGTTAATCTTCCTCTTGATCAATCCTTGTAAATTTGTTTTAACTTGGTCCTTTTAACAAGTAGTAGGTAAGTAGAGATTATGATATCTGTACAAAAAATTAAACATACACAGTTTATTCTAAAAGTTGTCTGCAGTAACATTGTCACTGCAGTTTTTGTACTGAACTGTCTCAATCTTATGAGTTAAACAAATGAAGACAAGTTTAAAACAAACACTGGTTCGTGTCAAAGCAACAAAAGGTTGACTGCTTTTAAATGTCCATTCTCTGTTTTTATTGTAAGTTTGTGTCCCTGGTCTTTATATTTCATGTCTATTTAACAAGCCAAGTCATTTGATCCAAATGCAACCGATCATGAATGAATCTGCCAATGCTGCATCACAGTTTAACAGTAAATGACATCATGTATGAATACGTGTGATGACGATATCATCACCTGGCAACATCAACATAGCCTGTCTCTGCCTCCGACCTACCCCACACCACCACCACCTGTAATAGCAAGGCCAATTTCGTTTATTTACTCAGGCTGGGCTCAAAGCACAATCTTGGACTTTACAGCGACGCCCTGCTTCACTCTTATGTATTTCTCACCTGTAAAACCAAAACGGAGATTTAAGTATCTGGCTTCAAAGATGTCAATCCACCACTTTGGAGCGACAGCTTTATCTTAGGCATCAGTTTAAGCTGTCACAAGGGCAGGTTCTCATATCAATATCAACAAACAAAACAACTATTTCAACTAAATCTGACCAGTTGATGGATCGTATGAGTGCACAGAGGCCGATTCCTAATCCATCATCCGAGGGTTCAGTTTGGCTGGTGCCATTCTTTGCTCCGATACAATGTTGCTACAGGATACAAGATGCCCTCTTTGTGTTACTGTCCCAGCACTGCAGCAAGGAAACATGTTATCTGGGAAAACAAACTACTGTAATTGGGAGATCTACTTCTAAAGCTGCTGAAGCCTCAGTGTAACTGCAGCTGAACTTCAGAATGAGCACTGAGGATTTTGTTCTCCATGACTTACACTGAGGAGATGTGTCTGTAGTCAGTATGAACAGGATGAACAATTACAGCGACCAATAACTGTTTCAATAAAAACATGTGTATGTGAGTATTGATTAAAGACAGTCTTGATTAAAATATGAATCTATCCTTCAGGTAGGACATGCAAAGAAACTAATTTCCTCCAGTGGATCAATGGAGGACAGTCAAACAACCAATCATGTTAAAGAGGCACACAAAATGGCTGCTTCAAAACAGCAGAATGCAGCCCACTTGGGAAAAATAAATTATTCAGTCTATCATAGGTTGACATTTAAAAAGCCTGAAGACGCAATACTTTACCTTAAGAACAGGTCAATCCAATAGCACAAAAGCAGATCCAGTTAAGTCCTTAATGGAGAAAAGCCACTAAAAAGAAGATGGGCTGTTGGCAGCCAGCACTGATACGCTTCTGAAGGCCAACATGAATAACTACAAAAGATCCCAGCAACGCTTAAAGGATAAAGCCCACTACTCCTGGCAGGATGACTCAAATATGCTCCGCTGCTGCTAAACAAAACCCCTCCAGACTACAGGCTACAAGCCTTCACCACACATAGAATTCACAACCAGGATAATATGATGTGAGCGTTAGGAGCCTCGGTCTGCGAGCTTTAACCAGGGGAGCACAGCAGCGTTGTAGTTCTGTTCTCATTTTCCCTTCCTTCTTTCATTCTCTCTGTCTGTTCTCTCTCTCTCTCTCTCTCTCTCTCTCTCTCTGTTCTTTGGAAAGCTGTAGCTCCTGGCAGCTGCCCACTGTGTAAACACACACACACACACACACACACACACACACACACACACACACAGTCATGTTGGTCCGCCGTCTAGGAAAACTGTAGTAGTAGCTGAGAGCTGCATATTTGGCAGGAGGGACCTATAATTGATATTATGATATAAAAGCCGGCCAGACCGAAAGTAAACCAAACTGCATAACCTTATATGGCATGACTTTCCCCTATTAATAGCCAGTGACCACAGTTTACATGGTCAATATTGACTTGGTTTCCAAGATACTGGATGAGGCGCATTGAGGGTTCCTCATCATTTCTTCTTCATGCAGACATATTATAGCCAATTAAAATAAATGTACTTAATTTTGTCAGATTAGCACTCACATGAAGTCCACACGTTATTTTCCACGCCGGGTTTTCAGACCATTAAAACATACAACCACAAACATACTGTACATGTGTCAGGCTACTGAGTGGACCTCCATGATGTGGAGGTCAGTACTCATTTGCAGCCAAAATAAGAGAGTGAGATCAAGACATGATGAAAAGGTGAACGAGGTCAGGAGAGTATTCAAAGGGAGTGCAAGAGGAACAGAACTTGGGGGAGAGAGAGGTAAGCTGACCTTGAGAGATTTGGAAGTGTAATGGCGGTGGAATTTAAGGTGTGAGTCATGCTGGTTTTAAGCAGACTCGTAAAACCACAGGAGTTAAATATGTGCTCTTATTTTCCTGTTTCTCTGTGTGAGAGAGAGAAAGACGGAGAGAGAATGTGCACGTTGAAGGAAACAATGATGGCATCTTGCTGTGCTGCTGAAACTCACAATGTTCTGCTTGTGATTGAGACTGAGAGAGGAAAATGTGTCAGCAACAGCAATGACATGTAGAATGTGAAAACACAAGTACACAAATTACACACGTTTCATCTAATCTTCTCCAGGTGAATTTAGTTTTGAATAAGAATAGAAGTGTATGAAAATAGCTGTGTAAATATTCTCTCATTTCCACTTTTCATCTTATCCTGTAAGTGCTATTCTGCGCTTATCTTTTCCGTTAACTGCACACCCTCAGATACAGTAAGTGGTGTGTTCAGATTAAATGACTGATATAAGTTTTCAAAACACTGCTAATCTAAATACGCACCAAAATTACATTAAATCGTCTAATGCTGATATACAGCGGTAGATAATAAATGGTGCATTAATCACTAGGGATGGGAGTCGTTAAGAGCTTGTTTAAAATTGTCTGATTCCGTGGAATCACACCTCTGAGTTTATCACTTCCTTTCATTGATGCTAGCACGTTTTTTCTGACATTTGCATGTTGCACAACAATGATGTTACTGTTATGCCTCTATGCAGCTGGACAACAGTGCTGGTTGTAATGTGTGCAAAAATGATAATTTCAAGTAAGAGTGGGAACACCGAAACACGCTGAAAACATCTTTCTACGCAATTATCTCAAATCCCAGGAATGCTACGTAACCTGACACTGCATGCATGAAACTGCTCTTTGTGTAAATATGAGAGACCACTGACATCTGGAAATACAAGTCATGTTCAAGAAATAAAGGAGATCTAACAGATCTTGTACATGATTACACCAAGTTTTACTGACGCTAACTTCATCACACTTTAATTGATGTGAATTGATACACAATCCGTGTTACAAAGAAGCTTCAGCACCCACTCATGGTGTTATAATCCATCTTCCCATCAGAGGTGATGCTGAAGCAGCACTCCCAATAAACTACAAGTCTGTTCATGTCTGCATGATTATGAATGTTTGAGTCACGGTGGCTGAGAAACAGTCTACTCCTGTTTCCTTCCTGTGAACTGTGAGGAGGAAAGAAAATGTCAGTGAGCCTTGAACTAAAAGAAATAGTGCTTACTCTAGTTCAATCACGTCATACTGTACTGCATCTCTGTCCTGAGTCCCAATTCTGTCACACAAAGCAAAACAAAAGGTCTTATCACGCATGCCATGAACAATGGTGAACATATCTTAAATAGCTATGTTTAGTTTATTGGTGTGCCTGTTTGTAAATCCATGTGTGCTGGGAATTAATGAGAGCTGGTGACGTTATTTTGGTTTTCAGCATCCTTAGATTAGCATTAATCATAATCACAGTACGCTGGCTGACATAAATCATAAAACATGTCAGGTTTATGACTTCTCTACATTTAATGCTTTGGGTTCTAATCTTTATTTCCCTCTCCTCTTGACACCTGATGATGACGGACACAATGTTCTTGGGATTTAAAGGTGTTGCTTCAGTTTCCTGGCTTTAGAGCGCAATTCTCAGTACCTTTGATGAAACATTAAACAAATAATTAATTGTCTTGCTCAGATATAAGTATGACATGACTCATGAATGGGTTTGACCCTTTATGTTTTAAGGGGAAAATCACACTGATGATTTAGTCTGAGACTTACTCAGGGAGTTTTTAAATTGCGCACAGCGTTGTCTACGCTCCGCCTTATCTGATTGCAACATGCTCAGGATATTGTCTCTTGGTAGATAAGGTCGCTCTCTTTGCGAAGCTGTCTCCAGGTGAGTAACAAAGCACTGATGTATCATTTAACAAGGAAGAAAGGTGTGACTGAGACGTCTTATTTACTCTATCGCTGTCAGCATCACACCCGTGTTACCATGCCAGCATTAATGTCATCAGCCCAAACAGGATGTGAAGTGCAGTCTGTCCAGTGTGATGACAGTTTTGTTTTGGCTCTGCTCTCCTGACTATGAGATTTAAGTGCCGATTCACAGCTTAAATCTGAGGGTATTGTAAAGATACTCTACAAGGGTAAACATTTGCAAATCTAACATGATGTGAAAAACGAAACACACTTAGCTCGCCACTGTCCAAATAGTTCTGCAGTATATAAGACACAGCAGTCGAAATTGGTTGAAAATGAGAGCATATTGTTATCCCTAGAATTGATTTTGGAGTGACATTGATATGATGTCTTGATAGGTTTTTGCTCAGGAAATGATTTCCTCAGCTGGAAGCCTCGATGTCCGTTATTAAAAATGAAGAATGAATGTAGTAATTTAAACCAGATTAAATCACAGCACAAAAAAGGCACCTTCCTTCCAAGGTAGTGAAATGATTCACTTGCTGAAAATAAGAAGGAGCATAGATGTGACCTTAACAGGATAAAATCACCTTCTTTCTGCTTACAGGCCTGTATTTGATGGTCTACAGAAATTAAATCCTCTTGTCCAGTCCATTCTTCTGTATTGGTTTATTCTGGTCTGATGTTTAACAAGCAGACAAAGACAAAAACCAAAGTATGTGGCTTAATTTTTAAATACACAATAGTGTATGTGCTGTATTAATCCTGGTAATCTAAGAAGATGAGTTGAGCAGACAGACAGTGACACCTGCTGTTAGGAAGGTGCAAGTAAACACTTCATCTGGAAAATATTATTTGTTGTGGCACTTTATCTAAACTACTAACACTCCAGAGGTAGAGCACCTCTCGCCCACATGTCAAAGTATCCTTCTGCAACACACCGGACCCCAACAGGCACAACACCTACAGAGACACACATACACACACAAACACTCAAACCACACTCCATTAGGTACCTCAGTTGTGTTTTGAGTTCAGTGAAGCGTGGCCTCTTGCTGGGATCATACGACCAGCATTTTGTCATCAAGCTGTAGAGAGTAGGAGGGCACTGAGGGGGCATAGCCAGGCGCTCGCCGTTCTCTATCCTGCCAATGACGTCGTTGTTTTTCACACCCTGGAAAGGCTTGATGCCGAACATTAAGATCTCCCACATACAGACTCCTAGGGAAGGACAGAAAAACAGAGAAAGTCACTCTCTATGAAACAGCAAACCACAGGCTCTTAAAAACAGAGGCTGATACTAAAAACCTTTGTGTCATAGCAAAAACAAGTCATTAGACAGAGACAGGGCTGACACACCGAAATGAAGAAAGAAAGAACACAACCAGACATAAACTTACCAAACATCCAGACGTCACTGGCTGTGGTAAACCGTCTGAAGTTGATGGATTCTGGAGCCATCCATTTAATAGGAAGTTTACCTTTAGATGCTGAAAAACAGGGATCAGGAGAACTCAGCTGCGCTCAGTTCATGTCAGGACCATGAATAATAATGGTGCTTTCCTCCATGTGTGATTGTGCAAAAACAGCTGATCAGCTCTGAGTGAGTCGAGTTAAATGTTCACTACGTCAGAAATGATTTTCCCATTTAGCAAATTAACTCTCTTTTGAGAAAGGCAGAAACCACTTCAAGTGAGTGTAAAACTTTTTTGCGAAATCAAGGTATATTCATTAAATTATTCCATTTTAATCAACATTTTGGAATGAGAGGATTCAAAATGCATGTTAAAATACATTAATGGAAACACAGATACTGTGCACATATGAAGGTCTTATATTTACCTTTGTAATAAGAGCTATCTTCCATGTATCGTGACAAACCAAAGTCCCCCAGCTTCACACAGTCGACTGTAGACACCAACACGTTCCGCGCAGCGATGTCCCTGAGGAGGAAAAAAAACAAAATGAGTCTCAGATTCTTCGATATTTAATTCTGTTAATCTACTTGAGTGGACACTTGTCACGTGAGGTAATAATTTATATCTCTCATGTAGTTTCCTGAAAAAACGTATCATATGAAGGTTGGCACCCCTGATTCGGCCTTAAGGGTCAGCCAGAATGTATATGAAAAGTTAGTAAAAAAGTTTTTTGCTGTATCACAATATGTCTCTTTTTACCTGGACAAACATCTTTTCCAGATGCTGCACCACCTGGCTGTGTTTACATAAAATATATATTTGCCAAAATAATATTCTTCTATGTCCCACTGCCCCAGATCATTATACATGATAAATTGGAAACAGTAATTTTCCAGTCAATAAAATCACTTTTTCATAAACAATGCCATCTGGCCACAACTATTTATTTTGCTGTGGAATATGAACATTTATAATTAGTATCAGTATCACACCAGGTTTTTGGGAGGCCCTGAAACATACCTGTGTACAAAGCGTTTGCTCTCCAGGTATGCCAGTGCTGTACTGAGCTGATATGAGTACAAGATGAGACTGGCGAGGTCCAGACTGTACTTCCTCACCTGGAGAAATGACCGTAACTATGGATGACAGAGAAGAAGAAAAAAAAAATCAGAAAAAGGGAATATAAGGGAGAGAGCAACAATTTTGACCATGAAAAATAGAAGACCGAGAGACGGTGAGAGAAGCCAGAACAGCAGAGTACATAGACAGAAACAGAGGCAGAAAGACAGAGAGGAACAGCAATAACTTGACCAATAATGTACTAAAATGATATTGTAATATGATTTACTGATAATGATATACCTTAATACATTACATCATCAGTTTTAAAAAAGGGTATTAAAACATTGATAAAAATGTTATGTTGCAATATCATTCAGGACATTTTATTACATTATTGGGCTTTATTACATTTTCAATGAGAGATGGTGAACATTTTATTACATTTTCAGGAAATTACTATATTATTGGGTGCTATACAACAAAAGAGGATACTGTTTACCAAAGCTTACAGTCAACACAGCTCAGAATGCTTCACTAACACAGAATGAGCTCTAGATTATGAGCTGAAGACCGTCAAAGTCATTAAAGAGTGTTTGCACTGCAGATGGTATGTTTATAAATTTACATCAATACTTTTGAATTGATTGATTTTGTCTTACTTCTCCTAGTGTACAGAGCTCCATGATGATCCACACTGGATTCTCGGTGATGACTCCCATTAGCTTCACAATGTGGGGGTGGTCAAACTGACGCATAGTCACTGCAGGGAAAGAAAAGGTCAGGCAAGGGTTAGTTTGCAAGTTTTTTCTGTACTAAAAAGACTATTCTGTAAATCACACACACACACACACACACACACACACACACACACACACACACGAGGAACTTACATGCTTCTTGGAGAAACTTTTCCCTGACGCTGTCCGACGTGGAGTTCTTACACGTCTTGACTGCCACCGACAGGGCAGGGTTCTCCTGCAGGAAACAGATCCAGGCGAACAACATAATGAGCTTTACAACAGAATCATCTACACACTCATTCAACAAACGGGCAGGAAACCAAAGTCGGATATGGTTGTGTATCGCCTACTGAAATTAAATTATCAGAGTTTGAAGTATGTCTGCTTATTTGGTGGCGAGCCAATCCCATCATCCTCCTCCGTTACCACAATACATGCAGTTATTGTGATGTGAGATCAAGTTTAGTTTATTCTTTGTAGTTTGGCTTCAAAGTCACTTTGTATAATAAACCAGATTTTTTGGGCCGTTATGTAAGAAGATTTACCATATTTTGGTATCACTGTTATTGTGAGTGAATGGTTTAAAGCTACAAAATTTGCATGGATTTGAATTTTTTCCACCTGCCAAGGCCTTACAGGTAAAGAATCATCTACAGTAGGCTGTAATAATCCGATTATTTACATCTGAAGCTACTATAAATCTACAGGCACAGATGTCAAAAGCTTGTGTGTGCATGAGACTACATACCGGGCTGATGTAGACTCCTTGGTGGACATCTCCAAACTGACCCTCACCTATGCAGCGTCCCAACTCAATACAATCTCGCTGAATCTCATAGTCCCGTGCTGGATACACATAAACACAGACATAGACATGAACGCACACAGACAGAGGTACAGAAACAGATAAAACACACACACATCAGTGCCCACACATACTCGGCTTAATAGTCAGGCCTTGCATATAACAAGCTTGTCAGAGTGCTTAACGGTGCGCATGGTTTTTTAGATCTGCAGAAAATGTACAACTGAGTTATCAAATTTTGAAGCAAGTCTTCCAGAAAATGTATACAAACGGGACACAGCTACTGTTTTAAAGAAACACAGATCTGGAAACCTTTCAGACATGGCAGCACTGTGTAAAACAAATGTATCAATTTCATGCCTGGTGCCATCTTTGCAAGGAGTTATTTGAAACTTTATTATGAAATATTCAAATTGAATCACTAATTTTTCATTTTTCATTAATACAACTGCACCAACTTCCTACTCTGACAAGCTTAGTTTCTATAGCAGTCAGCATAGCGCAATGTCAACAGCATGCAACAAGAGCATCAGCAAACCACAGCCAGACATGCCATGTGACTCAGACAAATGACAGCCAGTAACACTCGATGTATATATGGACATTAAATCAAATACTATATGGATAAAGTCAGGTGGATTGTGGCCGGGATTCGTAGCTCACAGGCTGATATAGGAACAGTTTGATATTTGCTTGTATCTCTGTCACTATTGTCAGTCAATTCTCTTGGTCTGTGACTAGTTGGCTGTTGATTGGCTGCTGGTTTGCTTTGCCTGAGAGGCATGGCACTGTTGACCTGACTTTGTCCATTTAATCAGCAAATGAAAACAGCATACAATGGCACTAAAAGTGTACAGTACTCTCTGACTTCTCTTTTATACAGTTTGTGAAATGCCCGGTCGCATGTTAATAACATATGCGACATTGAGAGACAACTATTCTTGGCAATATAATGCCTGTGGAGGGAATAGAAATAAGTGTGGGTGCAACATACAGTCACAAAATGTCGGCCATAATTAATGCCTGCGTTCTCTGCATCTGAATGTCGCCCAAGTAACCTGATCTTTAAGAAGTCAATCATTATGGTTTAACAATGGAGTGGGACTACCCTGTTTGTTAGTGGTTTGGGTTTAAAATAAACAGTACATATATATATGCATCTATTTAAACCCTTTCCTCTCGCTGCACTTCCTCCTCCATGCCAAAGTTGTAGAAAGGAACATGCTGAGTCAACTTGGCTGGTTAAATGACCTAAAATCTTTTTGAACTGTTGCCATGAAGTTGTTAAAAAGCAGCACTAATTGGGTTTTGATACCTTTTGTATAAACTTCAAAAAACCTTTAAGCTTAAAACTTAAATGTTTAAATCATGACAAGATCCTCACCCAACAACTGGGACTAGCTATCATCAATTCAGCCCCCAAACTGACAGCATATCACACATCAACAGAGGGGGGGTGGGGGGGTCAAATCAACGGGGTACAGATACAGAAATAAATTCAGGATTTTATTTTACAGTTGCAAGCAAACGTAAAATAAGGGTCACAGCAACCACTAAAATCAAAGTGCCATCACAATACAACCACTCATGGTATGTTCCAATCATTACCTTGATCTAGTCCATAGTATTCTGGGAAAATGGGTTAGTGATAGGAGACAGAAATAACTAGCTGTGAGTACAGAGTGATCAATTCGTTGTTACCGCAGTCTTTATTATATGTATTTTGTGAGGACAACATGTTTACTTGCTGCCTAATATATCCCACCCACTAACAGGCAGGTGCCATGATGAAGAGATAATCGGAGTTATTCACTTCACCTGTCAGTGGTCATAATGTTATGCCTGATCGGTGCAAATATGCAATTTCACATTATTTTGGACTAATATTATTACCACACCTATGTCAAAAAGTTGAAAAAGCAGACAATAAATAAACAACACCCAAAAAGCTTAATGATAAAACTTGCTAAATGAGTCCACTGAGGACTAACAACAACTACTCAGTTTTAGGTTTTATGCTGCCCAAAACACCTTGCTGTGCCTAAACCTTAAAATGGTCAGTAAAACTCTGAACCTTTCCTGATCATATAACATAACTCTTTCTGGGATATTTGAAGTCCGTTAGTGTGTTTTGTCTGAAGAAGGTTCATTTTAGTGCAAAAAAAAACCAAACAAGCACACACACAATTGGGCACCACTAGCTAGCTTGCACAATTTGTAAAAGGCTAGTTATTTTTAACACAACTTATACACAAAATGGACCCCGTTTAAACCTGTTGTTTAAGAAAACCAAAACAGTGACCTAAAACTAAAATACTTAATGTAGACATGAACAATTAATTACAAAACCTTGGCTGGCTTATGTAAGCCAGTTCATTGATTTAGCAGATAGCATAGCTACAGGTCAGGACTGATGTTTTGTTTTTGTTTTTGTTGGTCATTTACTGAGCAGTGTGGACATCTTGCTAACTATCTCTGTTTACAACTGTCCACGGGACAACTGTATGTGGAACGCTATCATTTATGAATGGTCAAAAAGCAAAGCCATGTTATCATTTGGTTACATGGAACAACATGTGCTTGTGACACTCCGGCAACATTTCGAGGCGGTTTAAAATTCACTTAACATCCAAGCTCCATTTTCCATTTAGGTGTTTTCAACCATCTCCACTGCCTCCAAATGTTGCCCATGTAGCATCGCCACTTAGCGTCGCAGTGAACTAAATATGAACAACAGTCCTACGCCTGGTGAAAAGGCACTACTCAGTAGCAACAGCAGCACAGTAGGCTTCTGCGTGTTTACTCTCATAGCATCAGAGAGTCTTAAGGCTGGATAAACCTCTGAACACTTGTCATCATAACAGTGAGTAGCAGGACAGAGAGCCATTTGAGAAATGTTTACTGTAACGTAAACATTGTGGCGAGATAATGTGTCAAAGCAGTTTGAGGAAGCTGCGGTTCTTATTAAATCTTGTGACAAGTCACACCAACAAATATAGATCACAGGCCTAATAATATATAGACAAGACGTGGTTCAAGTGGTTTCCCCTTTTTTTCACAAGACTGTGACCACGGAAAATGTAGATTCTTTCAAACCCCAGCCATGATTTTGTGAGTTATTCTTATATCAACCAATCTAAAAAGAGATTAATTCAAAGCTGCAATCTCAATCTATTTTTAATCAGTCTGATAAATCACTAAATTCAGCTTCAGTACACAACAGCAATGTTGACAACGCCCATACATAATAAAAAAATATATACTGTTGATAATTGTACATGGTCTCTACTTTCTTCAAATGTAACACATATTCTCTGAATTTATGGAAAAGTTAATAGTTTTCATGCTTTAGACAGATGAAAAAAATTATTAAGATTTATATTGTTTTCTGAACTATTACTCATACCCCTGCACAAAAATGTCAGAGATAAGACCAAGATTAATTAAAAGATCAAAGGGAAATATTTTTCATTTATCATATTACTACAGTAGAGGACTCTCAACTGCAAGCACATAAAGGTCATCAGTATCACCACACAAATATTCATGTCTCCTAAAGACCTTTAATCCTCACACCATCACCCCAACAATCGTCCCACACAGTCTGCTACACAAGTCTGAAGAGGTCCACTGAGCACACACAGGTGCACAGAGACATCCGTCACTTGTCACATTAGATGTCTGCAATGTTTCTGTATGTGTGTGTGTCTACTTACTTGAAGGCATGGTATAAGTGTCCTCCTCATCTATGATCTCAGCATAGTCGTCTGTTTCTACAGTGCCACAGCAAAGAGGGAAGAGAAAAGAAAAAAATTAAGTCTCAGCTGAAGACACACAAAAGACAGATGAAAGAAAAAGAGTTGACAACAAGCTCACGTCTAAAAATCCACTTTGATATAACAAGCTGAGCCCCCTGGACAGCATTCAGAGTACTTAAAGGTTAGCTTCTTTTCAGTAACACAAGAATAAAGTCCCGAACACAAAATTATTGGGATTTTAAAGAAATGCTCGGATTATAACCCTTTTCACTATAAAAAAAAACAAGAGCAAACACTACAAATATAACAATCAAATTAAATCACCGCATGCCACTCAAAAACACACCATCAAGGACAAAGACAGAAGAGTGAAAATAACAACAGCAACAAAATCACCATCATCAGACAGAAGTACCTTTCCAAAAGACCATCACCATAACCGATCCCAAACACATGCACGACAATTAAAAATGTTCATGTACTATAAAACAGCCGCACATGAGGAATGTAAGACAAAAGAGTACAATAGAGAGGGGAGAGAGAGAGAGGAAAGGGGAGGGATGGAAAGGTTTGTGTGGTCTTTCCATAGAAACAAGTTGAATAAAAACAGGTTGAGTCATGGATGAGAATGAAACAGATACAGAGGGAGATACTGCACAGTATCGCCAAAAGTAGACAAAGAGCAGAAATTCTAATGAGTTACTAATTTAAGACAGTTAATAGAAAGAATGTTGTTTACCATCGCCACTAGTGTGACCTGCAGAAATCACATGCAGCATGAAACAGTTGGAAAGGAAGGGAAAGAGGCGTTAGTTTTGTTGTTAGATAAACAATACTGTCAATATTTTTTAAAGAAACTACATTCAAGGTAATTCTTATGTAATGCTGTGTGAGTGTGAGTTAGTCAGAGGTCAGTAGACAGTCAGGGCAGAGTGACAGTGACTAAAGCTCTCCATGGGGACATCTGGCCAGACAAGGACTCTTCACTGAGCACACAGATGAGGCTTTATAGGGGGAACACATATCTATGAAGCCTTTATCTAACTCTCAGCAGTCACTGTCGTTCATGACATTTAAAGCAGCAGATAGAGAGGCAAATCAACAAGGGGAGAAACAGACCAGCAGAGCGAGGAGAGAAGCGAGAGAGGGGTTTATACCTGAGACACAAACAGCTCTGGTCCGTACTCCGTCCATCCGTTTTTCCATCCGCCTCTCATGATTCGAAACTCTGAAGTAGAGATGAGAAAATCATTTTTGGCTCACATTGACCTAAACCAGTGGGCTTCAAAGTCACAGTTTAAAAGGAGGATCCTACTATGTGCAAACATTATAAAATTAAGAACACAAAAGAGTATCTATTGCATAAAGAATATTATATTCACTATATGTGCATTTTTAGCCCTAAGACTTAAAATGAAGATCAAGATGTTGCTCTGTATTTGAGCCTTGGACTGAAAAAATACTATTGTCAGGAAAGTATAAATCTGCTTTATGTTGGCAGCTTTTAGCTTCCAAATTCTGGTTCAAATTTCCATCAAGACAAGTCTCAAGTGCAAAACATTCATGAAACAACTAAACGACAACAAGAATAGTTGGGTGATGTTTCTAATGCTTAACAAAATCCCTCTCTCAGGAACATGACACCTTATTTTTACTTGATAAATGAGACAAAAGGAGTCTGTAGACTTACTTTGGGATGGAAGGCAGAGCTCGGTCCCCCTCTGCAGAGACGAAATGAACACATGAATCACATTCAAAGGAGACTGCATGGAGCATGTTAGAGCTACAGTACATGACTGTAACCACGTATTTGTAGTTATTTATAGAAAAGACTCGCTAAACACAGGCTGGTTATTCAAAGTGACAAAGCTTAAAGCCTCATCAGCCACAATCAGACTTCACTACTGCTTGAAAGATTGCTGACAGTAATTTCAACCCTGAGTACTATTCATAGTAGAAGTTGATAATGATCGCAGTAATCATTCAACTGCACACAACTATACTATTATAATGACACAAAAAACCCAGAATATTTACATGCGGGTTTATAGTGAGCATGAGTAGTTGTGCATCCTACCTTTGTGGACTCTGACAATGAAGGAGTGAGTCGCCGAGGAGACGAGCCGACAGTAGCCGTCAATCAAGTCCGCCATGTTTTCTGCTGTAGTCAGCGATGCTGTGGTGACTGTAAGGGGCTATACACCCAAACAGACACACACACGCACAGACATGGATTAGTACAAGAGTGGGACAGAGAGTTGCTTCACAGTGACACAATGAGAGCTTTATTAGGGGTAACGTCTTCTACCAGTACACCCATTCAGTCAAGCACACACGCACAGATACTACCACTGATGCACACATGCTTTTCCACTAGTAAGCCTGCTGCAGACACACACCCACTTGACAGTCACACTCATGCTGACACTCAAGCGCAGATGGCAACCCCCGCCTAGACCCTCCCATGTGCCGTTTCCCCTTTTCCCTACATCATTTCCTGTTTTTTTCTGCAGTTCATGCGTTACAACTACTTAAAATACCATGTTTAATATGCAGAAGATATTTCATGTTTGTTACACAGGTAGAACATTTACATGTCTATTTAACAACTGTGTGAAAATAAACAGTCATATAGTTTACAGTGATATAATTTGAAATATGTGTTTTTGACAAGAATTAAGGCACTGGACTGAAGCTTAAAAAGACTCAACTGCATATACATCAACGGTTAACAGTTACTTTTTGAAGGACAATTGAAATACAACCTGAGGGGTAACACTTTAAGGATACAAATCATATACTTAAGTTCACCAGTTTGATTAAAAGAAATAGCTTAATATTTCTTTGAGAATTGGTGATGTTCCACTTTCAGAGAGGCTGAGTGGATACAAGTGTTTTAAATCAAGTTGTATTTTATTAACTGGAATCTAGCTAATCTGGTCACAAATCATTCATTAACTGATGATCTTAAAGTGTGAAATAATAACATAAAGCCACAGCAACCTTATCATTTGTTAAAGGGGAGCAACAGGAATTCATGATACATCCTGCATTAAGACATGTGTTAGTTAAGCATTACTAAATTATATGATTTGCTTGTTTCACAAAGAACCACCCTACAAGAGAAAAGCAATTGTAATGCTATGCAAGGTGTGTGTGTGATTTCACCTCTGGAGCTCCTGCTACGTTGAGCTGCAGCATGCCTTTCCTGTCCTTCTCTTCCAAAGCAGAGTACTGGATGGACTGAACCTGGTTAAAGTTAGCTAAGTGTGTAGGCTGCAGAGACAAAGACAGATACACAAAAACATGAAAAATCACATGGAACGTACTGAACACGTTGTTGCCTTTTATTCAGCTCAGTGAAAATGATCTTTACAAAGAACTTTCAATCATTAGTCATGTCACTAGTCACCAGTTAGGCATGTATTTCTTATCTTTTATCACTGTGCACTAGTCAGACAAAGTCATCAAAAGTGAATTTTAATGAGTTTGTAAAGGCCAAACAGGACAAACTCTGATTCATTGTCATGCAACGATCAACTTATTAAATTAATATTTTTGACAAGCAGTCTGTCCTCGTTAAATTGAAATTTAATGACTTAATTTGAGCAGTGGAGCTACAGATGTGCAGCTGTTTCCTGCATTTTGAGTCGTCACTACAGCAAACAGCTGTGTACACCTCCTAATCACATCACCTGGTGATCACACATATGGCTTTTTCTAGCTCATATTATCAGCTGAAAATTAGGAATGTGTTTACCAGAGAAGCACACCAGTAGAGGGCAGTATGGTTTATGCAGTTTACAGTGGAGTTTAGAGCCTTTTTAAGCTCAAACATAATGAAATTGAAATCTTTTTTAAATGACTAAAGACTGAATAGTTAGAACTTGAGAGTTGCATATGTGCATTACTCACCATTGAGCCTTTATCTGTGAGGTAGCTGATTCCTTCCTCTGGTCCGATAGCTAACTCTACTGATATGACCCAACTAGACTAGAGAGGGAGAGAGACAGACAGTGTAGCATTAAATCAGATGTCACATTTCCTCAAATCATCTGCTTTATTAACTAAACATAGTACTGGCAGAAATGTAATATTGATAGCATAAAACAATTGTAATGTTCTCGTCTGTTTTCTCTACTTTTTATACTCAATGCGATCTAGGACAGAGGAAGGTTTGCATTATTTACGGAGACGACAGGGATAATGCACTGCTGTAGAGAACAGTATAATAAGAACACTGTACTGACACAGGTCTGTGGACACATGCAAAAACAGCACTTGCTAACCTCATCTTTTAAGATAAAGATGACAGGTCACTTTATATGTTTTCTATCCTGAGCACCTCCCAGCCTCCTAACTTAATATGAATTTTAAGGTCTGGAAAATGTATGAAAGGACTTTTTCTCTGAATTGAGTGTTTGCCTACCCCCAAAGCACATTTGAAGCACTCTTTGTCGAAGCGGTAGATGGGAGAGACTATCTCAAAGAACTTGTGGATGCTCTGCTCATCATTGAGGTTAGCAAACTGCTTAAAGGTCTGCTGGATCTGCTTACGAAGAGTCTTCGCCTGAGAGGGAGGAGAGAAAACATTTCCATGGGTTAAGTCATTCTGGGAGAGAGTTGGTCCACAGCCAAGAAACGCACACGAGACTCATGACAGGGGACACTGCGAGTGACAACAGGAGGTTTAACTTAATTCCAGACAATCAGATTATCCGACATTCAGCCAGACATCCATCCAGTTATCAAGTTGGTCTCCCTGCCAGTCAGCTGCTCCCTCAGTCAAACAGCCATTAGCTCATGCAGACAACGTAACGGTACTAGAATTCCCAAGATAATTTCTGCCATCGTCACCTCTGTTATCAGGTGATGGAGCTTTTTAGGGCTTACCTTGAGGGAGTCTAGCAGGCTTTTGGGAAAGAACCTTCTCAGACCGACGTCTTTCCTAAGAAGAACAACAGCACAACATTTATCTTTAACCAGCTGAAATGTATTTGTTAAAAATACATTAGAGGCATTATGGTTTACGTAGTGGATTAAATTAAATCAATCTTACTCTAGTAGCTCATAATTGGATTTCTTATCCAGGGCGTTTCCTGGCATCTCTCTGAAGAACCTCCTATAATTCACGGAGCGGAGAGGAGATCAGTTTGTAGACACAGTATTAAATGATCACACATATTTAACTGGAACACTCCACTGACACCCAGTATTGAAATGGGATCTGTATCCTCCGGAGCAAACCTGCATGTGAGTTATTTAAGGTGTCGGCAAATCAGCCTCAGACTCCCTTAGAAAAATCTGAGTTTTGTGACTTGTCGAATTATGGGAAACTTTAAAAACTATGTACGACAAATTCTTATTGTATTAATGTATTAATTAATGTTTTGTATGTATTAATCTAATATATTTATTTTTGCTGCAGTTGCGCTGAATAACACATCTTTAGGAGCTTTTAATGGCACAGAAAACACATATGTCTCTTTCAGCACATCGTACATTGTACCGACTACACCTACGTAAGAACTGAACTCAATGTGAGCCAGACTATCCTCAGATGTAATCAGGCAGATCTGATCACTGATTATGATCACGATGCATTTAAACCTTACATTAAAAATGTGTCCGGATACAGATAGCATTTTAATACCAGGTGTGAATGGGGTCGGTAGTATCGTCAACAACTGTGGCAAGAGAACTAATGTGTGTGTGTGTTTCTCACCTTATTTCCAAACAGCCCAGTTTCAAAGCAACATCTTGATCCACCTGATCAGCTATATGTTGCATGTAGTCACTCTTGACCTGTAGAAACACAACACGGCAACACAAACTTTTATAAACAACATTGCTGTAAAGTAGCTTGATATGTAAGCATGTAAATTGTAGATTATACAGTAAAGTAATGTATGTAAGAGCAGTTGGGTGTCCTTTTAATTAGCTGTTTCAAGGCATGTTTGCCTCGTTGAATGTAAAAAAGCAAAAGTGAGGAAGCAAAAGCAGGTGATGTATGAGAACAGGTTTATTTATATGATCCTGTTGTATTGCCTCACCTGGTGATAGAGGTAGTTGAGAGAGGGTTTGTCTTCAGAAAAATGGCTGAGGTAACCTTTAGGAAGGTACCGCATCCGCAGCTCATACCTGAGGATGACGGAGACAGTTTGGCTAAATAATCATTCAGTGCACACATCAACAAAGAGAATGAAAGAGCCTGTACCATCCAAATTACTGCCTGAGGCAAAGAGACAAAAGGCGCATGCTTACGCACACATACAGCTGATGCATTCATTGACTTTGATGCATCTTAAAAGGTACTCCAGAGAAGGGCAATCTCAGTATTAAAAATAGATCTGTTTTTTATGTAAAGAACATGATTTTGGTCTAAACAACAAGGAGCCACATGTAAACATATAGTTAATGAAGTAGAATCTTCAAAACTTATAGTTAAAATATGTGCACATCTAAAAGTCAAACACTGCAGTGTGAATTGATATCACAAAATCCTGTTGCTGTTACACCAAAGTTTATGGATTCACAATTATGGCAGAGCTCAGATCCTTTTTAGAGAACCTGATAATGTATCTACAGATCTGCGTGCTATATAATTAGTTGTTGTGCCTTATGGAGCTCAAAATTTGAGTTTCTTGAGTTTGTTTCTTGCACTTCTTTCTTAAACTCTCTTGCTGTACCCTCACAGGGAGGTTAAAGTACATGTTGATGCATAATAATTAGATTCCATGTTTTTTTCAAAATCACCTCAGCAGGGTGTCTTGAAACCAAGACTGCAATCTGGAAGATAACTTTTCTACTCACTTTACTACAGTCTGCACAGTACAAGCATGATTTCATATTTTTGCTGACGGGGAACTTGCTGAGAGTGATAACCTTGTAACACCATAAAGCATAATGAGATACCTGCTGTTACACTTGCCAATTAACTGTGTCACAGAAGTACCCAGATGGGCCATGATTGTTTATAGTCACATATTACTTTATGACTGATGAATTGCAGTGACTACAGTGGAGTGGAAATGGGTCAGAATCGTAGTGAGCTCCAAGCTGCTTTGATGCTACAGGCATGTAGTTAGTTAACAAAGGAAATCAAGATGAAATCATGAAGACAGAATGAATAAAACATCCTCGTTCAATAATGAATGAACCAAAAAGAGATTGTGAGAAGAGATAAAATGCTGCGTGTTTGAGAGAAAAGAGAGGGCTGGATAAGAAAGAAAACACAGATGCGAGAGATGACAGAAAGAAGGATGGATAGAAACATCAAAGAGAAAAAGAGCGAACACGAGCACACGAGAGAAAGCACGCGAGGGAGCGAGAGAGGAGTGAGATAGAGTCAGTCCATCCCCTGGGCTACTTCTGCTGTTCTAACAATAGCTTGGCAGCAGCAGAAGATCCTGTGGGCTTGCAGCTCCGCCGCCCTCCGAGGCAGAGCTGCAACAACTGGCAGAGCTGCTCCAGCTGCATGTAAGCAGTGTGAACAATGCGTTCACTTTGAATTCATTTCAATTTTAATGACTTTGGGTGTAACACATCAACTGATGGACAACTGACTGAATTGTTAGGAGAGCAGTTAACATTATCAGCAAGTGTCAGCACAGTTTCAATGTAGGCTGACCAGTACTGGACAGAGCTGCTTGCAAATAACACAAATTGATAAGAGGATAAATGCTTTCATCTGTCAGAGTAGATCATCCCTCAGAGCACAATAGGCTACTGCATCAAATAAATGTGTAGAATGACTCATTGCATGCAAGCCATGTACTTGTGTGAATGAAGTCACGTAGATAAACGGCAAACTATAAAACCTTTTACTCATTCTGACTGTTAAATCCTCTGTATTCAAGGAGATATGGATGAATGAGGAAACACTTTTAAATCTAAAGAAAATCAAGAGAAGGATTGTGGTGAAAGGGAGCAACTCAATTTTAAATACTGGGTTGTATTATTTTTTACTGCTTGTATACAGTAGCTGACATAAATATGTTTCAGGTCTTAGTCTGTGGTTTATTGAACGTATAAAATAGTTTAATAGAGACCACGAGTTATGTAGCTGTACCTTGTAGGGTAGACTTATTAAAAGGCTCTTGGTTGGCAGGTTTGTAGCTTAAACAAGTGTTGCGTCTGTATTGTCACTTATGTTGTTGACCTGCTGTTTGATTGAAGCACAACATTAAGGACACAAGAAGTATCAAACCACAGCTACCTAAACTACAGATGGAGGCATCGCTCGTCACAAGTGAGTACCGATGGTCTGTTCACTAATCTGAGCGCAGGGTTAGATGAATACATTCAACATTACTCTCTAGTAACTCATGTAGAAAAAGTGAAATGGGGGGATATGGGGTGGGAGCAGACATTGAAAGAGAAAGTTGTAATTCTACCTCCACTCCTCCTGGGGGTGCTGTTTCTCATATCTCTCCCTGACATGCGACACGCCCAAATCGGGGTGTAACCAATGGAGAGAATCAGAGTGCAGATGGGTCAGACGGAGGCCCAGAGAGGACACACAGCGTAATTTGTGAATCTCTGCTATCTTCTGGATAACACCCTGTTGAAACAAGTGAAGGGATGAGTTTGAGAATCATGGAAATGATGACGCTGTAGCGCTTAAAATTTGAGAAATGTGAAAAAAGTTTGTACTTTTTACCCTGACATCTGTAGCATCTCCGTGTCTGATATTACTAGCCCAGGTGCATGGCTCGCTGTTTGTCTCAAAGTAATGGAAGATCTTCAGAACCCGGTCCATGGAGCCAGGGGGCCGTTCGAGGCCTCCTGCAGAGCCGCTGGTACCAACACCAGTGCCACCGGGCATCCCGGAGCGGGATTTAACCCCACAACCACCCGCTCCTGAATGGTTGTGGTTGGGTTCCAAGTAGGAAGATGACGCCATGCCTGACTCAGATGCTCCTGCTGGGGCTAACTGGGCGTCATATTCTGAAATATGAATAAAGAGGACAGAGGTCAAACTGTGGCTTTATAGTTGACCATTAACCTGTAATAAATGTGTCTTGTATAAAGAATATTATAGGTGTATATTATGGTGAGTAAAGAAAACGGCTTCATCAACCCATTCAAACACACTGCTGAAAGCATAGCTGAGACAGTCAACACCCACTCACACAACCTCTGAGTCACCACCCGTCTGCCATTCATACTGCACTTTATACATTTGTCATGACACATTACAGGCTACATTAATAATCATTACATTAAGACACAAACATTAAGGCATAAACAAGGACTCATGTAGAATAAATCCAACTGAGATAATAAAACACTGATAAGACAGCTACACTGAGACAACATATAATTGTAGAAAGAGAGCAGGAGAATAAGCATGTTTATTCTACATGTGATTACTGAGCTTGTGACTGATTGATGAGGCGGGGTTATGTGTTTCAGTAAGGCTGACAACCAGTCAATAACTCAGTCAGTCAGTCAGTCAGTAAAGAGTCAATAGAAGCCAGCAAAAGACTGACACAAGGTCTTTTTAGGACCTAATGGACTCACAGTTCAACATACATCAAATGAAGTTAAATAAATTAATTCCCAACCGGTGGGAAACACTGTGATCAAACTGGACAGCCAACTGCTAAATCAACCAGGCAATCAGGCTTGTCAAGGGCTCAGCTTCACAGCAAGCCACAAACAAAAAACAAAGGGAGTTTGTACAGTTTGTAAAACTCAAGCACTTTCAAGGTCCCTTAACCAAAAATATACATTAAATGTGCTACACATACTTGTTTCCATTCTTCTATCTTTTCTTATTTAAAATGAAACAATCATGTCATGTTGTTTATTATCTCTCGGTGTCTCACACCAGACGTGAAAAATGCCCCCTTGACATTTTGTCGCCCAAAACGGAATCAGATCATTTCATTTTTGTCTCCAACTCTTCTATTTGTCTCCAACCTTTCCTTTCACTTTTACCCTCTTTAAGGTTGTTTCTTTCCCCGCACATATACAGCAGGTTCATCTTTACATCACATTCTCATGGGAGACTCTGCTGCTTCCTGTGTCATGCTGTCACTGCCTGGTAATCCCTGAAGGCTCTGTTGAGTCATCAGCACAAAAAGGGACCGAGTTCCAGCTAAATTCTGGCTATCATGTGTTGACAAAGGAGACACAAGTAAACCAAACCTGACTGACTGACTAATTTCATGGTTCATTTCTGGTGCTGGAGAATTACATACTTTTCCAACAGAGCTGTCTGAAATTCTGATCTGCACCATCATCATCTACCAGGTAGTTCAGGGCCTAAAGATGTGATTATTCAGCATTCTTCTGTGTTGCGTTTAGGTCACGGTCATTTGTTTTATACTGATGAAAACGCAAGAAAAAAAAGAAATATGGAGACTGATTCAGGGAAGGTTGTCTCAGCACTTTCAGCAGCTTGACCTACAGTTGCCTTCAAAGACTTCTTCACACGCCTATGTGCGCGAGTGAATCTGCACAATGACTGCAACAGAGGTGCAAGGGAGGACATTATGTATCTGATGACTTGACTCAGCACTCTTTCAAGAACTTGCTGTCTCAATAGTGTGTGTGTGTGTGTGTGTGTGTGTGTGTGTAAAACTCTCTCAGGGTGTGTGCACAAGTTTCATACACAAATCTTCTTTTGGAGTCTTTACTGTAGTGAATTAATGACTTGAAAGCTTCATATCTACTTATTACACTTTTCTTGGTATGAATAAACATCTGTGTTACTATCAGTCATTTTGTATGACATATATATCATCTGTTTTGGCTATTTTCCTTCTTTTTCAATTGAGATGTATGTATTAGGGATGCAAAAAATTTGAAATTCTGGGCAGATACAATTTGGCTGATATCTGATGCCAGTGTTCTTCTGTTGTTGCTATTTAGTTCTTGTTGTTATCTATGCCCCCTTTGTACCAAGGAAACAAAATCTTGGTTACTTGATAAAAGCCTAACTGTTACAAGATCAGTCACCCCTTTGCACTATTTTTACACATTAGATTTACTTTATGGGAGCACAAATCCAATCATACCAATTTCCTTCTTTCACATTTCTTTTTAGAAAAGTAAATGTTTTAAAAGCCTGTCTTGCCTGCTATATAACTACCTACGGTACGGGAAGACTTTATTAGTACTTGCATAGCCTTAAAAACTGGTGGCTGGGATGTCATGAGCCAGTAGCTCATGAAAAACTGGTGCAACACAACAGATAAAGCGGCGCTGTAATCCGTGCATCCCTAACATGTATGCTTTGTAGATCTATTGTTAGATTGCTTTGTGGATCAGATATTTTTGTCTAGAACTGCTGTTTGATCTCAAGTACCTAGGAAGGTACTGGAGTTGCTGGATTCAAACATTGACTTGTTTTTATCTTTTGTGTGTAAAGTGCCTGAAAAAAAAATTTTTTTGCTCAACTGTAAAGGACTAGAAAACAGAAAATATTCCCCAGCCGAGAAAAGTTCTTATGTGTCCAAGTATCTAATCTTTTATTGGAAAGTAAGTTTTCAATGCCTTTTTTAATGTACAGACTCAAGTAATCTGTTAAACAGCCCATTGAGTTTAAGATACAGCAAAAAAATTTGATTAACTGGTTATTAGCTAAAATAATTTCGTGTATGCTGACATAGACATTTTTTGGTTCAACAGATGAAGAAGTGTGTACTGCTACTGCTTTTAAAATGTAATACTATTAAAAGTGAGCTCTTTCTATAGGTGTGATGAGTAGAGGTAAGTGTATAACGGTCACAGCCATGGCCACATACTCAACAGACCCTTAAAGCTTTAATACAACAGTGAAGATCAGATTACAAATGTCCCTCATACAGTATTACTATCATCATCCAATTAAAATGATACCACTGTGGCTAGGATACTGCTAGATTATTAGGGGGCTTATTACAATCCCAAAAGAGTATACTGTTGCTGTAATTCCACTTTATCATCTCATTATAACAATCCCAGATGCCCTGCTAGTAACCACAGTCTATTTAATGAAAAATTTCAGCATGATGAAGACATTAAAGCTACAACTTGTGATATTATACTCTACAAAATAAAAATATGTGAGGTTTTGCAGTGATGGCTGCAGAGCGTTAAGGCTGAAACAGAAGGAGACATATTGGATCTGTGTATTAGCTGGGAATAATTAAACTTCCAGACCAAACTTGTGAACCATCTTAATTGAGATCAGCGCTGCATTTGAAAGGAGAGAAGGTTTAAAAAATGAAACACTACATACTCTACGCTCTATCGTTGTTCAGATACATCATGTCCTTGCTCTGCTCTCATGGCATTTCAGTTTACGGATTGAGGGCAAATGCAAAGGTAGGTGGACTTCAGATGAATCACATCAGAGTATTTAGCATTTTTTGTAAGTAGAAAAATTGACCACACACTGTATACAAAATGTGTTGCCTCAGTCTGAGCATTTAATTTTGTAAAGTAGTACACCAGTGTCTGTTGAACTATCAGGAGTAAAAGATACATTTATTTATAAAGAAACAGAAACTATGTTTTGTGGAAACCCCTGTCCAGAATGTACACGGGTTGTGGTACAGTGCCACGGCATACCTGCAGTTGTAAGAACAGCTCCTCTCTTACTTTATATCCAGCCTTCATGCCTCGTCTCAGAGGGGCGCAATAAAAAATGTATTGGGGACATTATTTTGACTGCAACTCGTTTTTTAAATAGAAGCAGTTGCACCAGAGGAGCTATAGAGTCACAAACCATGGCCATCTGCTGCTGCTGCTGAACTCACTCAGTCACTCACTAATCAGATTAGATATTAAGCACTAAAATGTGCCACTGCATACACTGACACAAATTCACACACCCGTAACTTTAACCTAAATACTACATACAGCTCTACGAAATCCTATTAGAGAAGTAGACACACCTATTTTTCCCTTGGTGCATACATACAGCTACTTTATGCTGTAAATACGGTTACAACACACAAGTGGGAAAGGGTTGTGTTTCAGAAGCATTTATCAAAATAGGTTAGTGTTAACATATAGTCCCTGTATACTGAAGCTACCAACCAGTATGTGACTGATATGACTCTTGATCAATGGATTAGTGGTCTGGTCTATACAATGTCACATACATGATATTCCAAACCTTTTATTCACCTAGCTTGGGAAGACTGACTCGTTGGGCTTCCAGGTTTGCCACTAAACAGCATTCTTGTGCTTTATGCCATCCTAACAAACAATTAATATACATAAGCCACGAAAGCCTTTATATTACAAAAGTTACCAGACAAAACAGCTTACAGAATCAAATTTGGGCCACAACCAAATATGCATCTCATCGTACATAAATTAATGTTTTAAAACAGGTGCACTACACACAGCACAGGACTCAACATAACCTCACATGCATGCCTTCACACGCAAACACACACACACTGATAAAAGGAGAGGAATCAAATCAACTAGGCCATGCAGGCAGCCAGGAGGGGAGCAGGCGGCTGCCAGGCCCACCACCCCCTCTCACAGTGGGGCTCCAGTGACTGACACTCAGCCTGTTAAACCACAGTAGGCTGGAGTTGAGCTCCGTCCCGCAGCAGCAGCAGAATGACGGTTTATCTCCTCGTTTAACTGGTATCTGGGTTACTGTGGTTAGCACGATCCTGAGGGAGCCTCGGCCTCCGTGTCTTTTTTACCATCCCTTTCTCTTTCCATTTTCCTTAGTTGTTCATCCCTCACTTTTATCACTGTCTTTATGTCTTTCAGCCTTCATCTCCTCCTTTGCTCTTCGGCCAACTATCCTTCTTTCTCCATCCTTTCCCCCTTCATCTGCAGCTCCCCCCCGCCCCTCTTAATCTCCCCCTGTCGCTCATCTCACATGCTCACAGGCCTTTTAGTTCCTGCCTTTGCATCTCCATTTGATCCAACTGTCCTATTGAACCACCGCTCTTCCTCCCTCCTCTCATCTTTCTCACATCCTCAAACAATTTCCTCTGCCCTCCCCCTCCCCCACACTACTACACCCTCTCTTCCATCTTCTGCCAAGGATGCGCATTATCTATACCAGGGGACGGAGAAGATAAAGCTCCATATAGCTCTATATACTGTACATACATATGTGACTGTTCAATACAGATCTAAATATCATTCCCATATAAATTAATGTTTTTGTGTGGCTGAATGTTTTATGGCGTGCCGACAAAAAAACAACAACTGAGTACTGAGAGCGTCTTCGTGTTCTGAGTTGTTCCAGCGACAGAGAGCTACTATTGTACCTCATAACCACCATCTCCCCACACGCTCGTGTTCGCCAACCTAATTACAGCTCAGTACAAGTGTAACCCAAATGAACTGATAACAATTCACAACCGTGGCTCTGTTTTTCATTTTCCAGACAAAAGCTTGAACCAAAGCGAAAGATTCACATTCATACCGCCCTATCAAATCAATACAAGTGCTGTAAAATAACGCTCCATTCTTGTGACGGACAGCTTGTCATGCAGCACTTCTGTGACTTGGCTGCTTTTTTCATCAGTCACGAAGAGCTCACAGAGAAGACAGAATTTAGATGTCTTGAACACATAATGTCACGATCAAAACTTCAGAAGCCTGGAGTGATATGAAATACACAAATCTGTCTAACACCTTCATGAGACGTTGCTCGGGTAAATGAAATCCAACCAGCCTGACATACTGAAACACTGAATGACTGTCTGAACAAGAAAATGCTTCCAAGATGAGGGAGAGATGATAAACAGGCACAGGAATTCATGACAATGAACTGACATATATAATGATTATAAATAATGATACCCAGGTGGAGAAAGGTGTATTTGTATTTGATATATAATATATATATATATATATATATATATATATATATATATATATATATATATATATATATATATATATATATATATATATATATATATATATATATATATATATATATATATATATATATATATACACACACACATATATATATATATATATATTTAATATATATACAACTATGTAGCTGTGAATCATAAGGCTTTGGTTATATTCAGCACTGACACTAAAAAAAGAACATAACCAACTACATTTTGTTCTTACGAGGACAGAGGTTTGCGTTCAGTTTGTGTATGCTGTGTTGCTATTGATAAACCTATTATTAGTACATACTTGGTAGGGGGTGCTGTGCGTAGATGCAGGCCCCCTTGCTCCAGCAGAGTGGGATGCAGCCGCTGTTCTCCATTTGTTTTGTAGCTGAGGCTGTTCGAGGTCTGGCCACAGTGTCCAGACAAAACTGCTGGGCCCCAAAAACAGCATAGAGTCTAAGACTGGGACCAACTCCTAACCTGGATTTTCACTACTGTGAAAACTTTCAGGTCTATAAATTCAAAGATGCCAAAAAAGGGCAGATAAAGATATTGAAAAACTTCTCCAAAAGAGTTAAAAATTCAGACCTTCTCTGCTGCTAACTGGGCTGTCATTGCTTACAGGGAGTGATAATATCCACTGTGCAACTTTTAGCTGCCCCACAGATAGCTACAGGAAACACAATAGAAAAAATCAATCAAAGCTAGTGTCCCAGGGTTGTAAGTAACTCCAGTAAAGCAAAGAGCCCAGTAAGAGGAAACAGAGGATGTCAAATATCCTTTGTACTGTAAAATCTGATGACACTGCAAGTATCCTCAGAGGAGGTAAACAATATACCAGTATGTGGCCATCTATGCTCTAAAAGCCACTGCACTCGAAATCTATCACCAGGGTCCTGTGGATAGACGCTCCAAATGTTTTCACCTTTAAATAAAAAGGTCTGGTTTCTCACATCCACAGTGGCCCAGCATGCAGAATCTGTCGACGTCAAAGTTTATCGGAAAGTCAGACCTTCTTCTGCAACAATTGAAAGATGATAACAGCTATAATTATAGTATCTAGCACAGAAATCCAAGATCACAAGACTGCGAGTCACTCTCCTAAGGCATTGCATTACTTCAGGACTTGAGGGAGTAGCTTGGGATACTGGTCTTAGTAATCAATCTGCCCAATACAGGCCATGACCTCTAACCCAGCAACATACACTGACCATTGTGCAGTATGAAACGATCCCTGTAAGGAAATTCATTTTTTGCCCCTGGTAGGTGGAGAGGATTCACTAAGTAGCTCAAGGATACTTCAGCAGGGTGTAAGCTTCCCAAAACAGACTTTCAAGCCCGACTCCTTTGGTTGGAGGAGGATTTCTTTACCCATGAGGCCATCCTGCGGTCCAATAAATCCTCACAAAATATCCCATCAGTTCTCCGGTGCGGAGCTGCTGATCCAATTAATCAATCCTTGATGTGAAATTCAAAGAAGGGTGGCTTCCCCGCAGCCATAAATCTTAAGTCACAGGGTTACGGCACTGCATGTCAAACATCCAGGTTACAAAACAACACTGGCATCCCTTGTTGGAAAGTAAGCCTCCGGATAATTACATCAAAGTGTCATTTTCCAAGAAAAGTGGTAATTTTGTTCTGTAAATCCAACAATGTTGTCCAAAAAGGAGATCGCAAGAAAAAAAGAGAAACTGGCATCAGTGAAGAAAGCGACGAAAATGTAGGGCAAAGCGGGACGTAGAGAAATGGAGCATAGTGAGGGAGAGGTGACCGACGCAGGAGGGAAAAGGCAGAGCAAGACAGGGAAATAAGGATAAAGACAAGACAGGCAGAGTTGAAAAAGACCCAAATGATCAAAGAAAAATACTAATTAGAAGGAGAAATATAAAGAAAAAAAGAGAGTGGGATGAGGAGAGAAAGCAGAGAAACACCAGAGAGAAGCTGAGCCTCACATCCTCCAAAGCTGTCCCACAATACTCGGAGCCTGCAGGAGTTAACCAGGTCAAAGCAGGTGTCTGATGTCAGAGCGATACATAAAGCGACAGAGACCTAAAGGGAAAGGTGGAGCAAAAATTCACTAACTAACAAAAAAAAACCTGCGATCCGAATCCAGGCAGGACAGGATGAAAGTCGGACTATGAAGAGAAAATGATGTTGCAGGAGTGGGTTGGAGGTAAATCGATGCAGTAAATCTGACAAGAATGTCAGTCAGCTGTGTGTCGTTCAGTCTGGCTCCTGAAGGCTTTCCTCTGGAGCAGTGGAAGAGTAACTAGATCACAACACCATTCCTAACACACACACATACTGCCGCAAAACGCACACACACTGTACATCCAGCGCAACCCCTGAGCAGTCGAAATGAATGCACCAAAGAGACTGTGGAGTGAGAGTGTATGTGTGGAAGCCAGAGAGCGGGCGAACATACACGAGAGTGCATGAGGCTTAGAAAAGTGTGGCATGCGTGCATGTGTGTGGGAAAGTGTGTGTAAGTGTCAGCAAAGCAAAGGAAGTGTGTGTGCAAAACTCTGACAGTGGGAGTGTGTGAAAGTGTTTCTCCTCTGCTGTGTTTTTGTATAGGCTGCCGTGACCACGCTGCGAAAAAGCTGCTCCGCTCACTACCAGGCATAACCAGAGTGGAGAGGGAGGAAGGGTGCGTGTGTGTGTGTGTGTGCGTGTGTGTGTGTGTGTGTGTGCGTGCGTGCGTGCGTGTGTGTGCGTGCATATGTTTTAGTGTGTGTAGGGCAGAGAAGGAGAGAGGCAAGAGGAAGGAAGAAAGAGGGATAGAAATATTGTAATTGAGACTTGACGCAGTGGAAAGTAGGCAAGCTGATTGGGCAGTTCTCATAAATATGGTAATAAGACCACAACCTTAATCAACACTCCAACTTTAGAAAACAGGCACTCATAAACATGCAAACCCAACACAAACACACACACGCACAGTTTTACCAGGATTAGAGCTTAGCTACAGAAAACATACATTCCACTCTTTGACCCATTACAACACTCATTTCCTTCTGTTTCTTTTTGTTATCCGCCCACCCTCGTTTTTCTGTCTGTCTGCCCTCAGCTGGTCTCTACTGCCCTCTGTCCTCACTCCTCCTCCCCAAACATATTTCACCTGCTCCTGCAGCATGCCAGCTCCTCAGCGGCAATAAAGCACCCTGACATTCAATACCTCGGACGGGCCAAAGGACAAGATGGTCGTGAACACTTTCTAGCTAAGCCTCCAGCGGCAAAACACTGACAAAACTCATACTGTGATTATTTTGTGACACAAACTGAGAATAGCAGATGTACAATTATTTCAAAACAAGAGCAACAAGTCCTCCAAATTAAAAGACAGAATATGTTGCTTGTAACAGCGCTTAGAAGTGTTTTCTGACTTGACACCTTCATCAACAGGACAACATCATTTGTCAAAACATTACAAAAAACTGCTGATTCATTAATTTCATGTAACATAATGTATGTAATGTTACGTGGCAATGTTAAGGTTGTCATGGTTACAGTATATGTCTATTTGGGGCACTTGCTGAAACAACCAATGCTGTTGTTTACCAGTCGCAACTAGAAACATGTTTTTAAAAGCCAGGATGCTGCACAATACTAACACAATGTTTTAACAATAAACAATGATCAATTTAAATATGTGTCATAAACAGGGCTCAGCACTAATACACCATGTACACCAATGACCAGGCATCACTCTTTAGTACATCCTCGTGTAAAAATTGCTTCTAAGTTATTTAGCCTTAGTGTTCATTGATTTTGCTACATTTTAAACCACATGTGGAGCAGAAATGCCTCAGGCACATTGCGAGCCATGACTCCAAGTCTGTCTTCTTTTGTGTTTTGTATCTTAACACCATTTCAAGTTGTTAAATTCATCCTAACAGCATCAGAGTGACTGTATGTTATGTTCAACATACTCTCCACTAAAAATGAACTTCTGACCCTAATTATCAGTCTTGAGAATAAGAGTATTGCCAAGGCTGTTATTGGGCACTGAAGTTCAGTTTACTCAGCCTGTATATTGTGTGCCATGCTGCTGTTACTTTCCACTAAAAAAGGTCAGAAACATCACCTCAAGTGTCAGCTAACCCCTACCAAAACTTTGGCAACATGTCTCCCACTGGAGATTGGAGCCAAAGTTTAGGTCAAGAAATGTATTATTATTATTACAAGTTCTTAGCTCCACATACACGATATCCACATTAGAAACAACCATGGAGGAAAACCTGGAGCTACTGGCCTTAAAATGTCTGTGAAATATGACACAGAAACAGAAACACCAGCCCATTTTAAGTGTGAGTCAAAGTGAAGACCAAAGAACACAATGCTTTGGGAAAAATAAATAGATGGTTGAATCTCTCTTAATTATAATGAAAAATCAAACTGAACAGATAATAATTGTCCTTAAGTGGCTGTTATTAAATCAAATTATAAATCCATATTAAGTATTTCTTCCATTTGTTTAAAGTTCCTTCAAAAGTACTTGCCTGTATTTTAAAAAAATTGTACTCACCAGCGTAGTGTGATATTCTTGAAATATCTGCAACAGAAAAGGTGAGGGGGGAAGAGAAAAAATAAGATTTTACTTAATTATTCACAATCAGAGTATCTTCTTGAAATGGATTCAGTCATGGTATCAAAGCCAGTGTAGTACAGATACTATTATCTGATGTGAACTACGGGATTAGCTGTAGTAGCAGAGTTACCGTGGCCAAAAGGATGAGAATATGGTGTTTCTTCCTGATACTGGCCTAACAAATCCAACACGTTGAGCAGTTAATTGTCCATGCAACTGATTGCACTCATTTCAAGTCAACACTCGATAGATGTGGATTTGCCTTGCATGCATACACAGATAAACTATATATTTTTATGTATGGTAATCAGCTACTGCTTCTCATATAATGTATTCTATAAGTCCAATTTCATGAACTTCTCCTTATCACTCTTCAACACAACAGAAGAGGTGAGAAAAAGAAGCCCAAGAAAGAAAAAAAAAGAATAAATAAAGAGGTGTAGTATTAAATAAAGGTAGAGAGGAAAACAGGTGCTGTAAAAATGTCTATTATAAATATGATAAGTAGAGTTCTTAGATGCACTGTTATTCTCTCTTGAAGAGATTGTGTCTCGAGGCAGAAAAGTCCATAATCAAAAATGTGAAACCCGTTTCTTAAGATAGATGTATGTTCCTTACGGCTGAACCAATCGGATAGTGAAATGTAACATAAATGTAAGATAATGCGTCTCATCTTAGCCCTCTGAATAGGGATCGAATCGCATCGTGAGGTGCCTAATAATAAACAGCAGAGGCAAACAGAGGAAGGAATCAAGTCAGAGGATTACTGAGAAATGTAGCCATTGACAGGAAGCACACTGCTATGAAATTCCTTATATAATTAGGAAATTATCAGAAAGACCATGAATTACATCATATCCTTTGAGTCCTATGACTCACCAACACGTCAAAGTGGACTTTGATTACCTGAACTGTTCAATCCAACTGATTACAATGCTTAGTTTATTTGACTGACAGGAGTCAATATCTAATCGCGCTAAGCACGTCCACTGGTTTCCATGTCAGCACAGACTAACCGGTGACTGTGCAGCAGCCCTCACGAATCGGGAGGATTTAATATGAGCTACATTCCAGACAGTCGAAGCGAGGTGAGAATCATGACTTGGCAGAATACATCTGCTCTGTCATGCTGTAATAACTTCACCCACTGTCCTCAGAAAACTCTCACATCTGTCTCATAACCTCATCACTCCTCTATCCCATCTTTTCACTCGCTCCTTAAACACGCTCATGTAGAAATGTCACTAAAATGAACAATATGATCAAACACTCTGAAGCTACGTTGGCATCTGTTACTAAGCAACAGAAACAAAGCGGGACTGTGGTGCCAGTAAGGACGTCAAGGCTTTGTCTTACTTTATATGTAAAGTGTGTCCCGATTTCACATGACCTAATACTACTGCACATTATGTTCTATATACCAATGCTCTTCTTACACATAATATGTAAGAGATGAGATAGTATAGAAATAAACACACTGAGACATCACCAAAATTGCCACTTGAAAAGCTACATACCAATTCTGAGCAGTGTTTTTTCTGTTTTATGCAGCCTGAGGTGCGATTCATTTGATAAGCTTCAAGAGGTTTTCTAAATCTAACCTGCACAATTTGCTCCCTCTCTTTTGTCTTTGTCTCACTGCTGCTGTTTTACTGCAAAATAAATAAATAAGCTAAAATGGCACTCTGTAGAGCGTATACCTCCAACAAGGCCCACAGTCCTCATTTGTACTCACTCATAGATATCAGCCACCTTTTTCATCGAGATCAATGCATTATTTCCTGAGGAATTAAAGAAAATGTTGAAAAAGGCCCTATCTTGCAATGTCAAAGAAAGTGAGAAAGAATTCCAGGATCTGTCCCCAATCTTTCCCCGAAAGGTAAGACCCATCCTCCGTCCAAATTTCCTGGAAATCCAGTCAGTAGTTTTTGTGTAATCCTGCTGACAAACCAACCAACCAATGAAGAGGAGGGAAACAAACACACATGGGTGAAAACATAACCCCTTTGGCAGAGGTACTGTAATACATAGATACTAGTTTACTAATTCTACTCACTTTTCCAATGCAGACACGCATGATGTCTAGTTATAACACTTTGGTTGTTACTTTGACTCATTTTACTTGGTTGGATTCACTGTTGCTCAGTGTGTGTTCTGCCACTTCACATAATTTCTTCTAATCACATAATCCCATTTGTTCCTGGCAGAGTTGTGTCCAAAACGTTGGCTACAAGTAGGATGCTATTAACAAAAGCAACACAACACCAACCCTGGCATTAGTCCTCTCTCTCTCTCTCAGTGCCTTAAATGTTACATTCATCACAAGTGAATTTTAGACACAGATACACTATGCAATTTCGAGCCAGGACTGGCAGTGCATTCAGTAAAGAAGGCTTAAGCATGTATTGAAATGTGTCTTGATGTTAAAAATACACCTATAAATAGAAAGCTGAGGTACGATTGCCACTGAAAGGTACCCACACATTCATTCAACACGGCTGCCTTTAGATTATACATTTACAATATGCAGTATATTCAAGAGATGTACATGCATGCACATCACCAACATACATATTTTGTTTTCTGCTTTAACAGCACTCTAGGGAGAGATGTTCTCTCAATGTCACCTGAGATGACCTAGCTTTAAACACAACTTTAATCTTTCACATCCACACATAATGACCCAGAACTGGAGCCTGTTATTAAAACAGTACTGAAGCATCTGTCACGAGGACTGCTTATAACATGTTTCACTTGCATAAACACTCTTCAGAGCTTCTCCCTCCTACTCTATCGCATTTCCCCCCTCGCGCGCGCAGCCTTTTTATTCCTCGCTCCCACTCAGAGTAGAAAACTATTGCCTCTGGCTGCAAACCACAGAGGCTACGCTACAGTTGACACCACGCTAAGGGCATTGCACAACTCCATTCTCATCAAGAAAACAACAACAGCCTTTCGCAGCTCCTCTGCACCGACGAGCCTGTCAGAAGAAAGAACAGCGGAGCAGAGTGGAGCAGGACTGAGGGCGACATCAGAGAGTAGAATTAAGTCACCACAGTAGCAGCTACAGCTTTAATCAGGTAGCTGTCAGCTATAAAAACATTACTGTAGTATTTGGACTGCTGCAGAGACAGGGAAGTAAGACAGAGAAAGGTCTTATTTACATCAGTGCCATTTTTCACATCTGTATTTGGCAGAAGAAGCGTTTACGTGTGCTGCTGACGTCACTAAAACAGTTCCATATGAATATTAATCACCTGCGTTAATAACCTACTTAGTCGAGCTACAGTACATTACCCAGGAGAGGAGATCCTGTGGGTTAATTTGCTTGTATACACACACAATTAGGTGAAGTTGCACGCTCAATTTGTTAGACTGTGTGCTGATGATGCTTGAACTACTCTTTTCCAGTGCACCCATATCAATCCAAAGAGTCTGGCAGTGGACAGTAAGCAATTAATGAATTAATCAAAGGAGCGCTACATCACAATTTGTAGCAATTTCCACATATTAATCACTTTTTATTGGCCATATGTGAGCAGACTTAAATGTGATGTGAAAAATTAGACCCCTTCCCATCTTTCTCAGTTGCTTACAAGGCTGTGGACAGTTTGCTTAAACTGTTTAATGCTGCTGGACTGTTGATGTCTTTGGGAAGGACTCTAGTCAGATCTTCTGCGACATTCCAAATGATGTGACTTTATGCACATTTCGAGTGCCTCGTCTCAGTGCCTGTCTCCGCTCCAATAACAGAGTATATAATATATAATATTTGCTTCACAGAGCCCCTTTTTACTAAACAAAATGATTTCAGAACTAAAATTTATTTTAATTCTAATCTATTTTATGATCCAAGCTTTGTCAGAGAGATTACTTCGTCTCTAAATCGTTATCTGAAGATTTCTACATTGCTCTTTAAATAAAAAAGAGCAATGTAGAGTTTAAAGTTTCAACAGAGATTCATTAGATACTAAGCTTAGGTATTTTACCAACATGGGACTGGCTATCAGATTGAAGCTGGAGTGTTTTTTTTCTATTTGAAGTTGTTCAGTTGTTCTCCTGAATCCACAACCTGTATCAAAAATTATGTTTTTGTCATTTGTATATTCTGTGATTTTTTTGGCATGTTACGTACACGCGACATCTATTGCCTGTCTTTCTGCTCTTTTCTGTCCAACAGAGGGTGTTGTGCACTGTACATATTGTAAAACCCCCTGATGAATTGCGATATCTGATTTTAAGCTACATAAATAAAACTGCCTTGACTTGAAATAATGTTTAAGAGATGTTTATCTGTTTCACAAGTGGATCAAATCAATGATGTGACAGAACAACACAATTATTCATTTTTGACTGGATTAGAACAGTCAGTGTTCTTGGCTTAATCAACAGTGAAGTCAACAGTTTTACAAGGAGAGACTGCAGCAAGCACACTCAGATCCTCCCTTTCTGCCCTCTCTGCTCCAACTCTCGCTGTTTTTACCTGAGTTCACAGATTTATAGTTTGACGATCTTTACACAAACGAGCTGTTTTTACAAGCTGTTTTACGGCTCTACCTCAGTGTGCAGTACCACTGCACCAAAGTAAACGCTCTGACATCCACAAATGCATTGATCCACTGCATCTCCAGGGTGCCATGGAAGCTTCACATCCCTAAATTCTTTCAGGAACTGAGAATAAAAGGTTTTGCTGTCAGACACCAAACGGTTTTTGGGATTTAGCTGTATGCTTGCTTTGCTGTTTTTAAATTAACTATTAGAAGCTGTAAGATGCAAAAACCATCAGCCAGAGCTGTCCAGCCATTGATTAATGTATCTGTTCCTACTTTGACAACACTTGAGGTGCAACATACTTAAAAAACCTGGTAAATGGAAACAGTAGTCAAATTTTAAAATGAATCCAGTCCTGCTCATGTTTATCCGTACCTGTATATATATATATATGACAGCTACTTCACTCCTTTGGCTGCTGCTCTAGTCACAACTATGGATGCATTTCAGCAGAAAAAAACAAAGTCATGTAAAATACAAGGTAAAGATTGCAGATCATTGTAAATGCAAACAGGACTGAGCTTCTAATTTGAAGCGTGGTGCGAGATTTCTCCCATAATAATTTGCTCAGTTTGACTTTCTATTACGATGCAGACCAATGTGATGAATATCTACCAGACAACCTGACATGACTTTTCCATTCCCATTATTTGCTGTGCTGTATATTTTTCCAATATCCAGGCTAAAGGTGAAGACAGACATAGGGACTGTAAAATAAGTCACACTCACTTGTTTTGGAATAAAAACCCATTAATTTATAGATAAATTTTGCTCTAAATGAAAATCTAAACAGCAAATTTACATTCTGATGAGGTGCACTACAAGCTTATTCACTGTCAAAGTATCTGACTGAGTGCTGACCACATGGAATAAGTTAAACAAAACAGTGAGCAATGGATGCAAATAGGGGAAGACTGATGATTACACAACAGGAGCACATGTTTCCAGTCATTTCACAGGTGTTGTAAACCAGACGGCATCAGACTCAACAAACAGGGAGTAAACAGGTATAAATGAGCTCAGGATCTAGCTTTTTTTATGTAGTCTGACAGCAAATCGTTCCAGTAAAATTTAATGGATGGAAGCGTTAGCTAAATTACTAAAGTGCAAATATAACTGTATTACACAGCTCAGACACTCACTTACGGATTAGCTGAATCTATATTCTTCTATGTGAGTGGAAAGAATATGACACAACCTATCAGGTATCTTCGCTATACCAATTAACGCAATAGCAGAAAACATGGCCTGGGGCACAGGATGGGTGTTGGAGGTAGAGCTGTGCTGGAATTCAATACAGCACAACAAAGTAACCACAACTGAGGCAGGACACGAGACAACACAACTTAGCTGACATTATAAAGCAGAGTTTTACAGACATCCTTTATAGATTAAGAGGGTGTGTGTCTTTGTTTACTAACCTATGCAGATATAAACACACAATACATTTATTTCTATAGGTCTAAGGACCATCGTAGTGACACGTCGGTTTGTTAACTAACAAATAACAAGCTCCATTTGCTTTAGAAAAGTTCCTACACTTAATCTGAAGTATCAATTGCCAGATGTTTCATGTTTGTTTTTTGACTTGTTCGCTCACCCCCCTCCGCACACGGCTGTCAGTTGCACACCTACGTTAAGCCCTGTGGACAAGAACAGTGACATTTGATCGCAGTGGTGGCCTTTGGTTGTTTAGCTGCATTTTAAAAGGTACAGAAATCTAATGTTTAACTCTTTGTGGTACAGGTCTGACCAGACGCGGCTGCCCCGAAAGACTCAGGAAGATCGGATTCCATGCAGTTTCTCTGTGCAGTGAACGACGAGAATAAAATATCAGATGTGAGCAGCACACAAGAGTTAAGATTATAAACCTTTTGTGCTTGTGTGAATGAAGGTTTAGATGCACAGTATGACTTTAAAGAAAAACTGGTCAAGGCACAAAAAGATAGACAGATTCAATGAGCTGTTGTTTAGTTGATAAAATGTAAGAAAACGGTGAAAAATGTTGACCAGTGTGTCCCCAAAACCCAAAATCTCGTCCTCAGATGTTTTGTTTTGTTCACTACCCATATTCACGGTTTATGATCGTAAAGGAGTAAAAAAGACTTAAAGAAACTGGAAATCGGGGAATGTATTGAAATAATGAAATAGTCAGAGATTCATTTGATAGTTGACAACTAATCAATTAATTGTTGCCACGCTAATCATCTTACCAACAGTTGAAGTGACTCCTGAATAAATGAATAAGCCGGTTGTTAAATTGAGAAGTGACTGCACTTTTTGGGAACTGTAGTTTCAGTGGTAGCGATATTCACAAAAAGAATAGCGATGACAGAAACAGCTGGAGCAACAGTAATAACTGTGTAGTGGTAGCAGTGTTTGTTATTAAACAGTCATAGTTTTTCAGGTTCATGGGAATTTAAAATTGCTAACCAATCATAAAACGAAACCTAAAACCGCAGGTAAACAAGCCAACAAAATAAGTACTTCATATGGACAGGACAGCACACGTTAAGATGCAAACCTAGCGAACAAAATCCAGCATCCAAGGCAACACATGCACACAGCGACATAACTAGTGCCAATTTATTCACTTGTCAAATCTGTGAGATCCGTCAGAAGCAACCAACCAGGTTTATCAAAGGAAAACAGAGCAGTCTGACACTGTATCAGAGGCTTCGTTGTCTTTGTTTGTGCTCCACACTCTACCTGTCTGTGAGGTTTTCACATGCAACTGCTTGCACAGCGGTGAGTAGCGCAAATTCCTTTCCAGCCCTCAGCCTGCCAGACCCTCTCTACCTGCCTAGCACAGGGCACCCACACACCCAGTCCAATCGCAGCCGAACACACTTCCCCGAGCCATCAGTATGACTACACACGTCCATACCTCCATTGGTGCAGCCCAGGAAATCCCAGAACTGCATGTTGGCAGTCGGTAGACAGAGGACTGAACCTCTGCTAAAGCACATACGCCTGTGTATGTTCCTGCGCTGCCTCTCCACTTCCTTGTTGTACTGTATGCTGTCACTTATAGGAGAGGGAGAACACCCGCCCACTGATTGTTTCGGACTGACACACCTGGGGGCTGAGTTTCATTTCCAAACAGCTGCCTCCTTCCCTCATTTCTACTCGCCTTCCCACTACTTCTCTTTCTCCCTTCCCATCTTACACACTGTACTATCCCTCGTCTTTATCTTTTCCTGACTGAAAACAGACAGGTGTAAAGATCGATCCGACATCATCAATGCTGCTTTTCCCCCTCCCTGCCTCGTCAGATTAGTGGAAGTAATGGGAGCGTAGGCAAGGAGAGCAGACAGGCAGAAGAGAAACAAAGCCACAGCAGAGTGCATGCCCTTTTATTCATCTTTTGTATGAATAACAAGTGTATAAAAAGATGATTTGCATGTCGAGCGAGAATGATTCGTCCTATTCACACAATAATAGCACATGTTAAGACAGATGGCACTAAAAATGACTGAAATGCACATGTCAGGTTTTTATTTATCTGACCACAGACCTGTGCACTGAGTGGACATGCAATCTAGTAAACATTAACTAGAATTTCAACAACATCTACACTGTAAAGCGTGTGGTCGTTCACTGGAAGGGAAGTCACTTCAGGAAAATTACAGGAAGTGAAGTTTTCTCGTGTAATTCACTGACTGAAATGCGGTCATACCTAGAGCTGCAACGATTGGTTGATTGGTCATTCGCGAGAAAATGAGTTCATAGCTTGCTGCTTTTCTTTGTCATTTATAAAGACTTCTTTGGATTTTGAACAATGGAAGCAATCTGAAGATGTCACTTTGTGTTCTGGGAAGTTGCGATGAGCACTTTTCACAACTGTTTGACATTTTACAGACTACAATATTAACAGATTAATAGTGAAAATAGATAAATCGTCAATGAAATTTGTGCAGCCCCATTCATATGCCCATTTCCAGGAAGAGCCAGAAGCACGTGCTCCATCGTTTGTAAAAATGAAATCACATTTTGACTTTATTTCCTGGGAAGTGAGCCGAAACCAGCCTTGTCAAGCTTTTATCCGACTGTAAAAGACTAAAATATTGCCTCAGCTGGATGTCATTGCATGAGGAAATATTCGAGGATACACTTTGGGGTCCTGAGCCCCCAGACTGGCTGCTGAGGGGTGTTTGCTGGGATGTGATCAGGGGTGACAGCTACATAAAGGCAGGAAACAAGATGGGTAAAGGGGCAGGAAAACAGAAAACTGTGGGAGACGTGACAGGGCAGCTTTGATTCCCTGAACCAAGAAAGAAAGACTGACTAATCACATCCACAAGGCTGCTGGGCACCAGGCTGCGCACCCTGTTGTTTACTTCAATAAATTGTAGTATAACACCTTAAATATTAGTGTAATCCTTCCAGGCATTGTAAAGGGCTGATTTACGCTCCTAAAACCAGGCCTGGCTCAAATATTAACACATTTCACTCGGCCTACCACAGCGGTAAGTGGACAGTATTGTGGTTGACAAGGCAGCGAGCGAGCAGCAACCCAAAACACTTGAGACGCACAGGTTTAAGTAAGAAGTGCCGCCTTTTGTCTCCAAACCGCTGCTCGCGACAATAAACCTCAGCCTGAGCAACTCGTTATTCATCAGAACACACATGTTTTTTTGCCACAGGTTAACCTCTCTGCATGACAGAAATCCTCCTTGGCTTGGACCTTTGCACCTAACCGGAGAAACAGAGAGAGGGGTGGTTTCGGCCACTGCACCACTGTCTGTCTGTGAGGAATACAAATGACTCCGCGGTGTCAAAATGACCAATATTTCATATCGTTCAGCCCACGATATTTGACCTTAGACACTGAAACCAGCTCATAAAAAACACCCACTCTTGTATTGCATTGGCGTTTTCCCCCATTGTCTGTCTGTTACCCCCTTTAATGCTAAGCTAACTCGGCTAACGGTGGGCTATTCCCATTTAATCCGCCCCCCGAGATGGATCAATACTCACCCGCTTTAGCCCCGGAGCCCGGCCGCTACTGCTCCCCGCAACCGGCCACCTCTTCAGCCAGCAGGTATGAATTTTATTTCTGTATAGCTGTTGCTATCAGAGCCGGCTTGGTGGCTGTATCCCTCCGTTATGAATCCCTCTCCCTGTCTGTTTTTGTCCACAACAGCGCCGTGCCCGGCAGTCGGTGTCCACTGACGCTAGCTGTTAGCACTGCTGCTGCTGCTGCTGCTGCTGGAGCCCGAGCGTTTCCAACATGGCTGCAGCTGGCGGGGCTCAACTGACAGGAGGAGAGGGGCCCTACGTGTCCACTGCAAGGGTCCCCTGATGGTTCTTATGCAAGAGCCCAGTTTCATGATATTCTTCATTGATCTTGTCATATATGAGGCATGGGTGAAAATGAGGGGATATCATTGTGATGATGATGATGATGATGGTAAAGCTTACTGACATTCACTGCCTCACACTGTACAGTATGTGATCAAAATGATGATAGTGTTTGGGTCCCTATAGTGGTTTATTAGGGAATCATTTATGAAAGTCTGAACATTTATTGCAGAATTCCTCCATCGCTTTCTTTTAAGAATTCATAGCTATCGATTCAATCGATTCTAGAAGTCCACAAGTCAGGGTGTGGTTCGCATAATAATAAACCAAACCATACCCATAAAATACAAAAACTGTATGAAACTCCATCTGTCCCATAGAAACATTAAAACCGATATGAGGGAGTAAAAAATTGCTGATATACACAATTTTTTTTGCAGCGAACCATAAAATGTTGTTATCAAACTCTTGTGACAAAGTTATGTAATCAAAGCAGGATATTTTATTTTCTAACAATAAACTCTAAAGGAGTTATTATCTACTAAGCCCCATTCTGATGGAAAAGCGAGTGAAGTTTTGAAGTTATATCCGGAGCTTCACAGCAAAACAGCAATGCAGCATCTCCTGACACATGAACTATATGAGGACTTGTTTCTAAAATTTGAAAAACAAACCCCCCAAAAAAGCATGAAATGGTTTCACAACACTCGTCCCGCGTACTCTAAGTCTTCAGAAGCCCAGAGATCCCAAGTTGATTAAAAAAAAAAAAATTAATAATAATTAATTACACCCTGTACAAGCCGTTAAGCTAGGCTTTTAGCTTAGCAGCTACAGAGAAGAACTTTTAAAAGGTGCTTAATAGTGTTTTTTCAAATCAATTGGAGAATACCGAATTAGCTGTATGAAGCCATTTTTATCTTTTTTGGATGTGGGTTTTTAAGATTTCAAAACAAGTCCCCATCTACTTCAGTTGCTTAAAATACATTTTGCAGTGCTGTTTTGCTGTGAAGATCCAGAAATGTTTTATAGACTACAAAACTTCATCTTTATATCGACATGAGGGTGACTGGAAAATGACTGAATTTTATTTTTGAGTGAACTTATCCTTTAATGTTCAAAATGACACAAGTGCACTGAAACACTGTAAGCGTCACTGAGAATTGAATAATCATAATTCACCCCAAGCATATTTTATTTTGCATTATTATCTATATAGAATTTATCTGTGAAAGGCCACTTTCAGCCAACTGATATAGCGCTCCACAACTGAAAGATCCAGTAGCCAGAAACAACAGGGTACAGTTTTTTTTTCATACATAAAGTCATCTTGCACTCACGTAGTGATTTAATGCACGAATAAATTGAAATGAATCAAAAGTGATTACAGAAGAAACTAAATAAATAACCATAAATACCAAAAACAGCATAAAACTCCTGTTCTTGTATAAAGAGAACCCAAGTCCTAAAATAACAACTTATCTATCTTAACAACGTTGAATCTAAATAAGATACAAATGGAAGTTTAATGTCCTCCGTACTGGTTTCACAAACCAACGTTTTAGTCCATATAAGCTAATACAACAAAATAACAAATAAGAGAAAATATGAGAAGCACTATACTCCACCCTATCATGGGGTATATCACATATAAACATAACAAATCCATTTTAAAATGCTTTTGGAAAGCTCTTGACACGGCTAAGTCAAAAGCCATATATGTAAACACATTCTGAAGTAAACATTTATTGGATATTTATTTTTTAAGAGGTTTGTTCGTGGGGAAGGGGTGTCAGAGAAGTGTTCATTCATAATAAACTGCAGGGTGTGAAAGTGAAACTGCCATTACCACTGTCAGAGGACCGCGGTTTTTGTACATGATAATGGCTTTTTGCCTCACCGGTAATGGAGTTGAATGAAAATTTGTATAAACTGGGTTGCAGTCAGTGATAAAAACTGCCTTGCTGAAGGTAAGACGATAAAAGTAGCGGGGGGCAGGAACTAATGCCTTTGAACAGAAGAGTCTTTATCTCGCTCTGCAATATGTTGCGGAGTGAAGCAGAAATTAAATTGCTCTCCAGTTTGAGCTAGTAATCACTGTGCTGGCAGGGCAGCCACCATCACTTCCACCTTGTAGGACAAATCACATATGTCTGCCGGAGTGGATGGAAGTGTGCAGGGTTTAGTGCTTTTATGATGCAGCCCAGTGCACCAAAGCACAGTGAAATGATAGAAAACAGATGATACACTAAGAACCCACAGTCGTGTCTCATGTTTAAATGAAATCATCAGAGATTTATGTCATAAATTATTCATCACAGATTCATAATGTAAGGCAAACAAAAGAAGCTTTGAAATAAAGATGCACCCAGAACACACACACACACACACACACACACATACACCCAGCCAATATTATCGTGACTTTGATGCCGACTGCCATTATGCTGTCTTGGATCTGTGTGTCTCCACTGTCTCGCAGTCACAGCCCAAAACAATCCATCCACTGACGGGCCCACACACACGGTCCCACCTACACATACAGTACATTCATGCATGTGGCTAATATCCATACACACACACACATATGCAGACACACACTCAGTTCATAGATGTTTTTTTTTTTACTGTTCAAATTGTGGCGTGAGGGAGCGTGACACTTAGGTGGATTAAAACTACTGACGTCATGTCCGCTGGGCCACCATTATACTTCGCATTTGGCAGTCACACAGCTTGGCAGCTATTGGGAAAAACCCATTATGTTTGATGTAAAATGAATCTGTCCTACATAACTAAACAGTATGGGAGAGAAGGAGAAAGGTAAAGTAACCTTGAGCCAATTACAGATGCTGTATGCAGCAAAACCCCACTGTACTGTAAGTAGCAGAGAGGTTGATGTACCGCACATATTTACATATTTCCACAGAACTTGTAAGGAACAACAGGCTCAGCACTGTGCCTGGATGCACTGCAGCATTGCTGAACTGAATTGTTGTGAATATAGAAAAAAAGTGCTGTTTGAAGGCCACAGAAATTGTTTAGCAGAGAAAATAAGGTATCTCAATATTTTACACACTAACGTCTGGAAAATCCTCAAACAAACAGGATCGCAGACATGACAGTAAAAAATCAGCTGCCAGATTTATAAAGGGGGGGAACATGTTTATAGCGCTGAAGTCAGTTTGAATGATTCCTGTTTTTAAATGCAAAGTTCTTGTTTTACTCTCATGGCCTGTCATTTTCACACCCTTTGCACATGATTAGATCAAACACTGATGACTGGTTAAATAGCTTTAAAAAAAAATCCGAATTAGTAAACAAACACAAAAATGAATACATCTCTTATGCTTTATGAGTTTGCATGGTGATGGTATTATACAATGAATTTTAATCCAGCCTTCTGGGAAAGGACAAAGATCCTTGATGCTGTGCTACAAGAGTGATATTAAAAATGCTGGATCTCAAAACACTTTGTACAGACAATCACTTTGCTTTGACCGCAGTGTGTTTCGCATGTTATTTGGCTACATAACCTGACCCAGTGGCGTGTGACTGCTGGCAGGGCGCAGCGAGAGAGAACAGCAGAGGTTTTAGAGCTCCTCCTAGTGGACAGATTGGAGAGGTGCATAATGGATTTGTCTCATCATCCCTGACAAAATGTTTCAGCCTGTAATGTCATCAGAGCACGTTTAAACAAATTACAATCTCTTCGGAAGACCACTTAATGAATACAGTGTTATTGAGGATTTAATAAAATCTAATCTGGTTGTGAACATACGCGTATCATCAGTTGTGATGACAAGGGAACAGCAGATAAGGCTCCCACCATCATGATACTTCGAGGGGGTTTTATTATTGTGGCAGCCGTTATTGGTGGCAAATGGTGAATTGAATCACAGAAAAGAGAGAAAAACACTGTTGATGGATAACATTGACCTTTGGTGTGCCAAATATAAAGACTGATGTAACAACAATTAGATTACCCCTTTCTTTAAAAACAAAGTACAAAGGTTTCTGTTAGATTTACTTATGTTTTGGTTGCTGCTCCTGATAGAAATACTATTTGAATTATATATAATATCTTTGTCATTCAGACAGATCAAAAGTGATGCAAAGGAACCAGAGATATCCATTTCTTTCTATACTGATATGACTTATACAGAGATATAACTCAGCAGTGAGGGTGGAAAATGAATCTTTTCTTTAAAAAATCCCTGATTATGTTTCTACGAACATCTGGGATCTAAAGGCAATATTTTGTCAAAACTATGTTTCTTTGCTTTTATAACGGTCAAGGTTTTGAGTCCCACTTTATAAGTGTTTGTGTTTGTTTCTTGACATGAGACTTCAACTGTGATGTCTCTGGTTATGACAGTAAATATCCAGGAAGTCAGATTGCTCTGTTTTTCGTCTGTAGTTGGAATAAATGAGAGCCAGACGGATGATTATTTTCAATATAACATTTATTCACTGATAGCACAGGAGATACTTACAAGAAGTTAATGATAACATAACTTTACAGTAACAATGCTACTCGCAAAGCATTAAAAAACATTTTGTGATCTGACTATGTTCATAACACATTCCTGCAGTTAATAACATGCAGCTGTCACAGTTGCATATAATCAATAAACATTCCTACAGTCATGAACATCCAGTTTTTACACTGAGAGGTACTGTAATTACATTCATTATATATGAATACACATCACAGGACTCAATTTTCAAATAATACATTGCAGCTTTCAGAATATCCTCATCCTGTATACCATGATACATATTCGAGAATGAGGAGGCCTGTAAAAGAATCTCTGGTACAACATCTCTGTCAGAGGGGGAGCGAAGAAGAAGAAAGGGAAGTAGACAAAGACGGGAACTGGGATAGGTAGGACAAACATACAGAGGTAGAGACATACAGTAACAGTTGAGGGTGAAGATACAGACAGAAAGAGGCTGAGGTTGGATGAGCGACTGGATGCAGAGGAAAAGACACAGGAAAGGGTCTTTACATCGATTAAAGAATAAGGAGACACAGAGAGGACAAAGGAGTCACATGGAGGTGTGACCTGTTTCTGGTCAGCTAGACATAGTGCAGATGAAAGGGCATGAAGGAAAGATGAAGAAGTTAAAGAGGAGAGAAGCTATCTGGCTAGATATGATGAGGTGTGATTGGACAGAAGTGCGTGGGATATGGGGCGGAGTGCACTCTAGCACGCCACTTCAGTGGACTTTGAGATCATATGGTCCGTGTTAGTGTGAGAAATACTATCCATGGAGACGTCGGTGTGTGAGCGTCCACGCTTCTCCTCGGTGTGTGAGTGTGCTGTGCCACGCTGCAACTCGTTGGTGTGTGCACGGCTCCGAGAGCCATCGAAGGACGTGATGCTGGAGCTGGAGGTCGTCCGTGAGCGAAGTCTGGTCATGCTGGCACTGGACACTGGAGGAGGAGGAGAGATTATTGTTTTAGTTTCTTATTTGTTTTATTTTACATTTATAAATCAGGAACTACTATAGCCCAATATTGATTCACCCTAACAGATGCTTTTATCCTCTTCTGTTCTAACCAATTGTGTTGGGTTACAATAATCCACTTATTTACAGGAAGTGATATTTAGAGAGGCACCTGTACAGACATTAAGGTGGAATAAGTTCGGTGCTGAACACTTCTATTTTAGGATGAAGTAACAGTGACTTACTGTATCCCATGCCCTGGATGAAATATTTTAAGGCTTCAATCACTTTGGCTGGCTGATCCACCTGAGGGAGTCCTCCACAGTCAGCCATCTAGAAGAGCAAAGTGCAAAGGTCAGGTGTTGGCTCCAGTCCCTCACATTAGAGTCAAATCAATTATTATCAATGATTATTTATTCATTTAGTTGTTTTTTGGTGAGGCAGTCATTCGGTTACCTTAAGCAGTGTTGTCTTGGTGGGGTTGAGTTTAGAGTTGCACTCGACGACCGCCTCCACAGCTGGAGAATTATCTCCTACGACCAGCAGAGTGGCGCACCTTTAAAAAGACAGACAGGCAGGTCAGGATCGATCCTGAACAGGTGTTGGGGATCATTGTGTTGCCTTATGTAACGTAAGTTCAAGTGTTTTAACCAGAAACAGACTGACTTCTCTTTACAGTTCAAATTTACCATAAACAAGGACAACATGTGAAAAACTTGGTCCACGGTTATACTAACTTGAGTGTCCTGGCGTTGATGCTTCCTCCAGGAATAGGCCTCTCCACCTCCAGAGCGCCGCGGCTGTTGTAGGAGCGGAGGAACTGGTTGACGTTAGACTGGTTCATGGTAGACGTGATGTAGTGACGGTACGTGGCTATGAGGTCGTGGTTGGTCTCAATCTCCTCCTGAAAAAAATGGTTTGAAAAATTAGGGGGAGATGTTTGGATTCGAAATGTAAGACTCATTTCTAAAGATTTTTTACTAATGGAGCCAATCACTGTAGAGTAAAACCAGATAACCTACCTTTCCAAACAGGTGTGCGATGACTGTGTCTGGCAGAGTGTGGGTCCATTCAGTGATCTATAACACACACAAGTGCATTCAACATCAAATGAAATCCGTATCTATCAATACAGGCGGTGGTATAGATTGGAAGCACACAACGCATGTAGCTTACCTTGTTGGCAACACTATCGATTATACCCTCGGGATTGGGGTTGACGTTAATCAGAACTAATCCATCGACCAGATCAGGGTGATTAAGCTAAACACACACAGAAGACCAGTTAGTGATCCGACTTTGACAACTCATTTACACTTCTCAGTTCTCTCATTTATTTTTATCTTACAACTAAGGCTGTTTTATTGTCATGTTGCTCTTGAACAAACAGATCACATCCTGCATTTCTACAGCCATACATTCTGATCAGTTTCTACTGTTTTTCTGTTCCCTCTCTTGATTTTTTAATCTATAACATGGCAACTGTTAGACGCTACAGAGACTACAGTTTGTCAGTGTCATCCCACCTCTGGGACTGTGTAGCTTATCTTAGGAAAGGTCTGTTCGATAATTCTGGCATAGGTCTGATTACTAAATGCTTTTGTACGCTTGTTTTGTACGTCAAATTATGTTTTCTGTCGTTTTTCTTTCTTTTCTTTGAGGAAAAACGTTTGAACTCACAGCGAATTTAGCCAGGATGTAGGCTCCTGCTCCAACTCCCAGTCCAATCACATTACGCAGCCTGCAGGGCACAGAGTCAAAGGACAAAACTGAGATAAGTCCTTAAGATTTAAAGGACAACTGTAAAAGTATTTAAGCATCAGATAAACCCTGTCTTACCCGAAGTGTTTGAGGACAGAGGGCAGCGCTTCAGACAGCTGGTCCATGGTAGGGTATGTGTACCTAAGTGTTCAAAAGTCGACATAACCATCAAACATATGTAAAATAATGTTAAAATTACAACATGAAAGAAATAAAGAGTCAGTCTGCAGTTGAAAAAGCATCTGAGAGTAATAAAGATGACAGTGTACTGACCCGGCAGGCAGAGTTTTGGCTCCTTCATTTTGTCCTGGTGCTTCAACGTGGCAAACGGGCATATTTTTGATGATTTCCAGCATGTCCATGTGCTCGAACATTGTTGCAAAACAGGACTTGTCTATAGGGAGAAAAGATAAGAATTCAGTTATTTATGCAATCCTGTTCAAGTTAAGTAAAAAAAGAGAATTTAGAAAATGTAGAAAGTACTTTATTCAAAATGCGCAAGGAGTTTGGATTAATTAAGATGAAAACAAACAGCTGTTCAGAGGAAACAATGAACACAGTGAATTTACAAGCTGTGATTCTTCAAAGTCATATTGTAAGAAATCACATTTTTTGACTTGTGAAATGCCAGTCTTAACTTGAAAATCAACTTATTTAAAAAACTTGTGTTCAAGTTTACAGGATGTTGTTGTTTGATTTTCTCCACCACTTCTACTGTGTGTGCAGAATGTCAACATAATAAATACTGCTCTGTTTTGCAGCGAAGAGATTGGACTTACGGTTCAGTCCAATATCAGGCAATGTCAGGATGACAGGGCGATTCGCCCTCGGAGTTCCTGTCATGGTGCAGTGGAGCGTTCCATAGAGAGTCTCTATGTCCTCCTCCTGAAACAAACACACAGATTCAGTCAGACATTCAGATAACTAACACATGTTGCTGCTCGACTACTTCTTTGTCTTTGTGAAAACTTCCTTTGTATTCAACTGGACAGATGTTGCACAAAATCAAACAGGTCAGTTTGGTATAAACCATGCCTCAGTCTCTACATCCGTATAATTGATCTAATTCCGCTATCTTTTTATATACAAAACTATGCTGAATAGAAAAAGATGATTCTGACTAAGTGTTTGTCAATGTAGCCATGCAGACTAGTAAAACCCAGTGATATCGAGGTAAAAGTCATTTAACTTTGCACAAGGATTTCAGATGAACCTCAAGATTAACCTAATCTCTTTCTAACAGGACACTCACTGTGATTTGGGGCACAAAGACGGAGTCGCTCTCGTTATCCTCCAGGACCATGGCTGCTGATGCAGAGTAGACGGCAACACAAACGAAGAAGATGTGCTGAAGATGCAGAGCAGATGTCCTGCTTGTAGTGTAGATCCTTGAGTCTTGACTTCTTCTTAATTCTTGAAGCAATTTGTATTTCCGAGCACTGCCAGTCTTGCAGTAAGAAATTCAGCTGAGAGCAGCCCTACTGTGTGACGGACTATTTGTTTGAGCTGGTTTATATATCCTCCGACACTGATCTGTCTCTAAGCCTTAACTCCAAACTGGCCCGCACGTGGCCAACTGGCCCCTTCCTGCTTTAATCTGACCTCCGGCTGCTGCATTCCCACAGAGACAGCACTGGATTTCTGGAGGGAATTAAGCACAATCTGAAGAAACACAACCTCACTGTGAGGTTTTTCATGCATCTTAAGATACTTTGAGCCAAATCCCCAGCTGCAGTGACACATAATTCCATGTTTTCCCTTCAGGATCCATCGAATTATGTGTTTCTAGGCATTTATTGAACTTTAGATTGATCTTAAAATCAGCTTTGAAACATGTTTTATTCCCTGTCATGCAGGGCAACTGAAACAAATCGCAACCAATTACTAATTTGACCTGTTATGAACTGGATAGGTGGGAACTTCCACTAAAATCACAAGTAAAGCTTGCTATTTTTTGCCCTGAGGTGTCAAGAGAAGCACAACTCCTTCAGCCAAGCCGTTAGCAGGTCAGATGTCTAATCTCAGCGTGCCATCTGTTCCTCCCAGCGAAACATTTACCTCCCTGCAGTAACCTTGACCCTCCTCGTGATCACTTAGTACAGTATGTTAATTTGATTTGGACAGCCACTCTGATCTCGCTGTTGGTCATGTTGCTCTTATACAGCGCTACAGATAAACAAACTCTTTTCAGAGGTAAAGCCTCAAGAAATCCTACCAAAAAGTGCTTAAGTTCTTAGGTTTCTCTAACCTTGAAATAGCCATGATACTGTTGTTTTGTTTTGAAAGCACTTTTTCAAGACCGCCATGTGCTTCACCATCACTATACATACCATTACTGAAATATGTTACGACTTCCCAAATGGTTTCAAAGCGTGAAATGAAAACAGATGTGGTTCTTCATTGGGAATAATTGTCTGTAGCATTAAATAGCATAGTTAATACCTAAAAACTGCTCTGTGAATATGACTGTATCTTATTCTGTGGCTCAGGAGGTTGAGTGAATTGTCCTCCAAATCCGAGGGCCGGTGTTTTTCGATCCCCAGCTTCAGTTGCATGATCTTGGGCTAGGAACTCAACTCAAAACTGATCCCGATGGCTTTTCCATGGGTGTGTGAGAAGGGCTGCGCATTAAAAATATTGTGAGGCGCTAACGTGAGGAGGCACTGTATCCCTCCTGATGAGCAGGTTGGCACCTTGCATGGAGCCTCTGCCATCAGTGTATAATAGTGAGAATGGGTGTGTCAGTGGGGGGGGGGGGTTACAGATACAGAGCTGTTGACTGAGCATGTAAACTAGAGGTTGCATTACATTTGTGGCAATCCTTACTATTACACTGGCAGTCAAATGTTCAAGAATCACCTGTTAAATGGATGTTTTTCTTCTTTTATTTCAATATTGGCTGTTTTAACACAGATGAAAACAACATGATTCAGACACCAAATGTATTGTTTATATTTGAAATGGAAGAAGAATAATTCAATGTCAAAAACACTGTCCCTGCAGTGTTTAATAAAGGGGAGAAAACTATTGTGAATATATTTCTCCCAAATACCCTTCAGTTTTGAATTTGTTGTCCAGTACAGAAAACTTCCCATTTACTTTACCAACGCCAAAGTTAACAGTTGCTCAGATGTATTTTTGTCTCTTTCTGCTTATAAATATTTCTATTTTTTTAGTGTGGTTGAACCAACTTATAACCATTAGATCCATGTACAAAACATGACTTTTTTCCTAAAACCCCTCATACAAAACCCCCCATCTTTTTGTAATGAGGATATTCAACAACCTAAAAGAATAAAAGACCATTCAAAAATATTGAATCGTCCTCTCAGTCATCTGACTGTAAACCACACCAGGCTTTTGTGCCAGGAACTCTAAACTTTGTTTATGTCTTGACTTAAAAAACTTACCAAATATTAAAAACCTGATGTTAACTGTTTTTGTATTACTTTCTCTATTAATAAGGTTTACTGATGTGTGGGAATAGTGTGGTTGCTTTTAAAAGAGGATAGGCTGGACCAGGCATACAAATTGCTTTGCATTGTCAGAGGTGATTTGATTGCTCTTAAATGAAATGGCGTTTCCCCCATGATGCAGAAGGTCAGCGGTTTATGGATTAGCTGCAAGAATCAGGGCGGGTAAATGAATGAGTCCTCCCCTCTCAGCCATGTGGCCCTGAGCACCACAACACTACATATACAACAACAGGATATTCCCTTGATGGATAGATTATAACATGCGAGGTCCAGACAGTGAGACCACGCTGCAGACAGTAACAGCTGGCGCAGTGGAAACACGGCAGACTGCGCTGTGGCCGCCTTCTTTAAGACGTAATGCCACCACTGCCTGGAACGCACATACACACAGCTAAAGGAGAGCCGTGTGCGCAGAAGGTTTAATCCATTTAGTGATGGCTGGAGAGCAGAGGGCAGCAGATGGGTCTCACTCAGCCTCACGTCACGCTGATTTTTAACATCATGCTTACCCTGACTAAGCTTTGGCCTGCTAGCCTAGTTCACCATTGACCACTGTCCTATATCGCAGCAAGTGTCGTGTGAATGACGTGTCACAGTCTGTACAAAGAGGTTTTGACAATACCAACAACATCAACCTGTCCTTTTATTTTGCATATACTTTGTGGGACTTTACAATAACACACATGGTGCCATTACCCTTTTTTACAGTGATACCTGTCAAGAACAGTTTATTGAACAAAACAAAATTCTTGCAGCTCTAGATATTTCTATCCATATCTAAAAGTCACCAGCTGGAACTGCTGCCAATTCAGTGGCTCACACCTGCTGTTAGATGCCACTTGTCCAACAGCAAGTATCAGCTCCTATTGCTCATCACTTTACAGCCACCTCCACCTCCGCTGGAGCATCACGTAACTGAAGTCTTCAAGATGGTGGCTTGTTTAAATGTGTAAGACCAACCGGAGGGTGTGTGTTATTTATTTCTGTTTCACGTTATTTCTGTCTCTTTCTTTGTCATGTGTATGTTTATCTGTTTCTGTTTGAACAAATATAAAACTGGACACGTTCATTTTTGGATGCTGGGTGAAAAATATCATGTAATTTTCCAAATCAGTAAAATTAAATAAAATCAATAAAACAAATGTGTTGAAAAAACCCAAAACAAAAATAACAGTAATATTTTGAACTGAATACTTCTCCGCAGTTCTCTCAGGCGGAAGTCCAAGACCTTCATTGACGGAACAGGCATGGTTGCAGAAGTGCTGGTGTTACCTGCACTTTAATTGAGCAGTAAAATGGCAGAGTATGAGAGTATGAACGAGAATTTATACGTTTGTTTGTTTGGGCTGATGGTTGTCTGAGGCGCGGGGCCCGATGGCAGGACCTTAAAGTCTAAGTGCAGCGGCTGGGAAGTGTCAGATCTAATGGATTCCGCTTTGTTAATCAAACGTTTTTCTTCAACAAATAAAAGTAAAAAGGGAAACTGCCTAAATGAAAGAAAAAAACAGACAATTTATAAAACGTCATGAATCTATTAAAGCTGATATAAGTGAATTTTTTTTATAAATGTAAAGAAGCTCTACATCCCAACCGTCTGGAGAAGAGTCAGTTTCCTGAGTCATTTCCATGTAGCGTCCACTAGATGGAGTCATATGTTGACTTTCTGGATGCGGCATGTCAGCTGGCAGCAGAAAGAGGGACAGGGTTTCATTGCACTGCTTTGTTTTTCACCTGACAAACCTCGATTTTGAAATATATACCATTGCTTACATTAGAATGTTTGTAATAATGTATTGTAATAATATAATGAACTAACTTTCTGCAGATTCTTTGGTTAATAATATGAGCTTAATACTCAGGTTATGTTTATATAACTTCAATTGGACTTCTTCTCTAATTCTGCATTAAACGTATTCAACAATCTATTTAGAGAAGTCATCCGGAGCTTTTTTTGTCTTGAAATCCTCTGTGGGTGTGTCTGTTCCAAAGCAGACGGGATGGACGGTGAGATGGAAAGTTCTGAACGCCAGAAATCTCAGCATATGGTCAAGTGGTTGTTGAGTTACAAGTATTGATGTGTAACCTCCTGCATAACCAGCTGCACATGTGACGGGGGCATTCTGTGTGCTTACTGCCTCCATAACAACAGGTTGCATCAGGGTAGGTATCCAAACGCTTTCTTCACTTTCTTTCTTCACTCTCTTACTTCCTTCACTTCGGGGCACCGGGAAGTTATATAAGTTACATAGACCTTTATAATGTACTTGTCATGGTAAAGTTGTATTGTCATGCTGACAGCGGGTTGTCATGGAAACTGTGCAGGTGAAAGTCCTGCTGGTCGACTCTCAGCTTTCAAAACATTCTAATTATACACGCAGCAGCTGCTGCCGCCTGCTACATGCTTGACTCCGTGTGTGTGTGTGTGTTCGTTATCTGTGTGTGTATGTATGTGTTTGGGTGGGTGTGTGGGTGTGTGTTAGTATGAATGCGTAGGATTTGTCTCTGAACCTCCTCCTGTGAATGTGTGAGTTCTCCTGTAGACATGTTTCTCTGAGGGTATGTGCAACGACAACAACAACAGCATACTAATAATTTATGTGTACCGCAAACCTGCATTAAAGTCCTTTACAACAGACAGAAAACAACAATAAAGTATACAGGAAGAATAAACTAATGAATATGCTGTATAAAACATTTGTTTTTCAATTATCCACTGTATATATGAAACAATGGATAATTAAAAAAACATAGAAACAAACAAATAAAGCACCAACAATAAAAAGTAAATGATGGTGAGTTAAAAGTTAAAATAGAGCAGCGCAAGGCTCAAGTGCAAGTGTAACTCAATAGTATGAATATACGAAAAGGCTTTTGAAGAAAATAAGTCAAAAGTGATTACTGATACTGTTGTACGCTTGTAATTTGTTGTAAAGGCACAATGTGTAGTTCCTCAGACAGTTATCTAAAAGTAAAAAAGCAAAGTAAAGATCCATTAAATCCCCACAGAGGAAGTCAGAGAACCTTTTTGGCTAATGTCGTCTTAAAACAGAACATATATACTTGTCATCATCATCGTCAGTTCCATATGTTTATTGGGCTTAAGCAAATCAACCAAAGAATGATTTTATGAACTAGTTTCACAAGTGCAAAAAGCAAAGATAAACAAAAAAAATTGATTGATATACGTGTATATGAATATATGATTGTAAATTTGTGGAGAATATTTTTTTTCCTGCTTTCCAATCTTTGTTCTTGTTCTTCTTCTTATTGTATTCAGTCTTCTTCGTCATCAGTATTATATACTATGTAGGTCAGTGATTCCCAAAGTGTGGGCCATGGCCCCTTGGTAGGCCGTGATGTCACTGCGGTGATGTAAGGTGGGCTGCGAGAGGTCATTTACAATAAATGGATCAATAATTAGAAGTTTGAAATTGCCATAAAATATTTGTGATAAAATAGTTACATTGAAAAGTCATACGAGCTGTTAAAAAAAAACATTATGTGACTGTGAAACAGACTTAAACACAAAATGGCTAGTGTCTTATATCACGTCAATGACGGTAACAGCGTTGTGATTGGAATTTTTAGTTGGCCCCAGATGTTTTTCCCGATTCAGATTGGGCTGTGTCATTCTTAAGTTTTAAAAAGGCTGATGAAACTGCAACTACAACATGGTTTACTGTGGTCAACTGTAAAATGATAAGCACTAAGTCACATTGACACACTTAATCATGTGTTTCCTCGAGTAATCTAGTTGAACCTCAAAACATTAACATGGCTCAGAACAGGACGCCCCTGAAATATCATTTGATCCCCCACAGAGCATACTGAGACTACTCCAACATCCACTCCCGGCCAATGAGGGGCTCAGTTTTCCAGCGCAGTGATGCACCTGCTACTACAACACATCCTCTAAACACAGGTATAAACCTGGACTCAGACATTGTGTGATTGTGGGTCACTTTGATGTCATTAACACTTCCTAGAAGTGGCAGCTTACATTATAAAAGATAACGCTGTTGAGAGTAATGCTTCCTTTTCATATCCAGTTTCTTCTTATTGCTCTGGGAATTACATAGTATTTCACACTGCTGCGTGAGTAGTGTGCCTGAGGGACGGAATTACACACTAGCACAGAGGAGGGGGCACGCTGTGTAATTGTATATACCAACATGGTAAATCAGCGTAGAAGTTCACCTCCACTCCCGCCTCATCAGGAGTGAATGACACAGAGGAAAAGTTACATAGACGTCAGCAGTCAGGAGGTTAATTTTCAGAAGATTGACCTCATTTTCTGAGCAATCTGCAGATGAATATGGGCTATTAACTGGGAATTACCCGCTGTAATTACTTCGTAGAATAAAAGCCATTACTGATTATAGTGTCATTAGCTGTGTTATCTGTATTGTGGCAATAGAAGCAATTACCCGTTGTATAAAAGGGTGGCCAGCAACCAGTCGGTTATTCCTCCTGGTTATGTCACTAGATCAGACGTTTTTCTTTGGAAGCTAAGTTTGTATTCATCAGACACAAATACAACAAACGAGATGCTTCTAAGCCAGATTAGAGCTCTTCAATAATGGCGCTAGGTTTAAATAGCACCAATCATTACGTAATGCCAAAAACAGCTTAAGAGGAATCTAGTTAAACAACAGGTAAATAACATTTTACTCATTTGAAATACTGTTAACCTACAAATGCACTGCAATAGGGCTATGTTCATCGTGTTCAGTCTTTTTTATCCACGCCCTATTGTTGAATTTTTGTATCACTGAATTTAAAGGTGCCATATGCAAGAACTGGAAACCTGTTGAATTTATACTCCAAACCAATAGGGGGCAGCATATCACCAGAGTAACTGCTAACTGCTGCTAACCGTAGCTGCTGTTAGCGAGTTAGCTCAGTTTATCGTGCAGCTAATGATCGTATCAGCGGATTCTTCCCGGACTGGGGGCTACAAACAGGCTTAGGAAAACCTCTCCCTGTCGTGCTTGCAAATATTTTTTAAGGGAGACATTGGGACAATTTCCAGCCATATTTGTGAGGAAAGATCCAGGTAGGTCAAAAAATGATAATTTCCAAACCCTAAACCTTAATCTGACCAGACCGACAGCATCAGGAAAATGTAAAGTTGCAACATGTCCATGGTTTGCAGAAACGTACATTGATGAGTTGGAGTTGCTGCATGGAGAAGTTTGATATGAAAAACAAAGTAATAAATTATCTCTATTCATAGTTGCTGCTATAGTCCAGTGTTAGCAGGTGAGTCGAAACATAATGATTCATAATTACCACGATCGTCACCATCTGCAATGTTTGGCTGTTAAAAATAAGGCTTGAACACTTCCTTGGCATTTCCATGTAGCTGTGGTTAAAGGATTCAGTTCTGAAGTCTTTGCAGGTCAGCCCAGTGCTTTCATCAGGCTTCAGCCGGCGCCCACAGTGTCCTTTAGGCTTCTCAAAAAGCACAAGACTGCCAGCTGAGCGTTGACCTACAAGGTGTCAGCTCACATTTCCAGAAACCATTGCAGCAACCATGTTTAGGCCAGTGCACGGCTGTTCCTGGCGTCAAAACAGATGGCCACACTGCAGCGGAATGGTCCTCAGGAGGATCAGGCAGAGGAAGAGTCCGAGCATATGTCAAACAATTACAACAAGTAGATAATGGGAGGATTCCAGGTGGATATTAATGTGTAGTTTATTCAAAAGTTTAAAAGTAACTGAATGAAATACATTTCAATGCAAAACATCTGGGCCTATTTGGGCAGTAATTTTTATTTGTGACCCTGTCTGTAATTTCACTGCACAAATTCATAACATCACAAAACTCAAAGGCACATCCCACAAAGTTCTTTATACTTTGCTTTACTATATTGTATGTTTGTCAACCAATTACCAGTCCAAATTGGTCCAAATGTTTTTATGTGTTTTTCACCGTTTTGTATCTATTATGAGTTATTACTGTGAGTGCGCAGGTACACAATTTTGTTGGTTGTTTCATAAGTAGAGTTATTTCTTCGACTGATACTGGGCAATTTTAATTGATACTTTTTGTGGTTGTTATGTTAACAAGATCCCAGGAAGACCACTGGATCCGATTAAGAATTAAGAATTAAGAATATAATTTAACTCCAACAACTTTTAAAGGATAATAAACACATAAAGCACTAATTTGGAGGCAGCAGCAGTGCACAATATAGTGCCTTAATGGGATTTTTAAGAGGGTATATAGTTGTCATTGGAAAATGTGTTAATATAAGGGGCCTCTCTTTCCAAATTCTTTTGGGGGGCCGCAAACATTTGCCTGGTTCGTCACTCCCTGTGATGCGTCTCTAAATAATACCAAAATTGACTCAAAGAAAAAAAGTGAAACATTGAGGCTAGAGGGATAAAAAGGGTTTTGGTAAAATAAAATATCATAAAGTGTCAAATATGTGATTAAACTCCATGAAAATCTTGACAACATTTTCTACAAATGTGAGATTTTGGTGAATCAAGCATACCAACCCAGGTTAGCTTTTTTCACACTCACCATATTGTTCTGATGGTTTGATAATTAATGTAATAATTTATTTAAGCTGATGATAAAAGCACAGCAGTCACTCAGCTTCAATAACCCTCATTGTCTCTATAATTATGTATGTTTATGTTGTTTACGTTATGTTTATAGTCTACTGTTGAGGCAATGAACAAGAACTGTGACCAAAAGAATCCGCTTCACGGCCTCAGACACGTACTGCAACGTCCCAATTAAACCTTTTTACTGCATGCCGCGCCTTATCTCGCCCCCACCCTCCAGTCTCCGTTGACTGTACACGTACTGATGACACCTGTGCTTTAAAAGTTGTTTAACGCACGTACTGTACAGCATGTGAACAAGCCATGTTCACTTCTATACTATGTTTAGATGTTGGTTGGATTGCAGTCAAAGCCTTCATTTTAAGGACACGGAGGCTAAAGAAAGGCGTCTCTTTTTCCATCCTGCACCTCTTCTTTCCGGAAGTCTTTATCGTTTACTGTCACTTTGTGTTCGCAACCCGCTAATCCCCACTTGTGGCTATATTTACACTCGGAATAAAAGCGGTGACAGGTCACTATAATGAAAACCAGCCGTGGCTTCGTACTGTGGCGGATGATTTGTCACCAGAACGCGTGCAGGAATCACAGCTCACACGTACACAAACAGACAATCACTCAGGCTGAAGTCATGATCACAAACACGTTTTAATGCAATAAACTGGAAAGCGTTCAAGTGGTGCTTCGGCTAATTTTAGCGAGTAAGAGGTGTTTTTTAAAGCTCGGTGCCTGGCTGAACAGTCATGTTAACCTCTACTCAAAGTGATTGATAGTGAGGTGAGGCCCCAGCTTGTTCTGCTTTAAAAAGTCTGTGCCTTGTGACTCTCCAGACTCACGTATCCCTCCCATAACCTTGTAAACAAAGTGCATGAAGCAGAAATAATTCTTAAAAAAAGCAAACAAATCCAAAGCTGAATGGCTTTCTTGGAGGAAGGCTTCAATAGGTGTTGATTTTAGAAGTTTTCCTCCTGCAATTTTCACCCTTTGTATTTGCTTTTTGGACAAACACAAGGCGATGACACGTGACTTCACACGGTATTTAGCTGGAGGAGAACAACAACAACAAACTTGGGACTATTGTCAGCCAAGGAGAAAGTTAATTCCATGAACTGAGACTCAAAGGTTCGACTTGTCCAATCTGTCTGGTGGCTCAAAGGACTGTCTATTTTTAGTTGGTTCAGGGAGGGGAAGGGGGGAGAGAGGGAGCAGAGGAAAACAAGAGAAGGTCCAGACAGACGTGTCACGGCGGAAAAAAGCCCATTAGACTTACAATATCACAAATTATTTTGCTTATATTTGAGAGAAACATAATCTGGAAACACTAATCTGCTTTTATTTTGTTCCTGTGCACTGGACTGCATGTGCGACCGCGCGCTTCCTTGACCGAACCTTGTAGCCTGTGGGAAAGGTGAGGAAGGAGAGGAAAGGGGAGAAAGAGCACCTCTTCATGAGTGAGAGGAGGGGAAAAAAAAGACTGGATGAAGAGGAGGAAGATGAGGAGAACGAGGAGGAGGAGGGAGGGAGGGGGTTAGGCTCTTTTCTCTCTCTAAGAGCATTAACTGTAGAGTGTTCTGCTGGTGACAGGGCTGTCAGGGTCAGATGGCTGCTCAGCCTGATTAGACCAGCTCACAGCAGATCCTCAGCCCCTGCACACTGCACTACTGCTACGAGCAAGGTAGAGCTACAATCTGGCACGTACAGCTCACTGCCGCGTTAACTGAGAGGCCAGCAGGCGCAGAGAGGGGTGTATAGTTCAGTGTCACAGCGGGGCAGAGCTACAGGTTGCGGCTGAAGGACTTCATTTTTGTAATGTTTTTGCCTCTGGTAGCAGAAAAAGACTTAAAGCAGGTGGAATCGTTTGTGGCGAGAGGAGCTGAAGTTTAGTCTGTGGTTGGAGATGACATTTAAGAGCAGGTAAGGAGAAACACTCAGTAGATGTTGTTGGTGTTGTTTTGGTGCTTGAATCCAGAAAAAAAATTTGCATTAGGTAGTAACTGGGAAAAGTTCCTGATGCTGACACACAGCCAGAAGTGTGGCAACCTGCTTCAAGAAGTCTTGTAAGAACGTGTAGGTACAATTTAGGTCGTTCGCATGAAAAGTAATTTTCACAGTAGTCTAACTAATCACAGTTGTTCACTGGAACAGCCTGAGAGAGCAGGGAGACAGGAGTGCACCAGCATCGGAGGCAGTTGTTTCCACAAAAATCTGATGTGTCATAGAATCGGCCGCTAGTATAGATACAGCTATAAATACAGCTGCAGGGTGTTCAGTGTCTACAGGGGTTTACTATAACAGGCAGTCAGCTGGTTGTCTGTCAGCACTCACACTGCTGGAGGGCTGCCGCCGCCGCCGCCGCCGCTGCTGCTGCTGCTGCTGCTTCTGCTGCTGCTGCAGGACTTTGCCAGTGAGTGGTTTGTGGATTTCCAAGTTCAGCAGCCAAGCTGCCTACTGAGGTAAGAGGGAAGGCTGCGCACTGTAGGCTTTCAGAGACAACTCCAATTTAGGCATTTAGCACATCTTGTTCTCCAGAGTGACTTGCCATTGGAGCTTCTACTGCAGGAAACCTCCTCTATAACAGATAACTGAAGGGCAGGAGAGGTGAATGTGCCGTAACAGGATTTATCCTATTTGAGGCTACTACCAACCTGCCTTGTCTTTACTACTAACCTACAAGCTTACTTGTGTTTAATTCAGCCTTGCATACTGTAGGAAAGTTTGGCAGCCTGACATGGCTGTGAAATAATATTGAGATCCATTTTTAACTCCTTTGGGTCCTGACCCAGTGTGTGACAGGGAAACAGCCAGGCAGCCAGATGACCAACTGGGGACGCACCTGTTTTTACAAACCAAACGGCGCTCTAAGGTAACAGGGAGGATCGCCTTTACGGTTTTAATTGGAACTACTGCTACCGTCTCGCCATTTCCCTCATGCTCCTTGATTCTTTGTCGTTTTTTTTTTAAATGAAGTCACTCGGCTCTAGATGACAGCTAAATGCCTAAAGTGACAGCAGTGCAAGTTAGCATTGAAATTAGTTTGATGTTCAGATGCTTTAGAGCTTGTTTTGTGTGTCGAGCCTGTCTACGTTTCAGTGAACCTGCCTCGTCTCGTCCGTGACGGTGCCCTCTGTGTGATGTCCTGTTTGTCTCAGTTTTTCATGTTGTTGTGCTTGTGTTGTACACGTTGACTGGGTGGAAAATAATAGCCTCGATCCTGATTAGCTGTAACACAGGACACATCCCTAGTTATAGATAGTCAACAACCTCCAGAAGAGACTCCACTCTTCTGGAGGAGTTAGTGAGTAAGATGGCATGTGATTACGTGCGTGTGTGCCAGAGCTGAGGTGAAGAGGTCACCAGAGATTACCCAGAGTACCTCTGGACTTTCCCTGGTTGTTTGTCTGAATGTTTGGGCATGTGAGTAAGGGGATGTTTACATCTTTGACCACCTTCCTTATTCTTTCCCCACACTACTGCCCCCCCTGTCCATAACATTGTGAGTTACACAAGCATTTTCAGACAGACAGGCCATTAGAAACTTCCTTTGTGACAAGGCTTGGTTCGCCGCCAAAATTTCTACTGTAGGGAGCCGATAATCAGCATTTGTTAGTCAGATCCTGGCCTGGGTAAAACACTTCCACATAAGTACATTACGTTCAGTCCGAGTACTTCTCAAGTACTTCATGTTTACCTGGACAGAATGTGTCAGACATGGATTTTCTTATTTGCATATTAAAGGATCGCTGAAGTTCAGGCCGATGTCTTTTACATTAGAGTGTAAAGGTAAACAAGCTCGTCATGACACAATATTATTTTGGATAAACATGCCATAATTATAAGTTTATCTTTGTTAAAGGTTCAATATGTTCAATAGTTTTGACATGTCAAACAGGGATATCTACTGAAGTCAGTATGCTAACCAGCCAGCCCCAGCCCATCCTTTCTCATAATACCACTCCAAGCTCTGACTCTGGACCACTAGCTGCACAGCTAACTGAGCTAACCGAGCTAAAAGTTTACTAATATGCTGTGCGGTAATATGCTGCTCCCTATTTGTTTGGAGTAGGAATTTGAGAGGTGTTTGATTCTTCCATATGGCACCTTTAAGCTCAAACAATGCTGGCCAGCAATCACTTTATATTCCAATTTTTGTCATGTAAATTGGCAAATTGGCATCCTCTAGGAGGACCTGCTCTACTTGAAGTAGTGAGTGAGCTAACTTAGCTGATAACTTGTTTTTCAGTTTCTACCTCAATATGTTGTCTTTTGTTCCAAAACCTGGAGAGCTTTCCTCAGATTCACTACTCTAATGCAGTCTTTCTCGAGTACTTTAGCTACTTTAGGTTTTCAGAATTTGTGTCTTTTTTCTTCGGATCACATTGAATTTTGTCGATAGTGTGCAGGCTGATCTAATAAAAATGTTTTATGTTGTGAGCCACAGCACATATTAGATTTTCTAGCTCATGCAGCATCTGTCTTTTGGACATCGTTCAGAAGCTGTGTGAGATTATGGTTTTGTTGCGTTGTGTGTGTGTGTACATGCGTATGTATGTGTATGTGCACAAAACTGACTTCTCGGACACAGAACTCACTTGCAAATATCAGTGGTCCTAATGTTTGTAGATTTTACTCAATATTTGAAACTAACTGTTACTGCTGCTGTGATTTTGTTTGTGTGTTTACATCCGCCAATCATCTTTCTCCTGCTGGCCTCCATATCATTAGTATATTTTGCAGTAAAGTATGGGCTGATTTTGTAGACACTGTGTTTAGAACACCGAAACAAATGCCGAATTATTGAAATTGTATTTATCCCTTTTTTCCTGACTGTTTTTCTGAAAGTTGCTCATCTAAAAAGTAACCTTTTTTTTCAAATTTGTTTTGTGCTTTAGAATTGTTGGTTGATGGAGTTTGTGCGGCGGAGTGGTGACTACTGCCACGCACAACACATTTAGACCCTGTCTGGAATGGACCATACAGTCCTGCCGCCGTGAAAACCTGAAGGACGGTTGGCCTTTGCCCTCTGAACCAGCCAGCTCATGGGGTAACAAGTGGAGCTTCGGCACTGAAAGCTAACCGGAGAGAGACGGAAAGAGAGCGCTACTGAGAGACAAAGAGAGAAAAGGACCGGACAATCTGAGAGATTAAAACAAAGAGACAAAACAGAGAGAGAGAGCTGACGCCCTGTACCCTCCAGGACTATAGGATACAGTCAACTGATGGGGTAATACAAGTCGACTGGACCTCAGAATTGGGATAATACCTTGAACAGCTATAAACAGTCTCCCAATAAGAAGTTTTACAAGACAGGAAGTCCAGAGTCACCTGGAGACCTGGTATAAGTTGAAGACACTGCAGGTAACTGCTGGAGCTGGAGCTAAAGGTGAGGGGACAGAAGTTGTTCACTTTTTCACACCTGCACTGCACCGACTTTACAGTAAATAAGGAATTATGTGGTAGTTTTAGTCTGGTCAGTATGAGCTGAAATTGGCTTTCCTTTCCAGGGATGTAAGATTAATTTCCGGGACTGTTTTATGTCCCAGGCCCAAAGTATACATCATCTTACCCATTTTTAGTGCTTTTTCCTCCTTAAAATAAATAAATAAATAATATAATATAATATAATGCATTGACAGATAACATCTGTCACCCTGTCAATATGCCAATGCTTCTGGGAAGAGGAGTTGCCAGATAAGCCTCTCCTAATTTCTTGGGAAGTGTAAACCTGTTCCCGCAAAACGTCTGCTCTGCTCTCTATGCAGCATTTGTTTACTGAGGACTCTGATGGCACCTGGTCCTTATCAGTACTCTAATATAGTTGCTGTGTTTGCTTCAGGGAATGTGAGGCATCTCTGAATTAAGATTATTGAAATTAAAATTCCTTCCTAAAATACACTCATATCCCTCTTATCTTATTCAAATAATGTGCACAAGAGCATTGCCAGTGTACAAGAGATACTCTTGTACATTGGCACAGAGACATCCAAGACTTTATTATGGTAGTAGGCTATGTATATATCTATTTATAACAATGAAATTGAAATGATAAAATACACCCTAATCAATAAAAATGTAGGTGCGAAACAACAAACAATACTAAAAAAAAAATTAAACGACATAATAAAAATAGAAATAAAGTGTGAATAGAAATAGAAATAGAAATAGAGTGTAAATAGAGTGTGACCGAAAGTAGGTGCAGACTGTCCAGATTTATCCAGTAGGGCAAAAAAGTTTGACCTAGATTGTGCAAGGTTGCAGTAGATACTTATATTGCAATGTCCAAATATCTGTATAAATGTTTGAGACGTTTACTGAACAGTAAGGGACGTGAACATCAGGTACAGTTTGTATCCGCCTACAGAGCTGTGAGATGAGGTCTCAGCAAGCTTATAAGTAAACGCACCTGTTGGGGTTTAGGATCTTTAGCTTTAGCGATATTACATCCCTCTTTGAACACTGTTGTCCCACTAGAGAAGGCAATTTCTGAGGAAAACTGTGGTGTGAATGTTGGATTTTGACAAGCTAATGCTAAACTGCATTGCTGGCTTTTAAAATGAAATAATGCCAATAATGTGTGAAAGACGTGGAATATTTAAATTTAATTTATTGCTATAAAAGTTCAATAATGCCTGTATTTTATGAAAGAACAGTTTGAAGTTCGAGTTTTTTGCTGAAAGCATGAACGAGTAGATCGAACTTTTACAGAGAAAATGCATGAAAGAGTGGAGGAAGCAATATGAATAATTAGAAAAGTGGGAATGGGCTGAAGGATGCAAAAACATAGCGCAAGTTAGGAGCTGAACTCCATTACTTGAACTATAGCTGGGTGGTGAACTGCATTCCTGATTTCACTTGGAGGCAGCTGAACTCAGAGGCTCACAGTGCCAAATGTGTCTGCTTGACTCCGTAGTTGCAGTGTGCAGCACTAATTTACCAACATTTTGATGTATAAAGTGATGTATGAAGAGGGACATTTGTGGAAATGAGGGTAAAATTAAGAGAGATTTTGAAGGAGATTTTTCTTTCAGCTGCTCTGATGATGTTACGCAATCTAGCGCTGAACATTCCACCCAATACACACTGACGTAAAAATCTGAGGAGGGTTGAGAATTTCATTAAACTAGAAACTACAACTGTGTAGGAATGAGATGAAGAAGTTTTATTTGCTTGAGAAAGTCCAAACGTTTGAAAGTTTGGAGTTTCTGGCTGAAATAACGAATGAAAAAGAGTTGAAAACCTTGAAGGAGTGTGAAACTTTGGGAATTCTGAACATTCAGTTAATTCGAATGAGTAGAATATCTGTAAATGTAAAACATTTCAGAAGAATGAAAGGTATGAATGAGAGTCCTAATTGAACTGAACAACTTGTTTGAATTCTACGTTGAAATAAAAATGGAAGGAGTTAAGCACCGCAAGCCATTTTGGTAGAAGAGAAGAGCTTATGTTGTGAATACTTCCAGCGTTCACAGGGATTTCTAGATTTGCTTGTTTCCGCTCTATACTGCGTGGAAGTTACATGAAGGAACTGTCAGTATTTGAGTTCTGAGATGTCTTAAAACGGTAACAGGTTTGACTGCATTTGAAAACATCTCAGCGAGGGTTAGTGGGTGTGTGGGCAGGTTGAGTTGAACGCACCTTTTCTCACAGCAGGTGTTTTGACCGTGCAGATTAGGGAAAAAGCGCAGGTGTTAATAATAGCGTAAACGATGGCTCTGATCTTTTCAAGTGTGTCAGTAAGCCATACCGGTGTGAGGGTGAGCGGCTGCAGGGCCCTGAAACTGAAGCAGCTACATGGAATTCAACCGTCATTAATTTTATTATATACACCTGTGCTTTTCCAACTGCGACATGTTAAAATGTCATGTGAGGAAAGGCCTCCTGGTGTGAAAGTGATAGTGATACTTGGACAAATCAGAATAATCGCATGTGAGCAGGAGAAGCTCCTCTCAGACCTTTTTTTTTTTAATAAGCAAATGTCTGAGAAGCTTTAAAAGGTGCACCAAATGTGACTCAAATATTTGAAACCATGTTCATTTTTAATTTTTTTTTTTAGTTATATACAGTCATTAATTGCGGACATTGGGCTTATGACTAACAATTAACTGCTCACACATAAAGGTCGGAGGTCATCCTGGGTTGTCAAAGGTCATACTTGCCACCATGAACCGACCCGCTCCAGTGGAACTGTGCCACAAGAACATGAGATTCCTTATCACACACAACCCAACGGACAGCACACTCACCTCCTTCATAGAGGTAACAAGTGTGTGTGTGTGGACATACACGTACACGTACCTCATGTCATTTCACTTGTTGATGGCATGTAAACTGATACAACTCACACACATTTTAACTCATTTCATCTCCTACCTCTGTCACTCCTTTCAGGACCTGAAGCGCTACGGTGCCACCACAGTTGTTCGAGTCTGTGATGTCACCTATGATAAAACGCCGCTGGAGAAAGATGGCATTAATGTGGTGGTGAGCACACACTAAACACAGACACACACGTATGCACAGCATTTACCCTCAAAGTACAGAGTGCCAGAAGTAACTCTTTTGCCTTTTTCTTTCAGGACTGGCCATTTGATGATGGAGCCCCGCCTCCCAGTAAACTGGTTGATGATTGGTTGAGTCTGCTGAAGAAGAAATTTCAAGAGGACCCAGGATGCTGCGTGGCTGTCCACTGTGTGGCTGGACTGGGGAGGTAAGAGACACTCCAAACAGTGAAAGAGAGTGGATGCACCTTATAGAGGAGGACACACACAACCACACACACACACACAAACCACATACAGTATATATATATACACATGGACTGGTTTCATGCTTCTGGTGTAAAACTTAAGTCACAGATGCCTTTTGCTGTTGGCAAGAAATGACCAAACACGAGACAGAAACAGTAGCTGCAGCCTGATCATTCTATTTCAGCATTTCTGAAACATTTTTAGGATCGTGCAAGATGAACTGTCATTATTTTTAACTCAGACATCAGACTGAACAAACACGACCGTGTGTTTATTTATGCACACAGGGCTCCTGTGCTGGTTGCTCTGGCTCTGATTGAGAGCGGGATGAAGTATGAAGATGCTATCCAACTCATCAGACAGTAAGTACATTTTACGTACAGTGTACACTGCATCTTCATCCTGCAAACAACAAATTACTTCGCAAGAGCACAGCAACAGTCTTTTTAGATATTTAAATTTGATTTCTTTGGTGCCATCTGGTGGTGGTGTCAAAGAAGTCAAAGGGGCCCAGACAGCAACACACACTGCCACCTAGAGCGCTTCATTAACAAAACGCTAGGGAACCTTTTCATCATGCAAGAGATGAATTATGGCAGGAGAGTATGCGTCATGGATTTCCTCTCATTCCATAATGAGTCCAGTGAATCCTCATCTGGACCGACGATAGAATATCAAGACTATATCTGTAATTTTCTATTTATATAAAATACAAGTATCGAAAAGAGTATTTTAAACATTCACTTCCACCGTACATTGTTTGTCTTTGTGTGTGTTTCAGGAAGCGCCGCGGAGCCATCAATAGCAAACAGCTGACCTACCTGGAGAAATATCGATCCAAGCAGAGACTCCGCTTCAAAGACTCTCACACACAAAAGAACAAGTGTTGCACCATGTGAACACACGTACACACAAAGACATACACACACACACACACACATACACGTACACACACACAATGACAGACACAGACACGCACACACAAAGACACCTTGTACCCCTCAACAAATGCTCTCAGGAATCCAACCACACAAGCCTTGTGTCACTGTCACAAACACTGAAACACCCAGGTGTCATTAGCCCAAGTGTACCCTGGGAATTTTTTGAATGTTTTCACAGCAGTTGTTTGTAAAGATTTCTCGTCTTTCATTGGCATGTTTGCTTCATAATATAGTTTATAGTGAAAAATATGGAAAACATGAGGGAGGGTGAGAAAATCACAAAAAACTTAGGTTTTGTGTCTAATTGTTGAGGCATATCTGCTTTTTATTTAACACTTTTCGAAAAGATGCGTAGGTCAGTCAGTGATATGTTTTAAGGTCTATGAATCACACTAAAATTTTCAACAAGGCAAATATAAATGGTAGCATGCACTTATGAAGACACCTGGACAGATGTGGTGAGGGGTTGATTGAAGGACCTCAAATCATATTGGATATTTTGTATGAATACAGTTGGATTTTCCCCAGCTGTTAGGTAACTAAAATTCAGCGTCTATCCAATGTTGGCGATTTATATCAACCCAATATTGAGTTTTGATGACCATCATATTTTGAATTCCAACCAAAATTCAACATCTAGCCAACACTGGACATTGATATCAAGCCAAATTTAATTTCCAACTAAAATTTCTCACATCCATTGTCTTCCTGACGTTACACTGATGTCCAGTGCCAGCTGGGTAATTATTTTGTTCATATTTGCAATATGTTTTAACCTCAGCATAATCTTTAATCAAAGTGTTTCTTTGAGGTTGTTGTCTGGCATGAAAAACCCATTATGACACATTATTTAGCATCAATTCTCTAAGTTGACCCTCTTTTACATTTTTCCTATTGTCTGCTCCCACTGTTACTTGAGATATAAGGGCTCATGAATATGAAATGCTAGCTGGAGCATTTTGTTCAAATATAACGCCTTCATCTGGTTTTGTCACGGTCACTGTTCTTATATAACTTCATTGCACTCAAGTGTTTACATGTCTGTGTGTGCATTACAGTGCATTATGCTCCATTTACTGACACCCACAGCAGGAAACATCTTTGTTAGCAGCAGCTGATTTCAAGCCAGGTTTAAAGTAAATATGTGTATAATAACAAAATGTTAATGATTCTTAAGTAATGACACAGTAGACTTTCTAAAATGACAGAGATGTGAACCAGTTGTAAATAATATTAAATGAGGGATCTCTATTTTCCACTTTAATTCTGGGTGAACCACTCCTTCAATTCACTGAAGACAATAATGTGCAAAGGAAATTCGATCATAGCAGGTATTACACATATATTTTTTTTATGTTCCTGTGTCAGGGAGGAATTTTTCATTTATCAGCAGTCCATGACACGATCTCTTAGATTTAACTCAACTGATATACTGATATCTCACTGGATAAGTGAGTAACTGATCCCAATCCTAGCAAATATTGCCGTGCACCTTCACATCATTTAGACTAGCTTACAGTTTCTTATACATATTTTCTTGTGGGGTTGAGTTTACTTATTTGTATTGTTCCTGAATGATGCATGTAACCAACTGCTTATGACACTTTTTAATTCAAAATGGATATATATATATATATTTTTGCTGATTGTAGAGCACGCACATTTTATGAATTAGTAGGTCGCTTAAGATCGTCTTTTCATCATCTCTGTTACAAAAACATATTGTCCCGGACAAAAGATTGTGATGAGAGCAAAGGGTGTAAAATAAAGGTTAAGAAGCAGTAGAGATGTTAAGAGGAAAGAGGATCTACCATCTTTACCTGAAAGCTTTGACCTTTAAAAAACAGTTTACTTATGAAGCATGTGTGCGTGTTTCTATGAATATGTGTGTGTGTGTGTGTGTGTGTGTGTGTGTTGGTAGTCTTTAGTGGTTGCTAATCATTGGGACTGGCCTGAGCTGACACTTTTTTAATGTAAAAAAATAAAATGCTGTAAATGTCTGTATGTCTGTAAATTCTTGCATTGTAATAAAGGTTTTGTCATCGCCCCTATATGACTGTTGTCCATCAGTTCCTCTGTCAGTCTATATGGATTAATATTTTGCAGTGTTATTAAAGGTGCTATATGTTAGTTTACCCGCCAAGAGCTGTCTCCATCAGTGGAAACGTGAATGTTACAGCAACTATTGATTTGCTTCACTTTCTGTCACTTCTTATTGTGCCTGTGTGGAAAAGCAGCGGGTGGCACCAGCAGGAAGCAGGACCTTTTAACGCTGTAAACCATAGCAGCAGCAAGATGTACTGTAGCCACAAAAATTAAGTCCAACCTAAAAAATATATATCTGTTTAAGTGTACACTGTGTTTTAAACATTTCTGGCTCTTTAAGTTGCCATCAAACAGCCTTTTCCTTAGACACGACAAATCTCTTGTGGACTATGGGCGTGTACCGTTGAGGGAATGTAGTACCAAAGGAAAGGGCTGTTTGACGGCAACAAAAAGCGGCAAAAATGTTACATTTGGATGGGAGTTATTCTAGGTGGCTAGAATACATCTTGCTGGTATGGTTTACAGCAGTACAATGCCCTGATTCTCCACACAGGTGGATCTACAGCAGGTAATACACTGACTAGGGATAAGTACCTCACAAAACCTCACATCAAAAGACACTATCTATCACTTTAAGCTCAACTCTAGTGGAAATTATAAAACATAAAATCCAAAACATAATGTATACTGTAAATACTTGGTCAAAAACTACAGTGTCTAAGGGGAACATGTATTTCTTTTAGGTAAAGTGAACCCACAAGAACGCTGCAGTTCCCTCACCAGCCGCAGTACAGTCCTCCTGCCACAAGGGGCGCTGCTCTGCCGACTACAGCGTCACTGGACTCCGCTTGTTCGCTTCCGCTGTTTGGAAGGACTTGTGTGGCAGATTCGACATAAATTTCTATGTGCGTAATGTAAAATTATGCTCTAAATCCTATTTCAGGGATTACATTAAGTCGTACGATGCCTCAAAACCATCGATAAATTAGTATTCTTTTGTCGTGTGGACGCTGGAGAGATGGACGGACAAAAAGCAGGTAAGAATTTTGGCTAGCTTCAACTCGAATATGTTCGTCGGGTCTTCATGGTAGTTTGGGCTTAATCAAAATAAACAAACGTGTTTGGTTTAAAACGTGTCCCCACACTGATTTTCAGTTTATAGTCTAACGTATTTTTAATTTATAGAATTTGTAAATTATGTTTTGCAATAAAGGAACGACTTGCTCGTCCAGAGTTGGTGGTGACGACAGCTTTTTGTAGGATTTGACGTGTTTGCTACTGAGGGCACAGAGTTGACTGACGTTAGCCCTCTAGCTCAACGACATGACCCCGACCATTAGATCATGAGTGATAAAAGTGTTGAAATAAGATCAAATCGTTTGGCCGAAGAAAACTTATGGGCCTTATTTAAAAAAGGAAAGCAGCGACATATCCAAAAATAGTAATAATAATTATGGTCAAGTTCCCAAAAAAAGAAAAGCACCATGTCACTCTCTTTTAGTAAAATTAACTTTCTTAAAATAAAATGGATAAACTGAAGAATTGTCCAATTGTAGGGTGTGAGCCTCATTTACCGTGAATGCCATGTTATGTATCAGGTGAATGAGCCCAAGCAGACTGCTCTGTTAGATGTGGATTGTAAATAATACTGTTATTATCCAGCAAATATTAGGCCTACATGCCATCATCCATCACCTCTTATTGAACAGCATGAAAGTGAAGTAGCAAACTTCTTCCATTTCCCTTTTTTCTCTATACTTTTAACTCATGTAATATAGAAAGTTAATTGAAAAGGGAAATGGAAGAGAAAAAATGAACAGATTGAAAATAACATAATACTATATGTTGTAGGTAATTACACACTTAAAAACAAGAGTCTCCCTGGTTGTGCTTTGTTTGCACTTACTATTTAATTTAATTTAAGGCAGTTTTGAAGTCCACTCGAGAGACACTATTTGAAGCATTTTTAATGTATTTGTCTGTTTGGCATCCTTGATTAAATAGTTTATTTCAAGCAAAAACAGTTACCATGAGATGTTTAAGTCGGGATGAGAACTTGAGGTACATAACTCAAGCTCATTGCACATTGCTGAAGCAAACAAATGATGTCAATGTCAATGTCAATTTATTTATATAGCGCATTTACACACGGCTTAGCCGCACCAAAGTGCTTCACAATAGAGTGCAATAATCAAGAAATGAACTAAGGCAAAAAAAACCAAAAACAAAACAAACAAAAGGGCTACAGTTAAAATAAATTAAGAAATACAATAAAAGAGAACATTTAAAACTATACACTGGCGCCTAAAAGGAGACACTAGCCAAAGGCAAGTGAATAGAGGTGGGTCTTTAAAAGGGACTTAAAAACATTCGGAGACTGAGCTGCACGGATGTGGAGGGGGAGGCAGTTCCAGAGTCTAGGGGCTGCCACTGCAAAGGCCCTGTCCCCCCTAGTTTTCAGTCTGGATCGGGGTTCTTCCAGCCGCAGTTGGTCAGCTGACCGTAGTGCTCTGGAAGGGGAATGGTGGTGGAGAAGATCTGACAGGTAGGTGGGGGCCAGACCATGGAGAGATTTGTATACAGTTAAGAGGAGTTTGAAATCGATGCGGTAGCGGATGGGGAGCCAGTGGAGTGAAGCCAGGACTGGGGTGATATGTTCGCGTTTTTTTGTACAAGTAAGGAGTCGGGCGGCTGAGTTCTGAACCAACTGCAGGCGGCGGAGCTGAGATTGATCAATGCCAGTGTAGAGAGCATTACAGTAGTCCATTTGTGATGTGATGAAGGCATGGATGACTCTCTCGAGATCGCTCTGGGGCAGGTAGGCTTTGATCTTAGCTAGGGTTCTCAGGTGGAAAAAGCTCTTCCTAGCTACTGCACTGACCTGCTGTTCAAATTTGAAGGTACTGTCAAAAATCACGCCCAGATTTCAGACAGAGGGCCTGATGTTAGAGGCAAGGGGGCCCAGGGCATTGGAAGAGAAGGCCGGAGAGGTTTTACCAAAGACAATTAGCTCAGTCTTGCTCTCATTAAGGTTAAGGAAGTTTGCACCCATCCATGCCTTGATGTCAGCTAGACAGTCACGCAGAAGATGGAGTGCAGCCTGCCCATCAGCCTTAAGGGGGAGATACAGCTGGACGTCATCAGCAAAGCAGTGGAAGGAGATGTTGTGTTTGGCCAGGATATCCCCTAGGGGTAAAATGTAGAGTACTAAAAGTGATGTTAATCTCTCTCACTGCCCCTTAATCTGCCACCGTTCTTCTCCCCCTCTCTCCAGGTGGTTCTGTGTTTTCGTGTCGGCTGTGCAACCTCTTCTCCCCCAGTCGCTCTCAGCTGCTGGCCCATTGCTCCCAGCTACACCCCGAGCAGGAGCCTCCTGATGACATCATCATTGCACTGCAACCCCTCATAGGAGAGCCTGTGGAGACGCTCGCAGGTCAGATTAGCGTGCCAGGATAACAAAATCATCTAAAAAGTATATACAGTATAATCATTATCACTACATTCACTATGTAAGGGATGAATTCGACTATGACTTTATTATCATTCCAAGATATATTTAAAATGCCCTTTTCAATTTGTGGTACCATTGTTTTAGGGGGATAGTAGTATGACACATGGCAGCAACTACTGTATATCAGGCTTGGTACTGTAGGATATCATCTTAGGTTTGTAGAATAAGCTCATTGTTGCTTATGGTCTGAAGTAGTTTTGTAAGACCCAATGTTATCGTTTTATGTTTTCTGCTGTCTCAATGTCCCACAGAGAGCCCAGTGAAGCGAAAGAGAGGACGACCGAAAGGTTCTACAAAGAAGACTCGCACTGATTTGACAGACGGCAAGGCTGACTCCACCCATTCTGTAGAGGATAGTGTTAAAGGTGAAGAAGCAGGGAATAAGGAGGATGGCGGCGGACAATGTAGCTCGATAGAAGGTAGTATCGTTGCTGTTTATATGTATCCCATAATTCTTTGTCTTCATGCATAGGGCTGGAAAAATACCCTCGGAATGGGACTGTCACTCAAATCACGAAGTTGCTAGTTAAGTGGAATGACTATATTCTGTATTCTCTTTTTTTTCTGCTAGGAGAAAGTCACGAAGGGACATTGGGGCTGGAATGTAGAGTCTGTCATCGCTCGTTCAGCAACAGGCGACAGATCCTCAAACACATCTGCCTGAAAGAAGAGCAAGAAGAGGACGACGCAGAGGAGAATGGTGAGTGTAACAAACCAGTAATAAGAAAAGTTAATATTTGACAAAGAGGCATTCAGGAAACAATATTGAAAACATCGGAGTGGACTGAGGGAGCATCTTGGGAATTATCCTTATTTTAATTATACATCCTTAAATACTTCTATGTAAACTAGAGATGTTGTGGGAAAAGTAAGGATATTTTTTTGGTAGATGGTGATTCAAGTGATTCTGATCAATAGCGGTAATCAATTTTCAGGGAGCATCTGCGGTGGAGCAGGAGTTGATGGTTCTGGGAGTTCAGATCCAGGCCCAAAGCATACAAAACAAAACTCAGCAAGACCAGGACTCATGAGAGAAAAGGGTAAGTTTATAGTGCAGGACCAGGTTTCTTCAATTTAATTCTTACTCCTCCTCAGAGCACACCTACATCTGTTATTGTAGGGTTCAGGTTTAGTTTGAACCCTTTCTTGTTCTCTACTTGTAGACGGTGGCAACTCCAGAACCCCAAGAACCAGCCGAAGTCGCATCCCCAAAGACGGATGCCTAGCAACAGGAAACAAGAAGTCAGTCATCAGTGTTGTTCTGACAGAAGATGAAAGACTTCCAGGTTAGCCTTAAAGAACCACAATTGGTTTTACATTTACTAACATGTGATTTGACTGCTATAGGAAGAATATTCATAACTAAAATGTGTTATCTATAATTCAACAGGTGTTTCTAAAATGGTTCCAGTAGAGGACCGTTCAGCACAAACAGAGTCTGCAGCCGTCAAGGCTCAACCTCAGGTAAGCACAGGAATACACTGGAGCATTTAAAAGGTTGGCTCACTCAAACTTTAGCATATATTTTCTCACTTTCTTTTAGTATATCCAGCCTGGCAGACAGGTTCTGAAATATCTCTGTGATTTATACCTCTACCCCAATAAAACAAATGTGAACACCACAAATTCAATTCTATACACAGCAGTGCAGAATTACATTTAGCGGCAACATCTCTTTTTCAGAAATAATCTCCCAGTTGCACATGATGTCGCACAGACCTTTTTTTAAAGCAATTTTTATAGAAACCAAATTATTAATGTAATAATAACAGTTCAAAGACTGATTTGCAGTATTCCAAAACATTTCCTTTTTGAAGCATAAATTGTTGTAGGATTTTTGCATTTCAACCAAATTTCAAATATGATGATTTTGTGTGTTGTTCTCTCTTTTTTTTATTGTTATCTAATATGTATTTGATCTGAATGGAACTGTGAATCCCAAATGTTATGTGAGCTTATTTATTGATTTTCTTTCTGGGATGTCAGCAGTCTGCAGTCTTCCAAAGTCAGTCAGAAGACCTTGCAAATGATGCCACTGTCTGTGAAGGTGATCCTAAAACATATCAGGAGCCAAGGTATAAAATGGAAATCGTCTCTATCTCCTATAGATGGTCATATTGACAAACTGTCAATAAGCTTGTTATAGAAGATCTGACAATGAGAAATGACTCTTCAACTGTATATCCACAAAATGTATCAGTGTTATCTTCTGTCAGCAGTCTGATACTTGTGTTTTCTCTCTTAGATCCGACACAACCTCCACAACATCAATTACAACAACAACAACAGCAGCAGCCAGCAGAGGCTTCCAGGAATATTCTATCAAGCAAGATGCTACCAAGTACTGTATGAATATTTTTCTTTTAAATTGTTAAACATTGATGGAACAAAGTTGTAGCTTTGTTTGTGGGTAAAGTATAGCTGAATACTTCTTTGTAAACTACAAGCTACACACTACAGTAAATACATTTGATTCCTGTCTAACAATCTCACAGAAAAGAGATTTTTTACTTTTTTTCCCCTGTTTTTTGAGGGGCTGAAAGTTCTACCTGGTAAAATGTGCAGCTCAGATCTAGTCGAAGAAATTCATCTATTTCATAAGCAACATAAACTAATACGTCCACCACCACAACAGCAACTCTCAATTAATTAACTATGATATTGTCACTCTCTGTCTCCCAGTTTACCTCAGAGCCAGTTGAAGATCTTCGCCTGTGAGTTCTGTAATAAGATCTTTAAATTCAGACACTCGCTGGTCGCCCACCTCAGGACACACACCCAGGAGAAACCGTTCCAGTGTCCACACTGTGACTACGCATCAGCCATCAAAGGTAAATCCAGGCTCACAGGAGAGACTGTTTACACCCACGCAGAAATGTCAGCTTGAAAATTAAAAGTGAGACAAAATCAAATTGTCAATGCTACTATGTGTAGGATTTTTTTTTTTTTTTTAATTTAAGACACAGGCCATGGTAACTTCTGTTATCTTTAAATGACAAAGTTATAAACTGTTTAGTTACAAACTATTTTGAATTCCTGTAAAAGCTGCTTACTTTCTTTCCTGCTTACTTCCTTGTTTTTCTTGTTACAGCCAACCTGAATGTTCATCTGAGGAAGCACACTGGAGAGAAGTTCAGCTGCCAGCACTGTCCTTTCAACTGCCTCAGCCCAGGACACCTCAAGGTGATATTAGCACTTTATTTCTTTCTATAAGGGTAAGGTTGTTATTACTTATCTTCATACTACAATAACTTTGAGGGTAAATATCATCATGACGGTCAGTGGACTTCATTTTCTGCATTTAGTTTTGTGTTTTATTTGTAGCTGTATTTTTCTTTTAATTTGTTTATACAAGCCCACTTTGGGCCGAATTTCGAATTTCTACATCCAGATGGATTTGATCAATCTTCAGGGTGCAGATACACTTTTTGAAACAGCAATTCTGTGTTTCTGCCAATGCAGGTCCACATAGAGCGAGTCCATTTGAAGGTGAAGCAGCACTGCAGCTTCTGTGAGAAAAAGTACTCAGATGTGAAAAACTTGCTGAAACACATGGAGAAACGACATAACTTGAAAGACCCTGTTGTCCAACAGAGTTACCAACAACTCAGGTTTGATCCAAACTTTCTCCATTATTTCACCTAACTGTATATCTTTATCTTTATCTCTAACAACCATACCATACATGCCCATCTGATCTGTTATCTTGTCCAGGTTAAAGACTCGCCAGGGCCTCAGACAGCTCCTCTACCATTGTCCCACCTGTAACCGACGCTTTAAGAATCAGCTTGAGCGGGAGCGCCACCTGTTGGTCCACGGGTCCCAGCGTCCCTTCGCCTGCCTCCTCTGTGACCATGCTGCGACCAAGATGGTCGCCCTTGTTGCTCACGTCAGGAAGCACCTCTTCCTGTACGTGTGCTGCATGTGTGACGGGAAGTTTGTCAGCTCTCAAAGGCTGAAGGGTCACCTGGCAGAGTCTCACGCTGAGCTGGACCAGGAGCAGGCCTTTGCCGACTGCATCAACAACAGCTACTATCTAATGCAGCCTGGAGGAGGCATGTGGGGGGATGAGGAAAGGGAAGGGATGAATGAAGAGCACAGGATAGAGCAGGCAGGTGAAGACGAGAGGACGGGAGAGGAGGGTGGAAGAAATGGTGTAGGAGGGGCGGAGTGGCAAGATGGGGAAGGGCAGCAGATGGAAGTAGCAGTGAGGGACGATAGGGAGGAGACGGAGGAAGAGCGAGATAAAGCTCAGGGTGAAAGTGCAGAAGAAGTGCAGGTGATAGAGGGAGAAATTGGGAAAGAAGGAGAATTAGAAAACAGAAGTGCGCAGCAAGATTCCCAGGAACTGCTCCATCAAGCCATTTCCATGGAGACCACAACTCCTGCTGACAGACAGGATGAAGCAACAGCTGGGGAGAAGTCACTGGACAACATGAAAGACTCATGCATCTCTGCCACTGAAGACAATAATCAGACATTTTTATCACCAGAGAGCATTCACACTCCTCTCTTGGAGGACAGGACTCAAGAAAACACACAGCCAGCTGATGAGAACACACACACAGCCAAAAACATGTGCACATCTTTATCATCAGGAAATACAATTGTGTGTGATGTGGCTGTAAACACACATTTGTCATCAGCGCCTAAAGCGGAGGATGGACACACTCCAGATTCAGAAAGGGTAAATTGATTACAAGGACTAGAGAAAGACAGGAGCGAGGACTGTAGATAACGATTGTTTTTTGTAATTGATTAATCTGCAGATTAATCGCTTGGCCTATGAAACATCTGAAAACGGTTAAAAATGGCCATCACTATTGAGCCCAAGGTGATGTCATCAAGCGTCTTATTTTGTCTGACCAACAACCCAAAACTAAAAGATATTTGATTTGATAGAATGTTAACACGAAGGACAGCAGCCAGTTTTCACTTTTGAAAAGCTCAAACAAGAAAATGTTGGGAGGTATATTTATATTCAAATATAAATATAGGTGAGAGACTTTTTTAAGAATTTCATCTTTCTGTTCCTAAAAATGTTGGTTAGTCCTCTTGAGACTGTCTTGATTCTATTTCATTAGGAATGCTGTATTGAAAATTATTTAATTGGACCACATCACTTAGTTTATATATGTGTTTGCAATACATAACTAATTTTGCATGAGTTCTTCTTAGAATCATCTTTTCTTCTCCTCCTGACATCAACATTCTGACCTGTTCTCTGTTTGCTGTCGGTAGGTGTCGGAGGTTTTCCATCAGAGTGCGTTCCAGCAGGTGTTCTCATCCCTTCAGAAGACTCAGCTTAACATGGAGTCTTTCCAACGGCTCAGGAAAATTTACGGAGACCTGGAATGTCAATACTGTGGTGAGACGATGAAATACCCTTGACTTTATATGACATCTTGTTATTTATTACAAAGATTTTCCTCTGGGTTGAGTATTACATAGTCTTGTTTCTGTTGCACAGGTAAACTGTTCTGGTACAAAGTCCACTATAACGTCCATGTACGCACACACACCAAGGAGCACTCGCATTACTGCTCAAAGTGTAGCTACTCTTCCATCACCAAAAGCTCTTTAAAGCGCCACCAGATCCAGAAGCACAGCGGCCTCCTGCTGCCTTGTTCGAATCCTGGCTGTAAATACACCACACCTGACAAATACAAGCTTCAAGCCCATTTGAGGACGCACCAGGAACAGGTAAGCAGCCCCCACCTTACTTGAAAAATAACTTGTTGAAAACATCGACTGCTGGATTCTCTTGGGTAGGTTTGTTGGATGTATTTATGTGTTTGTCTTGTGTTTGTTTTCAGGGGAAGAGTGTGACTTGCCCAGTCTGTCAGCACAGCTGTCCAGAGCACAGACTGAAACACCACATCAAAACATCCCACCCAGGTAAAGAACACACAGATATACCTACAGACATGGACAAAACACACACTGCCGGTGAATTTCCTGTTCTCTTAAAACCATTTCAAACATGTCTTTAAGTTAGTGGGAGTATTAATTAACATTTGTTCATTCCACCAAATTCAAACTTTAGGCTGAAACCGTCTGCTCGGTCATTTTACAGTATGGCATCCCCTATTAATAATTTAAGGTGTCTCCCTGTGCTGACATACTGTAGAAGATAAGGTCATATGTACAGTATATTATCTAATGGCCAAGCTGCAGAAACTTTTAATTTATAATTATGGGACTAAAGATTCCTTCTTTTTTTTTTCACCTCCATGGTTGCGTTTTTTTGTCACTCTCTACTTCTAAGTTTCCGAGGTAGTGATTTAATTCTGTGTGTGTTGTGTTTTGTATGGACAGACACACTCCCTCTGCAGGGCAAAGGACTGATGGTGCAGCGTGCAGAGAAGTGCCCCTACTGCGACTCCTACTTCCTGAAGAACAGCAGCGACTTTCAACGGCACATCTGGGCCCACCAAGGTGTGATTTTGTGATGTGTGTGTGTGTGTGTGTGTGGAAGCACATCTGGGCCAATCAGTGTCCATGCACAGTATTTCACTGCTTGATTACCGCGTGATGTCAGCTCCCATCTGTCTCTCCTCCTGGCTGTCCTCCAGGAGGACAGACGTTGAAGGAAATTGGCCTGTATGTCAAGTTACTTGTGAAATTATGAAAGCACAAAAAAATCTCCATGTTTTTGTTGCTGGCATCATCTCAAAGATGAAAAAAAAATTCAAATCTGGCAATGAAAATTGGCAAAATTTGTATCAAAGTTATGAGACGTGCAGTTTCTTTCAGTTTTAAAGATTGTTTGTCTTTAACAGCGGCCTCTTCTACATGCTCTGCAAAATATGTAACTTTCACTGTGCCATGCTGATTTCTCTGAAAATCTTATGAAATTGGTTTATGCATAATCTACATTAGCTATGATGTGCAGTGTTTTGACTTGAAGAAGTGAATTTTAAGTCGTTAAGCTTACCTTGATGAACTGTTTCCATTGAAGCCACATCTGTCCTGAAACTGAGGTAGCTGGCAGGCATAAATCCAGCACAGGTGTTGGTGAAGGTCTCAGGTCTCAGTCTCTAAATTGAAAACAGCTGGTTAACAAAAACAACCCAGCAAAGCATATGCTCATTACGTTTTCCAACAGGTTTATGTTGCTTTGTTTTCTTGCTGCTTTCTGGGGGACTAAAAACAGTCTATAGTTATTCTTCTGCCTTGTTGTTAATTTAAAAAAATAATACATATGAGCCATTCACCAAACCAGTTATCCGACACTTTACCAAATAACATTTAATTCTTTACACTTGTATGTCCCTTAACCCCCCAAAAACTAATTGCTCTGTCACGTGGTTATTATTTTGTCTTTGCTGAGCTGCTGGCGATCTTATTAAGTGTGGATCTTTAAATTTGTGTCCGTGTGTGCAGGTTTGAAGCCATACGTCTGCAACCTGTGTGACTATGCAGGCCGCAGCAGGAGTAACTTGAAGACTCATATGAACCGACACAACACAGAGAGACGTCACCTCTGCGATCTGTGTGGTAAAAAGTTCAAATCTAAAGTGACACTGAAAAGCCACAGACTGAGCCACAGTGATGAAGGTACGTACACTCTCACTCACTGCTCTGTCATTGATGATGTTTATTTTTTTTTTATGTCATTGTTGTCACTGCTAATTTGCTGGTTATTAATGTATTTGTCTATTTATTACTCTCTGTGTTATTAATTATGCAAGAAAAGTGCTGATAAGTATAGGAGCTGTTATTTTGTCTTCATTCAGGGAAACGGTTTCATTGTTCGGAGTGTGACTTCACCTCAGTCTCTAAACCTTCCTTGCTCAGACACGTGGAGCAGCACGCTGAGTTTAAGGTCAGAATACACATTAAGCTTACAGCCTTAGTATGTAGATAAATATCACCCTTAAACTCCTACATGTGTATAAATTATAAAATATCAATAGGACGAAATTGCCTTAAAATGTGTTTGTTTTTATCTTTCAATGTAGCCATTCCGCTGCGCTCATTGCCACTACAGCTGCAACATCGCTGGTCCCCTGAAGCGACACTACAACCTGAAACACCCGGATCAGAAATATCACAATGCTGGACCTGGACTGCCTAACCCTGATGCTCTTGAACAGCAAGGTCCTATCTCTGCTCTCATACTGCCACATGTAGACTTCTTAAGTATCTGTATTGAGACAGCACTTGACAAGCTTTAATAGTAGTATAAAGTGATTAATACAGTACAATGTTTTTCCCATGTAAGTGTAGCAACTGTAAGTATAGATACTGTCGGACATGTGCAGTTTGTACAGAGCCAAATGTGCGTGCAGTGTAAATTAACATAGTTTTCGTGTGTGTTTAGGTGGTATGAAGTGTCCTGAATGTGAGTTTGTTTATGGCACCAAGTGGGAGCTGAACCGCCACCTGAAGAGCAAACACAGCCTGAAAGTGGTGGAGGGCACCTGGGAGGTAAACAGTATACATATGCACTGGATACAGTGAAAAACTGCTTTGGGTTATTTTTAGCCATGATAGCTCTGTGTCCGTCTGTTGATCAGTCGGTCCACCACTTTGGACCAGAGAGAAATATTTTGACAATTCAGATGGCTCGCTGTGACTTTTGTGCAAACATGGTGAACCAATATTCAGCATTTTTCTGATTAACAGAATCAGTGCTTTTTAATGATTCCTGATAAAAGGAAAGAGATGTGCTACTTTGGCTCTGGTGGAACATTTAATCTGCAAAGTAACTAGTAAATGAAGTCTGTAAATAAATCTAGCAGAGAAGAAGTATAAAGTAAACGAAATTGGAAATACCCATTCAAAGTACAAGACCATCAAAATTGTGCTCAAGTTCAGTACTTGAGTAGTTGTAATTAGCTACATCAGTTGTATTTACTGCTAATTAGCAAATGCTAGATTACTACCATGCTAAACTAACCTGCTAAAGATCATCATGACAGCATTATCACTGTGAGCATGTTAGCATGCTAACACGAGCAATGAGCTCAAGCACCGCTGTGTCTATGAACAGCCAAATAGAGCCACTAACATGGGTGTAGACTCTGATGTTTCTGTTCTAAACAATCTCTTGTCAATAAAAAAAAATCAATTTCTGATTCAGGAACTTGAAAACTGTTGCCAAAATATCAGTTGTAGTACTCAATGATATTTATATGTCAGAGCCAGTGTTTTCAGGATGATGCAGTCTCATGCCATGTGTATAAATATCCAGGTGGGGGAGGCAGTAGAAGCCCACTGTGTTCCTGTGGACGATGGAGAGCAGCTGCTGACAGACACACCTGTAGCAGCCCTGCAGGACAATGGTAACAACAGCAACACTGATAAACACACAGTGAATAACTGACTTCGACAAACCAACGGACAAGTTTTTTTTTTAAAAAAGCACGCAGATAAACAGTAGAAGTGCTGCTCTGGTTACTTGGCTTCATGTTTGTTATTAATGTGCCTTAGCATGTGTACTTTACACATTAAAAGGCTTAAATGTGTTTATTTTTCTGCAGTTAATATCCAGCAGATCACTGAATACAGTTCAGAGACTCACGACGCCGTCACCTCCATGGTTGCCATGGCTCCAGGCACCGTTACCGTCGTACAACAGGTAAACAACATCACATCACTTTGTCAGGAAATCATGTGTGGTTACAACAAAACATTAATGTGGACTCGTGGCTGAAGTTGCAGGTGGCTGATGAGCAGGAGGTCGGTAACATCAGCAACCAGCTGATGGTGGTCAACGCAGAGGGGGGTCTGACTGGTGACCAGGTGATGGTGGTGGAGGAGGCGCACGGCCTGGAGGCTCTGACAGTCCTCACTCAGGGAGACAACACTCACCACTATATCGTCTATGTCCAGGAACACACTGTTGAAATCAACTAGTAATGCTAGCAATTCAACATAGACCTGTTTATCAGTGAGTATCAGTGGATCGATTTTTAAAAAGTGAGATAACATTATGTACCATTAAACAATCAAATCAGGATTTAGTGAATGTTTCCCCGTCATCATGAAGAATTTAGGTCAATCAGATTTATTATTTAGTCACGTGGTAAAAACAAAAACCATAAGTGCAATTGTGTTATTATGTGATGTATTTTGTATTTACAGAGTATATTTAAATAAAACCCCTGTCCTGCACTGCTTGATACACTGGAGTGGATTCATTTATTAAAAAACAGATCTCAAAGTTGCTTGTTTTTGTCATGAAGCAGTTTGGCTATCAACAATTCTTTTACTTGGTACAGTTTTCAAATTATTGCGAGCTTTTGGCATGTGTGTAAATTATGAGCTTAATAGCAGAATGGGCTGGGGATTTTGGTACTTGGATAGACTACACCTTGCATTATGATGTCAATTTAGAGGTTTTATACACTGATGTCACTGGAGAATACAGTTTCTAACATTGAAATACTAATAAGAAGATGTTTGGAGACAAACATCACACTTAATGGAATAAATAAAAACCCCATACGGTTAATGTACTCTCTCTGATGCAGGATGTTGTTATGATGTTATGTAAACAGATATAACATAAAGGTATAGGTAAAATTGTTAAAAGACAACCTTATTTCATTCCACTTTAGATGCATTTGAATTAGTTCTTGATAGGGAGGGTGGGTTGTAAAAGCAATCCTTGAAATATTATTAAGTCAGAAAGATAACAGACAGTGTGATCTAATTACTTTAGGTGTCTTTTTTAAATTAAACTATGAATGGACATATTAAGATGTGATTGTTCACAAGAAAGCATCTAATAATGCACTGTGTATTATATGTGAGAGAAAGAGAGACGTGCTGAAAGGAGATGATCTGAGGCAGATTGGTTGGATTTGTAAATAGTTATCAGGCCTGTCTGGTCGTTCAGTCTCGGTCCAGTAGGAGGCGGTGTCGCGCTTTGTGGTCTGTTGCCAACCGCCGACACGTTCGACTACAGCAGAAGAAGAAGCAGCGGTGGGAAATTTGACAGTGCGCGAAAGATTGTTGTTCACAGTCGACCGATTTTTAACTCTAAGCAGAGATAAGCGCTGAATTTACTGATATGCGATATGGACCGGTACGTGTTGGTTTTATCATTTTGCCAAATTGATGACGGCCTGGCGGAGGATTATAAATGTAAGTTTTAACTCGACGTTTGAAACTTACAGCGTTAGCTACGTTACTAGATACTAACTACTTTGCTAACGTCAACTCTGCTAAGCCAAGCTTAGTTAGCTAGCTAGTGGTTTAGGTGTGTAGAGAAGTTAATATCCAGGTTCAGTTGTTTCTTAAGATACGTTGGTTTCAGGAGAGTCACATACATTCGGCTTGTAAATATTTAGGTTATCCAGTCAAAACCACTGAACGATAAAACAAGGATAATGTGATTAGCTAATATAAGCAGGTGTTAAACGTTGGTTATTGACATTATTTTAAAGATATAAGATGTTAGCATACAGTGCTTTCCCCCTAATATAGTCTATTGATGTTGATGCTATCTATTTATATGCTTATACCTTAAATAAATCAGTAGTCTTGTTGTGATGGTGGCTCAGCTGACTTGTCATTGTTCACAGACCTGGAGCCAGTAAAGCAGATATATGACAGACTTGTGGACATCTCAACTCAGGAAGCAGCGAGAGGGATCTCTGTGTTTCCAGGTACAGTAACTTTGGATCTATGGGCATGTTTCATACTGAACTTCAACATCTTTCCTCATCTCTTTCACCATTCATGTTTTCCCAGCTTGTTCTCTCAGTGGCAGCCCATCAGTTCAGAGGTGGTACTTTGCTGTTCAGGCATGCCAAGGAGCTGCGCAGGTGAGTCATCGGGACAGTTTTGTCATCAACATGGTTTATCTTGCAGGGAACTGTGAATCTTTAAACATGCTTGCAGTCTTATATTGTGATGTAGATCATGTATCTGTCAAAAAATAAGAAAAGTATCCACAGAGTTAGAAAATGCTGCTCAGGCTTCAACTTGTGGCACATGTAATCAGTTCTCAATACTAAGACAGAATGCAGTCAGCACTAAGAAGGCTTGTTTTGACTGTAATTTCCTGGTCCTAATCATATAGAGACTTCATGCCGTTTAAGCGCATTAATAAATACATTTATTTTATCTGTGTGTTTATTACAACTTTGCAACATGCCGGCAACATACTGTATCCTGTCACATTTGTGTTTTGATAGCCAACGAAGAAGGGGGATATGACATTTAAAGAGCAAACGTATCAGGATTTTGTAAAATTTGTACTGTTGATATATGGATAAAGGATGAAGGGCTAAATTCTGTGTCCAAACTTAAATCTATATCGCCTGTGTGTAGTTTTGCAGCTCAGACTGGGAAGAGCTGGGGACGGGCCATCAGAAAAGTGATAGTGATGAGGAGAAGTCTACTGCCGTGGAGTCATGTCTCAGTTCTCTGAATAATCAGGAAGCAACGGACCAGAAGGCCGACCAGGCAGCACTGACAGAGTGAGTGACAGATAATACATTTCTGTTCTATATGTGAATATGTATGCTTATGTTTTTCTGCTTAGTGTTGCAGGAATGAGCCTGATACATCTGTGTGCTGTTGATATTATTTCAGCATATTAAACTTCATAATTGACGATACTACTGGATTAACCCTAATAAGTTAATGGAAGGAAACAACTTAATATTTTTTTGTTCAGTCGAATCATGAGATTTATTTTAAGAAAACTTGCTGTTGTACAGGTAAAAAATGAAACAAATTGGTATATAAATATTAATTCAAAAATATTGTTTATGTGTCTTAAAGAATCAAAGTCTGAATCTGAATGTCCTTTCTGAACAGGCTGTTAGAGGAGGCAGCAGAAGGACTGCACCTACTGTCAGACAAGCTCCCACCTCCAGGTACTGCTTGCCAATCCATAGTACTCACTGTATTTATGTACAGAATAAAGTGAGTCATCTTTTGTAGCTGTCTTATTTTGTGGCTGTAATTTGCTTGCTACTGTGTGCTCAGTAGGGCTGTTTCAAAATATCTAGCTGGAATAAATTAGAAGTAACATTAAGTGTATGCAAATCAATTCAAGGGCACAGTTATTCTACCCGTGGTGTTAAATCCGAGATGTTTCCACGCGCTACTTCTCAGATGATTTTTGGGTGTTTTGGGTGTCTGTACGGCACAGCTCGCCAGTTTCCTCCAGTTTGCTTTAACAAGGAGAACAACATACGTCTAGTTTTCTGAGGGGGCAACTGAGCAAAAAGTTAGTGTGCTTCACAAAGCAATGTCAAGCGAGAGTTCTGTCTTTGCCAAAAGCTTCCAGTAACGAGGAATTTAAACCTCTTTACTGAAGCCAAACTCCTCAGCTGTGTGACAAGGAGCCAGTCCAATTTCAAGCAATTAGGTTTTGAGAATCTGCCTGCAGCAGCCATGTAGATAAAAGGGCCTAGTGTACTTCATAAATATGCACTCATCATTGGTAAGATGGGGATACTTCTGCTCTGACTACAAGTGTGCCTCCTGAAGTGATATTTCACTTTTCTTTAAAAGTGTTTCGTAGCACTCCACCAGTCTCAGGACCAGTCTCCCTCCATCGTTAGCTGCCCTGAGGAGCTGGAGTCATTAGTGGTTTCTACAGATCTTGGTATTTAGAATAGCCAAAAGGCAATTCTACCTACCTACCTGCTTAAAAGATGTTGTGAGTGGAGCAACCAGCTTGGTTCATTGACCCCTTATGAAATTCTTTAGAGACAAAACAGAAGAAAGAAAGAAAGAAAGAAAGAAAGAAAGAAAGAAAGAAAGAAAGAAAGAAAGAAAGAACAAAAAGGTCTAATGAATTCCTCTAATGTTTGTCACATTTTTTTCTCCCTCAGGTAAAGCCTTGCTGGATGTGCTGCTGCTGGGCTCTGCAGAGCAGTCTCCTCCTATCAAAGACCTGCTGCCTCTGCTGGGAGCCCTCACACACATGTCCTGCTGGCACACTGCTAAGATCACTGTAGTCACAAAACACACTACTGGGTGAGGAGAAGAAACACATTTCTTGATCTGCAGAAAACAAAAAATTAATGATTTAAATCCTATATGCAAACACAACAAGAGAAGGAGAAGTCATTGTAATTCAATATACATGTACATTAACCCGGTTTGGAGTCAAAATGCCAACACGGACACAGGCACCTTTTATTATTTTTTGTGGTATGCTATAAATGAAAGGCTGATGATTGCAATGATGGATCAAAATGTAGGAAAGGCAGCAGTATTGTGTAAATTTGCAGATATAATTGTTTGTGAAATGCTCAGTTTGTACCACCAGGGGGAGGTAGAAGAGTACATATGAGCTGATGTCAACATGAAGTAATTGATGAGTGAGTCTACGCAACATTTATCAGTCATTTGAGTTTGAGACAAAACTGCTGCAGTAAGTCTTCAACAATATTTTGCTGTTGTATTATCAAAAAGGGAATTTAAGGTGATTCAGGACTTTAACGCCTAATTTACAGGAAGCAGGAATAAAAAGTTCACAAATTTCAACAGTCATGACCATTATTTGCCTTTTTTTCTTGGCCAGGTGGCAGAAAGCAGCGTCCTACCTGAGTGCCAGTCTGGTGGAGCCCGCTAATCTAGACAGCTGTATTGACCACAGAGAACTATGGAGGGGGGGTCTGGTCATCAGAGAGAAGAAGGTAAGGACCCAAGGAAGTGGAGCGAGTGTGAGGAGTGTGCTCGTTTTGCATATTCATTTCACTCTTGTCTTCATTACGGGGTGTAGGAAATTGGAGGAGAAACCATGAGCTCACTTGAATCTATAAAATTTACAGCAGGAGAACGGCCCAACAGTATTAGTATTTGTTGAAAGCACACTGTAATGGTTACAAACACAGACGAGAGGGTGTTGGCGACACAGGACTCTGGGGGGCCAAGGAGGCTGGCTAATGAGAAAGATGAAGAATAAGGATTTTGAAGAAGGTTGTGTGTTTGTGTATATGTGTGTGCAACATTTGCATGGCTCTGCAGTAAAACAAAGCTGTTTGCCATTAAAAAGATAGTTAAGATATTAGAAACATTTGTATGTGGATGAAGGCTGTTCTGTGTTCCATAGAGAAGAAACTAAAGATTTATCTGTAAGTATATTAATTAATTGTCTTTAATTAATAAAAAATGATGCAATAATTTTAGGTTAAATTAAGATAGACAATATGTATCTAGATATTTGATATCTCCTTTAAGCACTTCGTAAATGCTAAACCTAAATACCTCTCACAATATTGCAACGATGCCGTAATGACTAGATAAGCAAAGGCAAGTGTTAGAACAGGTAGAGCAGTCTGTTAAGTTTAGAAAATTACATTACTTTACTGTAACGCAGCCTTTAAAACCAACAATAGACAACACTTATGTCATGTCACACAATATAACGATATAATATCTATATATTACCCAGTTTTACTGTAAGTGTGATAGATTATGTAGAAACAGCAATTCAATTCAATTCAAAACACTTTATTTGTCACCGGGGTGCAATTTAAGGAAGGAAAAGGTCTTATCCACTCTGTTTATGTGATTGTGTGTGTGAATTCTGGACAAGAAAATGTGTCCTCTTGATCCTACCTGCTTGCTCACCCAGGGCTCTTTATGATGAACACTGATCTCTGTAGGCTCGAGTGCACAGCTTGCTGGCCCCAGTGAGAAACGGTACAGAAAGGGCTAATCATGGTTCAGAGACCTGATTCATGCCTCTGTGTTTGTTCCTTTATCTTTTTCATATGAAATTCATCATGCAGTGCACACAAAGCCATGTGGGAAAATGTCACCGTTTTCTTTTAAATTGAATGAACTTTTGAGTCTTTTTCTGCTGCTGATTAAATCTAGAGGCATTACTGGGGGTCATGGGAAATGGCTCTGCCCTGCTGACATTGCCCTGGCAGCTAACCCGACCCGACCTGGCACAGCCCAACCCGGCTCTGCCCCGCTCTGACTTCACCTTGCTCCCTGAGGAGTCGGCTGCAATTGATTATTGGGCCGGGCTTCGGCAAAGGACCCCACTGGGCGGTTTCTGTCAGTATTTAAAGGACAGCACTAATGTTACTTGAGGTAACATCAGCAGGTACAGGGCTTTTAAGGAATTTAAATTGTAAAAGTGTATTTGGATGAAAATAAGGGCTTTAACAACAGTCCTCAACCTCATTCCCTTCACTAAAAGTAAGAAGGGAATCCCTACGATTAAACCCAATATTTTTTTTACATTTTTGAGGCTGAATAGGAACAGATCTCTGCAGCAAGGCCCCAGAGTCTTGTGGGAACTATTCTAGATGAGTAGGGGCCATTATTTTGGATCAAGATATTCAACAATAACATTTTTGTAATGTCTGGGTGTCTGCACAGTTTTGCCCATGTAGTGTACTAAATTTCCATGAAGCTTTACACACTGCCTTTTGTGAGTAGGCTGAGGTGAGCTGACAGCATTTTTTGTTGCTTCTCTGGAGGCAACTTCATGCCCACTTGTACTTCTTTCTCATTAAGCCGAATCTCTGGCAGGTGCAGCAGTTTTCTGTCTCTGGACAGAATTGGCCAATTTTGTGCTATTCTTCCACGGTTCTCTGGGGAGAGTGAGCAATCTGTTTCGCTGTGGAGTTTCCCTTTATGTCTCATACTGTTGATTTTTTATAAAAATCTGGCTGAGATTCTTATTTGCCATTTTCAGTTTGTGCCTAAAAATACAAAAGCGGTATCTTGAAATGACTCTAAAGATACATCATGATGTTAGATAATGCGTTTTGCAAAGAATGTCAAATGTCAGGTTTTTTATAGCATCAACATTTTTAAGCACTAAGCAGCCTGCTTTTACCTTTTTTTGCTTGATGACAATGCATGTTTACCATTTCTCACAGTGTTTTCAATGGCTGTAATGCCTGAGAGAATGTTCTAGAGGTTAGAAATGTTCTTAAGAGGTTAGAAATGTTCTTAGCAAGTATTTCTTCAGTTGTAGTAAGAACATGAGACTGAAATTAGAGATGTCAAATAGTCGCCTCACAACATTAATAAGTAGGAATAAACAATATTGGACTTGCTGATATTTTCCTACTCATTTTGGCTGATTGTTCATGCCAATACAGATATATACACATACACTTCCACCTAAGAAAGAACATGACGTCTCTCCTGTAGTGGAAATAACATATCATTATGCATACTCTTATCTTCATGGCCCGCTGGCTGATGTAGACACACAGTACTTATATAAAATATTCACGAGGCAAAATAAGAAATACTGTACTTGGTCAGCATTGTGCGTCACTTGGGCATAAATAAAGAGTCATAAAGTACAAAAGGCTCACAAAAGCTAATGCAAATCTGTAGCAAAGGTCACTAATGCCTGACATTTTCAGTTTAATGTAAGGGTTGAATGTTTATATATATTGTTTGTATTTTTAATACAACTGTGTGTGACCCTGAAACAAATTGAAAGTAGCATTAATTCTATTTTTTTGCCATGTGAGCAGCAGAACAAGCTCGAAACACAACATAAGTAACAACACCTTAAGTAAAGTTGCACAATATATTACCAAAATCAACCACCTAGAATTCATCACAGAGCAACACCTTTCACATTATATATAATAATTTTTTCTATTGCTGATTAAAAAAAAAAAAAGATTATTGCCACTTTAACCAAATAAATGATTTGAAAGTGCAGAATGTATTTTAAACAAATTTAAATAAATGTAAGGGATGCTTATCAAAATGAATAAAACAAATTTAAACTGAGATTTTGTAATTCTCAAATATTTATATTGGTATTGGCATCATCAAGTTGTTGAGTTGAATTTTTTATCTTAGTCAACCGGCAATGCTATTGCATGCTTGACAGAAGTTTTCTCTGCTCGGTCGACTGAGCTCTGAGTATGCTGAGGCAAGCATGCAGTTTCTCCTTCAATAAAGTGACCTTTTCTAAGTTGTTGCTTTCAGAAGTGAGTTGGCTCCGCCAGTCAGTCAGTAAAAGCTTCAGAGTTGGAGAGCGATGAAACAAAGGAGAATTCCCAAAGGAATAAATGCCTGTCTGATAGAACCACCACCACTTTACAGCCGTTTTATACACAGCATAACAACTAATATGTGTATGTATGTGCACGTGTAACATTAAATGTACAGCCATGTGACAAAGACTTGAGAGCAAATGCTTGACAATTGAGTAATATAGGCCTGCTTGAGCCCAAAAAGCGTGTGTATCTCTGTTATATGTAGTACAACTACTAATTTCCAACTAAAGTTGTGCTGATTGCAAGAGATTGTGTGATTTAATCCAAAAATTAAATCACTTGCTGATTTCTCGTGTGTGTGTGTGTGTGTGTGTGTGTGTGTGTGTGTGTGTGTGTGTGTGTGTGTGTGTGTGTGTGTGTGTGTGTGTGTGTGTGTGTGTGTGTGTGTGTGTGTGTGTGTGTGTTCTTCAGTATGTGTCAGAGCTCCGTTTCGATGGCTTTTCTCTGCGCTCTCCAGTGCATCAGGTTTCGGGGTCCAGTCCCTTGGAAGCTCCAAACACCACTACAGACCACAAACTACAGTCTGAGGTGAGTCCTGAGCTCTTCACTAGCTGTCATGTCTTTTATGTCTTCATTGTTTTGTTGTCAAATTTAACCCTTCACCCTGAAATGAGAATTTGTTCATCATGTCAGGTCAAGCGTGTGACATCTGGCCTGATAATGGGTGCATGCGTGTGTGTTTTTATGTCTTTTTTGAGTAGTGAGTCCCGTTTCTGAACCTCCAACATCATTCACTTGACATGAACGTTATTAGGAGAAGATACCTTAAAGGTACCCAGTGGCATTGTCATTACTATAAAACATAATTAGTTTGTGCAACATGCACATTTAACAAAGGTTTACAAATCTCAGAAGAGTTTTTTGCAAATCTGAAGTTTTGGGTCCCCATTTTTGGGAGAAATTGTTCATGGCAGTGACTTAATAGCCAGCTAGCTTCAGTAATGCAGCAAGAATATATCCCCACTACTAATCCCTCTGGGGGAAATACCTGGGGAAATCACTGAACAAAGATATCTTCTCATTCAACTTTTCAAAAACCTTATACAGCTAAATTTATGGTTGTCATAGAGCTGTTCACTTCATTCTGTTTTTCTTTCTTTCCCTATAACAAAGATTTGTTCTCCAACATGCCAGCAGTGTCCCCGCAGCCACAAGCAGAATCTTCTGCCACAGATTTGTTGGCACTGTAGTTGATCCAAAAGTTGTCAGGGAGGAAACCTTGTTTGAAGCTGTTCATTTCTGCAGCTTGAAAGAAGATTGATCATTGTGTCCATGTTCCAACAATCTTCAGGGGAGATTTTGATTGACAGGATGTTTAGTAGATAATGACTGAATTTTCATTTAGGGGACAACTCTTCCTTTAACCCCAGTTTAACCCACATCTCTATTCCTAGCTGAAGGGTAGAATGAGCTTCACACAGTCTTGTCTCCTAATGATTTCTGGTGGCTAGAATAAGATGAGGTCACATGAGGGGTCACTTCCTGGTTGCCCTTTAATCACATAGAGGAACCTGTGACAGGAGGACCCTCACATCCGTCAGATAACTCAAATGTATTTTATCTGCCAAATGACTGCCGACCATACCTGTGGTGACCTAGTAGCCAGAAAACAGTATTCTAATATAGATTTATTATCTCATGATCGAAAGCCAATGTCCAAGGTTTTAACTGAGAGGAATCTGTAGGCAGCAGTCAGCCTTCCCTCGATTTTGCGCGCATCTTTGGCCCAATCTGTGTTTCACCAGTGTTTATTTTCTTTAAGGGCAAACCTCACTTTCATTTGGCATCAGCCTTTTTTTGCCAAATTGCATCTTTCACTTTTAATTCCTCACCTTTTCCTTTTCTGTCAGATCTTGTATCCTACATTTCTTGATGGAGCAACTTCAAAATTATTTGTCCTGAGGTGATGCAAATAACTGGCTGATACCATAAAACTTGAGTGAGCTGTCGGCTCTCTGTGATATTTCCATCCACACAGTGTGCCACCTCAGTTGATGTGTATCAACACTGTTGACATTGAATTACTCATGCCTCTGCTAGTTGTTTTCTTTATTAAGCTATTAATCATTTGGTCTATAAAATGTCAAAAATAATGAAAAAGAGTCTCGTGGTCCATGTTGATGCTTCAAATGTTTTGTCCGACTAACTGTCTAAAATTCAAAGATATTCAATTTACGATCAAGTGAAACAGAGAAAAGCACCAAATCTTTTTGTCGTAAAGGCAGGACCAAGTGAACTACTGGTACTACTTTAGCCACATTGGCCTCATTACCCATTAGCGGTTGGTCCACTCATTTTACTCCAGACTTAAATATCTCAGCTTTCGCCTGCACCATCATTAGGTAAAAATGTCTAATATATTTGTATAATATTTTGGTTGTTGACCTAAAAGACTGAAGGCATTCGCACTAATTAGCGAATGTTAGCATGCTTACAAGCTGTTAACATCCTAGTTGGTAGTTAATGGTAAACATACCTGATAAACATCAGCCTGTTAGCATTGAGAATGTTAGTGTGCTAAAGGCAAAATGGTGCCTACTACAGCTTCACAGAATCACAAGCATGGAGGTAGACTGTCGATTGTTTTACTGACTTTTAAAATGCTGAATTATGATAGTCTTGTGATTGAGTGTTGAAACTCGAATAGTATGTTTGTGTGTTGGTGGTGGTTGTGTGCTGTGTGAAAGCTGTGTATTTGTATAGAGAGTGTGAGACTGTGTCTTTTATAATAGTTGGTATAGTTCTCTAATGAGTCTCCTAATGTGGAATAATATCAATAACAATAAAACCCAACAGGGTCTACTGCACACTTGCACATACACACTATTGACATTAGTAGCCTTAGTATTAAAGACAATTACTTGAAAGGATGTCTGTTGTACACATTAAAGAAATAATGAAAATAATCTCTTCAGGCGAGGGGAGTTATACACAGAGACATTTGTAAGTTTAATATTGTTTAATTATGTGCGATGTGTTTATCTTAACCATTGTCTGCTCTTGTGTGCTTGTGTTGTTGTGTGTGCTCGTCAGTGAACACAGCAGAGCACCATAGTTAAGGTGTGTGTGTGTGTGTGTGTGTGTGTGTGTGTGTGTGTGTGTGTGTGTGTGTGTGTGTGCTTGTGTGCGTGTGTGTGTGTGTGTTCTGCATTCTGCTCATTTGCATGTCTACGAAGAGTGAGGCGGTGTGTTTATGTGCGTTTGTGTTTTGTGTGTGGGTGTGTGATCTCATCAGATCTCTGTACAGAGAAGCAGATGGTGGTGATTGTCTTGGCACACAATTAAAAAGAACTCTGAGGACAACAAAACTATCACATCTCCACACTGCTGGGATAACCGACTGTAAAATGACTAAGACACAAACACACAATCTTAACTCTGCTCAGACGAAAACTATTAGGCCTCCTCACTGTCAGGAGTAATTGTTATGATAATTACTAACACACACACATACACAAGCTCTCGCTCAGCAGGCAGGGAGGCCACACTGTGCTGTGTGAGCACCGAACCTGAAGTGTGTGTTCAATATGAGATTTATGATCTACTACACATTAGGAATAACCTGCAGGCAAGTATTAAATATAGGAGTGCTTATATCACATACGTAGTATAGTTTTCTGTTATATGGATTAAATGTTCTATCACGGTACACACAATATATAGAATAGTATAGAATATCTTAATTTGGCATTGTACAAGGAAACTACGCAAGTATGCAGCTACTATACTGGATGCCATTTAAAAAATAAATAAGAATAAAAATAGAACAAAAATTTGATCAAATAGCATTTAGTCAACAACACTATAAATGGTGTCCATCCAGCTGGCCTCCATTGGTTGAAAGGGCTGTATTCGGTCCCAGTCCAGTTGTGTCCATTGGGAGGCTGCTGAGCCCGGTTCTGTTACCCACTCACCTGGTCTGCCCATTCTGTCCCCACCAGCATTCACTAACATTCCTCTGGTGCTCCAAGATCCCTGTCCAGGCAGAGTCAGCTAAAGACTGCTAGTTGCACGATTAACTGAGCTAATAAGCTAACAGCAGCTGCCGTAACAGTTTTTAGCTGTAACTCTGGTGATATGCTGCCCCCTACTTGTTTTGAGTATGGATTTGATGGGTGGTCAGTTCATATTGCATCTTTTACAGAGTTTTAGTGGAAAAATGTAAATGGGGAGCTAAGGAAATGTTGCTGAAAAGGTAATTGTACATCCTTTCTACACATTTTCAAAGCACCCTGTATGGAGGAAATGCCTATGAATCATGTTACAGTCACCTTTTTTATCCTCCCAACTTTGTCTCCAGGGAGCTATATGTTAGAGACACTTTTATTAATGGTAAATGTTCTCCTACACGGATCCAACAGCCCTCCAGCATATTCAAATGTTGACATTTAGTCTCTTGGAGTGTCCTTTTTGAAAGCACCTCAAGACAGTTTGTCAAGGGAAGGAAAGAGCTTGACAACGCACTTTCTTTTGGGTTTTCTGGCCACAAAATCTGCATTCAGACACGTTCCCCTCTCCTAAGCAACCTAAAACTGCAGCAAAAGTCATGCATCAGTCTGTCCTTTTATTCTTAGCAACATCACAACAACTGCTTGTTGATACCTAATCTGTTCTGCTACACAAAAGACTATTTGTTCCACCATAACATCCTCCTGTCACAAAAAAATAGATGTGATTCTAACGATTTTGTGGATATTATACGCACAATATTTCAGTAGTATTTGTGAAAATAGTGCCAGTGTTGGTCAGTGAAGTGCCTTCACAGTAGCCTAATATATCTGGATGACTGTTACACAATGTAACACAAAAATGGACTGCTAAAGAACAGCCCTCACTGTTCACAGTGCTATTCAGTAGTATTTGAAGTACTTGGGACTAAATTACAGCACTCTTTGCACGAAAAATGAATGAGAATAAAATGTATTTCTGTGGTAATGGAAAAATACACAGCACAGAAATCAGAATGAAGTCATGTTGAATCACTCAGAGTCATGTTTAAACAAACAGTACAAAGACGTTTTGAAGTTCCGGCGTTTTGACAAGGGAGGACCTTCCTTACTTGTTAGTGAAAGTGGGTGAAACTGAGAGTTCGACCTCGGCTCATTAAAATTTTTATCTTCGCTTAATCTATAGGAGTCTATCAGAAGTAGGTCGGCACTTCATATTTTCTAACAGATCAATAAATTATGAGATTGAGATTTCAGGCTTTCTTTAGTATTCTTGCAATTTTCCGTGTATGTAAATGACCTGTTTTTCCCCGTGACAAATGATTTATATATTATTGATTTCCTCTTAACGTCATGAGCTCGTTAGATAAGTAGGACAACTGCAGAATGTTAAATTTTTTTTAGATATGAGCTACAGTGTGTTAAAAACCTGATGGGCTCCCGACAGAAAACAGAGTATGTTCTGCTGAAACAGTAGTTGGTCAACAGAAAGTTAATCAGCATTATTGACTCTCCGCAGCACCACAGTGCTTCATTTAAAATGGTACTGTATGTTGTGAGACATTTTACATTTCTCAAAAAATTGCAGCTCCTGTGATTTTGATGTTGCCTTATTATATTAAGTTGTTTATTAAAAAAAACTGCCAAACATTTTTCCAGTGTGAGTGTTTGCATTTCTTTACTTTTTCCATGTTTTATATAACTTGAAATTGATTGATTGGGTTTTGTGCTTTTATTTGAACAAAACAAGACATTTGAAGACCTCACTTTTTAGCTTTTGGAACTTTTAATGGACTTTTTTACATTTTATCAGCCAAACAATTAGCCCAATATCTTCCTTGAAGACACTTCAGTTGTATCCTTGTCGTAAAACTGATGGAAGGTGTCCAACTCCCGAAGCTGACGTGATTGTTGTTTATTTTTAGATGTCGTTCTGTGTGTTTTATCTTCATCCTTTTTGCTGTGTTTGTCTGTCTGTTCTGTTTTTGCAGGTCTTCCACTACTACACACCAGCTTTAGATTTGGTTCAGCTGGTTAATCTTTCAGACCTGCCCAGCTTTCTGATGTCTGCAACCCAGTTTGATCTGTATCCTCATTTCTGAAGTGTGTGTATTTCAGTGTGTTTCTTAGGATTCAAAGTGACCTCATGTGTATAGTACTGTACTAACTGTATGGCCCCACTTGTGTGAAGTAGATGGACCGTATGTGAAAATGTAAATATGTTGATACCATGTAGTATTATCTAGATGCAAACGTCCTTGATTCTTTATCCATACCTGATAGACTTACCTTAGGTACATGGTTAAATAACAGTAGAGGCTGCATTATCTAACATTTTTATTGCAGCCCCCTGTCTCAAAAGTTTGTTGGTAGCACCTATTCCTCAATATTATATTGTTCCTTCACCACCAACAAAAAGAAGCGTGTCTGGGAAATCAATGAAAGCTAAACTACTGTTGGACCAGTTGAAGTCATTGCGTGGAAAGGTATCTGCCCCTAACCTGTGCTCTTATACTTAGGCTGCCGTTAGAAACACAAACGGCAGCCATAGAACTTTGTAATTTCCAATGACACATAACTTTAGTCCACAGTCAAATGTGAAAAGGTTATACAGAAGATGTGATTCTGAGAGTCTGTCTGTGTATGTTTATGTTTATCTGCTGTGTTTCTGTCTCAAGGTTGGAGCATTGTTTAGCCTCTCCTGTATAATCACCCCCATCTCCCAGCCCCCAGCCAGCCAGCTCAGCTCCCAGCGCTGGAGAGAATCGATAGCCACGAAACCAAAGTCTTTACCCGGTAAGACTGTTTCTTTATATTCAAATCATTTTAAGAAGAAAAATCTTTAATTGATAACATAACTTGCTATGCACAACATATGACAGTGGTACTCTGCATTTAACCCATCCCGAGGAGGCAGTGGGCAACATTCATGCCTGGGGACCAACTCCAGATCTTAGCCAGTGCCTTTTAAGCGACATATAACTAATATAACCTGAGGAAATTGGATGGAAAAAAAACTGGACAGCAGGGATTAAGTATAGGAAATGTTTGATTTATTAAGTAGAAATATATCAATGTATCAGTCACGAAATGGGTACAGTGTGCTGCTGACCTTATAATAAAACAAGTTTGTAAAATATGAAAGCGTGAAATTCCTCTTCCGTCAAGATTAACTCTGGATGTAATCTCTTTCCTTCCGTCTGTACCCTGTAGTGCCTGACGTAGAGGTGAAAGGTGAGAGCGCTCACTACTTCCTCTTGGTCCAGGGCTCGGACGACGTCAGGTGTGGAGCCTGCAGGGTCAGGATGTTGCACTCGGACAATCAAATCAACGGAGCGGCTGCCATGGCAACCGTCTCTGGGTTGCTGAGGGAGAAGTCTCTGTCATCATCAGGTATATTATGTTGTCGTGTGTATGTATGTTCGTGAGTGTGTTATTTAGTGTCACTGTGAGTGCTTTGTTAAATTTGGTAAACCCAAGAGTGAGAAAGATATTGACTGACGCCTTTGACTAACTCAATCTAGTTTTTATCACAAAGTTTTACTGAAGGGGGTCCCTCAGACCAAACTGCTATTAATCTTTGTCTTACTTGGATTTGGGTTACTGGTAAATAAATTGTGCTTTCCATAAACACTTAAGGGGTTTTTAACAGGAATTATGATGTTTATTTGATTATTTTTGTTGTGATGATGTTTTTTTTCCCTTTAAAATACATTTTGGCAAAACATTTCTGCTGCCAACTTGTCCAGGACTCCCTGGCAGAAGAGATATTGTACTTATTAGGATTTTTCTGCATAGGTAAAAATAAAATAAAAACTTTGATTGTAACAGTTAGCTGATTTAGCTATTGGCAATTCCTGTTTGCAATGTTATTCCATCCATGTATGTATAACTTTCTGTGCATTTCTTACTAAAGAAAACTTCTAAGGCAAGTTTTTGGCCATATAAGGAGCGTATCTTTCCTACAGTTTCTAAGTGATTTAAAGATGTTTATTCGTGAGGGACATTAGAGATGAAGTTATTCTCGAAAAGTGTTAATCTCAATTAATCTAAAAATAAGTGTGTCTTGTCTCTGTTCAGATTTAACCGAGTTATGACTCAGATAAGGAGTACAAGTTGTAATGCAAATGATTGGGTTACCACTGACCTCTGTGTATGTCTATAATCAAATCAATTTTAAAGAGCACCTTCATATCAACATTTTTAGGTTTGGAAACATCTAGCAGTAATTTGTTTTCTGACATTTTGTAAAGAAAAGCCCCTCGAGTGCCCTTTTCCTTTTTAAAGCAGCTCCTCAGCTTGATTGAAGTAGAAGCCCCCTGGCTTTATCGACAGAACTTTAGAGGTTGGCCTTTTTCATCAGGCATCGACCTGTATTACAAAAACAGGCCTGCACGTCTCCATTTTGCCACTTCTTCTTCACTGTTTCCCCTCCTTCCTGTCTTGTAGCACTGGAAAGATTTGACTTTGACTGTTCTGTTTCTCGTGTTTGTCATTGAAACAAGGACAATCAATTAAAGAAGAAAGGAAGTGAGGATAAGGTATTGAAGGGACAGATGAATTCCGTGCGAGATAAGAAAGGAGTAAAGGTGCTGAGGAATTTAGAGAATGTAAGGAATAAATGGAGGGTGAACTGGATGGTTTGAATAAAAACCTTTGATTGACTAGAAGGACAGATATGTGACGCTCACACTTTTGTTTGTTTTGCTTTCCTGATGAAAGTCCTTCATTGTTCTTGAGCTTTATATGATATTCAAGAGACCCACTATGCTGTTTCCTCTCGAGACTTCTTGCTGTTGTTAACATTTTATGCAACCTTCAGGAGACATTTTTGAAATACTATTAAATGCAGAGCAAGACTCTGAAAGGTGCCTCAACTGCTGCCGTGACACAGCATGAACACAGCACAGTTTTCATTAAAAATGAAAGTCTTAAAATGCACACCTGAGGGTGGTTGTACTTGTACAACAAAAACATGAAATACTCAATATCCCTGTGTGTCCTGTTGCAGCACAAGGTTTTTGGTTGGTTCCAAGTCTGTCATTTCCAACTAAGAGGTTACACATTTAATTCACCATGCATATAGTATGTTCACTGCAAAATACTGGAACAGCAATCTTAGGTTTGTCTTTTTGATACTATTTACTAATTCAGTGGTTCCCAACCCTTTTACTTGTGACGCCTGTTGGAATGTGTTGTCTATTTGAAGACTTTTGAAGAAGGAGAAATATCCAGGTTTCTTACAATAAACAAGCAAAGGTGTGATAAAATTCATTACATTAATTCTTAGATTGATGTTTACATAAGAATAGTTGTAGGAGGAAATAGATCCAAAATGGCAAAAATACAACGTTAAAACTTTTACCCCCTTCTCCTTTTTACTGTTGTGTGCAGGAGTTGCTTCTGGGTACCCTCCTACAAACACACCTGACACACTATCAAAAGTCTTGACCTTAATAATGAAAGGATCCAGCATTGTATAGTCCTTCCATACAATTTCAAAATCACAGAAGAAGAGAAATCCTGACGTTTAGACACTGGATCCTTTAACTCTCATAATGTGGCCTAACCAGCAGGAAGGGTGTAATGGAGGACAGTATCACGTCGCCATGCTGTGAGTTTTTAATGCAGATTTTCTGTCAAGTGTCTGAAGCAAACAGATCTTTTTGTATAAAAGTGCTATAAAAGTGCTCCTGATCCCACTTATATATCAAAATGTTCTACAAGTTCTACTCCAGACAGTACACAGTGAGGTTTGCAAATGATCTAATCACTTTCTCTTTTTTCCTGTCATTGCTTCTCTCTATTTAACCAGGAGGAGCTGTAGGCAACATCCTCAGCCCTCTGCCCTGTTTCCAAGGAGACGGCCTCCTGAAGAGGGAGAGAAAGGTGACCCAGGTCCAGACACTGGTACTCAAAGAATATCTCAGTAAGTACTACAAGGACGCCTCTAATGTAAACACATACAGTTCTGTGACCAAAAAGGAGGTGATGAACATGTAGTCACTGCAAATAATGGTTGCGTTTGCATGTTATTGATTTCTTCACCATTTTTGTTGTAATTTAGTGCTACTATTATGCTTTTCTCAATCGCCTTTATGCTCATGTATAATAATAACCACAGAAAGCAACCTTGGGATCACTGAGATATTTGGGTTGTAAATCACAAGTTTCATCACTACATGTTATATTAATGCTTTTAGACCAGATAACAACAAATAACAATTGTAAGTGTATCGTACATTGTTTGAATGTTTTGGGAGGATGTCGAATTTACAATGTCATCGATGGAAGAACAGATCATGTAATTTGCTTCATGGCTTATCTCTTCAAAAACGGCTCATGAAAACTGAAAAATACTTGAATTGAAATGTCATTTGATAAAATACTTAGAGCTGAAGTGATTTGGCAATTAATTGTTCAGTCAATCTACAAAAAAAAGCACAGATATTTTGGTAATTGATTTCATTTCAGAATGCCAAACATTTGTGGGTTCCAGCTTTGCTCTGTTTTATGTAGAACTAAATTCTATCTTTGGGTTTTGTTATGTTTGCTGATTAAAACAAGAAATCACATTTTATAGAGAAGACAATTGAGAAAATGATATTTTAGTCAATAATGAAAATACTCTTTCCATGCAGCTCTTACATAATGCAGTAATGGTATGTAATACTGTCGTAATCAAAAAAACTATTTATTTGATATATTTATATATAAATCTATTGATATATAAGTAGTAATGCCAGACCAACAGTGTGTTGCTGTAATGTAATTACAGGCTGTACTTGTCCACTTTCTTCAGTCACACGCTGGTATAAAGAAAAAAGCCTGAAAAGTCCCCAGTGTTGAAAATAAATGTCAGTCTCTAAGATATGTATTCATTCCTGAGCCGGAGCCAAAGCCAAATACAAAGAGATGTATCACCTGTCGGGGCCACTCGAAGCTTCCTGGCCTGTCGTCAGTTTGAACTCTCAGCTCCCTCCAGCCCTCAGCACAGACTGCTGCATAGAAAGTCTGTTAAAATATCATTACTTTACAGACACACATAATGTCCCCTTGGCAGGCAGATAGTGAAACACCAGTGGAGCAGAGCCAGATTAAAGGAAGTGGAGTGAAATTCTTCAGAGTTGAGGAAAAGCAATAGGGCTGTTCTTTGAAAAGGCCATGAGCAGAATGAAGAGTCCTGACAGACCACGGGCCTTAATGAAATTCAACTCAATATATTCCGACTCGGCACTAAATTTGGAAAAGGCATGTCCTTCTAAATTGCAAAAGTTGAAAGTACTGTTGAAAGTTTTTCAGATTATGTGCAGTGTGTGTGTGCAATATCATAGGTCTTTCTCCGTTGTCTTACAGCCTGTAATCAGCCTGCGTGATACTTACGCAAGCTGATGCATGTGCATGCCAACGAGTTCATTTATCATTTCTCTCACTTTCAATTTCACTGGATATCTAACCCACCATTTCTTATGTAATGTGAAACTTCCTTAATTGCCCCATCACACTCATGTCACTTCTGCTGACAAATGTTAAAATTACTTGTGAAAACATCTAGTAAACTTTCCAACTCAAAAGTTACAAAGCGATGCCACCCGACAGATAGAAACTGACTTTCCTTTTTTTCTTTCTTAATAAACCACTGCATGAAAATGTGCTTTTATCCTTCACTCGCTCCAACTTGCCCCCTGTTCAGATGTCCAGAGAGAGAGAGTTTAAGAGGGTTTGCTGTTTCAAGATATTAATGTAAAAATGCAACTGCTTCTTGATATCTGCAGTCACCAACTGTGGCTGGGGAGGAACCTAATCTGTTTCTATACAAAGAATCTATTGATTTTTTTGTAGTCACAAGAGGGAAATGTTCTCAACACAAGAAATGAGGAATTGAAACTTGTAGTGTAGAAATGAAAAATCTGTAATAGTAAAGAAGTTAATCTAGTGAGAAACACTTTTTTGTTACTCGTTCCCAATAGGTCATAATGATCACATTGAGATTTTATTAACAACATTTTATTAATCAAATTACTTACATTAGGTTTTTTGCCCAGCCATATCAGTGGCGGCTGCTGGTCTTTCAAGGAGGGGAAGCTCATTTTTCCGGCCTACATCATAAATGTGTTTGTTTATTTATTATATATATTATTATTATTCAGGACACCTGAAAAGACCTGTTACTTTTCCCCACCTTTTGCACTAAATCAATCTTAGGAGCTGACCTGCCCTGCTGTTTAACTCTAACAACATTCATATTATCTGCCATGATGTGCACCTTGCTAATGCTAGCAGCTGGAGCTGCTGCGCCAGGCTACTGTGAAGTGTGACCGCCTGTGAGTGTGAGTGTGAGTGACAAAGTCGCTGGGGATCGGTAAAGTCTCTGGATCAGTTCAGAACAACGGAATGAAAAACTTGGAAAATGCTCCGGTGGATGTTTATTCTTCAAGATCGCTGATTCGCTCATTTAGCTGTCAATCAAAAAAGGATTCCGCCTCAGACAGCTCATCCAATCATCATGCAGAAGCTGAGCTTCCAGGCCAGCCCACTGCCCCATAGACCCCCAGAGAAGCTGAGCTTCCAATGGGCGGGACAAAGCCCAGCATTTATCCAATGACCGTCTGGTTTCGCTGCAGTGGAACAACCCGCTCTACGCTTCCCCACTGAAGTCAGTAGAAGCTGAGCGTCCGACTGTGGAAAGCGCTGTGGCGCTGCGGGGATGGATGAGAAGGAAGTTGCGCCGGTTACCTGTGATAAGTAGCTGATTCTGAACAAAAGATGAAGGCTTTCTAGCGCGTATTTAGTCAATGAAATGTACACACAGCAGTACATATTTCACCCCTTTTTTTTCTTTTTTTTTTGGTGACATTTTAGGGGAAGCTGAGCTTCCCTTGCAGTCTTAGAGCAATCGCCACTGAGCCATATTCATGTCTGTGGGACTACACATGTGCTATCAACCAGTGCTGCTTTGAAACGAAACTAATTCAAAGAATAGTCTCCTGTTTTACAGGAGAGTCAACAACCCTCCTTTTAAGTAACAAGAGCATTGATACTGATGTTGCCAATACGAAAACCAGCCTCTTTTTCTGTGTCCAGGAAGGAAAGAAGAAACATCAGCCTCAACCTCAATACCTGTAAATGACTTGAAGGTCATTCTGAGTCTGGCCAGGGAACAGTATCTAAAGATGATTGACTCCACTCTGCCCTCTGCTGCCTCCTGTCTGACAGACAGGCAGGAGGGCACGGCCACCAAGAACTCAGGTAAGAAAGAGACCAAAAAACAATCTTACAGTGTATTTTAAAATTTTTGTGAGTTGAAAGATTATTACTCGTGATTAGTCTTTTACTCCATTCATGTAGTGCCTTGTTTGGAAATGCTACATTAACACCATGTTGGCTGGATGGGAAAACTGGGGAAACTGCCACTATTGCAACTCGGAAGAGTTATTATGGTTATCCTCGTTGTTAGCCTTTACTCTTTAAAAAAAAAAAAAAAAATTAGCTGCATTTAAGCTATTTGGAGCGGTTTGATGATTAGTGAAACTGCACACCACTCAAGTATAGACCCTTTTTAAACAGCTGAATCAGTTGTATATGTGTTAAAGGTGTAATTTCTAAGTAAATTTGTAATTTGAGGGCAGCTCAAGCAGCTCCCCTTTTTCCTGATATTTTACAAGTTGTAGAAAGGAGAAAAATTGCTTCTAGATAATTTGCATGTTTTAAACTTCTAAATTCTAGCCCTGGCTATATCATACTGGAGACCTCTATGATGATAGTTATGCATATACAAAGGTTATTGTAATAATTTTAAGATTTACAGGCGTTAATTGGCCTTTCAGCCAGTCTGAAGATGTACGCAGCGTGAAAAGCCGTGTGCAAAAAGCCATACATGCCTTCACATATTCTGACTTACCTGTGAATTGTCACACAGCAATGCATCAGTATTCACTTCACACGCATTCATAGGATGCCAGTTTGAGGAAACAATGCCAGTAATAATACACACATAAATCGTGAGCAATAAAACGAGTCCCAGCCTGCAGCCATAGCTAAATGTGCACAGTGAGGGTGGTGCCGGTTTTAAAAACGTAGCTGTGGGGCTAATAAACCTGCATGTCAAATAGTTTTCATGTCGTTAATGTTGTGACTTTATCTGCCAATTATTTTTGGATTTTCTGCACAACATTGTCTTTGATAATGTTTATTGTGCAATTAAAGTGTTATTGCATTAGATATGACAAGAGCAAGTCCACGTAATGGCTTTCCTCCCAGTTTCATGTTCTGTACCATTTACATGCATTTAGCTCTCCATGACCTCAAATAAGTATGTACTTGAATTTTGCAAGACGTGCCAGTCAGAAGTGACGATAGGTGTAAACGTGAAGAAACATATATTACACAAGGTGGAAATCAGGTTATTTTTCCCATAATCCTCACCCGCCTTCTGCTCTGGAGATTGGAATGTTGTCTACAGCAATAAACAGCTCCGGCAATCTAGTGTCTGCATCGCCTTAAGGTGTGAATGACTTTGTGTTGCTCTAGCTGGCAGAGAGCTTCAGTCTCTTCTTTTTACACACTTTAACACCTCAGGCCATTGCTGTGCGTCTCAGCAGTGAACCTGCTGTATACAGTTTCATTACATTTTCGTCCTTCTTGCGATAACATACAATCTTCCCGTCCAAACACAAGAAAAGTGTAGAATGATCATATTTCGGATGCTGAGATTTTATCTGCTCAGGTTTTTGTCTGCCAAGAATTCAGTGTTTTGGCTCAAGTGAAAGTAGGGATAACTCTTGCAGTCCGTCAGTGGTAGGAGAAGCATTGTTTGTTTTTTAATCATTTTTTTTTTAGATCCCTGTTCCACAGAGTTGGGGCTGCTCTTTCTGGGATCTCTGCACAAACAAGCAAAACAAAAAGACAACCATCTAAAATTGCATAGTGCAAACAAGACAAGACAAGAGAACACAAATACAAGCCGATTACAAATATCAGAAAACAAGTTAACTGACTCTACACACCAAACTGCAAACAGCAGCAGCCCACAGTGGAAAAAAAAACAACATTATCACGCACCCATGGCGCCAAAAAATTAACAAAAACAAACAGCTATTAAAAAAACAGCCACAATAAAATCTAAGAAAGAGTCAACAGTTCCTGTTTTAGTCAGTTTTTGAAAGGGAGGGTTAATGAAACAGGTTATATTCAGATCCTTTATTTAATTAAGAGTAGTATTCAAGCATTACTTAATAAGTGTATTGTCAGCAATTTACTAAATGTATTAAAAGTAATTCTGCAGAAAAATGGTGGTCGTGATGTGTGTTGTATTTTACTGCTGGAGAAGTTTACGCTTGAGCTCATTTTAACTACTTCAGACACTGTTGGGTAGTTTATAGATGTAATAATCTATAGGATCATTAGGTCTTGTTGAGTCACTGTCTTTTGTGAACCACATATCTCCAAGAAGTCAAGCTCACAAAAACAGTTTTAAGCTTTGTGATATTCCATTTTAGCCAATCCAAGAGAAGCAGGAACATTTTGGAGATACAGTATTTTGTTTTTACTGGATAGCAAGAGTTTTAAATTTTGTTTATTCTGAAATGTAACTGGTAACTATAGCTGACAGTTGGTATTCGCCTATTGAATGTAGTGGAGTAGAAGTATAAAGTTGCTAAGAATTAAAAAAATCACAAGTACCTCAGATTTCTATACAGTTCTTGAGTGAATGTACTTGAATGTACTACTTTATATTCCACCACTGCAGTCAATCATACAATACATAGTGCCCCTGTTGCCTGTGCCTTTGTGCACCTCTATAATGTCTGATAACTGATTTTTCCTGGCAGAGCAAAACTCTATATACTTTAAGATGCTGTAAGTGCTTTTCTAACGGCACTTGAAGACTGCTGTGAGCTCCAGCTAAGGGATCAAGCAGTGTCAGACAGTATAACAGCTAAGCAGTTGCCTGGTATTTTAAGGCATGTCCCTGTCGAACAAGTAAAGCCTAATATACACAATCTCTCTATTCAGACTCGAAGGCTGAGTGTACCTTTGTATCTGAAGTTACTTCATACAATAAAGCGCTATGTGACTGCAGTTTCTATGGAAATTAACCTGCTGTTCTTCAGACTGTTTTGAAAAAGAGGGAGACAGTGATTCTTTCCAACATTTGGTCATATTTTCAGTCCGTGCAGACAAACACAATGTTTCATGTGAGACCCACATTCACAGATGCTGGTTCTTGCTTGAAGGGAATTTCCAAGTTAACCAGCGGGAACGACAGCTCTGACCAGCTCAGCCTTGTTGTTATGTCATTGTAGGTTTTCAGACCGTTGCCCACCTGCAGTCTGACTGGCCCGAGAGGAGCGTCCTCCACAACATAGAGAACCTGCAGAGGAGACGACAGAAGAGGAGGTAATAAGGAGATTTAAACTGACACACGAAACTCTGTTCTTCATCTACTGTGTTTGACCTGCAGTGCATTTTGTGTGTCATAGGTTTGGCCTGTTGGGTCCAGGCTCCAGTGACAGTCTGCTGGGTCCTAAAGACAGTCAAAAGGGCTCTGCTGCTTTACTGGATGCCAAAGAACTTCTGAAACACTTCACATCTGATGGCCTGCCTACTGCAGAGCTACAACCACTGACTATCAATAGAGGGTGGGTTCACTTATGTTTTAAGGCTCCATGCTGAGTAGCACTTTGGAAAGCCAGACAAGTGATATCTAAAGTTTCATAACAAAGTAAGAACTGACTGAAGCGTATATACTAAGGTCGTGACAAAACCAGCAAAAAAGAAAACTAGTCATAGTTGTTGTTCTTTTTAGAGGAAAATGTTCTTTTTTTGAAAAATTAACATAGACAAAAGACACATCCTGTAGTCAGTTAAACAGCATCTGTGTTGTTTTAGGATATTTCTCAATGACAAACGGTTAATGAGGCCATAATGAGGATTTGATTATGATCATCAGATGGCTACGGTGAGCTCACAGCCTTTTAGAAAAATTATTGAGTCAGGTTCAACAAAACATTATTCTCGAACAGAGCAGTCATCACTTAGTGCTAATAATTCTGTCAGGCTGAACCGTGTGTTCTTTAATCAGTGAAATTTGTGTTTTAATGAAGAGACTGATTAATTGTCTGACAGACTGTTTATTTGCCTCTCCTCTCTCTGTTATACAGTAGTAATGTGTTTCAGTTGTCACCAGACCTCTCTCCCAGGAGAATCAGCCAGATGCCCTTCAACAGAGCCTCAGCATCACATTACCATGGCATAGAGTAAGTTTCTATAAACTATACAAAGAGCCACAGTAGCTGGTATTATTCCCTGAAGGCAGATATAATGAATGTATTATGATCAGTAGAAGCTCAGCCAAATCAGTTTCCATTACGTCTTTACAGTTTTCAGTTTTTAATTTGTTATATGTGTTCATCTAGGTTCTGTCTGGACAACCAGCAATCCTTGGACCGGGACCAGGCTTTTGTGAAACTCCAGTCCCGTCTCATTCGCTACGAGACCCAAACCACCTGCTCTAAGGAGCCCTGTGCGCTCCCCTTCGCCCTCAGCCCCGCCCCCTCCCCTGCTGTGATGTCAGAACCAGGAAGTGTTCCCGATGGAGAGACTCTGCAGAACGCTGATGTAGCACGACTCAAGCGCAGGTCGTGGGACACGGACGTTATCGGAGGTCATCCTCGCAAGAGGTACGGCGGTAGCGTATGTTGCTCCTGGTGAGCAACAAGTAAGTGTTTGAATGGGTGGATACATTGATGGGTGGGTGGCTGGGTAGATCTTAGGGCTGTGGAATGTCATCACTTGTTCAGCATGTTCACGTCTTTCTGTGATTGTCTGATCCAGGCTGGTGAAGTCGGAGAGCAGCGACTCCCTCTGTTCTCAGAGCAGTGGCAGCAGTGGGACACATCCCATCGTCAGGTCTCTACGACAACAGCCGAGCAGATCTCAGTCCACCTCCTCCTCCAACAGCCCTGCGTCCTCATCAGCAGCAAGACGGACATCCTCAGGTACAACAGAAACACTCAATCTTAACTGAGAGGGACCTGCTTTACAATGCATAGCATTAATGTTAGAAACAACGCTCAATCTGTTGTGGTTGAACTTCAAAATTACACATTACATTACGTTATATACATTATAACATTAAAGAAATCATCAGCTTAATTATTCTGGGCCAAACTAATCCCGGGAATGCTACAGGTAAGACAAAATCGAAATCAACATCTAGATAACATAAAGTGGATGGAAGACAGTGTCCCTGCTCCTGTCAAATAGACTTCCTCTATATCCTGAATTCATCACAGATTAATATGTGTCTGGAGTTGGGGCTTGAACCCAGCAATTATCTGTCAACTCTTCTCTACAAATCTATATCATCATATATAATAATAAACTGGGTTTCATGATGATTTTCACATATTATTTATTGAATTAATCTAGAGGCCTGAAAGTTCTTCTGAAATGTGATTACTGCACCAACAAGCTGCCACTTAAGCTATCCAATTATCACATTACATTATAAATCCTCTCATATCAGAGTGGATTTGCAAATGATTGAATGCAAGATGAAACAACATACTTGAGATGGATCCTTTTCTTTTTTTAGAAAGGATTTTATAAATAAATTTATAAGCTAATTCCAATTTTAATACTTTAAACCCTTCGATTTTATTAGGTGAAAACTTCTAAAGACTAAGTTTAACCCCATTTAAAACAATATTTTACAAATGGATTTGACGGCAACCAGCGACTCTTTATAGGAGATCATAGGACCATTTTTATATTTGTGATTATTATGAATATTCTCATTTGTTATATGTTGTTCCTATCAGTCATATGGTAAGGATTTGTACTGCCATGATGGTAATGCCTTCATTGTTCATTTTCCTTATGGTGCTGTTCAGGTTTGGCGACTCTTCTGTCTGCTGACAAAGTTAAAGCTCCGCCGCAGAAGACACATGATGGACAAACAGAGGACAAAGCTGCCAAAGAGTCACGCTCCCAGAAACACAACAGAGTAAGTGTGTGTGTGTGTGTGTCTTCATTTTAAATAGATGCAAACCTACTATTAATATTGATGACAGTGAACAATAAAGCACACATTCAATACATTCATGCTTTTAAAATGGTGAAAAGTAAGAAATGAATAAATATTACTTTCCTTTGAGCAATTTTACTATGTTGCAGTTCACACAGAGGTTCACAGGAAGAATGGATTGCATTCAATGTTGACTTCTTGGGAACAAGGTGTTGCAAGATTTTTACTGATGTCACCTCTAGACCTGCAATAATTAGTCGATCAGGCAATGGAAAGAAAATTAATTGCCAGCTATTTTGATAATTAATATTTTCAGTCATTTTTCAAGCAAAAATATCAACCATTTGCTGGTTCTAGCTTCTTTAATGTTAGGATTTACTGCTTTTCCTTGTCATTTATGATGGTAAGTGAAGAGTTTTGGGGTTTTGGACTGCTGGTTGGACAAATAAGGGATTTGAAGATGTCACTTTTAGTGCTGCTAAATTTTAACGAGCATTTTTTGACATTAAGAGACATTCGAACAACTAGGAAAATAATTGGCACATTGATCGATAAGTTATATAGTTGCGGCCCCTGTTGCCATGCTTAAACAAGATCTCAGGTACTTTGGTGAGTAAAAGAAAAAAGCAAAAGAAGCAAAAGGCTGGAGCCACGAAAAAAAACATTCCCATAATATTCACTTATTTAGCACCTTTTAAAAAAGGAAATCTTTTACCTTTTCTACTTAAATTCCCTCATTCACCACAAACTGGACCCAGTGGCAGACAGAGTTATGCAACAGCTCCAGCTTAGATTAATGTTTTACGTTTTGCATGTGATCACCGTGAATATGTGGGCTGAATTATAATGTCATGGCAGGAGCACTTTAGCAACTCTACGATTACCATATCACCTGCTGCCTGCCTCCACACACACACACACACACACACACACTTTTCACATTCCTCTTCGACTTAGTGTGTGCAATGACAGCAACTCATACATGGATACGTGCTCAAGTGCTCACACACACACGCACACACACCTTCACGCCGTTTCCTCTGTCCCACGCACAGCACACAATCTACATCCCGACCTTGACTTGTTCTGATTTGCGATTACTATGCAAACAGGCTTATCATCCAGACCCAAGTATAGGAAAGAACAGTTGGTCCCTTTCAGAAATAATGATAGCAGTTTATTCGGGACAGAGATTAAAAGCTGCTTTCTGCTCCTCATGAGACAGAGTGGCACAGATGATTCCTCACAATAATTTATGGTGTTTCCTCAGAACAGTCGCTGTGACAAGATTAAAGGCAGATCTATTTATTTCAGGAATGTATTTTCCCTGTTGACGCTATCGGTAAAATATTTGTATGTTTCTACCTGCTCGTACTGTGAATGTAAAGGCATGCAGTTCTGTGCAGGGACGTCCCCCAAAGTCGAGACATTTTGACATCTTGTCCTTAAAAAGGGGAGCCAAGCTAAAATTAGTTTGTCTGAACCAAGTTGGCGTCAGGCGGGAATAAGTGCAACTACATTTAATGTTCTGACAATCGTGCTAATATGACATTGTGTTTGTGCCCGTCTTGTGTGTCCTCAGATGCTGCTGGAGGTGGTAGCTAAAACACTCAAACAGCACGGGATCAGTGCCGAGCATGAGTGCTTTGAGGCCTGCAGCAAAAGACTGTTTGATATCTCCAAATTCTACCTCAAGGTTAGTCTTTTTTACTGCCCACACACTGTCAGCGCCGTCCTCTCTCTCTTTATTTGTATGCTTCCATGCATCCCGGTTCTGTACTGCAATGTTTGGACCATATGTTGTGTTTTGTTACAGATCCTTGCAGTAAATTAGCAGGATAATAACAGCAGTTTGAAGACACCTTTTGTTGTATGATTTGCTGTTTCTGCCAGTACCCACATTGTCATCGATCTCCTCTTGTGCCACCTTGTAAATTGTAATCAGGTGTTGTTGTTGGATTGAAATAAACAATGGGGGAAAACTTGCCAGCACAAGTATGCCGATAATTTACTTCAGTAGGAAAACGACAATGTAAAGTACATCTGTAGGATGTAAAGAATTGCCTTCAGAATTTTACTTGAGTTCAGAACATAAATATTATCAGCAGTGTAGTGAAGTACTTGTTATGCTCATTCCAGAGTGTAGAATACTGTGTATATTATACAATTTGATTATTATTACTGATGCGTTGTGTATATTTTGATGTTATAACTGTTACGAGGAGGAGCTGTTGGGTAATGTAGGAGCTATATATAGTTTCTTGTGAGTGTTTGATGTAATCGAGATGTTTTCTTTGTTTCTTTTGCTACTTTTTTTTTTTTGGAAGAACTGGGCAGCACTGCAGGCACCTCAGGTTTATATATAAACCCAGCATGCACCTGGGAGGGTCTGTGTTTTTTTTTAACCCGAGCAAGACGGGCTGAACGAGCTGTGAATTCTCTGTAAACTTTTTCATGCTGGACAACTGCAAGAAAACCTTAAAGAAAAACACATTTCTTATTATATATAATATATGTCATGGTTTATAACTTTTTTTGGTTTAAGTTTTAACAAACAATAAAGACAAAAAGGTTATAAGAGATCATAAGAGCACCTTATTCTAAACAAAACAAACTGAACAAGAACTCCCACATGATGATAAAACTGAATAAATCAAAGAAAATGAAGATGGAAAGAAAAAGGGAAATGGCTAAAAAGACAACAAATAAAGTTAATCAAAAGTCATGAAATGGTCTAGTGTTGACATCACTTTTATAGAATACTTTGATACTTTGATACTCCATTCACCACTACGGAGAGGATAAGTACAACAAGGCTGTAACATGACAATTAGATTCGACTTTTCTTCTTTTGCCTTGTAGCAGAAAACAGCAGAAAGACTAGTAAATATTAAATATCTGACTTATTCAAAAACATTTTAATCCTCTTTAGATAAGGCCTTTGAAAATAGTGTGTCAGCTCATTGTCAGAGGGATGAGAGAGCGAGAAAGTGCAGCTGGTACTGGTGTATCAATACGATAGAAAACGAGTATTGAAACTGTATCAAATATGCAGAATCAATATGTAAGCTATATGCATATTTGCAACACTAACATAGTCATGGATAATACATTAGGAAAACATTGACAAATGGATGACCATCGACTTGTTTTGAATATCATTTATTCCTGTGGTGCATCAGTGGCCTATTGATTTCACTTATGTTAATTGTGGGGAAAATAGCCACTTCAGGTGGTTGAATTTGTTACAGCTCGTATGTTTTCTATGTAAAATGTAAAAAAATCTATATAGTAACTATAACGGTTAAGTACATTATTTCTCTCTGAAATGTTTTGGAGGACAAATGTACTACAGCATCTTACATACTGTACACTTTTTCCTCTTCTCTCTTCTACTTAAATCATCATTCTCAGTTCACGTGTGCATCTGTGTCACTAAAATATTTAATTTGTACCAGAGTATCTTACTTTGTCAGTATGAGTGATCCTGCTCTTCTGTTGCTTGACCTCAGGATCTGAAGACATCTCGGGGTCTCCATGACGAGATGAAGAAGGCAGCCACCAGCAACGTCAAACAGGTAACGCTACCGAACACCAGTGGTTCTCCACTTGGTTTTGTGCTCCTAAACAGAAAGCTGCTAATGGTTATGTTCTGCTGTTGTAGGTCATTGACTGGGTGTTGGAGAAAACCTCAAAGAAGTGAAGACAGTCTTAAGGAATAAGTGGAACAACTGTCTGTTTCAACCTTTCAACCAGATTTCCACACATTTTTACGAGTGTTCACTTTTTAAGCCTTCCTAGTTAGTTTTAAATTGTTACATTAAGCCTGTTTTAATGAGCCTAATCCTTTATTTCATTTTATCATTTCTTCACTAAGGCGATCACAAAGCAACATATTTTTTTTTTTGTAGATGTTTTATGTATTTCTTTTTAATCTTGTGTCTATTCTGATACACTCCCACTGCTCCAGAGCCTTCCAACAGAAGTACACTCTGCTCTGGCTGCAGTCACTGAGAGGCCACGAGGGCTTCGATGTTGGCTTCAGGTTTCAGTCGTCTTTTTCTTTGTAGCTGCTTTCAAACGCGATTTTAAAACTTTTTCCCACTCGTTCATTTTGTTTCTAAATACAGTAATAATTGTATGGCTTTATGAATGTACATATTTTATCTTTATTTGTAACACAATAAAGTGTTTTTGAGTCTTTTTTTTCCTGACTACAACATGATATAAGGATTCTGTGTGTGCTGTCTCTAAGAAATATGTGTTACATTATCAGAGCTGATGGTCTGGATGGTAGCTGTTATTCAGACAGTTAAAACAAAGCCCCGAGCAGTGCAGCGCAGGGCTACATTTTCACAGACAGTCAGATTGTTCCTGTTTGTCATCAGTACAAACTGATCAGGAACACTGCTAAGATTTCTGGATCCCCGTCATGAGATACAACCCTCGCCGCCAGTCTTGTTGTTTTGTCCAAAAGGAGCTGGCTAGAGGTTTCTGGCAAAAACATCCTCTCATGCCAAGGTAACATGTAATGATCTGTGAAGTAGTTGAACGTCATAACAGAAAGCTTCAGAGCAGCTAATTGTTTTATTCTGACTTGGCATTGTATTATAAGATGACTAGACACTGCACTTTATTACCGTGCATGAGAAGCACATTTTCTACTCAGCCAAATATGATGAGGACGGCTGGTGGACAGGAACAGCTTGTGTTATAAGAAGAATTATTTAATTGAGTGCTAATAGGGAAATTCAATTTTCACCTCCACCAAGGAGGTTATGTCTTCACCTATGGCGGTTTGGTCTGTTGGTTTGTCATCAGGATTACACAAAAACTACGGAACGGATTTCCACAAAATGTATGGACGATGGGTGTCGGACGAGAATAGATCCATTACATCCAGGGTTTTTGAGTTGTGAGTTTTTTTTTTTTTTTTTTTTTAAACTTCTTTAAAGGGACTTGAGGCAGGATTTGTGAAAAAAATAAGCTTTTTAAATTTAATTTAAGTTTTTAAATTCTAATGGGTGATGAAGCGTTCATGAACAAAAAGAATGAGCCCACCCACGTATCTCTCCATTGCCTTGAACAGGCTGTGTGCTGCATAATGTACTGCAATTCGGGGCCGAATTTCCAGAGCAGTCCTGCGGACGTGACGTTAGATGTGACGTGAGGCGTCCTCGACGGCTTGGAAACAGGAAGAAGACAAGCGCGGTGGACCCAAACTAGTGTTTGGGTTGTAATGGATTCTGCTACGGCCAGAATACAACCCACCACCACACAAAGTCCACTAAAAAGTCATACTAAGAAGAAAACGAAGGTTTTATCAGCGGCATGTGGTGAGTCGAAACGACATTACTACCAAAGCCCGCCAGCACCAGAATAAACATTGGATACTCGTTCGACTCATGGAGGCAGCTTCAACTTGAATTGGGACTGAAAATAGATGCTGACATGGCTCATTTCCTAGTAACCAGGTAAGAAAACATTACAGGTCATGTTTAGAGCTTGATTTGAAAATCATATGAGATCGTAAGTGAGTGTATATGAGTGACATAACTTGCAAAGTAGCGTTAGCTGCTAACATGCAACTTAGTCCACCGCTGTGTAACACTGAATAGTTACAGACTGCGCATTTTCCACGGTCCTTTAGTCTGAAGCCGAATAGTTAGAAATATGTCCCTTTATATATGGGACCGAAAGCCCAACCTGTTATCCAGGAGGTGACATTAGTAGCTGGCTGTAGCCACAGGCTAACGGTTTGTTTGTGTCTGTGTAGTAGCATTAGCTGCTAACATACAGCAAGTTGTCCCGTATCAGAGACGAAGTTTTTGTCCCCCAATATGTCTTCTGTGCTTTCGCCTGTGTCTTTCAGACTCGCCGCCTGTGTGTTGCTATACACAGCGAGCCACTTTCCCGGCTGCTTCATGTGTGTAGGGGATAAGGCTATCCCCTACACACAGCACAGTTCGCAGTTGTAGGCTACCAGCGTCATTCCGCGGAGGTCTTGAAGTAAACAGTCACGTAAACAGCGAGTAAAGAAATAACAGCATCACAGCATCAGCTGCTCTGCTGTGAAGAGCCCGTGCGCGCTCTGCACCGGCTTGGCTGATGTCTGCAGTTACCCTAATGGCTGTTGTGTCACTATTGAGTCCTTATTTCTTGATCCTGCCTCATGTCCCTTTAATATTGAGAGAGAGAGAGGGCGTCTTTCAACATCATTTATTTCTCAAGGAATAATACAGTACATAAGTCTTGATGCGGTTCTGAGATCTGTTGTTCTTAGATTATGCTTGGTGAGATACGGGGCTATCGAGTTTGACATTGGATTAGGATTGATTAATTTGAAGGAGGACTGATGGGCCTTGGTGGAGGTATGTGCTCTACTGAGTACCGTTCTGGTTTGTTACTGAATTTTGATTATACTGATGTAACACCCATAGATTCTTAACATTGTTATAATAATTGTTTTGGGATGTTTCCTGAAAGAAGTATACAGCTCTCAAACTTCACTTCCAATTAATTTTAAGAATGTTTCCTGACCTGATGAAGGTCTGACCACCGAAACATCGTTATTAAAATTCATTGCAAGCGAAGTGAATAGAGTGTGGGAGTTTTTCTCTGACTAATTATCATAGTGAAAATAGGAAATCGATTGAAAGAGCAGCCCCATTAAACCTTTGCAAATATTAATTTACCGTTTTATTAACCATATTTGTTTAACTGTGGGCACTAGAGTTAACTATTTTCTTGGTTAATGGTTAATCTTTCAATTATTTTCAGGTTTAATCATTTAGTCAAACAGTCATGAAAAATGTGGTGTGTTATGTTCATGTGTCCTTCCCACAGCAGCTCAGGGGTTCAAATCCAACCTGTAGCCCTTAGCTGCATGTCCTCCCTTTTCTCTCTCTCACCCCCTTTTCCTGTCAACTCTTCAGCTATCCTGTCAAAATAAAGGCCTAGAAAGGCCAATAAAAAATGTGTGAAAAATTCTCAGCACAATTTCCTGGATCCCGAAGTGACATCTTCAAATGGCTTCTTTTGTCCAAACAAAAAGTAGCTGGAGCCAGCAAATGTCTGACATCGTTGCTGGAAAACATCTGAAACAATCGATGGATTGGCAACTTAATTTCTTTCAATCAACAAATCGATTTATCAACCACTCGTTCAGTTCTACTAAAAAACTCAGCAATCAATTGAATGTGTGATTGCAAAGTGTACCAAATGAAGTCAATCAAGTCTACTGAGTTCAAAGAGGTTCTCAAACCACAGTCTATATTACGGTAAGTGCCAGGGTCATTAACTAATCTAACTGAAAATAAAAAGTGAGACTGTTAAACAAGCGCTGCTACTTTCTAGTCAGCTGATAGTCAAGCGTCAACATTCAACTGTCCAAATATAGTCAGGGACGAAGAAACAGGAGAAGTTTAGGGAGATAAAAGTAGAAATTAATGTTCCTAGGCTGCCTCGTCATGAGACTGTTCTTAGATTTAGATCCATCTTTATTTAGTACAGACAATACACATGTATCATATCTTCATATCTGAATGTGCATGAATATAGTGTTATTCTAGTGTAATTCTTTAATATAAATGAGAATAAGCATCGACGTATTATACTGCATGTACAATCTTCTTCTCTCAATAACTTTGGAAACAGACGATCCAAATATAGTGCGTCTGTGTTTTTCCTAGCAGCGACACTTTGAGGGTATTAAAGGCCATGTAAACTGCATAAGCTGACATTTTCACTGCGCTTGTTTTTGTGGGAATGGACTTTGTGTGTATGTGTGTGTGTGTGTTCGGGAGCACCAATGAATGTCAGGGAGAGTGCAGATAATAAAAGTGTATTATCTGCATGTGCTGGTTATATCGCAGTGGAATAACAGAAGAGATAATACAGTTTACATTGTACCTCGTAGGTCTGCGTCACACACCAAATCCTTGGCAGAAAATGACCGGAGAAGGAAAACAGTGTGTGTCTGTGCAGAGGAGAAGGCACCAAATGTTGCCACTTATCACGAGTCCTTGGTTTAAAGTGATAAGGGTAACCACAGATAAGTATCCTGGTGTGGAGACGCGCAAAAACACAAAACTGGAGCTCGGCGATTTCTGTGGGACAGAAATACGCGACCAAATATTACAGCATCTTGTGGCAGACATAGTTTTTTATTTCCGGGGCCCTTAATAATTTACAGACATGTTCTGCTGGCTCATTAAATGAATACAGCGCCGACTTGATGAGTAGGCCATCTGTTGTCGCTGCTGCTTGTAAAACATGTAAAATAAATGTTATTAATGGCTGTGAGAGGTTTCTGTTTCAGGCCTGAGATTTGTCTTTTGACTGGTAGAGGGATCAGAAAATGGATGCCGAGAAGAAAGATAATGACGCATCTTCTCAAACATGAGAAATGACGAGCTTTACTTCCCCTTTGCATTTGCACTTTCACATGATGTATGGTCTCAAGCACAGTCTGTGTGAACTTTCAGGAACTTTGACAAGTGTAGAAGTGGTAAAACCTGTGAAAGAACAACCAGGTCTGGTTTGCGTTCTCATAAGAAGAGATCTAAAATGTCAATTTGCGTCTTAAAATCACTGATGGGGAGAGGGTTGGTTCATTTATTTATTATTCTCTTGGCATGTTCATGTTTGATAGGCCACTTCAAAATGAATCTTACATTTCCAGGGGACCTTTTTTGTTGTTTGCATACCCAACTTTTCCGTATGTGTCCGTTCAGAACTCATGCACACACACCGACTCTACAAACACACCCTATAAAATCTATTTTAAGGCTAATTATATCACTGGTACAGGCAATGTCATGTAAGGTAGCATTCAACCACTCACTAGTAACATTGTTGATTGTTAGTCTTACAAGATACAACAGGAATGCAGTGAATTGATTCTGAATTATCATTGCACATCTTGGGACTTTTATTTAAAGGAACAGTTCACCCAGAAATAAAAATTCAGTCATTATCTATCCATTCCAGTGGAAAACATTTCTGGAGCTTCACAGCAAAACAGTGTTGCAGATTTCTACTGAATAAGGGTGGCTGGGTACCTCTAAACCAAGCAGCACTGGCATAACTCTGCTCCACTGTGTCATTTAATACGGAACCAAAGGAGGCCTCACAGAGTGCATCATAACGTTAAGATTTGTGTGTGTGGTGTTTTTTTATGTATTTCCCCTAGTTTTCACTTGTAAATCTAAAAATGTCTCAGCAGACTGTTTATAATCATATGGATGCTGCTATAATGTGTTGTAAACGAGATCCTGACCCCGGCCACCATGCATCGTGGAATAGACAAAGATACGCTTTTTGATCGAAAAATTAAATCATATAATCACCATCAGTAAACAGCCAACACCGTCAGGCTCTCACTCCTGGAGAGGGATGTTGTGAGGGAGTTCGCCAAAGACAATAACTACAATAACACAATAGTGGAAGGCGACAAAGACATGTGAGTCGATGATTTTTGTCAATTTACAATGACTGTGTTATTGTGGTTTCAGAGCTGGATGCACTGGGTGATGAGCTGCTGCTGGATGATGACAGCTCCTACCCGGACGAGGCCTCAGCTGCCCCATAATCACCGCTTGGATCCGTCTGACCCCAGACGCTGTTTTCCGGTTCGAAGTGTGATGACACCAACGAGTTGGTAGGACATAGTAGCTAATCACTGACTTTTACATTTTGGATGAACTGTTCCTTTAAATCCTCTAGCTCATTTCCTTTAAGTCTGTAATCAGAATGCGCTGATCAAGCTGATCAAGCTCGCAATGTAAAGGCACGTCTGGAACACAGCAGTGTGACATCTGAGCTTCCCGTGCTGAGCGTGACCTCAGAGGCTGCCATGTGAACATGGTCTAGATGACTTTTGGCTCCGATGTGTTTTTAAAGTCTGTCTGATTTTGTATTTGCTTTCATCTCAGTCTGTTTATGATTTGGAGTCATTCGGGCAAAGCTCCAATGTGATGCTCAAAATGCTGCCTCACATTTACGCATACATGTCTTTACATTGACCTGAAATCATATGCAGTTTTTTTAAAACTGATTTTCTCATGTTACATTTTTTCAGTTCCGTTTTTGGGTAAATCTGTGTGATCGCTGTGATCTTAATGCTGTTTTAAAGCCACTTATGTAATTCTGGTGGAGGAATCTTTTTTATTCAATTTTAATCAAAGTTTTGCCCAAATCTGATTGAAAATTATTAAATCACAAGTTCTAAAGTCATTAAAATGCCCAAATTCTTGGAAACATTACAGCAAAGCACAGGATGTAAGAGTCCGTAATTGTAGCTACCTGTCTGCAACCGACACATGTTACAGTATACTGCAGGCTGATGGAGTGTAGTTGCATCAACAATCAGTGTTTTGAATCTGTCACAGTAAGAGACTTAGAAGACACTGATGCCACCTACAGTAGAATCAGAAGGTGCTGACCTCTGTAGGCGGCCGTGTTGATGTTTGAGTTCACTTACAGTATGAGAAACACTTCCAGTGCAATGATTGATACTCTATACCTTTACTGGAACGGTAATGAGCTGCAAGTTATGAGAAACTTTAGTCCCCAGAGGACCAGGCTGACACACACCATTGCGTCTGTACATTTTATAGAACAGTAATTAGTGCTGAACAGACTATAGGAAGCCAGTCCGACAGTCACAGTGTGCATGAGTGTGTGTGTGTGTGTGTGTGTCAGCACGGGTAGGTGGCTGATTTTGTACGGGTGCATCAGTGTGTGACAGTTCTCATTTTGGTGACAGCGAGGCAAAAATACACATCAACAAGCGTTTTATAAGACTTGATGAAAACAAGGAGCCATCAAGTTCAACTTGCAGACATGATTGACATCTCGCCCGCACAACCAGACGCCATCTGTGCCAAAACTTTCTTCCGGAAGATGACGCTGCACTGACCCGACCTCACCAGACAGCATATTTAACCCTGTCTGACGCACAGCTCAAATCTCTTTAACTTCACTTAGCTCTTGCACTTCTTTTTAAAGTTTCGTTAAAATTTTTACGTTTAACTCTGACTCCAAACGTTAATGTAAGAGGTGCTCATAAGTCTGTTTTGTTTAATGATGCTTTGATTAATGTGTGTTTTGCCCCGACAAAGATCTGGGCTCTACAAGTCTGTCTATTGTTAACTGAGCAATTAGAGCTGGCTCCTTCATGGCAGTGTGCGAGTTCAGCTTCAACAGAGCAGGATGTGGAGGGACAATTTATTTGTTTCTCATGGCATTTTTTGGTCACTTTCAGGTCAGTTTGGAGATCTAAATCTCATACAGACGCATTTTTGTGCCTCCGCGCCGACAGTAGCAGGAGCAATAGCCAGAGGATTTGGTTTTGAGGTTGTACGTTGGCCCAATTCTTGTGAAAGCGATAACTCAGGAAGAACGCCTTGAAAGAATTTCTTCAAATTTGGCGCAAACGTCGACTTGAACTCAAGGATAAAGTGGTTAGAATCTGGTAGCCAAAGGTCAAAGTCACTGTGACCTCACAAAACACCACAGCAATTACTCAAGAATTCATACGACAATTACGATATAACTTCACACAACTGTAAGATGTAATGATGCAGTGACGACAATATATATCCAAAAGGTCAAAAGTCAGCTTTAAATTAATGTCATAAACTTCTGCAAGAAATGTTCAGACTGTTATTCAACCCCTTAACTCACGAACAGCAGCTTGTGGTTATAAACCACACTGATGAGAGCAACGAGCTGCAGGATGCTGAAACCCTCTGTAGAGCTAAAGGGTTTGTGATCGTCCTCTGTGCATTTGTCACTACAAACAACACTTTTCACATCACACGTAATCATTAAATTCATTGTTAATATGAATATATTTATTAGTGCACCTGTAATCCTTCCTTTATATAAATAATCAAGCCACTTTTCTCCTGTGTTGTTCCCATTAACGCCTGTTTAATCCCCTTAAACTCCCTTTGAAGCACATTACTGCAGTGCGTCCTGTCACTGTCAACACAGTAAGAGCGTAATGATTTGCTTTGTAATCCTGTCATCTCGTCACGCGTACGTGTTCCCCCTCCCTGTTTGTGTCAGCTCGCGTATAGTCTCTCTGAGGTATTCTGTCTTCGTGTTCCTCCCTCCCACTTGTCGTTAGCATACACATTTTGACTATAATACTCATGAAGGAGTAAAATAGAGCAGAGGAAAACGTGTGAATGTGTTGGATTTTACATGATTTTACATGCGGGTACGTTCCTGGTCCCTGCTCGTCATTACGAAGTTTTCTCAGGTCCAGTTGAAAATCCTGCTCTTCTGATCAAACAGCGCCACCGCTTCAAACCCCCACTAATGCTATTTTCATGACAGCATGCTATACTCATTGGATCGATTCCCATGTGCGAGAGGCAAAGCGCACACACACACACACATCACACATTTATTACACATTTATCTATTTCAGCGCTTTTGGACAGAAGAGAACACAAATGTCCTCGTGTGTGTGCGTGCAAGAGAGAGATGGGGTGCATTCGGGGGTACTGTAGGGACTTGGCAGTGGCATCCTAAAACATTCCTCTCTCTCTCTCTCTCCCTCTCTTTCTCTCTCTCTCTCTCTTTCTCTCTCACACACACACCTTCCTCACTGCAAATCTCTTTTATCATCAGGTTCCCAGAGACTGGGACTTTGTATTTCTGTGTGTGTGTGTGTGTGAGTGTGTGAGAGAGAGACACAGTGTCCCTCCCTCTCTGCCAAAGACAGTGAAAGGCCAGGTTGTGTACAGTCAGTAGGAGTACATAGTTTTGTGATTCGAGGCTGCATGTGTGTATAGGTTACGTGTGGGTGGGTTGTTTTCGAGAGAGTAACAGAGCTTGTTAAGTGGGAGGGTCACGGCAGCACCATCACCTCGCAAGCATGCCTCCGCCGGCCGTCTAATGGTGTAAGAGAAGGTTACTTCTCCTCTTCTTGTCTATTAACGGATAATAACAGGGACAGAGGGAGACGGTGACCTAGTTTCTTTATCTTCCAGTACCTACGTAGTGTGCTCTTGTCTCGCAGGCCCATTGTGAATGTTCCCACCCAGGCTCCCTTAAAACATCAGGGACCGTCTGTGTCTGAGTTATCATCTCAGAGATCACATTTGAGACTGGGCATGTTCCAAAGCCACATCTCACAACTGACAGAAAGGAAGGTTTTAAAGACACCAAGTACACTGAATCGATCAATTGTGACTTTTTTAATATAATTAAAGATACCTGCAGATTTTGTGTGGAGACTTGTACGATTTAGTGCCGTCTCATGGTGTGGTCTGAACACCCATCGGTTCACACTCGCCCACGGCGCCTGAGAAAAACGTGGAAACTGGGAAGGTCTTCTCTAGAAAGCAGTGTTTGGTTTTTGCTACTGTAGAAACATGGCGGTGCGACGTGGCGGTCTCCTTGGAAGAGGACCTGTTCCCTCTGTAGATACCCTTTGTACTGAATCAAGAGCTTCATTTGTTCTTCATTTGTCATTAGTTGCTGTTTACACGCTGTATATCACAGGGTTGCAGAAACAAAATTATCTCTCTGACATTACATCAAGGGAAAACAAGTGGCAGCTATTAATGACTGACTAAATAGATCTTAATGTTGTATTTTCCTCTCCTACTTCCACAGAGCCTGACTTGCTTTTTCTGTTTCTATCCTTTGAGCTAAGATAAGCTGCTGGTTGTAGCCTTATATTTAAGGGACTGATACGAGAGCTGGGTCAAAATCAAAGAATGGGCGGAATTTAATGGATGAGTGCAATTTCTTACTTAGAGCAACAAAAACTCTTGAAGCAGGAAGAAGGATTCAGCTTCATTTTAAAAAAATAGAATTACCGCCCCAGAGTTATACGCCTCTGTGCATCCGTCAAGCTGCTGTTCCAGAGCTTTGGTGTTCAATAATGGTCAGAACATTTTTTTTGCAGAATATTATGTGGTCGCAGTGCATTTAACCTCTGACCTTTTGGAAATCAAACGTGAACTTATAACTCATCACTTTATCCTGTAAGACATTTGTGTGTGAAATTCGATTGTAATTATCGTACAAATTCTTAATTTAAGGCCGAAATTGTATTTTGTTAGGCTGCAATAAACTTGAGTGATTAGCTGGTGAACATAGTGGAGCGTTTAGCAGCTAAAGAGCCAGATATTACCCCCAGGAGTTCAAGAACAAAACAGAAATAAATCAGATTGAATGTTAGCAACTACAGAGGAATACTAATGCTGCTCCTCGTCTGCTGGACTTCTTTATACATCCCATCTCCACTTTTCTTAATTTGGCCTAAATGCTGTGTTGCCTAGCTACAATTAAATGCTAGCTTCAGTCGATTTCACCAGCTAATTGTGCGGCATAATGAGAGACTTCAGGCATATTTTATGACCATTGTTATGCTGTGAAAGAGTCCGAGACTCAAGTCCCAGCAAGTTGGAAAAAAAACTCGAGCAAGAGAATTATGTTGATACACCTGAAGACAGCCGGACAGTGTGACAGTGTGACGGCTTCTTAGGCATGACTTGCAAACTGAGTGAGGGAATTGACTTATTGTGGAGGTCTGCCACCACAGACAGACAGACAGACAGACAGACAGACAGACAGACAGACAGAGACTTTCAGTAAGCTTTCATAAATTTGGCTAGAATGGGGAAGATGAGGATATTTCAGACGACTCTGTACATTTTGTGGCTTTGTGTATGATGCTTGACTAGTGGAGCGAAGAGGACCTGCACACTAGTGAGCACCAGCCACACTACATCTCGCTTCCTCAAAAGATTTAGAGAGAAACCTGCCGCAAGGAGACACAATTCACTGAGAGACGCCCACAACCTGAAGCCAAGTGTTCTGCAAGCAGGAATGCAGCACGTAGGACTTCTGCAGTGGCTGAACAGTTTTTCGCCCCATGGCAAACTGGAACTCAGAATACAGCGCAGCAGTGACATGGGACTCGGTTTACATCTCACTTTCCCTCAGTCTGGACTAAATTAACAAGACAGTCCACTCATTTTCAAAAATACATGAGATTTGTGATGCATGACTGACCGACATGACGGAGTTTTATCTGTTTTTATTTTTCTATATATATTGTATAAATATAAATGAATTGAATTAATGACTACATGGGTGTAAGTTTCACTTTCTGTTTAGTTTGGTTGTTTTGTGATGACTGGCTCTCTCTCTGTCTGAGGTCACGCTCATGTGCGAAGCATTTCCTGCGCATCAAGACTCATTTGTGTGTTTGCAGGTCGTAAGGATAAAAAGAGAGCGAAGGATTATACATGAATCAAAGCTTGCGTGATTTTTAAACATGTGTCCGACGTCACAGAAAACAAACTTCTTGCAGTGAGAGATGATTTAGGCTCAGGGAATGGATGATGGTTCCCAACAAATTAGCGTTGAATATTAAATGTTAAATGGTCTCCCGCCACTATTTTTCACAATTATTATGCAAACTCATGCACGCAAAGTATTGCAGGCCACATGTTTGTATGCAACCAGCCACACATACACACTGAGAGAGGCAGTCCAGAACCTGTGAGGACCTGCTTCAGCTGAGGAATGCAACAAAGTGATTAAGCCAAGAAAAAAAGCTATTCATTCAGAGCCCCTTTCCGCTCACACACACACACACACACACACACACACACAAATAAACAAACAAAAAACCTGAGTGGAATGTATTTGCATGTCACTGGGAGAAGTGTCCACTGTGTGCACAATGCACATGAACACAACTGTGTATATTTATTAGCTCTCTCTCTCTCTCTCTCTCTCTCTCTCTCTCTCTCTCTCTCTCTCTCTCTCTCTCTCTCTCTCTCTCTCTCTCTCTCTCTCTCTCTCTCTCTCTCTCTCTCTCTCTCTCTCTCTCTCTCTCTCTCTCTCTCTCTCACACATCACACACACACACACGTTATGGTTGATTGCTAATTGATCTGGCTCTCGTCCACCCTCTCAAAATGAAAAGCGTCAGTCCCAGTCAATATGGCGCTCTCTCTCTCTCTCTCTCTCAATTAGAAAGCTGACTATAAGTGAGCACATGAATGTTCGTGTGTAGTTGGGTGCGTGTGTGTATTACACTTCAACAATAACAGTTTTGGTCTGTGTGTGTGTGTGTGTTTGTAGGTGTAAAGATTGGCACAGCTTTTCGGTCCGTCTCAGTGGGGCAAAATTGACCTGGAGAGAGTTCTTTGTGTTTTTCTTTCACCTGATGCAACAGTTGCTATCTGCAGACGTTTGGCGTCCCACCGAGAGTCACACAGTCAATAATGACCTGAACGGACGGGGAGCGGCGGTGAAAACAAAGAGGAGGGAAAACTCTGCAGGTAGACAATGTCAACTGGTAAACAATGTCAAGAGTTATGACTGTCTTTGAGGTTTAAACTCCTTAACCCCTCGGCAACATAAACGTGTCCATCTGTGAGTCCTTTTTTGTGTGAAGGAGAGAGTGAGGATGCCAGCTCATTACCCGGCAGCCAAGTAAACAATGTCAAAGAGTTACGATTGTGCTAAGTCTGAATCTCATTTACTCTCAAGCTCTTCGGCTGAGGACGCATGAATCCTTTCTGCTGAGCTGCTCAATAAAACATGCCTTAAATCAAGTTAAAATGTCACTAATATGCAGTAAATTAGTGCATCAGCCAAAAAAAAAGAAGAAAAAAACTGCCTGGATTTTGTTGCACTGCAGAGAATGTGCTTGTGTGTGTGTGAACAGGAGTGTCGAGTTCATTTCAATTATGAGAGCAGAATAGGGGAATAATATCATATCAAAAAACAATGAAGAAATGGCATCATTAGCAAACACATTGTGGCTGTAATTTACATTTAAATATGAATCAAGTGAAAATCTCCCAAGCCAACGTTTTCAGCTGGTCTGCTGTTGAAGAGAAACGTATGAATGACTGGTGAGGAGACAATAAAAACAAAACTCATCGTGTCACTTTTGTTAAATACATGATTTATGTGCACCGTTTGTTAAAAACTAAGCTTTATCATTCTGAGTGACAGTACAGTAGCTGCCGAAGGCATCAGAGTATTCTACATATCATTGCAGCTCCTCTCCACCCGAGGTTATCAGTAAGTGCTGGATTCTTGTCTGAACAAAAGTGTTACATTGCCTCCACTATCATTTAGTATCAACAAAACACATGATATTTCTTCTAGAGGGTGGTAGGATTACAACGTGTAAATCATTGCTCACAGTGGGTGAATGTGTGTGTGTGTGAAGGGCCACTGGTAATGTAAGGAATCTCTGCGCTCACAACCAAAAGTAAAGTAGCCATTATAGAAGTCACGCTGTTGCTCCATACGCATCCCTGCGATTAATCCCTTTCTAAATTCAGTCATCTGAAGGCACGAGGAAAGGACCTGGCCGCCAGCCATGTCAGAGACAGTGCTGCGTACAGATCTGATCTGCTGCGTAACATCCAAAAAGATAATGAGCTGCACTGACTACTGCAGGATTTAAGACTCCTATGATGGCTACATCGCTATAATGCAAGATAAATAATAGTTCATGGGGTGACTGTGGCACCATTTGATTTTCTTAGTTTTCAATATAAACTGTCTTTGCTGTCTGGCTGAGTGTTATAGTTTCAGGTTTTCATTTATTTTTTCTGATTTAAGTTGACAAGTCAGGAAACCGATTACCTCACAATTACCCAGTAAAGTAGACGATTAAATTTAAGTTGTACGAGCTAAAAAGTTTTAACAACTTAAAATGATTAGTCTTGAAGTAATCGGTTTCCTCAGGTTTTTTAAAGTAAAGTCACTAAAGTCAGATTTTACAGTGTTGCCTCTCTTCATGTGCCATGTTGTGATTCACTTCCTGTCTTTGTCCGTTTTCCCGCTTGTTTTCTGTACAACTTGTGTCACTTAGTTAATTAGACTCTAGTGTATTTCGTCCATGTGTTTCCCTCTTTGAGTTGTCAGATAGGCAACGTGTTTAGTCCTTTGTGATCATCCCTGCCTGTGTTCCCCGTGCAATTCTGATTTGATCTTAGTTTAGTTCTTTTATTTCGCTTTTTGTTCTTGGATTTCTGCCTCAGTTTTTTGTTGCCTGGTTTTCAGCATTACGTCATTAAAGCTCACTTTTTGTTTTTTCCACCTTGCCTGCCTGGTGTCCAGCAGTTGGCTTCAGCTTTGAAACATAACACTGAGAGTTAGATGAGAAGATCAATACCACTCTGATATCTGTCTGTTAAATATAAGGCTGTAGCCTGTAGCTGGTTAGCTTAGCATAAACAATGGAAACAGGGAAAAGGCTAACCTGGATCTGTACAAATGTAACAAAATCCACCTAACAGGGGCTCTTAAGTCCTCTAATTAACACATCACGTCCGACCAGTTTAATCTGTACGAAAACCAAAGTGTAAAAATCTCATGGTATCTTCTATTTTTTTGATTGGTGATTCTATACATGCAGTTTTTATTTTATGTCCTGGTGACCACTGCATGCGAAGTAAGGGTAATCTCATTCATTTCAGATTGGGGCCTGGTCTTGTTAGCCCAAAATAACTGCCCTGGGCCAATACCAAGAGGGCTATTTCGTGGACAGGATGATGACCGTGTTTATGCTAACCGAGGTTGAGCAGTTGCTTAAAATCCCATGTGTTGTTTTAGTGAAAAATTAAGTCTGAGATAGTTTCAAAACATTATCTTATGTTCACTTTCAGATCTGTTTACAGACTGCTCTGGCTTAATTAGCCTATTGGCCCAGTACAGAATACAAAAATGAAGAAGAACCTGTTAATTAATGAGCTCTGAAGGTGACTGTAGGTGGATTTTGTTACCTTTGGACAGAGCTGGGGTAGACGCTTGTTTCTCTGTATGACCAGTCATTTAGCAAAGCTAAGCTAACCGGCTCATGGCTAGACCTTCATATGTAACAGACAGTCATCTAATTAACAGGCGATTTAACTTTTTCACCAGTTTGATGTGAGTTTTTTTCTTGTTTTTGAGTAATAAACACTTCATGGAATTTAAATATGATTTAAAAATCCGAATGCCTGAGTTTATTTTATTAAAATTTTAAGCCAATTCTTTTTTCGTTGTTGTATTTGAGGCATTAGAACTGACTCCAGATCACTGTCATAATCAGTCAAACTTTGAAATACTTTGACCTCACAGATGGTCACCGTATGCAACCTGTTAAAAGAATACTGTGACATTTTAGATCTGAGTCAGCCGTCACTTTGTGGCCGACTGTGCCTCTCGGTCTAATGATGAATGCTGACGTTGGTAACAAGACATTTCAGGGAACACTAACAAAGACAAATGCGTAAAGTTTGTCCACAGTGTCGAGTGTTGGGTGAAGAGAAATGGCCGGGTGAAATTCAGAATGTCCTTTCAGAGCTAATGGTGAATAAATTATATGATTGGTAAATGGAAGGCAGTTTGACATTACATTTTGATTGAATTAAAAGTGAATTCATCTCAACCGTGCTGCACATGTCCAGTCCTTCCAATCCTGGACGTGACAGTAATGCCCAATCGGCTCCTTTAAAAGGTCTGTCATATGTCATCTCTCCTCTTCTAGTCCAGTACATGTCTTCTTCTGTGGTTCTTCAGTCAACACTTTAGTCCATGCAGCCCTTAAAGGGAGGGTTTATCCCAAAGAAATCTGTCCCTTTCACTCAAAGCAGAACCAGTCTGGATTGGTTTTCTCCTTTAACTTGTAGCTGAAGACCCCAAAAAGGTCGACTTCCACATAGAGGCTACATTCACTCAGCTTGGGTCCCCGACTGAAGGAGTCTTGACGTGTTGTACTGCATGCGGGCTGCAGAGAGGTGGAAAAACAAGGTGGATTTCTGTTTTCAAAGGAGATGAAATGTCCCTTTAGACAGGTCAGGCCACCAGACCCAGGCGGGCGATCTTAGCGGAGAGGAAGGAGTGGAGGATGAAGACGATGGGCTTCGGACACGAGTGGAGGTCCAGTTGCTGGAGGAGAAAAAGGGAAAACAACGGAATTAAAAAGTAGAACAAGATAGAATAATGCAGAACATGACTGGGGTATAGAGGCGAGAATATAATTAAAAGATGTGAGAATTCATTAAAGCGCGCGGGATGACAGAGAGAGGAAGTGGCAGGGGAGGCAATGAAAAAGAAAAAAGAGATTGTAAAGCACATAAATCCATAGAAATATATTCAAAACTAACTACACAGTCAACACAGTCCCCCATGAGGCCGGGATTAGACAGTCGTAGCTGAAGCTAAGAGCTGTACACACACAAACACCACATCAGTGTGAACAAAGCTCTGTTCATAGCCTGAATAAACAGTGGGTGATTTCACTGGTGCTATGACTCACATCCTTTTCCTGAGGCCTATAGGGAGATTTAACCTATAAATTCACACACAAACTACTGTTTAGTTGGTCAGATTTAACACGGAGGAAGTTTTAGAGGCTGCCTCCCGTCAAGCAAAGCCAGGGCGATGAAATATGAGCAGAGCTGCACGTCATTACTGCTCCACAAGGTCCTTAGTTTGACAAAAGTTGGATTTTCAGTAGTTGGGATAATTATTTAGCCGTGCTGAGGCGATGTCAGTTGTCCTGCCACTGTAGTCCACACTGAAATGTTACAGCTATTGGATGGCTGTCATGATATTTGGTACAGATAGCCATGGAAGTTGACGGATGAATCCTAAATACTCTGAAGAGCCCATGATGTCCCCTCTATCACCCCCAGCTGGTTGGCATTTTTTCAAATAAGTCTATTAAACACCAGCCATGCACAAAAAAGAAAAATTAAAAATTAAACACAAGATGAGAGGAGACAATTTATGCCAGATTTCACTTGAACATCTGCGTTTCTTGGGCAGGTGCACGCAGAACATCACCAGACACTAAAAACATTCTTTTACATAACTTCTATCTCACTGACAATTATACAGACGGAGACCACAATCACTCAGCACAACAATACAATTAAAATCCATTGCAATTACAACTCTGAATCACTGTCAAATCAACTCGACTCGTTGCTTGATACAATTCATTTTGCACCGCACGAAAAAGAAAGAAGTCTGTTTAAGTTTAGCTGGACGCATATTCCAATGTTTGATGGCTGTAAATGAAAAAGAAAAACAGATTGCGCAGAGTTAGTCTGTCGCAGTGGGATGTTTATGTCCGGGTCGAGAGCAGGTCAGGAGGTTCTGATCATTTGCTGAAAAGAGCTCCTCAGCTAATAGTTGTTGAGTGACATACAAATACTCAGTGGATTGCGATGTAATTTGGTACAGGTACTCTCGACTCCACAGGATGAACTGTAATAACTTCAGTAAGCCCTACATTTTTCATCCGCCGCCATCATCATGTCAAAATTGGATCCGGATGTTTGAGGGACGGGGACAGAAAAAGGTAAAAAGGGCACAGGCTGTAGGTGGAGGGGGGGCAGGAGCACGCAGAAAGGGTACTTAAAGGGCAACTTAGAGGGCACTTTATCATGTTTTCTCCGCGAGAAGGACACCTCACCTTTTATCTACCACAGAGGCGTCCAAGAGGGCACTTTAGCAGCATTCTTTTTTTAAAGATGGGGCCAACCAGTGTGCAAAAATAAGTCATTTTCATCAACCCCAGTTGTCCTTTGTGTTCAGTGCTAATCACCAAATATTATATAACATTTTTTTTTCACATGCACACAAGGTGGACATCATTTCACAAGCTCAAAATATGAATGACCCTTATTTGCTCCCATAGATTCGAGCATTTAGTTATTATCTAGCACAAAGCACCACTGTGCCAGAGTGTAGTGGACTCTTGATGTTTGTTTTCCAAGCCACAATCAATGGTTTGGCTCGGCCCGTGCTCCATAATACATTTTCTGTACGGGGTAGATAAGCTGTCAATTGCTGTGAGAAAATTAGACATACATAGTCCCTGCCAAGTAATGACAGTATAGTCAACAATTTGAAAGAAGCCCAGCTGATTCCACTTTCAAATGCTGAGCTAATGAGCCATCAGCCACATCCACAAGTGCCTTGGGACCTTCATAAAGCCTCCTCTGTGGCTGTGCTGGGCTCCAGAAATGCTACAGAAACCGAAATCTGTTCTGCGAAGGTAGCCAACAGAGGGTTTGGAATCAAAGCACCAAAGTCTTTGCTCACTTGCCTTCAGCATAATCTGAGCAGTCAGACATGAGTGTATCTGACAGAAGATTTACACGGAGCTGTATGTGGATGGTTACACAGATTTAACACGTCTCAGTTTTAAATTTTCTGACTCCACTAAGCCAGGAGAGTAAATATTTTAGTTTTTCTGTCACTTTATTTTCCCCGCATACAGTAAATCACAGCGCTACAGCGTTATGAATGATGAAACATCAGTTTTTCTGGGGAAAAACAGCTTTTATAAGTGTCAAGGGAAGGTAATAAAAATGCTACTAGAGCTCATCCTCCTGACACCAACATTGATATTCATAACATGAGTGTCAAACAAGATCATATGAGAGAGGCTGGCAGTGTTTGTACTTCAGGTACACACAGCAACTGGTCCTGATTACTTCCTGAAACACGGGCCAACTGGACCTCCGCACAGTGAGCTGCAGAGCGGTGTGAACAGATTAAAACTCTTACAGTGAGTGACAGGCTATTTTTAAAGAAAACAGGCCTCTCGAACACTCACACGTACGCGTGAAGTTCATTTTAATTCGGGAGGTTGTTTCGTGATGAAGTGCTGTAATCTACTTTCTGCTGTACCGCTCTCTCTTCCTCCAGTTTGTGTTTTGCTTCATTTCCCAGAAGGCCCGCTGAAGTCCCCTGAGAGTGGGTATGAACTTGTTTCTATTTACTGCGAGCTGTACATGACCACAGCAAAGTCAGCTAGATGCAGAAGCCAGTTTTTCTCCCCCTGTCAATCGTTGATCGAGAAACAAACACTAAAGAAAGTTTACAGACTATCTTAAAGAAGTACATTTTAAATCAGCTCCCCCTGAAACGAGAAATGATTGAGTGAACAATTCCAAAACCACTCACAATCTCCCCCTCCTTCCCTCCGAAGTCGAGGAGGAGCATGCGGACTCCGTCATCTGAGGACATCTTTAGTTTCTCGTAGGGGTAGGAGAGGAGCACCCGGGGCCTGGTGGGTGTCTGAGCTTCCCTCTCCTCCCCGCTCTCCCGCTCTCCCAGCGTGGGGTCAGCCAGCACAGAGAAGCCCTGCTCGTAGTGAATCACCAGCCGGCACTCCTGACCCCGGTATAGACAACCTGGAAGATAAATGGATAAGATAATTTCATTTTTGACTTTTAGCTAATAAGATGCTCATGAACAAATCATCTTGTTTTCTCATTTTTCATCGTATTAATGACATTTGGCTGACAGAAATAAGAGTTAAAGAGCTGGTGCGTGTGCTATAAAATAAGAAATTATCCTTGAGAGGTCTGAATCACAGATGTTTATGTGTGTCTCTAAATGCATATTGTTATTTCATCCCTGTCCTTGGAAAACCCCTGCTCTCCCCTTACTTTTAGGGAAGATCTTCTTTTGTCTAATGACTTAAGTGCCGAGTGATGGCTTGTTTTGGAAGGGCAGGGCCGTTCGGTATGATTAATGTGTTATGTTTCTATGTTGGATGTTTGTGCAGAGTGCTCAGAAAAGACGAATGGCACTGACGCAGTCTCTGTTTCGGCTTATTTAACTGACGCAGGTGATCATGTGGTCGGTCCAGCAATAATAACTGTGCTCCTCTGTTCTGCATTACATGAGACAGCTCTTCTCACATGTCAAACAAAAGCATTAATAGCTATTATTTTAGTAGGAATCTATTACAGTTAGCTCAGAAATGTGAATATTGAACTTTTGCCCTATTATGAGTATACTGTACTATATTAGTGCTTCCAATTACCTCATTTTATTATGTTGGAATTGCTGTTATCGACTATTGTGATGACATTCTTGGCTATTTTCACTGTTTAAACTGTTCAAAAGGGACTTAATCTCTCAGTTACCAGAAAGTTCAGTATATTTATTAGGTTAAATAATGATATGCTAAAGATATAACAATAAATCCCTCCTTCATAGAAGCTATAGTGTTTGGTGTTTACAGATTTGAGATGTCGTTTCAACTTCTTTGTCCTTATGCAGGCTGTGGTTTGTGGTGCTGTGGAATTGTACTGCCTTTAACTGAGATTAGGGCTGTCGTGATATACTGGCATTGACGAAAGCGTGATATTTATATATGAAATATTGATATCATGTTAATAATACACATGTGATCATAATGTCTGCATAGTGCAGCACCACTTCCCATCCTTTCTGTTTCTTCCTGTGCACCTAAACGCTCACTGCCACCCACCATGGAACAGAAAAAGGAGGAAGAGGACGCAGCAACTAACTAGCTGAATCTAACACAGTCTGTGGCAGCTGCTGCCACGCAAAGTTTAACAACTGTTAACAAAATGTTAGAGGAGACGACAAACAAGAGCGAGATACTCTGCCCACACCTGAAAAAAAGTCTTTTTTTTTCTCGCAGGTTTTTTGGATTCTGGAAATGATCTATAGAGGTTGCAATTAAATAATCATAATCATCTCAATTATTATAATGACATTTTTTGGGCATGATTATCGTGTTGTAAAAATATGCCATTGTGACAGCCCTGACTGAGCCCAGTCACTGAGTTCATTCACATATAAAGTGGCAATTCAGTAAAGTTTTTTTTTATCTTCTTCTTAAAATACGTTGTGTAGTTCTGTCATGTTTTCAATAATGACAGCTGCTTTCAGGTTAATACGTCAGTTTTCTATCAAAGTGAGTCAGAGTCTGTTCTATCTCGTGCGTCTCAAGTCTCTCATGAGTGTTGGTTGTAACATCCCTTTTCAACAGAGTAATGTAACTAACAGGATTTTGGACTTGCTACTGGTAATATAATTACATTCACTGTGTTTATTGTACTTTTTTTTTTTTAAAGAATTCATCCACACCTGAAGTGGCTTGTGCGGAAGAATTTCCTGTCACCGAAAGTCGACAGTTGACATGGTTGAGGAGTCAGACGCCATGTTTTCAAAGCGGGCATGGCTCCATGAACAGCCAAGACATGTGCCTTCATTCGTCTTTACAACAACGCCCACCACTGAATTTATTACCAACTGCAATAAACTTGATCTGATTTAATTACCCGTTATAAAACAACGTGATCCATTTTATAATGATAAATCAAACTTCTGCAGTGATTTTGATTCAAGAACTGCAATCAGTGATGCATCATGTAGTACATTATTACTTTTAAAAGCCATTTATTACATTTTGAAAGCAACTTGCCAAACACTGTCTGTTACATTTCAGCGACAGACTCCCGTCTTCACACGGAGACCAACCTGCTGAAAGTGTCATTTATCCGTCGTACATCATTCCTCATCCCTTTCTCTCCCGCTCTCTCTTCACAGCGTGTGTCTGGCAGAAAGCGGAGTCTACTATCTTTATCTTCTCTCTCAATTTGCCCGCCACTTTCCTCTGCTGTAATGACAAACCTGTCTCGTCTCCACGCAGTGTGATCTAGCTGCATTTAGTCTTATTTTTCAGTGTCTTGACAGCGAGAGTTCCCTCGCTCTCCCCCCTCCCCCTCCACCCCCAGGCAGACATGAAGGCTTCGTGCTGAAAACTTCATTTACAGCATAAGCCTCTCTCTCTGGACGACATCTGATCCACCGAGCGGCGTGTTTGTGTGACACAGGGAGCGAGGAGAGAGTTGTTATCTTTCCATTGTTTGCTGACAGCCTGAGCAGGATGTGTGTGTGTGCATGTACAGGGAGGGGAGTGTGTGTGTGTGTGTGTTTGCATGTTGATGTCAGCGAGAGTGTGTTTGATGTGTGGGTGTGAAAGAGAGATGGAGATGCATATATGAGCGTGTGTCTTCTCTCTCTGTGGGGCTGCAGAATACCTATGGAAGGCTGTTTACATATATGTACGTGTGTGTGTGTGTGTGTGTGTGTTGTCGCATGCTTCGGTCTCTTTTGTCCGACTGTCAACAGACGGATTCTCTGACTACCTAACCACGTCATCAATCAAACCACGCTAATCACCCTATACACACCTAAATCCCTTCCTTGTTCGTCTCTTTATCTGGAGGCGATTATGAAAGCAAATGTGTACACAGTAGCGCACACACACACACACACCCCTCAGGCTATGGTCAAACGCGGTTGGCAAATAATTCTTGTGAGTTTAATTTACTCTGCACAGAGAAGCAGATGGATGCGTTTTTTCTGCACAACAACGTAATCAAGTCATAGAGACGCACGTTAAGTTGATGTTAATTTCCTGTGATTGTTTGGATTTTTTTGGCATCTGATCGCGTTCTACATTTTTTAAACATTAACAAGATCACCTGACATCATTTTCTCAATGTGGTTCAACTGGAACAAAATAATGAAAACGCTCAAGAAATGCACTTAATCACAATCACAGCTCCAAAGGTGTCTTTTATTAGATCGACTGCCAACAAGCGGCAGCTGCCGGCTGTAAAAGAGGTATTTTAAAGGTCCCTTAATGTAGAAAGTGAGTTTTCCCATGTCTCTTTTTAATGATAAAGCAGGTCTAGGTGCAACGTATATAAAAACTGTGAAAGTATCAAAAAGCTCAGCCCACAGAGGAATGAACACGGCCCTTATTCAGAGACCCTGCATCTAAATGAGCTGCCAGGACGAGCACATTTACTCAAGTACTGTACTCAAGTACAATTGAGAGGTACTTACTCGAGTATTTTTATTTTCTGCTATTTTATACTGCAACAACACTAAAGTTTGGAGGCAAATATTTTACTTTTACTCCACTACATTTATTTGTTCATTTTACTAGTTACTGGATTGCAGATTACATGCTGCATCAGAACCAAAGTATAACATTTTGAATTTAAATTTATTTTATCAACATTAAAAAAACAACAAACAAAAAAATGTTTCAGATAATGAAAGAAAAATGTTGATATCAGATCTGACGTATAGTCTACACTTTATACATGCACAACACTGGTGACGTCACAACTGTCCGTGCACCCGGCGTCGCTCTAACGGCAAAAACACCAGCAGATGCAGATGCTGATGCCTGCTCGGGCCTGTGAGAGCCGACCAATCTGAGCCCACCTTATTGCTGTCTTATATTATCCAATTATAAATGGAGCATAGCTTACATCATCATCATCATCATCAGCTACTTCAGTCAGACTCTCAGCTGACTTGTAATGCCACATCTTATTAATGCAGCTGTACCAGCCTAACACTTGGCACTATTAATCTTCTGATATTTCATGCAAATGATGTTGGCTATTCCAGCTCTCTCTGACACCTCTTCTTCCTCCTTTTGGGCTGTATTTGATTAATTCAACATTCACAAATCTGTTTTATGAGGGGGGCTTAAAGGCAAGGGGACACTCCATCAGACCTAGTTCTTATGACACGCTGTCCAACAAGGTAATGGAAGTCAAGTGTCGATAGGCTATGCATGAAGGTAGAGTAAAAAGCCAGCTTTGAAAAAGCCTGACTAATCCAAAAGGTGTTCACAGGACAGAGGTCTCTGAAGCCGTTTTGATGGAGAAGCAGTTGTGATGGAGCATACTGTCCCCTCTTGTCCCAGTTCCCCTGGCAAAAATCCTCGTTGCTGCTCCGATTTTCTGAGACAGCCCACAAAGAGCGGAGCATTTTTCACCAAATCTCACTGTATAACTATCTTCTATAAAAGGACAATTTCTTGAAGCGCTTCTGACTGAGTAGCTTTTCTTTGTCGAACACAGATAAACTGCTTTTCAAAGAGATGGGAATCTGTCTCAAGTCGGGCTGTTATAGGAATACGATTAATCATCTTGCAGCCTTGTATAAACCATTTTTGCACAAGTGCTTGCGATGCTGATTTAGCATCCTTGAAGGTTTAGGTTCTTTTTCTTTTTAATGAAGTGTCTTCCTTATTTTGTCCAACCCCTCATTATGTGTTTGAACAGGAAAAAATGTAACAGAACGTATTAATAATTTCTTGTAGTATACAATAATTTACATTTTTTTACATAACGAAGCTACAGAGGAAACGTTGGCTTCAAACCACACTGATCAGGTGAGGTGTCGGGACCTACGGGAGGCGGTGCTGGTGTTGGTTTAAGACTCTTTTTTTGTGCCAACAGCAGAGCAGAATATTACAGTGATTTCTCCTGTCTTTATCAGCTATAAAACACACTAAACCAACAGGGGCGTGCAACTTCAGGAAGTAATGTTGATAAGAAAGACACTGAATCAAACAGAGAAATGAGGCGCGCACATACACACAAAGAATCAAACACACAGTGTAATATCCCTTGAACCCTGAAGACATCCCATTCACGATGAAAAATGACTCTCATAATGTGTAATATCATTCTAATGATGTATAAACAATCTGGCAGGACAAACGTCTCCCTAATGGCACAACAGTTGTAAATGGGGCAAAGAGTGCCGGGGTCTTTGTTGTGTTCAGGAGCGAAAATTAGACCTGAAACTCTACTCTTCTACCTGAGAGCCTTGATCTGTGGGGCGAGCAGCGTTTCCCACCAGAATACACACACATACACACACACATACGCGCAGAGAAAGGGGCTTTTCAGGCTGCAACAAAAGCCCTTCTCTCTGCCTGATGGAGAGTGGAAAAGACAGAGGGAGGGAAAGGAGGGGCGGAGAGTGATAACACAGAGAGGAACTAAATGAATGAGGGACGGGGAGACAGAGAGAGGAGGGAGACACAAACTGCTGTTACCATCACAACAGGTCGAAACGCTAAAAGGTTATTACAGGGCAGCACCTCTGCGCTCGCCGTCATTTGTTTTCAGATGACATTAGCGGCGGGTAAAATACTTTTTTTTTTTAAAACCGCATCCCACTGCGCTAAACTTCAGCTGTCACAGTGGGTAACTGGGTTAATTTTCCGCAGCCACTGAGGTAGAATTGCTTTTTTGAGTCATTAGGCTGTTTACCTTTTCATTAAGGAGCCCCAGTCGACCTCACAGACAATTTAACAAGTTTTACAGCTGTCACCTTTGACAGCAACATTAACAAGAAGGCTGTGGGTGCGCAGGAGGTGATGGGACTACTGATGATAAACACAAACCTGAAGCTGGTTGTGAAATGATGATCTTAATCCGTTTTTCAAAGTTTATTCTTGACCTTTGGCCACAGCAGTTGATAAAACAATGTCAACACAAGGTCAACACAGTAGCTGTCCTTGGGCTCTCAATCAGCTGGTTAATGTGGTGTTTGCACATGTTAAAGGAAGACGTGTTAGTGAGCTTTGGAGGTGCTGGGAGATATTTGGATACCACCAGGCTAACTGTCTACTACCCAAGCTCAGCTAGCCTGTTGGTCAGCATTTGGAACAGGTCGTGGAAAGTGTCGTGGTAGACAAACAAAATTCTCATTCTCATTCCTGACTCCTTATGTCTGTTGGGTTGATCTGTTATCTTGCTGATGCCGGTGGTTCAAACACAGCTTTAAAGGCCCAATACTGGTGCTTTGGGTTGGTAGGCTGGGTCATCCACCAACCGAAAGCATCAGTATTTGTTGGTAAAGAAGACCAAAAAATAAATCAACTTTCCTACAAATTGGACCTTTAAAGCAATCATGAACATCTGGAATACCATGATCGATGGGCCAACTCCTGTGAGATGAATCAAAGCACTGGAGCATCTATTAAATGGATCCTTTAGTGAGAGTGTTTTGAATGTTTCTAAAGGGAGCAGATATGCAGTAGACATAAGCAGATGTTGTGACTACATGATGCAGTGCCTTATCCCGCTAACAGCTCAAAGTATCAATATAACCTCTGAAAGGTTTAAGTCACCTTGGACATCATAATAGCAGAAATGACAGCAGGCCAAGTGTCTGCGAAATTTAATTTCAGAGCCGAACAAATTACTTTCCCCTTTAAAATCCCTCGAAGAATGGCCTGCTGCCCGGTGAGTGATACAGGGTTGATCTATCTTCAAAGCAAATCCTTGTCACGAGCCTTGACAGTGAATAAAACATCACAATGATTTATCACAATGTGACAAGGTCAGCTCATCAACTCCTCGGGTGGCCACTGCAGAAAAATGAGGGAATGCACTTTGTATGCACAATCACACTCCTTTCTCTGAGAAGTGTAAATTACTGATCTACTTCCATTACAAGACAGTTACGGCTCGCTGCTAACATCAGTCTGTTTCAGAGAAGTTATGGCTTAGATTTCAGATATGAAATTCAACAGTGCGCAATAAATATTCAAAACTATTCTCGGTTTTCCTCATTATTTTGGCCTATGGCGCCACTATCCTAAATCACCAGCCTATAAAGCTGCTGTAACAAATATTCTCGGCTATAGTGGAGGCACAGCTCTATGAATGATAATCAGTCGATCATATTGTATCCAAATTAAAATATCCCCAAAATCTATTGCAGTGATTGCCACGCGGTCGTACAGACATTCATGGTCCCCAGAGGATGAATGATTTTGCTGAGCCACTGACTTCTAGCACCACCATGGAGTTGAAATGTCTCAACAACTAGTAGATGGATTGTTATTAAATTTCTTGCAGACATCCGTGGCTTGATCAGGATGTGATGACACTGAATCCCCTGACATTTCATCCATTGTAACACTACCATCAGGTCAATATTTCAACTTTAACATTACTTGAAAAACTACTAACAGATCTCATCAGTCTCTGGTGTATTTTAATCCTGTGTTTAATGCTAATTAGCATGTCGCCACACTAAACTAAGATGGTTAACATATCAGACATCAGGCCTATACCTCCTAAACTCTCTCCTAGACCCTGAAAGTGTTCAACAAGACTCTGAGTATTGTTATATTAACAATGGATCAATGTATATGAATTTTACCGCAGCTTTGGAGTTTATTTTTGACACAACAGGTGGCTGTTTTAGGTAAAAAGTGCTTAAAACCCAGAGTGAACTACCTGTAAATGTCATACATCTAAAGTTAGCACAAGTTAGTCTTTAGCTGCTAAATGATGGACAGCTAAAGCAGCAGAAATCCATAAGGTGACAACATTTTTAGTTGAAAGTAGAATCAACATTGGACTTTTATTACTTTAATCAGTTTGTCAGAAATACAACTTCAAATTGAAGCTTATGTTACTGAATCTGCTGGATGTGTTTGTGCTGGTCATAGTTAGTCAGTGATGTGTTTGTGATGCTTATTCTCGCCCCCCTGCAGAGCCAAAACATCTATTTCATTGTACCTCTCCTCAGATGTATGCTGTTTAGGGTTAAACAGGGGTACACGAATAAGAATATAAAGCTGTTGATTTTGCTGCTGCATTCAAGCTATAACACGTCGATACTGAGCAGCATGTTTCAGTCTAGACAGCGTTTTGTCATGGGATTAAATAAGACGTCCCTTTAACATTCCCATTTCCTTACTAACTACTGTGACATTCAATATCAGATTTTTATTAAACACCCCAGAGTGTCGAATTCAAATCAATCACTGCAGACGTGAAACAAGCCTCGTCATGCTAATCACAGCGTGGCATGAACACCTGGATCAGTGGACGCAGACACCATTTAGGAGAGTTTTAACGAGAATTTCGAGCCGATAAATGATGCGGAAAACGCAGCGACAATGAGGAAGTAGTGTCGGGGCCCCGTATCCATTTGCTGCTGGATACCGCTGCTTCATATATGAGTGGAGTCTGAAGTGAAACCTAATTTGGCATGATGTTATCATAGATGGAGAGAGGAGGGAGGCCCAGGGGAGAAGTGCAGTTCCCAGGACATTTTGTGCTTGGAGAGAGACGGAGGCGAAGAGGGAGAGAGAGAGGGAGAGAGGGGTGGGGGGTTATTCTGTTGGAATTCCCTGGACGGCTAATACCCAATGCCAAACAGCACTCGCACACATACATACACAACCTAGAAGAGCATTCCTTTCTATAAATAGCAAGTCCTTTGTCCACATCTTCCATATGGCTGTCAAGCTGTATCACAAACCCTCCTCTATCTCCGTCTATGAGTGGACGTGGGAGCCTGTATGTGCATGTGTGTATACATTTTGCTCTATGCGCTGGATTTAGACTTTTTTTTCGGCTTGCAGGACCTCAGGCCATACTTACCCTTGCAGCCTCCTAAATCTCTGAGGATATGCTTGGCTACAGCAAGCCTGAACACATCTTTGGAAGCATCCAAGAATCGAGAACAGTGACCTGCGCTGCTCACTCCACTCTGTCCACCGCTACATGCTTTCTGTGGGCTCCTGTCTCTGTTTAAAGTGTACTTTAAAATGTGTGTGATGTAGCCCCACTCACTCGTAGTGACTTCTTTGATCATCTCAGCAGAGGAATGACATCCGTTGACTATGTGCCTGGTCCACACTGACAGATCCTTGGTGGTCTCAGCCCGGAACAGGTGAGTCTCGATTCCAAGTCGTGTGCCGGTCCGTGTGGCAAAGAAAAGCTCCGTGCCTGAGTGAGGCGACCCCCGGTCGGGCCCAGAGTGGACCAGCCTACATAAACACATACACACATAAACTGTCATAAAGAAAAGCTCTTGTCATGACAAAGCACCTTGCGGTAAGAAAAGGAATTTCTTGTCATTCTTGTATCCTGTTAGTTTCTTGTTTTTCCCCTTCCTTAGTTTTTTATACTAAACAGTACAAAGCATCTTGTTGTTGACTGATACATCTATACTCTGACATATCAGGAACTGTGCAAAAGTGACTCCAAAAGAAAAAAGGCTAAGTCTCAAATCACTCTCTACTTGCTACCTTTACCTTTCACCTGTTGTGGAATGTGTGTATGAATTATGCCCCCAAAAATTCCCACAATGGAACAATCAAACTACTCTTCATGGCATGCAAACTATTTTATTTAGCCACGCTAGCAGCTGGTCTTCAGGAATAGCAAAGTCAGTCCATGGGTTGGTCTTTTTAACACCTAAGTCCAGACTGAAACACCTCAACAAGTTCGGGATGGATTGCCACGATCACATTTGGTTCATGCACTCATGTTGACCTCAGGCTGTAAAGCTCATTCTAAAGAAAAACAAACTGGAAGGTGGATAAAAGTTCACAGTTTGCTTTGGAGTCATGGTGAAGTAAAGATAGAAAAGGTAGAGGTTGTTTGGTAGGTGCTTTTTTTAATTCATTTTTTTTTTTTTTTTTTACCATATTTAGCGTTGTAGTTTGACCTATTGTACTAGGAATATAATTGTTTTTAAAAGGTGTCAAATTTAGATTACAATCAAAGTCCTGAGAAAACACAATAGTCACCAGAAATAGGTCACACATTTTATGGTGTGTTTGTTTTTGTAATGTTTGCACGTGTGGGAGTGGACCTACCGTGTTGCTAAAAGTGGATAAGTGTGCGCAGGGCTCTGCCAGGCCTCCCTGCCCCGCGGTAGACTGTCAAACAGCAGCAGGTCTTTCTCCGTCACCACCACCAGCACCGGCTTCCAGCTCTGCTTCTCACTCTCCGTCTGCAGCACAAACAGACAATGACACGGGAAAGGTTTATATCCATTCATCCTATTTCTATACCCACTGGTCCTACACGGGGCCATGAGGAGACTTCTCTATTCAGATGGAAACCTTTCAACAACTTTCAAAAAGCGGTCGGTTACGCAGTTTTCATTTTCATAATCAACAGATCCGCAGCTGGAAAAGTTTGAATTTAGCTGATGCATTAATGCATGAAAACCTTCATTAAGATTCTTCAGTGAATCAATGGAGTAACTGAAGAACCAGACAAGGTTCCTCGTATTGTACGCTCATGTTGAATCGAACTAAATCTCAATTCATTTGATGCTGTAGGATTTGAAGTGCCTCTTGTATTTATATCAGAGAGGAATGATGTGTGTTGAATGTATAAAAGACTGTATTCAGCAGTGGATGTAGACCAGACTTCCCCTCTCAACATAACCCAAGACTGGGTTCGCAAACATTGTTTTTCTCTCTCACTTTACTGGGCAGCCCAACTCTTTTCATTTGGCTCTCCGTCATTTCATACCAAAAAGCCGTTCTCGTCCTTCACCGGAAATGTCTACGTTCACTTTATTGTGCCGTGTGCCCAGGGGGGGGATTAGAATAACATAAAGGTAGCTGTTGTGTAGGTGCAGGTACGCTTTCTCCGCATTTGCTTTGCTGTGCCCCCTCGCCCACCCAACCTTCCTAATGAGCACACCTTCGCTTCCACTTCAGAACACATACTGTTAATGACTTAACTTGCACATGCATGCGCACATGCACGCACGCACGCACACACACACACAGACACACAGAGCCCGATATTTCATTTTACAATGCTCCATAACTATTCTCATTATGAGAGCTTATCTGCAGCCGAGCCATGGAATCCTAAGCTGCTCTTTGAAGTTCTGCCTCCGCCAATCATATTGTGGGATTTAGAGGGTCAAGGGTCGGCCTTTTAACATAATGAGAATATGTTGCTAAGTAACAGTATTGTACTGCATCTGAAGGATCAAATATTGGCAAATTCATGAGGACTAAATTAGACAGGTATTAGTGTGTGTGTGTGTGTGCGTGCGTGTGTGTGTGTGTGAGAGAGAGAGAAAATGAGAGTGAACCTTTATCTGTGTGTGTGTGTGTGTGTGTATGTATGTGCTTGTATGAATTTCAAATACGTATGCATTTGTATGTACAGGAGATATGAGAGTATAAAAATATGTGAGCAGACACAGGAGCATGTGAACCGCTACACCCAAACACACGTTTGTAGTTCTATACCTGCTCCTGGCATTAATCTTAACAATCAGCCCCACCTTGTCCTGAATTCAAATTAAACCCAAGCTGAATTAAAATGATCCCTATCATTATAAGATAACTTTAACGTCCAGGGGGAAGACTTTGCCGCCGCAAAGTGGTAGACAGAAGTCAGAGCAGTCACAGCAGACAACATATAGAAGACATACAGCCATATCAGTAGTAAGACTTAAGGTGTCAGTTTGTTCCAACCAAAAGGCTTGTTGGGAAAACGGCTTCCATCCCTCCCTTGCTCCACACCTTTTGGCTGACTCCAAATATTTAGGTAGCATTTCAAAATCTGACAATCCGACACACAGCCACGTCTTTTAATCAGAAAAGAGGCATGAAATTCTCTCTTAAGCTACTATATATTTTCAGTTACACAATTACCCCTGTCACTTTTATTATGTACAAAGGTGTGCAACACTCCTTCGAGGAAAGACTTTTCCGGAAATGTGGATCGCTGTCATGGCTCCAGGGTGCGACTATTTTAAAAATCTGTCAAGTGCAACGGTGCGCCTGAAATTTAGCAGTTTATTTTACAAACATTTGAGCTTATCGCTATTTCGGGTTGTGTACCTATTGTGTATCTGCACCTTTATTCTTGTTCACCGCCGAACATAATGTGGTAAGAAAGTCAATGAAAATGTATTATTGGGTTAGTCTGGAGCCCTGGCTGTATATTTAAATTATGTCACATCTCTTCCTCCCTCCACTCCTTGGAACTGCTATAAACACTTCAGACATGTCGTACAAAGTAGGTAGTTTCAAGCATAGTGTGACATTTAGACACAAACAAGGACATTAAGAGGAGCAGACAACTTAATAGCCACCTAATGAAACAGTTATGTAAATATACTTGATGGATCACTTTACACCTACAAAACAAGATGTAAAAACATTAAAAAAAATGCCAATTGTAGCAACAAGAAATATGAAACAAAACCTGAAAAACTATGTCAAAAATATAATCCATATCTCAAATATCATATATCTTTCATATGTTTCACACCAGAAAGATCCTAAAACCGAGTCATAGCCTTTTAAAGATTAGAGGAGCAACGAGAATTTTCCAACAATGGCCACACTTTTAAGGTGTGAAACTCAAACTGACCCTCACAAAGACAGAACAAGAGCACACACACGCATGTATACACCTACACAGCAGAGTCACAAACTGGTAATAAGAGAGAAGGTACCCCATTAAAATGTGACAAATCTAGAAGCATGGGTGTCACACGCACACATTGTACACGTAGGTATTATAAAGCATTTTACACTCCCTGTCTCTCTCACATGCACGTAAACACACACACACATACACGCCTACCTTCCCTGCCAGCCATCCCAGGTGTCGTATCTCTTTGCTGCCAGCAACTCCCATCCTGGCTGTGTTCTGGATGACCTCTGCCAGCGCCCGCTGTGGGGGGGGGTGACAGTTTTTAGGGCAGATGATCATTCAGGACGCATTAGATTCAAAGCAGCTGAATCACGGCCATACTCGTGATCATCCAAATACCTAATTCTAATGGTCACATTGATGGGAATTACCTGTAAAACCAATAAGATCATAGACAGACCTGTGCAAGTGTGGATGTGACGGAGTGCATGGCGGAGAACCAGGACAGGGCAGATGGTTGGTCTGGGCATCGCAGCACCACGGTGTGCCTGGTGTCAGGAGAGTGCAGCTCCAGTTGTCTGGAGGAGGAGATAAGAAAAGTTAAAACAGCTTTAACCTCTCCGCTATCACTGGACGGCTTCCCAAAACTTTTAAAGTTCACAACCCTTGATGAATAAATTTTGAATATTGAAAAAATATCGCGAGCTTTATCAGGCAGGGCCAATTTGACTCAAGTTAATCTCTAGAAACCAAATGTTATCCATTCAGGTTTCAGCTGCAACAGATGCCTGTTTGTCTCTCCCACTTGAAAACGGGCACTCGGTCAAAACAATGAAGTGAAGTGCGTTGAAATTCGAGTTTATTCAAGTGAATTCAAAACACGAAGCCGGCATGCATCCTCCGCGGGCCATATGACACAATGCTGTCTCCCACTAAATTTCCATAACTAATCTCCTTATGTCATACGGGAGTATTTCAGACCTTGAGAGAAATGCATCTGTAAGGACGCATTTCCATTTCACTGAGCGCCTCTTTGATTGTGTGCTCCGTGAATGTGAATTTTAAAAAGGTACACATTACAGCCTTTACAGTACAAAAAGCAGTGCTGTGTTGCTTCATACTGTGGCATCAGTACAGTCGGTGTTCACCTCTGGGTTGAAACCAGCAGTGAAAATACTTTGAACAGGCGAGCTGATCAAAGGTAAACTTTTCCTTTTTTGGGGAGGGAATAAAGGATGCAAAGAGTGCACACAAACAATTAGGTATGGACAAGGCATGGTAAACTAATGTACATTGTTTACCCATGCAGGGTTGGTCATGTTTGAAGCAGACATTATGTTTGTCCCAGGAGGTTTGAGCATTGAAAAGGCACAAAATATAAGTGGAATCATGCACATTCTCGTTTTAGGAATTTATATACGTGATGTGCCCTTGTCCAATCAGTCCATCCATCCATTTTCTACCACTTATCCGGGGTCGGGTCACAAGGGGCAGCAGCCTAATCAGGGTATTCCAGACGTCCGTCTCCCCAGCAAACCTTTCCAGCTCCTCCTGGGGGAATCCCAATGTTTTCCCAGGCTAGATAAGATATGTTATCCCTCTAGTGAGTTCTGGGTCTGCCCGTGGGTCTTCTCCCAGTTGGATGTGCCCGAAGAACCTCAAAAGGGAGGCACACAGGAGGGATCCTAATCAGATGCCCGAACCACCGCAGCTGGTGCGAAGTAGCAGCGGCTCTACTCTGAGCTCCCTCCGGATGCCCACGCTCCTCACCCTACCTCTAAGACAGAGCCCAGCCGGAGGAAACTCATTTTGACCTTTTGTATCTAAGATCTCATTCTTTCTGTCAATCAAAAGCTTCTGGCTCGGCTCACTCTTCACCACGACAATCCAGTGTAACGTTCGCATTACTACTGACCGCCTGTCCATCTCACACTCCTGTCACTCGTGAACAAGACCTCGAGATACTTGACCTCCTTCACTTAGGGCAGCAATTCAACCCTAACAAGGAGGGGGCAGTCCACTGTTTTCCAATCAGTATTCATAGCAAGTAGCCCAGGAGACATCCCAATCAAAAGCCCGAACCACCTTAGCTGGCTCCTTTCAACACGAAGTAGAACATTTTGGTCGCTTGTTTCTCAGAGATTCTTCAAGGGTTGGGGCGTAGATCGACTGGTAAGTCGAAAGCTTTGCTTTCCAGCCCAGCTCCCTCTTCACTACACTACATTACTGCTGACACTGCACCAAACCGCCTGTCCATCTCCATTTTCCTGTCACTCCTGAACAAGACCTCAAGATACTTTAACTAACCTACAACAAGGATGGGGGCAGTCCAATCAGTATTCATATAAATTAAATGTACGGTAAAGGTAAAGGTAGAGATATGAAACTAAACTGCATGTCTACATGGAGCTGTTTATAGTGAAAACAGTGAAAACAGTACAGTCGGTAAAATTTTCTGCAGAGTATAGGTTCAGTCTCAACTCACAAATGTATTCCTGATCCATTGAGTTTGCCACCAACTCTGAAACAGCCGAGCACTTCAGTTAACAGCACTCCACTGTCCAGGTGCTCCCAGTGGTTTAAAATAGAAACTACTCCAAAACCAGGGTGGTTTCAGCTCTGCAAACATGCTTTCTTTGCAGCTTTCTTTATTCATACAGCACACACTGGGGACTTGGAAAAGCCCCGGTGAATGTGATGAATCTGCTATTCCATCAAAACCCTCGGAGGAGGGGGAGAGCGACTACATCAGCTCCAGGTGTTTCTCCGGGTTAAAAATACAACTGCTGCCTGTAAAAGGCGAGTTGATTAAGGACAGGCTAAGAGAGCAGAGGGGGAAAAAGGGACAGGGGAGGGGGCTCCAAGGCCAGATGTGCGTTTGGTGGAGGAGGGTCTTCATGGATAGTGTGTCTTTTAGCAACTCCCATGAGTTGTATCAGACTTAGTGAGAGACTTAACTGCCATTTTTAACAGAGGGAATCACTGAGAGGACAGCATGGACTGGGTGACCGTTCAATGGACTTCTCGAAGGTATCAAATTATCATCTGGTCCTGCTTGAATGAAGATCAATCTCTCACTTGATCAAAAGCTAGTTGCTCTCACAGGATTATAGGACTATATATATATCAAATATGTATTCAAGCTTGGTTTGGTCTGCTCCAGCATACAGATGTGATTGACCAGCTTTGTATGCACACTCAGCAGTCTCATGAAAGACATGAATGGAAAAATATCCCTTTCAAAGCAAAAAACACATGACAGTCCTGTTGACACACTGACGTTTTTGATATGACAAAACAAAAAATATAAGCCCAATGGAACTGAGTTATTAAATGTGTGTCACGGATGAAGAAAACATGATTTAGTTTCACAGTAAAGCAATTTAATCGCTTGTTTTGGCCACCCTACTGTACACTGCTTCTGCCTCGATCCAGATGATGACTCAACATGGAATGATTTTTGCTGCACACGTACGCCTCAATCAGAGCTATTCTCTGGGACAAGTCCAAGACAAGTCCTATGTCTTGGCAAAGCATTTCTTAAGTCATGTTTCAAGTCCTTAGGGTTAATTCTTTCTTCTTCTAACTTTCAAAAAGACACACCATTTAAACATGTTCAAGTAGAAGAGTCCTTTCAATGCATAGACCTAATAGTTACCTCCGTATACACACCAACACATGTTTTCTGTGGCTATCCAAGTCTCACACATTTACAGACTAGAAGTATGTTGCCTCAGTACTGACAAAGATTAACGGTGCAAAGAGAAATAGATCCATTTTAAGTGCTAATTCTTTTTCTCTACTTGTCGCGTTGCATTTCTCTCTTCTCATTTCCATTATCTTTGCTCACCTCCCTCTTTTCCCCCCTTCATCCTCCAACTTGCTTCCTCCTAACCAATCTCTCCACACCTTCTCATATCTTTTTTAATCCACACGGTAAATGATAGGAGTGCAATCCGATCATTCCTTAACTTAATCTGTCTTAAATGTCACAGAAAGTTAGATTTATCGTCCTTAAATGGTGTTTACGTTAAAGTAAGGTGAGGAAAATGTCCTCGGCGTTCAAATAAAGATAAATCAAGTCTTCTTATCTGCTCACTCTACGTCTCACCTGTCTCTCTTGTCTTTTTATCATCTCTTCTCCTCACTGTACGTGCCACTCCTTTCCTCATATTCCCCTCTGCTATCTGGCCTCTAAGGCTTACACACAGTTTAAGCAACATCTGCTGAAATGAATGGAGAAACCCTCAGAGGGATGCAACACTGCACTGAGTCTTGTAAAAAAGAAAAAAAGACAAGCCAGATTTTCTGTCACTTAACATGAAGCCTCTTAAATTCAGCTCTGGACCCAAAACGAGAAAAACGGAGAGCAGGTTTAGTCTTTAACTGATGCACATTATCACAGAACACTCTGATGATGAGAAGTTTCCAACATTCCACTATAAATGTAACTTTCATGGATTAGGTATATCAGGCCACATTTCAACTCAGGTGTCCTCCCATTCAAACATTTACTTGATATTTACCTGGTGAGTCAAAGGGGAATTTGTCCTGGCTGTGAGGATAAGGAAAGAACTTCATAAAAAAACATGCTGGTCAAGTTAAATTCTTATCTGTGTGCCCTTCAACTCTATCACACTGCAAAATAACTGTCTGTCTTATCTGTGTAAAACAAAAACTCACATTGTCACTGCATGAGATGTTGACACCAGTCTCTTGCTGACCAATAAAGTCAAAGTTATAGCCAATAAAGTGAATGTTCAACCCTTCTATGCTCTTAAAAGATGTAATACTTAAACCAAGATTCATCAAAGTGCAACTGAAAGTTTCACCAGTCAGTCTTTGGGCATTTTGACATTTATGATGAAATTCCAGGGAAAACCTGTTAAACACATATTTACATTCTCAGTAAAAACATGTTAAACTGTGTGACACTTAGATTTATAGCCAGTAAAGCATTTCACTCAACCATGTCTTCAATAACATCTACAAAAGTTTTGAATCTCTACAAATGTCTACATGTTTAACATCATACCATCTTCCCACGAGCTGCTTCCAATATTTTTAAAGTCAAGATTAATTTGACAATGGTGAGAAGAAGTCATTATCAGGAGGACAAGCATAGTTCACACAAAGACTGGTGTACTGGTTGAGGGGATGTGACCTGAGTGCCAAGTGTGGAGAGCTGGAAGCAATTAACTTAGCTGAGCATAAAGATTGGAAGAGGTGGAAGAAAGTTCACCAACTGACATAATCAATGTTATTTGTTTTGTCTAAGCACAAACAGAAGAGTAAAAATGACTATTTGTTGCCTGTCACAGTAGCCAAGTTTTCAGCTAAATGTATTGCAAATTATTACTGAATTTAAAGAAAATCAGCAAAAAAAAAAAAAAAATGCAAATGAATGCTTGTTTCCATTCACTACAGCTACAGTATGTGATTATTAGTTGGTTTGTAATTTATGCCCAACTTGAAAATGCGTCTGAAAACAGGTGGTTGGAATTGCACCAAGTGAGGTTGTCAGGCAGCCAGTGAACACACCACACAGAAATATTTAAAATACGTTCAGCATGTAACTTCCTGTAAAACCACAAATTGCTGTTTTCACATTCCTCTCGGCACAAGTATTTCCCACCACAAACATTCTTGATGACAGCACTGAGTATTAACAACAGCCATGTTTGTTGTTGACAATATTACGTTTTTTCTCGCATGAGAGTGAGACATGAGGTAGTTGGGTATGATAGGCGATGACAACGATGTGCTGTGCTCACACTACAACTCAGTGCCACAAAGCACACGGCCCCCTGAGCCAAATTAAAGAGTTGCTGCGGAAGCAACGCATGCCCGTAGTGGCTAATGTTAGCACAAAGCACACACCAAGAGTAACTGTCGCTCTGGGTAGCCTTTTTGGACAACCGTCATTCCAGAAAAACACCAGTAATGTTGTACAAATGAAACAACAGCTCCAGGCTAGCCGTGTCCCCTTGCATCTAGTCTTTATGCTAAGCTAGGCTAATCGCCTCCAAGCTCTAGCTCCACACTTAACGTAAAGACATGAGAGCGCTTTCGCTTTTCTTATCTACTTCTCAGCAAGAACGCAAATCACTTATTCCTAAAACATATTAGCTCCGAGACCTTCATTATTTCATCTGATATGGAACTAACATGATGCATATACCTGTCAGTTACTCTGTATTAAATAACCTGGAGTCATATCTGTGTATAACAAAAACTCACATTGTCACTACATGAGATGTTGACACCAATCTCTTGCTGACCAATAAAATCAAAGTTATAGCCAATAAACTGAACGTTCAGCCTACTATGCTTTTAAAAGATGTAATGCTTTAACCAAGATTCAACAAAGTGCAACTGAATATAGAGGAGTCATACAGGGAGGAGTCATCTAGAGGAATACAGCACACAACTGACGGAGAAAGGAATAAACAGGGGGTTAATGGGCCAAAACGAGCGAGGCAAAACAACGCTTTCTCCAAAAAATAATCCGCAGCACATACAGCAGTGTGAGCAGGTCAGCATTTTTAACTGTTGTCACTTCTCAAACCTGACACCTGCCCCACAGGCAAAGCACAGAGAGCTGCTCACGGACACCATCTATCAAGAACCAGACACAGTCCCCGGGAAGCGAAAGTGACAGCTACATTTCTCGCTATTGAGAATTATGCACTTTCTTTTTTTAATCTTTGTTTTAATTTTGTGTGAAATAACAGTTTGTTATCACAGAGGACAGCCAGCCACCAGAGAACCATCTGTTCTGTCCACGGATGATGTTCTTGTTTTTCTTTGGGGTTTTTTTTGTTTGTTTTTCTTTCACGAGTTGTAGTAGTTTGTTGTAGCGATTGTTTGTGTGTGATGGCGTTCACATTTTTTACGGTTCCGGCACCGAGCAGACTAACAACGTCTGTTCAGACAGAGGAACTTTGAAGTCACTGCTCACTGCTACCACTTAACTTTGATGTTGCCTCCATCGTCTGCAGCTTTGAAGTTTAGCGAGGTTCAACTATCTCCTCACACTTCTAAAAATCATACATATGCAGAGGACACACACACACACACACACACACACTGATGGAAGGACAGAACGATAGAGAGAGAAACTGGAAGCTACGTACTGGGAGGAAAAAAAAGGAATAAATCAAGAGAGAGACAATAATGTAAAGAGGATGGAGACAGAAGGAGAGAACTGATTCAAAAATAGAGAGGCAGACAACAATAGAGCCGGGAACAGAGAGGGAGAGAGAGATCATGAAAGAAAATAAAGGGAGAGGACAGCAAAGATGAAAGGGGTGGAAAAAAACACAAACAAATAAGAAAGAGTGAAAAACACCACACAGGAGAGAGCGACGACAAATAAAGAAAAGTGGGAAGGGAAACGACGCGGTTGGAGAGAAACCGAGGGACCGGAAAGCGCGCGTTCTCCGTGGCAAAAGTCGAAACAGTAAATCGCTGTCTGCCCCCATGCTGCTTGATTGGGCCATTGTCATATTACCAACCAATTAACTTGACAACAACTCCTAACAGAAGACCCCCCGCTGACTGAGTTTTATCTGTGTGCAACTTCAAACGTCTTTCTTTCAGGAAAAAAAAATTAAAACGGTTTTTTTAAAAGGTCTGCAAAAATACGAGTGGGTAATCTCTTCAGGATGGCAGGAAAAGGCTGCAGATATAAGACACATTTCCTCTCTGTGGTACTGTTGAGTTGAGGATCAGAGAAGAATTGGTTAACCTCTGGTTAATTAAGGTAACCATCATTCAGTTGTCTTAAAGTTCATCTTCGGAGCATTCGTCAGTGAAGCAAAGCCTGCGGGCTCGTTCAGGCAGTCGGCTTGAGTTCGCCACTACACTCACATGACGTACTTTTCTTACTGCTACATATTTCCAATGCTCCTTTCTCAATGTACTTGAAGTCGTACTGAAATTGTCAACTTTGTGTGTACGATTTTATGAGAAGCAATGATAATGCAGCCGGTGTGCGTAATTTTGCATTTTAAGAGGATTTTTTGGACATTTTTGCAAACTGTTTTGGGGTTTCAACCTCTGGAGGAGCATTTCCATCTTCTTCCATATTTGAGACTTGGTAGAAATGCTGTCGACTTCTGCGGTGCGCCACTGACTGAAGCATGTCATAGCCCTTTGGCCTATGTACATCAATAAATGTAAATGAGAATTCAGCCCACATACAGTGGTGTTGGCTATGTCAGCTGTCTATCTCTTTACAGTGTTCAACATTTGGGAGCATCCCATCATGCTGTGAGGTTCATATACCAGTTGAAAAGGTGAAGCTCATTAGCCCACCATGCTAACATTAGCAACGACCTCTACACGTTACCATCATGTTTCATGTTATTTCAACACTGTGCCTGCATAAATACTGACGTCTCAGCAAAACATTGTTTACATTTTATCAATATTCTATATGATGAATGTGTGTGAATGTGTGTGTGTGTGTGTGTGTGTGTGTCACCTACCTGTTCTCAGGGTCTGGTGTGGTCATGGCTCGGGTTACATAACACATCTTCAGTGGTATGCACCTCCTGTCGCCCTGCAGAGACAGGGAGGGCTGTGGAGGAGGGCTCGGAGGGTCAGACAAGGTGGTGATGGGGGAGCTGCCAAGGCGGGGCGACTCAGGAGGGGGGGTTTCCCAGCCGATCTCTGACACAGGGGAGCCCTTTTTGACGTACGGTGTGGCCTCGCGCATGTACTTCACTGGGGAGAAAAGGAAGAGAGGGATTTAAACTGGTTGAACTGGGACACGGAAGTGGCACATTTCGAGATTTAAATGTCCTGGTCTTTCAGCATTCCGAAAGTGAAGTAACGTTATCAACAGAATATGAAGAAACAACAGATTTGACATTACGACATCTCTGTATTGTGTTACAGAGATAGCTTCTGCATGCTAACTTGCTAGCCCCTTCCCATCTCAGTCCAAAGCTCCTGTGTTAGCAGTGTAAACACCAACATTACCTCAGTGCTCTGAGCTCCCAGTCCGGACAGCTAACTGCACAGCTAACTGAGCTAACTAGCTAACTGTAGCTACAGTCGACAGCAGTAAGCCGTTCTTCTGGTCAAATGCTGCAGCTGATTATGCTGAGTATGAATTTGATAAAACACTAATTCTTACATATTGTACCTTTTACTGGCAGAATATACAGGTATAAAGCATCAAATAGTCTCAAATCTTTCCCTCAGTAGGTTCCTGCAGCAGCTTTTGGTCTAACATTTGGGTGAGCAGCACTTTGCAGCAGATTACTGACTCACTCCTTTTATAATGTTCATAAAAAATGCAAATAACCTCGCTGTATTTGCAGTAATCAATATGCTGTAAAGCTGGCTCATTAAATGCTTAACAAATAGATTGAATCTTTCTGGCAAATAAGGAAAATGTACTGTATGCTTCACTTGTGTATTCATATTCATAATTAAAAACATTTAAAGTGCATCAAGGCCAACCGCTCTGAACACTGAAGTCTCTTGACATAAGCATTGTTTTAACATCATTTAACACAGAGGCCAATTACAATCTGAGTGGGATCTCTCTGTATGTTTGACCTTGCAGCCGTCTTTAGATGTAAAAATCATATAAAGAGCTTCTCAGAGGCATTGTGTAAAAAAATGCACTTTGCTGTTTACCAAATTTTCACTCTTTTGGAGGTAGTTCGTCACTATAAGAGGTCAGAGGAAGGATGTGGGGACGCCATAGATGTTAACATACACAGCAGAAATAGAAAGTATCTAATTATGGTACTGCTGAGGCATTTGGTAAGTATTAGACCTGGTTAGTCATGAGGCAGTGATATCTCTGTGCTTCAACTCTGGCGAAAAAGCCAACAAAGAGACTGTATGTAGGTTGTCTGCAAACAATATTGTTGCCTCAAGTGACAAAAATCCTGAGTCTGCATCATCCTATGGTCCACTGGTTTCGGTGAAAAGGATGAATGGCTTTCCTTAAAAGTTGACCTAAGTTAATGAGTTACACATTAAAATACAATATGTGAACGAGCATAGCTTGTTCTGACTGGGGCACGTGCAAAAAAAAAAAAAAAGCAGTTCATGTTTGTTGCACAGACTACAGGAAGCTGACTTGATCTTGTCTTCCTTTCAAAAATAAGCTGTTAATTTGAAATAACAGCAAATGTCAACATGCCGAAAGCCAAAACAGTCTCAAGTTACTCCTCCCATCCTCAGTTAATTTCTTAAAATGTAAGCTGCACTGATGATTCACACCTCGTCTCTGCCGCTGCAGACAGGCAGCATCAAGAGAGTTATGGTCCCCGAAACACCGAACCTGCCCACACAGCCTCCAATACTTTCCTGATAGGACAGGAAACAGAAAGCTTTACTTGTAAATGTCAAACTCTGAATCACTGGAGGCTTGATAACTATTTTAAATTCCTCATGTTTTTTAGTTTTGAAAGGAGGAGAGGAAGAGCAGACAGGACATATGTTTCAGTGCGAGACGGAAATAGAGAGGCAGAGATAAAGTGGGTGCTCAGCGCGCTCTCCATGTCCTGAATGTTTTCAATCATTGCTACGCGCTGGATGCTTAATTGGCATATCCCACTGTACGAGCTGTGTGTAATTGGCAAATGGCTGGCGGCATTTGTAATCCAGCATGCAAACTATTCTCGGGTGAAGCGCTGCAGACCCGTATGAGACTGTGTAACAAGCCTAACCGCCAACCTGTAAAGGAGACATGACAGGCTGACACATAACACAGAAGAGGAGACGGGGGTGATGTGAGAGGGGCCTCAATGGACCTCCATTGATGACGTGATCCGAATGCAAAGGAGAATAACCCACACAGTCAGATCAGATTAAGGGCCGATCTATTCGTTAAAAGAGCATCATAACAAGCTGCAACACAAGATAATTCAATGGACGGAAAATCTGCTGTGGCTGGATGACGCCAACCCAGTCTGGTTTTGTTTGTCAGGGGCCACGCATTTATGAGATTTAAGTGATGCAAAAGGCACATGTGCTGTCGAATTTAGAAAGGTTAAAGCTACACGGTTTTCAGTGTGAGATCGACTCACGCAAGTACAAAGACGTCTGCCTCGTCTTGTGTTTTGCAGTAGGGCCGTTATGATGTCAGAGTTCTACTGTTGTGGTCAAACAAATTCATCTATATCTGTAGAAGATTTGGGGAATATTGCCATAAATTTCATTAGGGCTGGGTAAAAAAATCAATTCAATCGATTTAGGATCGATTTCATTTAAATTTTGCAATATCGATTCATAGGGCATGAGATCGATTTTTTCCCATAAACCCCAGTAGTCTCGTTCGCAATGAAGCAGCGGCGTGTTTACGTCCGGTTGACGTTCACAAGCGAGTATACACACAATGGCCGACGCAGGTAAAACTCGCTCAGCAAGCCGTCCCAACTTAAGTCTGTAGTCTGGAACCATTCAGATTTTAAAACAACACAGGACAAAGAGTTGGATACAACCAAGAACATCACCGGTACCCATCTACTGAGCATCAGTGATATCGGTGAGGCGAGGTGTCAGCACAGAGCCGAGAGGATACTAGAAGACAACACCCACCCGAGCCATGGTCTGTTCACCCTGCGGCCATCTGGCAAAAGATAAAGATGTATTTGCTGTCATACTACCAGACTAGGGAGCAGATCTTTTCTCAGGCTGTGAGGAATACGATTTTTATGCCATCTCAAGCAGCTCTGGAGTAGTCCAAACAAGTCGGACTTTCCCACTATCATTCAGCATCACAAAGTTAAATCAAGAGTTACTTTGGGGAATATAATTAAAGCTTGTTGCAACCTTTTTCCATACGATACATCCATCTAGGACTGCAGAGGTGTTATCGATGTGAGAAATCTGACGCTGATTTATCAAATCCTACAACTCCCCAGGACTCCCATTAACCTCTCGCATCAACCATAAATCTGCCTTTATACTTCACAGGCTTCCATTTGATTAGGAAGGTGACAGAGGCACAATGAAACAATTAATCAAAACCTAATTGATGACAATGACTGTAATCGATTAGTTGTTTAAGTCATTTATCAAGCCAAAGTCAAAAAAACTCTCTTGAATAGACCATCTTTTGGGAAAATAATCATTAGTTGGCATCCTAATGAGGAGAAAGATGAGGGGGACAGTCTCCTTTCACACAATGAATTTGAAATTATAATGCAATTACGTGGCCAAACAGCTCATACTCCATGTCCGTCCACTCAGGTCTTGGGTTTTGAATTTTACAGTCCACTTTCTGGTGGCATAAACATAACATTTAGTGGGTGATTTGTCTTCAGCTAACATTTACTAGGACAGTCTGGAAGGAGGAAATGTAAACTCATTGACCAAGCGTCACTGTGCCCAGAAATAGGGCTGTAAGTGTTTCCAGCGACGGGGAAAATAAATGGGGTGGAGTCCATGTGATCATTACAGTGGAAGCGTGTAAATGTGTGTGCATTCCCTTGGGTCGTGTTTCTATTCCATTACACTGACAGCTCCCGCACAATAACCTCAATAGCACCACGAGAACTTGGAGAGGACGGCGCTCTTATTACTTGTACTACTTGTTACATAAGTCAAACCAAAAGATCCAAATGAGGGGCCGACTTTATTTTCCATTTTCCACCTCGTGCTTGAGACAAAGTGAGAGCGATCACGTACGGACACACTAAATCTTTTTTTCATCGTGACTCCTACTCTCCACTTCATTTGAAACGGTGGCTGGCTGTAATAACGGTCGTGATGTAGACGTCTGAGTGGCAATGTATCACCAAATACCAGCTGTTCAACTCACCAGTGAGAGTACCATTCACTTCCATTGATGATATTTTAAACTGCACTCAGCCCCATTCACATTTTCCATAATGAGGCAATTGATTGAAGTGTAAGAGCTTGTTGTGTGGTGCCAGTTGTGACTATCTACCACAAATACACACACACACACACACACACACACACACACACAGTCTGCTCTCGAAAATCAGGTGTAATTATTACATCTCTCTCATTGTGTCTGCTTCACTTAATGGTCCTTAACAGTATTTAATGAGGTCTGAAGTCATTGGTCTTTCTACCATATGCCTCAAATGGGGATTTTTACTTAGTGAGAAAATGTACCAAAGGGAAAAAAAGAAACCCTCTCATTAAGCCTGTGGGAGAGAACGGAGAAGGTGTAACGATGGCAGAGGCTGGAGGGAGAACAGACCGGGGGGCAAAGAGGTAGAGAAGAAGAAAAAGGCTCCTCTGATTGCAGAATAGAGGCTTTTTACTCCATTTAGCCAAGAAGCAGGTAGATGGATACTACAGCAGCACAAAAGGCCTTTACAAATCCACCCTCAAGGCATCTTTTTGTAAGATTTGGACCATTTGCAAAGAGTTCAAATATCGCCTTAACTGAACAATGAACAGTAACTGAGGCAAAGCTCCTTTTTATAATAGTTTTACACAGGCATTGGAAATGTGCACAAGTAAAATTGACCCTGAAATTTGAAAATTGACACTGACCTTTGAAACGTACGTCAACTTTCTGCAACCTCCAAAGTGAAGAGGAGGGATGTGAAACATGAGGATGTAATATTTTAGAAGACCTTGATCACACTTTCTCTTTTTAACATATCATCTCAACAAGCTGTTGTTGATATCTGACTAAGGAGATAACAAAAGTGAGCTAACACAACATTTTGAATCCTGTAGATGAAGTAAAATTCACATTTCTTGCTATATTTCTCACCTTTACAGCTGTATCAGGCCCAACATTTAAAAATACCAAAGCAAAGCACTGGCTAGGCCTTTCATGGCAACTTTAAGAAAATTAATAGTCAATAGTGTTCCATATAAAGTATTGAGCATCATAATTATAATTCTATTGTTGTGGCTGTAAACAGGCCCGCGACTGTGTGAATGTGGAATGCTTGTGTACTAAATGCTGCAGACAGAACAGAAATGTGAGCAGTGCTCCGAGCTTATTTGCAAAGAATCAAATAAGCAAGCAGAGGCAAATGCAGTCGATGTTTAAACCACAGGGTGTGTTCAGAAGACACTTTAAATGAGACATCTCCATTACACCAAACAGCACCGTGAATATTTACAGGACAAAAATCACCCTGTCTGTTGTATGCATATCTCACACGGTGTAAATGTTTACCTTATCACATGTTACTCATTTAGCGGCTTTTCTCCAAAGTAATTTAGGCTACAGTTGACAATCATCACAACCCTTTCCCTGAATAGCAACTGTCCTTAGCGACCATAACTTGGCTAGCATTTGGATTTCTTGAACAGTAGATATTCTGCGTTTGAAGGGTTTAGATGGTGGTCCATAACCAACAACACAAGATCAAAAGTGGAAGGAATGAATAAAGCACTGCAGTCTTTAGCATTAAGTGGGCAGGGATACCAGAAAATGTCTTTTCTCTATGACTGCATCAGCAGAAAGTGGAGAGACACAGGTTGCTTACCGAACCCTCAATAACAGTGATTACTGTTGGATTATAGAGCAATTTAACATTCATTTAAATAGAAAATATATCACTTACAGCTGCTTTAGCTTAATCAACTAGCCTAGCTGATACAATCTTGTGACCCAGCAGAATAAACAGTCAGAGGCTGGAAATGTAGAATCCTGCTTTTTTATGTTTGTCTGAAATCAGGAACACATTATTTTTTCAAAAAAATACAAAGAATCTGGAGCAGAAAAACTGCCACTGTTATCCGTTCTGTATGTAGAAAAGCTTGAGAGGCATAGAAACCGTAACTATCAGAGCGTGGTTAGTAGAATAAGTAATGTACATGCAGTCAAAACATGTTTTGAAACTTTTAGAACTTTAATTTCATGTATATTCTGCTGTCCTGCTCGTCCAGGTTTAAAATGTTCACAAAGAGCCAAAATACAGTGTCAAAGTGACAGGTACGGTACATTATCTTCATTATGATGAGTCTTTAAACCAGAGAGCTGAGTGCGCTACATGTTCCATTATTTACACACAACGGCAACATAAACCGACGCACTTACTGAAAACCACAACCACAGAAAGTGTTAGCAGATGTCAGTTGACTCATCGACAGAAACACACATTCGACAGTCTAATGCACTTCCTATTTTGGGTCACGTTTGGTCACCCCGTTAAGACTTGGATTCAAGCATTTAAGCGATGTATTTAGCCAATACGAAGATAAATCGCATCACGAGGTAACGAGGACAGAACAAAAAAGGGAAGGTACAAAGACGAGCTGATCGCACCTGGGGGGACGAGGGGAGATATTGTCTTCTTCAGACAAAGCCGACAAGAAAAAAAAGAAGCTTTGTCTCTGCTTTTGTTTCGTCTGTATAAACATTCACAGAGGAGAGGGGGATGAATGACTCAATCCATTATCCCCGCCACAACAATCACTACTGCAACGCCACAGTTGTTGTTGTTATCATCACCATCATCCGCTCTGAGTCAGACTGCACACACAGTGGCAGAGGAGGAGATGATAGTTTCCCTAATGACATAAACAGTCAGCTGCTAGACACGTCGACTCTCTCTCTCTCACACACACGCACACACACACACACACACTCACTGTAGCGTCAGTCTAGACTACAGTACAGTGCTGATGATGACTGAACTTGATGACACACTTTAATATAAACAAGTACGCACACGCTCATAGACACACACGCACTCTGCATCACTCTGCTGACGGCAGCGAATGCACACAAAAACCCATCCAGATGTCAGGTGATGATAGGTGGCAGCTTGTTACGGGATCAACACAAGAGCTTACAGGACACTGACTCATTTCCTGCCCGCTGAAGTGCGGCAGATGTTCTTCATTGTATTCTGACTTTTAGTTTTTAAGTTTCTGCTTCTCCGCGCTGGAGCTTTGTGGACTTAAAGTGATGCTTACGAGTAAAATTGTTTGCTGATGTGTGACCGCACTGAAATGACACCCGGTGCTTTTCCCTTAAAAGTGTAACTACTGTCAGTTTTAACCACTTCCTATATAGAGTATAGTGTCCTCAGGTTGACATAAACTGACTGTTTGCCAAACCCCTCACCTGAATTAATCACGTCTAATCATACTGTAACTTAGCAACTGTGCCTTTGGATTTCTCCACATGAGATGCGCCTGAGGTGAGTAAGGAAATCTAGTAAGGGGATGGCTTGTGGTGCTGAAATTAGCATTCATTTAATGAGCAACAGATCTGGATGACATTCCTACAGTCAGCATGCCAAGTGCCCACGCCCTCAAAACTTCTCGCAGCATCTGTGGCCTCGTGTAGTGTGATAAAGACTGCATACTTCAGAGTGGCCTTCAATTGTGACCAGTCCGCAGCACCCCTGTGCAATTATCACGCTGTTTAATTCGCATCTTGATGTGCCACACCTGTCAGGTGGATGGATTATCTTTGTGAAGAAGAAGAAGCGCTCACTGACAAGGATTTTCAAAGATTTCTGCCACAAATTTGAGAGGTATAAAACTTTTGTGTGCACAGAAAAAGTCTTTGATTGCCTGATTGATTATGATTTGCCTTGTGACATCTAATAAAACTTAAAGAACTGCAGATTTAGCAACTTAACACACATTTTTCACACCTTAAATTAGGGTTTTTTTAGTCTCGTGTATTCTCTACAGCACTGTTTAATGAGACAACCTTCCACTCGCAGGTCATTGAAAATCATTTTAGCCTCTAGCACCAAACCAGTCATGGGAATGTTTTCTTCAGCCTACACTTCACTGTGTGATTGCGCAGGTACACTAAGCATAACATAATGATCTTCTAAATAATAATCTGACCACTCCTCGTCTGTGGTACACATCATCTGTATCTCTATCTGGCTGTAAAACACTCGGTAATCAAAATCTGAAAACTGTTTTTACACGTTAGACTATTCAGTTTAACACAAGTGAAGTGAACGACACAATTCTCCAAAGGACTGGTTCTCTGCTCTTTTTTTTTATCTCAGACAAATTGCTCTTTATGCTGAGGGGGAAATAAACTTAACACATGGTCGGACTGGATTTTCAATCATCGCCGCATAATACAATACTGAAATGAAAACAATGGGAGTAGAACAAAACAAAGCAGCGCAACACAGACTGAGCGGTGAACAGCTGTGAACATTAACGGCCGATATCATTGTGTGAGTTCCTCTAAAAGTCCTGTCACTCCTGCACCAGGGACCTATGAAGTTGTTTACCACAGGCAGTTAAAGGGGTTAGGACTCCTGATGTCGCCATCGGGGGCATTTCAACACTTTTGCGTGTCTTACAGCAACAGCACACAGTTTTGGACAGTTTCTCCACGGAGGAATTTCTTGGTGTTGTGCTCGGCTGTATACACACAGATAAATAAGCAGATGGGTGTAGATTTTCCATTTTTCACTGACGACACTTTTACTTATCACAGTAAGGGAAGCCATTGATGATGGCTGAATTCCATTTAGGTGCTTCAGTTTCCGGTTCTCAGGATTGTTCACTGTCATGTCTTAATGGTCGGTGTCCACAGGAGCGTTTTCCGACACAAGGGCGGGCAATGTTTTCTAGCATCGGATGCTTGACCAAAACAGGTTACACCCTCGCAACCACTGGCTGCGGATGATTGGAGGAACGCCGCTTGTGGTCTCTGGGATTTCGAACCGGACCAACGTTCGGAAACTGTCATCATTTTACAAAAATAGCTCAGCGTAATGTGACTCTGAAGACATCTTAGGTGAGAAATAAGACATTCAGTTGCAGAATCTGTCTTCATTTTTAACTCAGCAGTGTTTAGTTTTCAAGGTTCTTCAGGGGTCACGCTGGACGCCCCTGACTTGCATAAAGTAGCCTAGACCTCGAAACGCAATGCTATGCTACCAGAATGCATTGCACGGCCTGCTTGCACAGACAATGAATGCAAAGCGTGGAAAAACGACGGATCCTGTGGACACGTACCATTAATGATTGGAACATTATGATTATCGTTGTTAGTATCCGAGTATCCTACTGTTACAAATCTACAAGTGGCGTGCTGCTGCAGGAAGCTTGCAAAAATCATTGGACATACCCCCTCATCCAGGTCTAACTAAAGCACATGAGGTACTTAGACAATAGCATCTCTGTTCTGCTGCAGGACCAGGCTGTGCTGACAGTGTGCCACATAACTTCCTCACAATTGTGAGTGACAATGGTCTTTTTCACAGCGGACATTTTGACTTGTCACAGCAGGAACAGAACAGGTGTTACTGTTAACAATGGTTCTGTTGTACCGAGTCGGCAGGCACCCTGACACTACAGCGGCTAAACTGAGTTTAAACACAATTAGTTCCATTATTTACACCTGTGCTCTTCCCACTGTGTCATGCCTCGAAGCCGTCCTCGTTCAAGCACGATTTGACCTACTGTAAGCGGATAATTAAAGGTGACCTGATTAGGCAACGCTCCAAGTGCAAACCTGTAGCCATAGCATTTGATTTTTCCTTCAAAGGACCGGCACACTGTGGCTGACAGGAGCCCTGATTGATCCCCATAGAGAAATCCACTTTAGCTTGTCAGACTGCGTGCTGAGCCACAGACCAGAGCCAGCAGAGACGGGGACATTTTAACAAAAGCGGACGCTCTCTGACATGTGAGGCTGAACCGTGGACCTTTAGGTCGCAGAGCAGTTTTCCTCCACGGGGGTCAGCCCGCTGCCCTCTTCCAGCCTGCGTTCGGTGGGAGTGACTGGCCGCTGCCTGTTCAAGCTGAATTTGTTTTTCCATCTTCCTAATGAGCTTCCAAGATGGCCTGTCAGTGAAACACACAGATTGCAAACATGCGCGTGCAGTGCGAGCCCTCTCTTGTAGACACACACGCGCACAAAACGCACACTGACGCACACCCTTCTCCCACGAGACGTGTACTATCTCCCCTAACAGTTGAATCAGATGTTTCTCCCTGATCTCTCTCCTCGTGTAACGCAGTCTCCCCCTGCCTCATCTTAGAAGGGACGAACGAGGGAACGTGCCGCTCGTTTTTAGGCTTCACGCGTCACCGCTCACGTCTTTCGAAAAGCTTTCTTTACACGCTCGGCCACGTGTTAAAAAACCTTTCACACAGCCAGAGATCTATGAAAACCCACTTTGTCATTTTGTACTCTTCTTTTACGTTCCACTGCTTTTCCAAATGCAAATAATGTCTGTTTAATTGCAGTTGTGGGGAACTTCAATGTCTCCGTTACCCTTAAGTTAACCCTCGCTGTCATCTTCATATCAGCCTTTTTGCCTCCCTCGTTAGCTCTCCGTCTGTTCACCCTCTTTCTATCTCTCTCCCTCTCAGCACTTTCCCCATTAAATTCACATTTCAGCTCCACCTCCTCCCATCTCTCTCTCTCTCTCTCTCTCTCTCTCTCTCTCTCCTTCTTCCTTATCTTGGTAAGTTTTCAGCTGGGACCTGATTTTTTCCTCTGCAGTGTAGCCCCCTGTGTCCCCCTGGGAAGAATCATCACCATGTTTGCAAGTGTGTGTGTGTGTGTGTGTGTGTATCAGGGAGCAAAGGAGAGAAAGTGTGTGTGTGTAGGCATGTGAGAGACTATCTTGGGTCCAAGAGTCCTCACAGGAACTGGATTTTTTAAAAAAACTCAAAAGTGGGCACTTGTGTGCAACATTTTCCTGTGTGTGTTAATTTGTGCCTGCAAACGTGTGTGCGAGTGTGTGTTAAGGGGGTAAAATGATGCCCATCCTTCAAAGTAAAATCTGCCTGCCATCAGCCTCATTTTCATTTTCGCTTCTTGGCTAAAAACACCAACTTGGCAAGTGTGAGGGAGTTGAAAGTAAGTGTGTGTGGGCCTCACGTGTACGTGTGTGTGTGTGTGTGTATGACGCTTAAGGAGATGTAGAGCTGGGTCGGTTTTAGTTGCCTTGCACAGAGAAGAGAGACTATATGAGTTTGACCTTGCACGATACTCCCATGACACCATTGGCTGCGTAAGAACTGATTCCTTAAGAATCCAAAGCGTTCTTCTGTGAGTCAGTCGACTAGTTTCACAACTACAGGAAAAAAAACGAAGGGTGTCATGATGAAAAAGTTGCACTACATAGATGATTCAGTAGTGTCTTCCCCTCTCCTGCTGTAAATTAAATATACGTGCAGAGAAAATAAAGTTCCGCTTCTCTTCAGTTTGGGAGAGACTGTACGACTAATGACATATGAATAATATAAGCTGATGCAATAAAAAAAAAACCCATCACCTCTTCTTTCTGAGCTCGTGTTATTAACCAGGGCCTCCCTTCTGTAATGGAAAATAAATCACATCCTACAGCAGAGGTTTTCACTCCTCCTCGTCAACACTCAAAACCCTGCTGCTTCTCATTCCGCTCGTCTAATCAGGGAGTGATTTATATCTGGGATGCTGAGTGAATGTAATCAACCGGCAGGTAGACCGGAAGACAACATAAAGCACTTTTTCTTTTAAGTTGTCCCGAGGACCACTGACCTACAGGATGATATAACAACCCAACACCGGTTTGGGAAACAGGCAGCCATGTGGAATGAGAGTCCCAACACAACATGTTTGCCTCCCTGAAGCCTACAAGTTAAGGTCTACGCTTACCCGAGGGCTGTGTGAGTGAGGTTATCTTAGGTCTCCATTAAATAAATAATAAAAAAAGAGGGGCTGAAATTCATTAACATTTCGGAAGTGGCTTCCAGACACAGACTGACCTTGGGTAAAGCGAGATCTAACACTTTACTGTGGCTCTTATCTCCACAGGTGTGCTTTAAAACCCTTCACACTCAAAGATAAGCACAAACACAGGAGGCCTTCCTGCTGTAACACTTCACATTGTCGGAGGAAATTAAAGGGGCTCTGTGGGAACTTCTGTGTTGTGCTGGAGTCCATTCGTAAACTACTGCCAGCCACTGTCGCTCTCTGTCAGTGGAGCGGAGAGAGGCACAGAAAGGAGGGAACTGAGAACACGCATGAAGGGGCATCCTTTGGAGAGCTGCGTAAAATAAATCAGACCCGAGCCCTTCACACAGAAATCCACAGTCCAGCAGCATTAAACAACTTACACAGATACCACAGAGAGGGGGAGGTCTCATTTTTCACTTCACATATAAGCCCCCCCAAAAAGTGATTAATATGCCTAGATCTGTACACAGAGCCCCTTTAATTAGAAAAAAAAAAGAGTTCGGGACTCTCTGACCTGTGCATCCCCTCCTTCCGTCCAGCATGCCTACCTTCCAGTGTCACCTCTCTCCCGGCGCGTTTCAGCGCCTGCACAGCCTCGTCGTGGGTCGCGTCCCGCAGGTTCATGCCGTTCACGGACAGGATCGCGTCCCCGACATACAGCGCCTGCGTCTGGTCCGCTGCGAGCCCCTTGAAGATCTTGCTGATGAGGATGGGCATTTTGTTCTCCTTCCCGCCTTTGATGCTGATCCCGAGCCCCCCGATCTCCTGCTTGGTCACCTTGACGCACCGCTTTCTGTTGGCGATCGCCTCGGGCACTCGCTCCGGGAGGTCCGTGAACGCGGTGCGCACGGTTTGCGGGCCGTTGTTGGAGTTGGCGTTGTTGTTGTCCAGGTAAGATCCGTTGGTCACGCCGTTGGAGTTGACACCGTCGCTCACGCTGTCGTTAACGCCGCCGCCGCCGCCGCCGCTCTCCTCGCAGCTCAACGTGAGCGCTTCCTCGTTCAAGTTGACCAAAACTTTGTGCCACCTCTCCCGCACCAGAACCTCCGCGAATCCACTTTTCTGCACTCCGGAGGCACCTGAAACTCCCGTCGCGATTACCACCGCCATCTTTGGAGCATTTCTTTTTTAAAATGACATGTGATTTTTTTTTGTGCCCGGCGCGCTCTCTCACTCTCTCACTCTCTCCCACACACACACACACATGCACACACTCTCAGACTCACACACTCACACACAAACACATTAACTTCCACCCCTGTCTCCCTCACGCTCGGGCCGGACTTTGCCCCGGTGAAGTTTTTCTGCGGGACTTTGTCGAGCGTCCCGACCAACCAGCCCCCGAGCCCTTTCGGCACAAGCTGCCCTCCGCTCCGCTCCGCCCGCCACAGATCCCTATCTGCTGGGTGGAGTTTGCTCCCCCCGCCGCCGCCGCCGCCAGCCGATCCCATCTCCAGATCCTGCATGCGCCAAAATGTGCTCCATCACTTCCCCCTTCAGAAGCTCTGAGACGTGACAGCTCACGGAGAGTTTAACGGGCGCGAACACGCATGCATGTAGACAGTGATACACACACACACTGTCGTGTTTGCTGTGAGTCTCGGTTGAGTTTGTGGGGAGCTGAAGAAGTGCCGTAAAACTGAACATTTGATGTCATTGGGATGACACTTTATTTTAACTGTTTTAAACATGATTTTTTTTCTCATAGGCTTATATAGCCAAACTACGAGAGTTCCCATGTCCCGCTCTGCTCGCGTTCACGCTGCAGACGTGAGACCGGCCACGCGCGTACAGGAATGCGCCTGAGCCTGTTTTGATGTTTCAAAGACAGAAAGAGAGAGAGAGAGAGGAGGGGGAGTTTTATTAATGCTCTGACATGGAGAGACCCCCCTCCGAGGCTCCCCTCTCCATCCCCATTATTGTTATTCCAAAGGACATCCCCATGCCCTGTCAATCACCGCGGGCTCGTGGTATAGTTCAAGTAAGTGAACGCAGCAGCAGCCCGGTTGCAGCCACTGTCGTCACCATAATGACTGGAGCCGCCGGGTGTCTCGACCTTCACCCGGGTTCGGGCCCTGAGAGTGACTGACAGGGACGCAGAGAGAGCATGGAGACAAATGAGCCGGCAGCCTCAGACATCATTATATCAGGAGGGAAAAGACAAACCACGTAGGCCGCTCTGACTTCAGTGAGGGCTTCAAGCGCGCAGGAGCTTTTCTGGATGTAACAACACTTAGATCTATAAATACGCATTTTCTTTTAACAGCTGTCACTCCGATGCATGGCACCCTGCCCACAGTCACACACGGCGGAGGGAGACCTGTGCTTCACTCTCATCTATTTGCAGTGTAGCTACGACACCTACTGGCCACACCTAGAAGTGACCCGTGAAGGTGAACGCCACAGGGAGGCCCCCATCCACTAATGAAAACAGTGTGCAAGGATCCATGTGTACCAAGTGCAATCAAAATAAAGAACACACAGCGTTAAAACGTCTTCATGCTGGGAGATTTTAATTTAGTTGCAGCGACTTTTTACTCTTGCATCGATGATGATTTGCGATGTGGGTTGTTTTATTGTTCTATTCAATTAATCTCGCGGTTGGCGTCATCTTACTGGGGACACAAAAACAAATTTTCTCCCTGGTGCAATAAAATGTTTTATTTAATGAAAACTAAACAGTAAAAAAAATCTTCTTGAAATGTCACAATAAAATGTACATATTATGCTAAACTTTAGGTTCATAATTTTATTTTGGGTTATTACTAAAATAGGTTTACATTCGTTACGTGCCAAACTAGCCGTGCCATAGTGAGGTAGTGTGATGTCACACAGTCACAGAAACAAAGGCGGTAATACTCACGAGATGTTTCAGGAGCAGTGTTTTCGGTGGGAGGGAGGAGCAGCCTTTGACCTCTTTTCTGTCAAGAGAGAACTCTAAACATAGTGTATACGACACACTGAAGGAAATGAAAAATAACAAAAAAAAGCATCATAGGTCTCCTTTAAAGGTCTCTGACACAACAGACTGTCCTTAATTTACTCCCCAAACATTTTGAAATGTGTTTAAAAGCACAATAACGTTTCATATACTTTTATCTAAAATAAATATTCTGTATTTCATAGAATATTAACAGATATACTGTAAAAAAAAAAAAAAGACCTGTTTGTTTAAACTTAAAACAGCTGTCGAGGCTGCTTTAAGAGTTTACGTTGACCGAATTTGAGAAGACAAGTTGAGGTCAATGTATAATGATTCAAAACAAACACTATTTTCTAGTCATAAACTCGATATTAGTTGTTGTTAAATTCTTTAGTTTGTGTAACTGAACAATTTAGTTCCCAGTTTATTCCCAGGCCCTGGGTCATCGGCATAGTCCTTTACAACTACAATTGCATTATTTAGATGGCCTGGAACTCAAGGGCTTTTGGGAGGCTTTGTTCAATAAATATAAAAGGATATCTGATATTTAATTTCTTTTGTAAATGTTTTTCTCAATTTTTTCGATGACAAGAAAAATGCTAGCATGGATTCTGACAGCTGTGAGGTTCCAACAAAGGCTCTGGTGCAATCGTAAGTCTTACAGAGGCTTTATAATCCAGCCTGGAACTCTTTGTGGGGACTTTGTACAATAAATAGAGGATAAATCTGATGTCAAGTGTCTTTTGTAAATATTTACACTAACCAGCCATATTTTATTTCCCATAGTGCTTTGGGAGACTCCTTTGACCAATCAGAGGTCTGTTCTAGACTTTTCCACCAATGGGAGGTTGATCTGACTATTTAGGCGCGTGCCAATACGTCCTCAGAGCAGAAGTGGCTGTGAAAATAGGTGAGAACTGGGATCCAAAACACAGAAAACAAGCATATCCCACTTGTGACGCAGAAGCCTGATGTCTGAAGTGAACTGAATTCTGTCATAGTAAAACCATCAATGTGTGCTTCAAATTTTGAGTTTTTTTTTCCACTGCTGTTTGCCAAGACTTGAGAAAACAATTTTCAAAAAGGCAAAGGCCATTGTATGGGAAATTTGGATAAATTTCCACTCGGTCATTTAAATATTTACACATTCGTGTGACATCTCCGAAGCATACATATTCGGATAGCTAGGGTTTTACTGAAAAAAAAAAAAAATATATATATATACATATATAAATATATAAAACTTGCATGCAAACATGCATTACAGGGTTGATGTTTTGGAAGCATAATTACATGAAAAGATCAGCGAACCAAAAATAATAAAAAATAGCTCAGGGCTCAATAATCTGCTGGGGCGATGTCTGGAGATCATCTTGTCCTGGGCGGGAGCTGCTCCTACGGAAGCTGCTTTGTTCCAACATCGGTACAAAGATGAAACCACTTTAATGTTGTTTTCAGTTCAAAAGTGTAACTAAAGAGGAGAGGGTTCCAACACCGATGGGTGATTCAGCAAGCCCAGGAAGTGTTTTTTACAGTGAGATAACCATTAACTAAAGCTTCATTTTTAACTTTAAATGTACCATTTGACAAAAATGGTTATTACATAGTGTTACCAATATAGTGCCTTACGTAGTTAGTTTATTAATATATGTTTATTACCATGAATTTAGGTTGAAAACAACAGTCTGTATTTTAGACCTGATATTAAAGGATATATGTGAGAAATAAGGGCATTTTCTCATATTATGACTAAATATTATATATTTCAAGTTATGTAATCACAGGAATTTATATATAGCACAGGCATGCTTCCTCACTTGCCCGCCCTCTCAACACTGGATCATTACTACTGAGCTGCACCAACGAGGGGATTAGTTTATTTATTTTGAGAATGAAACTGAAACAGAAATACTGAGAACACTTTTGGCTTAATGAGGCGTAGGCGCTGCGATTGATTTTTCACTTTTATATGGAAATGAGCTATCAGATGAAATGTACGTTCTTTGTTGTTGTAATGACCTTCGAAACAAACAAATAAACAGAAGGCAGTCTTATTAAAGGTGTTGGTATTTAAAGGTTGTTGATGAACCTTTTCTGTTAATCCTCAGTCAGGCCTAGTATGTTGATTACACACTTTTTTCACTGCAAGAAGGAGACGCAGAGGTGGTTTACACACACAGTTACACTGGTTTGCTGGAGAATCAAGCAAAGAGAAGTGCCATGCCCAAGAGCACTCGCGTTGTAGGGGAGATTCAAGCTCAAGATGGTTATCTAAAACGTTTTGACCCAGTTTCTCTCTGTTTACAGAGAAAAGACTTTCCCCTCACATCAATTTATCACCCCTCCTGTTTTTTCTTCCCTCTTTCCACCTTTTCCTCCACCCACTCCTTTCTACCTTCATTCACCGTCCCCTTATTCTAGGTTATGTTCGCTTTTGGTTGCTTTCTCTACCTCCACAACTTCTCATTTCCTTCTTTTCTAACTTATTTTAACTCTCCCAATGTCAATTTTATTTATATAGTCCGATGTCACAGATTTGCATCAAGGGGCTTCACACCCTCTACTCATAGATCCTCGATTCAAGTAGAAGAAACTCACCCAAACAAACCTCAGGAAGAAAGACGGAGGAAGGATCCCTCTCCCTAATATTACAGCACTGACGATCATGAAGACATTGAGCAACTCAGAGGTATTTACTCAGGTTTTACTAGCCTGCAGTCTTTCCTTGACCTCTCAGTTTCTTGCCTTTGTTGACACACAGCTACCTTCTTTGTGCTTTTACTTCCTGTCATTCAGTGGAATAGCATGAAACTAGCATAAGGGTTGTTTATAGCCTCCTCTGTATGCTCGCTCGTGTGTATTTGCATCCTTTTGCATATGAGCAAACATAACGGGGCCACTACTCATAAGAAACAACGCTCCATAGCCCCCTTTAGTAGTGTAAAAACTGCACAATATGAAAGCCAATATTGATGATTCCAAGCAGAGTTCAAGTCAGGACAGCAGAAAAAAGGGTGGGGGAGGGGGCGGAGGCTAAAAAGGCCAAATAAGGCCAAGTAATGAAGGCCCAGTATTTAACATTCAAAGTCGGTAAAACTTACGAAGTTAACAATTGACAACACAAAATGTTTCGGTTGAAATTACATGAGACAGTACAATCTTTCATCCCTCATAATCAAAGGAATCATTAAGAAGACTATGTGTTAGAAAGAAGCCAAACACCAGGATTCAGGACTTTAAGCTCCACATCAGAGCAAACATCACACTCAATGTCCAGTGGTTTGGCTGCTACTTGGTTATGGCTGCTTCATTGATTCATGAAAGGAAATTTCATTTGGGTTCAACATTTAACCTCTAAAGTTCGACATTAAAAAAACAAGTTAACAGTGGCCCATTCACGCTTCTCTCCACTCTGTCCTGAAGGTGAAAACATTCAAACTAAACAGCTGTTTTTCTCAAGAGCAAATATTTGTTGGGTGATTCACTTCTGTTCAGTGGCAAACACACTGAATATATCACATTCACTTCAAGTTAACCCTTCGAGAGCGGTGACTTTACAAATCAATTCACACAAGCTGACTCGATCTAGAGACGGGTTTCCCTTGAGTGTTGGAGTGAGGCACAGACGCTCCTTGTGGTTTGAGGCTGTGTTGTCTTTTGAAGTGCACTCCTACACCGGGAAGCAAGAATTAAGGAGCCTTCATGATCAGAAATTGTCCAAAATCATAGGTAATTTCATGTCATATCATTTTTTTTGACAAGGTTCAACTGTTAAGGGGTTAATGTCACGTAGGAGGTGCAGATGGGTGGAGTGCGGATCATGGGAGGGACGGGAACTGTTGCGTCATTTATAGACAAATGAAACCTAACATTGCGATAAAAAGCAGGTCGGTTTGTGTGCACACAAAGAGAGACAGCAGTGCACATCCAAGAAGGTAAAGTTCAACTCTATATGCACAGTAATATTCTGATATTGTAGAATATTTATCAGGCTACATGTTGAGTCAACAGCTTTTGTGCATTAATCCAGATGTAGGACGTCTGGTCGCTGTTAGATATGTTCGTTTGATCACCTTATGATCATGCACCAGCCAGGAAGTATCTATTATGAACTCTGCAGTGGTGTTTGTTGCAGACATGGCCACAGCCAGCCCTCTCCTGTCTGAAGATCAGTTCCTCTGCTCCATCTGTCTGGACGTTTTCACCGAGCCTGTCTCCACTCCATGTGGACACAACTTCTGCAAGGCCTGTAACACCAAGCACTGGGAAGGCAAAGATCAGTGTGTGTGCCCTCTGTGCAACGAGAAGTTCAACAAAGGGCTCAAACTTCGTGTCAACACCGGATACAAGGAGCTCGTGGAGAATTTCAAGAAACAGAACGCGATAGCTGACAACACTTCCCAGGTCAAACCAGGACAGGTGCCATGTGACTACTGCCCTGGTTATAAATCCAAAGCCTTTAAAACTTGCTTGGTGTGTCTGAGCTCTTATTGCGAGACACACCTCGAGCCTCATCACAGAGTTGCCGTTTTAAAGGGACACAAACTGACCAATCCTGTGCACAACCTGGAGGAGAAAATATGCAAGAAACACAACAGGATTTTAGAGTTCTTGTGCAGGAGCGACCTGACGCGCGTTTGTGTCCTGTGTACAGAACACAGCACTCACGATACAGCCCCTTTAGAGGAAGCCTATGTTGACAAAAGGGCTCAGATGGGGGTGAAAAAAGTGCAGGAAGTGCAGGAAATTAAACTCAAGCGTGGCAAGCGGCCGAAGAAGAAGAAAGTGGCAGTGCAGACGAGGAGGAGAGGCAGAGATGAAGCGATATCAGACAGTCAGGAGCCTAATCTTATGCAGATTCCTTTCATTTGGTTTCCCGATGAAGGCCCACACCAGTTGAACAGGTATTATATTCTTCCTGGAAACATGGGCATCTCTGGAGGGAAGTTCTACTACGAGGTTGTGACCAAAGGGAGAACAGGCTGGTATTTAGGAGTGGTCAGAGAGTCGGTTCTTCGAAGGAAGACATTCACACTTAACAGCAGGAATGGAAACTGGATCATAGGGTTGCAGAATAACACCGACTGCATGGCTCTACATAACATCCCCGTCCCCCTCTTCTTGACAAGGAAACCTGAGAGAGTCAGGGTGTACGTAGACTATAAGAACGGTTTGGTGTCCTTCTATGATGAAGACATCCCGATCTACACTTTTACTGGCTGCAAATTCAACGAGAGAATTTTCCTATTCTACTGTCTCACAGAGGACGTCAGCTGGCCACAGAAGCTGCGGAAGAATCTTGCAGATATCGTGTTAGGCATTTTCCTAATGGGAATGTTACTGATTTCATTCAAGCAAAATGAAACATAAATCACATCATCTTTCAGGAGAGCAGAGTTGAGACTGATTCTGATGAAATCTATATCTATATCTATAGTAAAAAGTGAACATGCTAAAACAAGCTGTACATACGTCTTTACAGATCTGTAGGCTGAGCTCAGGCTGAGGTTCTCCCTCTGAAGGCTGCTTCATAATTTTTCCAAGATGAAGTTATTTGAAGTTATTCACTTTAAAAATGTTGAATTCAAGACGTTATTTTCTTTGTCACATATTTTTGTAATATCGCCGACCATATGCATATGCAAGTCTTTTGAATATATTCTCGCTACAGTCGTGGGTACACTTGCAGAGGCGGTGAGTCACAAACTCACCTGTCTCTGAATGTGATACAGAATGAAAGTCTGAAAGTCAGAAAGTCTGTCAATCACAAGCAGTGTTGAAGAAGCTCTTTTCGTAATCTGCTGTCAATATTTTGTATTTGAGATACAAAGTGAATTTACATAAAGTTTTTTTTTTTACTTTTACATGAAACACGGTGTGTCTTTTTTGAGATTAATCACCACTCTGAACATTTGGAGTATGTGCAGGAGGTCAGCCCGCTCAGATGGTATCAATATGTCTTGAGTGTTGAGTGTGAGATCACCTACACATTACACATTTAAGATCTTTGCAGTGGAGTTGGTGACGAGAGCTTTATTCAAATACACCACTAGAGGGAGCGATCTACTCACCCTTCATGTAAACAGCCACTGACGCAGAAGATAGGGATAAAACATGTCAGTTCAGACTGGGAGAACATTTGTATTTTAGCCACCACATTTTAAGTCTTTATGTGGTTTGTCTATATACCTCAACATATTATACATTTTTGCAGCAGGATTACATAATCTACAATTATATGATTTCAAGCTGCCCTGAATACAAGAGAATGAACCTCGTTACAAACACTTTTGTCCCCCTCAGGATTAACTGTGATCACTTGAGTGGTCACTTGTCTTTTCATCAGGTCAAATTTTGATTTTTTTGTTTCTGACTAAATACCTACAAACCTGAATATTCCCGTCAGCGTCACTTCTTGGGCCTTCTTTGTGTTGCTAAGGAGTAAATATAGCATTCTAATGTGCTAAACTGAGATGGCGATCATGGTTAAACATCTGCTCAACAGTGACAAGTGATAATTGTTATTGTGGACACGTCAGCAGGCTAAAGTTAGCACCACTGTTCCAAAGTACAGCCTCAGAGAAATATATAAAGCTGCCAAACTGAGGCACACAGTATGTAGGCTAAGAATACTAACTATGTAGCTGTAGTTTATCAGTTTGTGTATTCCTACTTTGAAATAACACATAGTATCGGATCGGATCTTTCAAATGATTTTTAAAATCAATTTTTGTACATAGAGATATTGTTCAGCAGCGGTGATGCAGTGTATTGCTTTTCAGCCTGTTCACCATCAGATTTCTACATACCTTCTTCACAAAGCAGCAGCAGCAGCAGCAGAGAGAGCCAGACTTTGTTCGACAGAGCACACAGTTGGCAGAACAAACAGGCCTTGAAGTGTGTCATTCTTCGACAGCCAAACTGTTTGAGCAGCCCTGAACAGATAGAGGATTTAAATATAGTGGGTCCAGACAGAGAGGTGTGAAAGAAAACATGGCCTAAAAACACTTCAGTACAACTCTGAGCTGTGGCTCGGTGGTTGCTCAGCTGGACTGCTTTTTTCACTTTTTCAGGTGGTCAGTCAGTGAGACTATCAGTAGCAGTCAGCCTTTCATGGAGGCAGCGCAGCATGTCATTCAGTCATCTAGTAGCATGATAACATGCAGGTGTTTAGCAGACATATTGTCAATGGCATTAGTTGTACAGGTGTTTGGTCATAAACCAAAGTGTTGGACGATTTCAAAACCGACCAGATACTGGTACTAGATGACACATGAATATAACTCATCCTGAGGTAGACATGAATTTCTTTACACTGTGTGTTCTGTGCCAAATATAATGACAATTTATCTAATGTATCACTCAAAACCATATTCATAAACCTATGAGGGTGCTAGAAAGGTCAAAGGTCAGTAGGATCTTCCTCTGAGGACCATTAGCACCCAAATAATGTCAATTATAAACAATAACATCTAATAGTTATCAAATTTTTGGTAGCCATGCCTAAGTGCAAAGCTGGACTGACAACAAATGGCTCTTTTTGGCTTGTGTGTTCATGTTTCTGCTGTTTAGCCTGCTAATCTTATCATACTGTAAAGAGAATTCAACACTGAATCAAGCTCAAAATCCTAGATCCACAAACATAACCAACATGTGACACGACCACACACCTCTGCTCAGCAGACACCATAACATAGCTGCAACCAGATGTGTCGACCACAGTGTCAGTCCTCCACTGATCCAAGCTACTGATGAGCTGAAGTTTCCACCGAACAGCTATTTTAGGAAGCAGCAACAATCCTACAGGGAATAACTGGGTTTTCCACTGTGACCTTCCTGGTCGGATCTGGGATAGAGGTCAAAGGGTCACCACCCACTCTCAGCGGGGCTCGGACGGTTTGGTAACTTCTGGGTCCCATGTGACTGAACAGTGATGTGACTGTTGAAAGGGAATCCAGACGAAGAGGCCTTCCTCAAAGGCAGATGTGTGAAGACTTTCAAGATGTGTGTTCATTTCCAGGGAAAGACATCGTGGTATATAAACTAATGTGAGAAGGGAAGGTGATCTTTGACATCATTTTATTTTTATATGAGGTGCTTAGTCTGCAATTATGTTAAAAGTAGAGCAGTCATATTGTTAGGTAACACTTGGCATACATTTGATTGACCCGTATCAACACAACACATCCATGACAACAGTTTTTATAACAGAACAGTGTGATGTAGGGCGATGATCTGTGGAACCAGTTGTAGGAGAAACCACACGCTTTATGCAAAGTTTATATAGCGTTTGTCTCTCAGCCCATATAATTACACCTGCACTATACTGTAACATGACTAGTAGTGACGACAATAAAGAGAAGCTTTGATACAAAAAAATACACATTTATTTTCAAATGTTGATTTTTGCAGTATTGTTCAGACCGATACAGGAACAAGCAGTGTGAAGTATAATTGCAGTAGGAAGCAAAACGACATACCAATATATACAATTCATGTTTACATTGTTACCGATTAAAGCTGTGTATTTGATACACACTCAGTGACACAAGCTATACAGCAAGTATTTACATAACCTTTGTCATCTTAAAATAGCTGATGTTTATGTGCGCTATAATTAACAAAAAACAAAAAGAAACACATCAGTATAAAAACAGTATATAGTCTTCCTTCTAAACCCTAAAAACATAGATTTGCATTTATTGACGGGAACATAGAGACATTATACATTTTACAACGGAGGTAAGATTCCAGTAAGATGTTAGAAATTACACTAAGTCACCACAGTGAGCTCTCTTTCAAAGGTTGAGCCCAGGTCAAAGTGCCTAGTCCAGTTATTTCAAAAATGCGTCCCATAGTTAAAGCGTTTCCATGGTAACAGCTCGCCCTATAATCCTTAATTTCCCTCTCTTTGCTCTTTCTAATTTATCAGTGGGAAGGTAGCAGGATTTGACTGTTCTTCGTTTTGGGTTTTAGGTGGTGTAATACTTTATCTGGGAGGATGCACATAATTAAGGCGGAACAAAACACACTGTAGTTTCATGTTCTTTGTCGAAAATACTCTTAATCGTGCCTGACTGGCCAACCCAACTCTTAATCGAACCATCTGATTGGAGGGCTTCAAGCCACCATGACTCTCGTGCATGTCTACACTACCCTGTGGCTATTTGACCTCATGAACAGAGGCTGTTTTAATCTCCTCCACATACGTAAGAACACCCACAAACAACCGAAGTCTGTTGTGACTAGTTGGTAGTATACGCAACCTGATCTCCACAAGGTTTAAGTGCTTCGATTCTACTTAAGTGAACATGACACTTATTTGTCCACAGGTTGTTAGACAATTAAACCCCTCTCGAGGAGAGCGGGATACAGAACTATTCAATTCTCTATCATCACAACCATAAAAGGGGATTCTGTTTCTGCCCATTATAAGCAGATATAATCTTATTTTCACTGTGTTTCACAATATGATGCAAGTTATAGGCTTATAGAATGCACAGTTTTCTGACTATTGAACTGGGTGTATAATATTGTGGAAAGCAATTTTCAAATCTAATATTTAGAAATCGTGCAACTCAAAATTGCTGTTTTTAGAGACACAGTCATCAGATACAATCTTGACTTCCTGTTCATTGTAACCTGACCTATAACCTCATGCCGCTGTATCCCAGCTCTGATGGCGGCCACACAGCGTTGTCCCGGGGGCAGTGGCTGTGACAGGCGCAGGTCAGGATCACCATCACCGGCCTCTTGGTGGTTTTACCGTTGGCACACTGGAAGTCCACCAGGGCGGTCTTGGTTCTGTGGGGGGTACAGCAGCGGCCGTCCGTGCAGAAGCCGCAGTAGCGAGGCTTGTAGGCCCTGACGCTGGTGCAGTTCCTATAGGAGAGGTGGGCGGCTGTGTCGCTCCTCACCATCCTCTGGCACTTACTGCCTCTCTGTGGGGAGAGGAGGAACCATTCATTGTACTAATGCGTACTAAAAAATGTGATTTTTATCTATTAGCTTATGTATTCTTGTGCTACTGGCATCTAATTAAGCCAAAGCATATGAAAACTCATACGTAATGAATATAGCATCCAGGTTGTTCAACCGTACCTTTGGTGCAAGCTGTGTTAGTAGCCTCTGGTCCTGCTGGTCGTCACAAGGTCTGATCATACACAGTCGGCTCTGCTTCACCATCTCACACTGACGGTTCTTATTGGTGACCCTGGTGGACAACCCCACGCCGCAGGTTTGAGAGCAGGCGCCCCACTCTGTGGTCTGCTCAATGCAGTTCAGGCTGGCGTCATAATTGTCAAATCTCACAATTTCCTCCTGACGATAGGCTGAAGGACAAGATGGACAGAGGAGTTAGTGCAGAAAAAAAACAGCACATCATCTATTAACTCATTCACTCGTATATAACAGAAGCTTGAAAGCATATTCAGAGAAAACTTGTAGGAAATATAATCCTTGATTCAGAAAACAGAGCGATGTATCACATCACGGTTTCACATTCCAGACTGAACAGACAACGCTGTCTCTTTCCTCCATGTTTCCTCTCCCTTTCTCAACCCTTCCTTTAACTTTTCCTCCCTTGCTTCCTGCTCCCTCTCCCTGATCAGGTCAGAGACATGTACATAACCTTTCAACTCTGCGTCTCGCACTGCAGTGGCACTAACGTCAAAGAGGAATGGATGATTGTATCTCTGTATGTGGTTTGTCTCATCCCATCTCACCCAACATCCAGTCTACTCACCCGCCATGGCAAAACCACCCAGCGCACTGGCCTCGGCCTGGGGCTCACACACCCACTTCTCGCAGCACTCTCCAGGCACCTGGACCCTGCGTGGCACGGGGCAGTCGGGCCCGGGCAGCATCACATCCACGGTGCAGCGCGGCACACAGCCAATCTGCCCATTGCTGCACATGCACTGGTACTTGCAGCTGGGGAAGAAGACCTGGCCGTTCTGATAGACAGAACCATCCAAAACGCAAACGTTTCCCTGATGAGCTGAAGGAAAGAGAGAAAATATTTGGTTAGAACGGATAAAAATTCTCTCATTCACAAGAAGCAACGACAAGTAAGGACTTGCATACTTCGGCCACTCACCCAAACAGATGCCAGTCCTCTTGCGGATGTCTGTCCCGTATTCACACTGCAGCCCTCTACGTGTGTCACAGGGGCTCATTTCAGAGCACACCTGACCTTTCTGACGGGCACACACCAGGCAGCAGGCGCAGTCATCCAGGATCAGGGGCACCCCGGGGAGACACATGGGGGGCTCCTTTGGGCACTGGCATCTGCGAGGACACCCCTGGGACCAGGCTAGTGTAAACACCTGGGAGGGAAAGAAAGTGAATCAGTCCTCTCTTTCTCTTTAAACCAAACAATATGCCCTGACAACAAGTCCCTGACAACACATACAATACGTATAAAAATGTGTATTTAGCAATTCTATACTAATTTTTTTTAATTATACAAAAGCAGGTAAACATTTTATAGGGTGGTGTAATTATGAATATCTTGCAAAAAAGACGGCGTTCGGTTCACAACTTTAAAACAGTTAATTGCTCAGTGAAACCGACGTGTATTGTGGGAATAAAGAAGCTAAAACCGACGTGTATTGTGGGAATAAAGAAGCTAAAATATGTTTTCCAGTTATTCAATTTCAGCCAATTTAGATATAATTTAACACTTCTTAATTACATTGTATTACATCTTGAGATTGTAGGTTGCAAAATCATTTAAAAGCTTTCTAAGAGAAAATATTTTTGTTTTTCTTAAATAAAATACTGTCATTATTAAATCTCTTTATGCCTAAAGTACCTGGTGTCATAAAATAAAACACATTCTAACTGAAAAGACAACTTAAGTCTGTTGTAATGCCTACCTGTGCTGTAAAGAAGACAAAAAGCGCTCTCTCTGACAGATTGGTCATCTTCAGAATCAAAATTATCTCCGGTCTAAAAGATTTTCCTGTTGTTGCAGCTGATCTGAGTCCTTTGGTTCAGGGTTGAATCTTCCCTCCTCTCTGGCTGTGGCGTAGCAGAAGGTTGTGATCTCTTTGTCGTTGTGGCTCAGGACTCGGGAGAGGAGGACCTTATATAGCCGAGCTGTCCTGCTGGCACCATGACGACAAACAGGAAGGAATGTTGGAGAGATCGCCCAGAGTGTTGGAGGAAGATGAGACTCACATTTTATTGTGAGATCCTGTCAGAGAGAGTACCTTAAACATACACAGAAAGGTTTCAGACTTTATAGTATAATATTTTAGATAAATTTAATAATATTTTTTTTTCTAAATCTGCCAGTTGTTTATTTGTATATCCTGTAGATACGGTCCAATGTCTGATTGATCACTGTAAATTCTACAGGCCTATTCGTACATTTGTTAATCATAAACTCATCTGCTTACACACATTTTACCTTTGAAGTATCATTATTGGGGATTCCCTTTTGCAGTCCGGGATGTTCATGTCATTAAATGGAGTCTGGGGGTTCCCTCACTTTGGGTGGCGACCCTTTGACCTCTCTTGCCGAACCCCACCTGAGAGGTCACAGTGGAACGCCCTCTTATCCCCAGTAGGATTGTTACAGCCTCCTAAAATAGCTACACAGTGGAAACTTTGGTTCATCAGTAGCTTGGATCAGTGGGGGGCTGACACTGTGGTCGACACATCTGGTCAGAGATGTGTTATAGTTTCTCCTGAGCAGAGGTATGTGGATGAATTTCGGGGGAGAAACTGAATCTTTGAATAGATGCAGGGGCAGATTCTGTATGTTAATACGTTCGCAGTGAAGGTACAATTATGTCTTATGTATGTGAGATTTTACATGAATTCATGTTAGCGAGACATCGAAAGGAATTCTTTTTTTTACAAAAATTCTTTCTTACAAAAATAAATAAATAAATGCAGATGACTGGAGTGTTTTGTGTCCTTCTGTGGCGCCCTCCAGTGGTAGTGTTGGAAAAATATGCTGCAAAAGTTTCACATATTAATGAAATGCTTTTAGCTTCACTGCCATAGCTACCTGGCACTTGGCCTTGGCTAATTTACTAGCATTTGCAAGCTAGCTATATTTCAGATGGCGGGAAAATGTTTCAGGAATGTAGGAGCAAACTCAAGTTTGTGGAAAGGGCGATAGAGTGGACACATATGTCATGAAAAAATGTTGATGAAAAAACAAGACACAAGGAGGAGGATAGTGTGGACAGGTTGGACAAAGGATGCACAACAGATGCGAAAGGTTCTGAAGCTAATACAACGTAATGCTAGATGCTAACTGCTAGCATAATGTTAACGTTAAACTGCCAGTGGTCTGTGTCAAGTTCAGCAGTGTAACTAGTGGGTGACAGATACATAAAACTAGGTTTGTAGGGGCGGCAGAATTATCAGTAAATATAAAATAACACTAAATAAATAAATAAAACACTTGTGGGTGATTTTGCAAGGACGTGCAGGGCTTCTATGAAAAGACTGTAATATTTAATAGTGCTAATTTGTACTGATAGTGAATTAATGTGAAATAAGGAATTCCTGTGAGAGAGGTAGTTTAATAATTTATATTCTTGATAAGTGACATGTAACATCTGTTAACACAAGCTTTATTTATCACAGTGTTTGTTGTCTATTGCCACAGCAATCTCTTGCTCTCAGCAACGTCAAATATCTAAAATATGTAAAATAAATATGTAAAATAATCACCTTGGTATGGACTTCCTGTCCTTGTGGATTATCTATAGACTCCATCACTCAGTGAGTTAAAAAGAGGTGGAAAAAAGAGCTTAAAAACTGCTTTCTAACCGGTTTGTGATTCCAGCGAGCGATGGATAGCTCTGCCAAAATCTTGATTCATTGCTGTTCAAACAGTTTTCCAGTGGAAGTTGAAGAATGTGGGACGTCACAGGACGGCTGTGTTTGCTGGCTTTGTGTGGATTTCGGCTCCTTTACTGCTTCTACTTTGGTCTTTTACAAGTAAATTCTGCCTCAGTTCTGCTGCTGTACCCACAATAAACGAAGCATGGGAGCAACATTTGGATTGGGTTTTATAGCTGATAAGGATCAAAGTGATTCTGAATAAGTTGTGATTGGCGCGAACACCGATCCTTCGTGGTCTTTCAACTCGCTGTGGGCTTTCAAATCACTGTCAGTATCTGAGGCTCCGTGTCTCGGTAAGGCCTGGTTACTCACTGGCATCAACGAGATCAACAAGGTTGACCTTAAAATGCTCTTTTCACCCCCCCCCCCCAATTTTTCACCTCTGTATTTCTCACAGAATACCTGATCATTAAATTGTGAACATGTGAAAAACCTAAGATGCAAATTACGTCATGGAAAATGTTCAGGTTTATTTAATAAGTGACAGCTTGGCACAGCATGGCAAGAGTGCAATATCTCCCAGGAATGATGTGAAAAGTCTGCATACGCACATTCATGGTATCTGTGAAATATTTCCACCCCACACTATGCCGGAGAGAGGGATGTATGGCAGAAGACAGACAGGGGGACAGAGATGGAGGAATGAGAGGAAATCAGGCTGCTGGCCTCGAACAGAGAGAGATGGAGTAGGCAGCTGCAGCATGGCCGTTCAGTGGGTGTTTCTTAGCTAGCCTGTGATGTTTGACTGTCTAAATGTTAGTCTGTCCGTTGCCTTTGTCCAGAGGGGGTCTGTGGTTTTGCACCTTTTGTTTATGTCGCACTCATCTTTTGTTTACCCCCTAAATGCACTTCATCCCCCAGCGGCAGGAAATGTTTGAATGGCACTTTGAATTGAGGTTTGACACGGTCTTTTCCAAACAAAGCCAGATCACACAGCCAAAGCCTTCAACTAACAGTCTGTGTGCCGGCCGCGTAGAGCGTTGCTGTTGGACTTTGCTGTAGGGCATCCAGCCTTTTGCCAAGTGGTCAGGCCACACAGTCGATGCTGCCACTGAGAGCTCGCCATGAGTCTACACGGATGGTCCAAGATCATTAATGTTTCTGCAAATTATACAGTAACATGTGGTCGACGGTCTGTGTGGCACAGTAGGCTGCAGATTCATCATAGTCTTTGTACATTTCCCTTATGACATCGTGCCGTGTTGACAGCGAGGAGAAAACATTGAAGCACATCACATTATTTTGTGTTGACATTGGGGCTGCAGACTTCCATCCCAGAACTGTCCTGAAAAATGATTTTAACCGTCCCAAAGTGAATGTAAATCTCAACATCTAAATGTTGTTTCTATACTATCATCTGTGCTAAAGTGTTAGCATTCAATGTACTTTTACCTTCAAACTGTACTTGGCTGAAGCACCCTGCTGCGTGTTCTATAGCTAAACTTTTAGCTATTAGCTCTGTTAGCCAAACACGCTGCAGCACTCTGCTGCCTGCTAATAGCTAACTAGCTCTCCTCCTGCCGAATACAACACAGATTTGTTGTTCACCCTGTTGCATTACCAGGGAAAAAATAGGGGGTGTCCTCTGTCAATAGTGAGTTTATTGCGTTCTGATTTATTTATTCATATTCTTCGTTGGGCTCAGCTTGTCAAGGAAATGATGTAATGGGAAATGGGCGATTAAGACTCCAGCGGTCTGATACAGGTAGAATTCAGTGTGTGAGATGTTTTTTTATTTAGTAAGTTGTTTAGTTAAAATGTTTTATTAGAGGGACTTTTGCTAATCTTCCTCCTAAAAGTAATTTTAATGTCTTACTCTCACTCTTTCATTTACCCTGGCATAACAGTGAGTACAAACCCACAACATTCGACACCTGAAAACCATCTTGGACATCAGAATCATGTTATGACCCGGCTCGTGAGCCATGACAAAAGCGGGAGAGAACCAAAGGATGAACACATTTATTTATTGAAGTGAATCACAGAGTTTAAGCACCAGAGATTAGAGTGTATTTGATCAGTGCTTTTCCAAAGGAAACCCAGACAAATATCTTGAACAATTCCAAAAGGTTTAAAACAGCATTACATTCAAACCAAATATTGTTTTTTTTCTTCAGATCATTAAACATCGGCTTCCAGTCTTTATGCATGTAACTCCACAGCACACTATAACTGTCTGACAGTAGGTATGACATCTAGTGAAAGGAATTTTATACACTGTTGACCCGTCGGTGTTGTTGGACATAAAATGGAAATGTTAGCTTAATGGTCTATACAACCAGTGAGTTAAAGCATCTCAGATGTTGCCTGGGATATTCGACTGGGAGTTCATCTCAGGCTCTGTTGGGTTCAGGGCAAGTTCGTAGGTCCGGTAAAAAGAATGGGTGCTTGTCAGCATAAGATAACTTGTTCAGGGAAGGAGAGGTGTTTGTCGTGTAAGCCATTGTCAAAATCTCTCTGCCATTTACTTTCTAACAGGTCAAGTTTCTCCTTCAACCCATCTCATTCTCACAAGTACATGTCATCAGTTTACATCACATATGAAATTGAGTGCTCTTCAGAATTTAATTTCTCGCTAAGCGGCAGTAAGGCAGTGGGTTTAACAGCCTGGGAGGCCACCGCAAATCTCTCACTCAGGGATTATTTGCTGTACGCCACTATACATGAGCTGAGACACCGGCGCAGAGGCAGATGTGTCTTATCGTGGGTGGCGGCGGATGGACGCAATATGGAGCCTCCGCTAATAAAACATGTAGGATGGAAAAATCTCAGGCTGTGTCTCAGCAGCTGCGTTTCAGACTTAATGGCATCCTGTGTAGAAGAGGAGGAAGTGAGTGGGAAATATTAGAGAATCAAGAGACTATGGTACTGATTTAACACTATAGTTCGTGGTTGTCCTTCCAATTGTCCAGTTTGCTCATGAAATCGTGCAATGTCCTTTTTGAAAAAATCGAACAAAGTCAAATATGGGAAAGTTTTCTCCACTTGTCGGTTATTAGTACCAGTGGCCATAGAGGATCAGATGAATTACAATCTCCCGGTCGTTGCCCCTCAAGTTCCTCGCAGCTTCTCTGACAGGACACCCTGTTGAGTATCGACAGTTTGTCACAGTTTGCAGCCGTGGATGGACCGAATCTTTTCCACCGTGATGTTTGTTTTAACTTCTCCCTGGTGCTGAACACATGGCTGCCACTTGGGGGAGATCTCACAAGAAAACAAACAAAAATATTTGAATTTACGGCCACATTTTTACAGGTATTATTTTTAGCAGTGCACAGAGAGCAGTGAAAACAGAACAGACCCAGGGAGGTCTGACAGGAAAGATGAAACACAGATATATCATCCTAGAGAGAGGATCAGATCACAGCCTGAGCTTGAAGATTAACGATTATCACTGAATTTCTATATACATACAAAAGGCATTTGCAGAATAACTTTCTGTAAATGTCATATTTAGAAATTTGTTGCTAAGTGCTTTTTTAAAACAACATTGCCTGTTTGAAATACTTGCCCAGCTGTCACAGCAGTCTTAGAATATTAGTATAAAAACACAGCATTTCATCTTCATTCACTGAGTTTGATGGATGTAAATGTAAAGTGATTGTCAACCATGTGAGCCATTCAATTTGTTGAGAAAGTGACTTGCGTCACACTCAATAAAACCCCATGACCAAACATTTTGCTTTATTTACCTAACACCATTTTAAGTGCAGGTCACTTTTACGAAGTTAACCTGTTGTAAGCGTTGAATTGCTGTGTGACGTACTCCCACTTTATGATTGTTGGCATTACAAATGAACTGTTTGCAGCCTCAGCTCCGTTCTCTCTGTAGTAAATGCTTCCTTCTTGGAGCAAAGTGTAAAACTTTTTCTCATGCAAGGTTTGGCTTCTTACTTATTGGAAAGATTTCCAAAAATAACATCGTAAATCTCACATTTTATCTATTTTTTTTGCTGCTGCACAACATTTGAAACATGCAAAATATGTTTTCAATCTTGAGAAGTCTTCTCATTTACCAGACAGTTGTCCTTCCTTAAATCAGATCCTTTATAATCGGCATGAATAAAAGTAAACTCATGGCAATTTAAAAAATGAAGATCTCTTGAAATTCCGGCAACATAATCTGTCGCTTCGCTGTGTGTTATTTTTACTTGATATAGGATGGAAGTTAATTGAACTTGCGGGCACAAATTCCAACACATACTTCTGCCAAACGTATATTTCTCCTCTGACTGACCTTCTGTCGTAAAGGTTGCTGACGTGCTCGGCTGAAACCATGGCAACCAGTGACCTGGCAGATCCATACATTGTGAATTATGTTTACAATTCAGCTTACAGGTCCCGTGAACTGCATTTCTCCCTGGCATTTTGGGAATGGGAATGTTAGGTTTCACCTAGGAGAGGGACAGAAACGTAACCTTAAAGAAGGGCAGTGGGAGACTTATAAGGGTTACAATTTACAACACCTTTCTTGTTTGTTGTTTACTCAGTGAGAATGCTTTGGAGCCAGAGAAGAAAAGAAGAAGAAGAAGGAAAAGGCATGACAAAGGTACTGGAGGTCAGTCGTCTGTCTTTGCGAGGAGCCTGGTGCCATAGCCTTTATAAATTGAGCTACTCTTTAATTTTACTAAGCACTGAGGCATATATACCAGCCTCATGCAGCAAGACAGCTATTTAGAAAAAAAGAAATGGCTGTTGAGCTGTTTAACTAAAGTAATGGCTGCGCATGGTCAATGAAAATGGTGACATAAATATCTGTTTCAGGATGAGTGGAAAGTGTTTGTTGATACGAAGCAGTTTTAGAAACATAGAAGATCAGCCATCCTGTTTCCTGTCAGCATCAGACCTGTCGAGTTGTGACACCCAGCCTCCCCAGAAAAACTGATGTATAGGTTGACCAATATTTACATTTATTGTTGGGTGGTGAACCTTTGATGGCTATAATAATTATGATGGGAGAAACCTAAAGTGACAGACAGTAGTGTAAGAGCAACTAACACAAGACTTTCACTCAGAAGACTGCTGTTCATGTCCCGCTCTGCCTCCTTTTTTTTTTTAATTCAGCCCTTCCATAAAATTAGTTGTAGTAGTGCAGTATATTATTCATTTTAGTCAAAATATCATTCAATGACTGCAACACTTCAGTCCGACCACTAGATGGCAGCAATAAACAATATGAACCCAAATGATGAGCCATATGGAGGGGAGGGTCTCTCTCTCTCTCTCTCTCTCTCTCTCTCTCTCTCTCTCTCTCTCTCTCTCTCTCTCTCTCTCTCACACACACACACACACACACACACACACACACACTCAATTAGTTTAACAGCCGTACCATTAGGTCGAGATGGCCACCAGCAAACACAGCAGTAATAAATCAACAGGCGTTGCTCGAGCAGTGTGTTGTCTGTTCAGATCAGGTGTTTGTCATTAATAAATTCAGTGTCCCTGCAGCAGTTTATATTGTACCACCTTGTCTGTGATTATAGACTTCAGTATAATACTGTTAACAGGTTCAGGTGAAGGAACACACACACATTTGCACATAAAATGGGTCTATTGATATTTCAAGGTCTCGATCAAGAGGCAATTCATGCTCAGATTCATCAGCGTCACAGGCAGCAGAACTTTTTTCTGTTTAATTTCTTACAGAATTTAACAAAGCTATTCTTCATTTATCAACGATAAACCAGAAACAGTTGGTAAGTGCTTATTTCTGGCTCCAAGGATAGTTACCGAATGATTGCAAACTGAGTAAACAAACACAGTAAGACTGGGCTGCTTTTGTTTTACAAGCTAAAGACTTACACGTTAGACAAACAGCATAAGACAAATTGTTATACACAGCGTGCCCTTGTGTTCGACCACAGCGTCTCCCTTAATTGTTCCTGGTTTGGATCATTTGTGTTGTGTTTGTGGCTTCGACTGCACAACGGATCACGCACCAGGGCTGCAAAGCCCCAGGTGTAACACGTGTTACAGCAATGAAACACCGTTAAATAGATCTTAAGAATTTAGCTTCACCTAACTGCTTGGTAACCTTGTTTAGGAACCTGGAGCAGGGCTGGTAACATCACTTCTGAATATGTGGAAACAATTTTATGGACAGGAAATTATTTAAATTGGAAAAAACACAGATGGATTAAAAGGTTTTTTTTGTTACATGCAGCTGGCATTTCAGTAACACTTTATACAAAGGTCCTAAAGTGTTAGTTAATAGGTAAAAAGGCCCTTATAAGACATTATAAAATACTAATTAACATAATAAGGTGTTGATAATAACGCAAACCTGTTTGAGACTAGCATGAGCACTTATAAGAAACTTATAAACAGTTTATGGACACTTAATAATGTTAATTTCAAGAACTTATCAGAAGCTGCTGTCGACACATTATAACAATAATTGCAATTATTACATTTTTTCGTGAACAACAGGGCTCAGCAGGGCTATCAGAGAGTCAGAGGACGGCCTTCCTTTTTCTAGATTAAGATACCTTCTTGGTAGGATGGCAGTCAAGAAATCATAACAGCAGATATGAGGAAATGAATGTAGCATATTCAGCCTGTTATCCATCTGAAACAGAACTTAATTCAACAGGAAGTGTTTTCCGAGGGAGAGAATACAACCAGGCAAACCGAATCCTCTCATCTTGCTGTCACTTTCTACTTACAGATAATTGGATTATGTGTTATTCTGCAGTTGAAAGAAAATATATAATTGATTCATTAGAGTCCCAGAGAATCATCAGATAGCATTTTACCGAAATTCCCCATAACAGCTTATTCCCTTGTGTAAATGAGGCCGGTGATGTGGTGAGGAGTGAAGCTTTCAGCCCAAATGGGGAACTGTTTGTCTTGTAGCAGCTGTGTAGCAGCCGTTCTGTCCACACAAATACACACTCGTGAGACCTTCACTGTACAGCACAGACAGTACACACACGCACACACGCACATAAGTTTACCTATGTAATGTATATAACACTATGAACAGTCTCTTATTTAATGTTTGTAGTTGTTTCCCTCGGTTTGACGAACACACAGACAGAGACGGAGGCCGTGTCAAGCCACACACTGCAGCTTTGTGGCGACTCAAAGGGCAATCGGGTGGTCAGAGACAAAATAAAGCTCTTAGGTCCGCACCATTAACTTCCTTTTAGTGGCCAGAGGGTTTTCCATCTACTTAACTCTGTTTGTTTCCTTCTCTTTGACAAATAAAGACTCGCCCTGTCAACTTGTTGCATCTCACAGGAGAGCATTCACGGTGACCTGCGTTACAGTTTTTCTGCTAGAAATGGAACTGGTCAAATGTTTAGACCTCAGCGTGACTACATCTATATTAGTTTACACTGCAGAACAGTGTTTCAGTTTCTTTACTCATCTATGGTCATTTTCAGTCATCAAAATCCTACTTCATCACACTGTATGTCCCCCTGCATACAAAGAACGCTCTCTGTCAGTGCTGGTGACTCACAACTCTCTTTAAATATGTTCTGCATTGGTGTGTTTGAAAGGTCTACTTAATTAGTCACTGTATTAACAATGTGAAATCCAGGGAACAATCCTATTGTACTCATTTTGTATATTCCACTGAATACCATGCACAGTACAGTGTGACGGCAAGTAGATGAGTACTTTTTGAAAAAAAAAAAAAAAGCCTTCAAAAGGCTGCCAGTGACTCATCAGTGAAGGCTAGAGAGCCTTTTAGTTTTGAATCATTTAATATACAATCCCATGCCTCTACAGCATCTCTGCATTTTCTAACAGACGCTACAGAAAACAGCAGGTGACAGCTCGTCAACACTCACTTGCTTGCACTACAAATGGTAATTGATACGATAATAATTTGTAATACAGAATGAGAATTTAAGTAATAAGACAAATACTAAACGCTGTTTCATGAATTTCTATTACATCATCAGATCGAAATGTTACGTAAAAATTACTTAAATCAATTTGATTAATGTAAAAATGTGGCTTTTAACTTTTCAGAATGTTTCAGAGAGTTTTATTTGCATACATTTAAGTATTTGCATGAATAAGAGAAAAGAAAATGCAATATTCTCATCACTTGTCATCATTTTATTTATTCAACAGCACGTTATATTAAAATTACAAGTGTCCTTTGGCAGAGAAAACATGCAAATGGCCAAACATTAGTAGTGGCCAATGTACTCAAGCACCACACTAAAGAATAAACCTTCATATCTCCATGAACACGTTCACCGACTGACAAACTGATTAATAAAACACAAGTCAATCAATCATTATAGGCAAAAAAAACCCAAAAAACATTCACATCTCATTCTCTTCTTTTGGCCGACAACATGCACAGGAAACATTGTCATTTCAAGTCATAGAAGATGCATAATTTCATTTTGCTTTTCATCACACAGTATCAGCTTGTTTTTCTATCATATCCAGGATCAAATAACTCTTTATGAACATTGACCTTTAAGTAATCCCATCGTCAGACACGTCAAAACAACAATCTACCATTACCGACTATACAACAAATGCAGATTCAGTGTTTCATTTTTCTAACTAGGCTTTAGGTTTGACTCCCAGACACAGAGCCAGCTCGTTTCTCTGGATCTTTCCGTCCTTGTTGACATCGCAGTGACGCAGCAGGACGGCTCGCAGCTTGTCCAGCTCAGGACCAGTGATGTTGGGCTGGAGAGGACAGAGTTGTTTCATTCAGCCATAGTTTAAAGAGTTCTTAACAAGTGTGCATCATCAGTGTTTGATATCAACGCATTGCCGACATTCAGACAGGTCCACACCCACCAAACTCAATTAACATCTGTCCCAAAGAAAACCACCTCTTTGAGCTGACAGTTATTATGGATGAGATGGATAACAGGCAATCTCTCATCACCTCATTGGCTAGCAGTGTTAGCACACACATGGGCAGAGAAGACTAGCGGACATATTGACTGGAGACATGCTCCCGTTAAGCTTTATAAAAGAGAGAGGCAAACTACCATCATGACGCACAACAACTACGAGAGTGGAGAAGATGTATGGAGAATGCCTGATGAAATCGGAAGGATTATTTGCAAAGTGCAGACAAGGTAGCGATTACTGGTATTTGCGAGCGCTTGATGATAATTTAATGCGACTACTCGAATGTGGAAATGACTTAAAATCCCTAGAACGTGCACAGATGCTGTGTACCTGTAAACTGCAACAATCTTACAAAATTGTAGCATCTAAATGTCAGAAGAAAAAAAAAATCGGCAGCGCAGTGTCTTACCCTGACTAGCCCCATCATGTCTTTGATTAAACCGTCGACCTCGGGACCCTCCAGCGCTCCTGTCTTACTCTGAAGAGACAGAAAAGGAGAGAAAGGAAACAATTAAGAGAGAAAGCGAGAGAGGAAATGACAGAAAAGGAGTGCAGATTACTTCTAATTTACACCCCACTCACATTATTTAGTCATTCAGTGGTTTCCTGTTTTTCTGGCCGTATTCATTGGTGGGGCCGGAGCGCTTCCCAGACTGCAGGGATGCTTATTAGCCTGGGGTGTTTGCCAGGCATCACTGCTCAGAAATACATTTACTGCAAATGTCCACCTCCAGATTACGTTCAACATGATTTGAAGCAGAGTTACACCAGTGATACTTGACAGTGTCACTCTGCAATTTAATCTGATTTAAGTGCTGGAAGATGCAGCCACGGTGTAAAACTCGACGCTGACATGCTGCAGATCACATTGTTTCCACCGTGCTGATTCTCCAGTATGGTAAAAGTGCATCAGGCCTACCACACATTAAATATTAAAACGATGTCCATGTTGTTTATCGACCACACACTTAACCGTAATGCTACTTGTCTTGTGGAGAATTGCTTTCTACCCCGACTAATAGTTTGAGATCCAGAAACACTTCTAACACAGGTTCTGTGAACATTAAATTAAGTGCAGGCGGAATAAAAAGCTTTAAAATGAACCATTACTTCATACGAGACTAAGTCATAATCATGATTTTGCGGAACAGGAGAAGCTTGTCCGCGACTCCTGACTCCTATCTGGGGCTGTACTGAGAGTTAACTCATCATCCCAGAGAGTGACTTGACATTATGATGGGTGCTTTGCTTTATTATGCTTCATTACTGAGGTGAGGGAGCTAATTGGATTCACTGTTGCTGTACCAGGTCCTGCTCTGCACAGTGGCACACATTGTGCCCATTTGAGTGTGCTACTAATTGGGAATGGAAAATGTTAAGTGGCTGAGATTCCTGCCTTTACCGAAGAGACACTATCATGGGCAAAATATAAAGAATTAATCTGTTGCTCTATGGAGAAGGGCTGTTCTTTGATATTTCTTTGATATTTTGAAGATCACATCATGTCACAGTCGATGAAAACATAACAGACATCAATGGTTTAGAAGGACCACAGGCAGCAGTACTATGCTATAGGCTAATGCACTGAGCCTTTATACAGCTTTGTTGGCATCAGGGGACTGCTTTGCTAATGGGAGTTTCTAAAGGAAGTTGTTGAAGGCGATTCTTGTCCGTCTTCCTCCTCAGGCTAGCTACTGACTCAAACCTACATTATTAAAGTATCACAACAAAGTGTTGTAAATAGTTCAGAAGTGCAACAGACATTAGAAACAGGATGAATATGCCTAAGAGGCTGTTCCTCAAACCAAAATACAGTACCTACAGTCCACATTTTAGCATAATTTCCCGCTTGACATGCCAGTTAGTTAAGAAACAGCAGTCATCATTTGCCATCATTTGCGTCCCACCCCGTTATGTTATTGTACTTACAACGTCATAATGGGCAAAGATCTTGTCAAAGTCTCTCTTTCGCTCCTCTTTGCTGCAGGCCTTGGGGAAAAAGAAGAAAGGAGTGAAAAGAAAGTGGAGAATATGGAAGGAAAGAAAATATATAAAGAAAATAAACCAGAAAATAACTTATTAAACATGATTCACCCTCGTGTTTTCCATCAGCCAAATAAAGAGTAACAATGCACTTACATCCATTTGGAACTGGAGCAGGAAATTCTCTTCTAAAGCCAAGATCCTAATTGTGAAAGAAATATATATTTAACAAGTATTCAAGTTATTGAAGACATTTTAAATATACAGTGTGTTGGTACATGTGTTAGTTATTTTTTTGTGATATGGGCATTTGGCAAAACTTGATAAAATCTCTCTTTTATGGCTGTTTTACCATCTGCCAACAGACACATAAAGATAACTCAATGTATTGTCCTGCTATTTGAAAAATACCTGGCCAAGTCGTTCAAATCCAAACAGCCATCCTTGTTTTTGTCAAAGATTTTCATCTGCAAGAAAAACAATATGTGGTGAGATGCATGAAAATATGTCAGGCGTCACACCACCTGTGACTCCAGAGTCAACTCGTACCTCGTTCTGACTTTGAGCGTGAACCAATCTCTGCCAAATTGAAATATGTAATCTAAAGGAGTGGGCTGTCTAAGACTCTGGGTTTTCATAAAGGTGTCTCAGGGAGAAGGTACATAAATACAGAAGTGACACAGCTGGGTCACTTCATTTGACAGCTGTGACCGCACACAAAATCTCAAGAAAAAAGTATCACAAGTGAAATGTCCCTTTGGCAGAATAGGTTATTGAGTGTTTTCAGTCTTTGTGTTGTTTTGAGGACAGCTGTTTCACAAGGTCTTTCCACTTCCAGCCGGTCCTTGAAGTACAACCAATATTAATGTTTATTGTAAGGCAGTGACCTCTAGTGGCCTTAGTAATTACGATAGGAGCAAAAGAAGAAGGTCAGGGGACATAGTTCAATGGCGACAAAGGCCACAGTGTGTGTGAGTTAGTCTGTGTGGGTGAGTGAACAGCACCACTACCATTGTGTCTGTGTACTCCTCAAGCTTGTCGGAGGACACTTCCTTGTGATGCTCTTGGAACAGGTCTTTCAGGAAGGCCTAAGAGACAAAAGTTGAACACGTAATCAGATGAAACAACCGACGCTTTATTAAAAGCTGATTCCAAAAGAAGATGATCAATCAAATTCAAATGTGTCACAGCTTTGGTATTTATTTTTATCTACCGGGAATCTCTCTTCTCAAGACATATATGTTGTGAGAAGCTGGAAAAGGACAAACATCTCGGTGTATGACAGAACAGAATATTGTCACTGCACATTTTCTTTCCGTTGATAGTCTTACCTTGAGCTCCTGAGCTGATATGTAGCCGCTGCAGTCGGCATCATACTTCCTCCATATCTACAGTGGGCAGGGAAGGGCAAATTGATCAATGCTAACAGGCAGTGTACCGCTGTTATCTATGAATTTGAGTTCGTTGTTGTGTCATCATAGCTAGTAGTCCTATGTTGTGTTGTGTTTTGATAATATGACTATGAGAACTGGAATTCACTGTGGAAATATCCCACCTGTTCAGATGCAAAATGCACATCGAGATGTTATCAGAGTTAAAAAGACTTGCAGTGAGTGCAACAAACACTACCCGACCACAGTGAAAAGACTGCACTGATCCAGCCCAGTTAGAACTCACAGCTCTGAGGTGGTGTGAATGCTTCCTCATACTTGCATGTGTTGCAACTGGTTTTTCTCATTAGAAAAGAAACTGCCACTATTGTTTTTTCTCAGAATTCATGTGTAGATCCGGGTTCATGTTAAAGGCTGTGGTGGGGAGTCATGTTACATGACTTGGACGCAATCAACTTTGTCCGACATTGAAAGTTGCACAGAGAACGGTATGCTGGGGATCTGTTGTTAGAATGTCATTGCATGTGGTGAAGAGAAACTGAAAGTTTAGGATTTGGGACTTGACTGCAAAGACTTGAGACTTAGTTGTGACTTGCATAAGAATGAGTACTATTTATAAACTGTACAGCCTAATTTGTTAAAGTTCAAACTATGTTAGATAATTATTGAGTGTCATTCCCAGCCCAGTCTTTACAGTCATGTGAATTCATGTCGGACATATTGACATACAACAATAGTCCCCATTCAAATCACAGTCAGGGTTGCTACATATGATTTATAACACTGACCCATCAGCGTGGCTCTAAAGATGTTGTGGTTTTACCGCTGCTGTACAATCTTTACTGTTCTCATAACCTCTCAGTGACACATTGTAATAGACAGAATAGTTTGGTGGATGAGGCTCGTCTCATGTCATCTTGTCTTATCTCACAGAAATGCTTGTTGTTGTCTGTGACCTCACCTTAATGAAGTCGACACTGTTGTCCAGAGGAGCTTCTCTGCGGAAAACTAACAGGAAGTTCTCGTCTTCGGGGAGGATCATATTGGCCAACTGGAAAACATGTCAGAGAGCAGAGGTCAGGAAGTGAAGCAGCGATTGGATTATGAACCATGCAGTCAATGATAATAACGCTCTATGAGGCCTTCCATCTCATTAGGTTTTGTTTACGGTCTGGGCTTGCAACCTTGATCAGATCAAGGGTCAGTTTTTATAAGATTTTCTACAAATGGATCCAGTGAAATTTCTGGCAGTCGGGTCTGTGGATTATCTTAATAAACTGGATCAACTGGGGCACTGTCACATTTTCCAATACAACTTTATGTCAAGTGGCAGCAGAATGCTCCATTGCAGATATCTCATGTCCCCTGCAACTACCTGACATGACTGCAGTGATACAATGAGGGATGGATTAGAATTCATGTTTTATGTTCTCCGCCAGCTCCTCCTGGCTCCGATCCAGTTCATGCTACTCTTCTCTTGTCTGTCCTTCTTTTAATAGTATCAGCCTTCCATTAGCAGATTAAACTGGCCCCCACAATCAATCTGAATACACAAAGAAGATGATACTGCAGTCATTTGGATCATGACACTGAAAATCTCCTCACAGTAAGAAGCGCAATGCACCAAGAGTGATGCCATCTCCAGAAGAGCTGGAGGTTCACGAAAGAAAAGACGATCAACGCACTAGAAAAAAAAAAGTTTGGCGTTTCCAGACGACATGTCTCAGTAACTGGTTAGTTAGAATAACATCTTCATCACAATATCGCTTTTGTAGATCGCAAGAGCGCTAAATTCTCACATTAGTTGCTTGAAAAAATATATGAATGATTATTTGTTGGTATTCCTTTCAGCACAAACAGATACAACATATTGAAACCCATATTTTGGGAAATATCCACCCGCTGAACTGAGTCCCTGCCAGATCCAGGAGTGCTGTGTTCTTAAGAGAGGGAATGTTTCCCAACGCAGGATTCTAACTATTAAATACAACAAATGCATGCTATGTTGCACAGTTGATAACCCTGCAGTATGGCATATCACATCAGTGCAACAGTGAGTAGGTAGCTGTCTGAACAAAGTGCATAACGGGCCAGTCATATGATACTGAACCACAGCAGTAACAGCCTTTCTTGCAGCTTTTTTCTCACAGGATACTGTGGCTTTCTGATAGGCTTGCTAACTTCCTTCCTAATATACACAGAGCAGAGAAAACGGTATACAGCATGAGGAAGGAGCACAAATAACTAAGAGCGCAAAAAATAATCGGTAGATACACATTAAGCGTTCATGTTCACTGCATGAGCCTAACTTTTTGCTGTTGGCAGCAGGGATGCACCGACTTGTTGAACAGTGTTTATGAGCAATCAACACTTAAGAATAGCACAACGCAGGTTCAGTTTCTTTGTCAATGTAAAGGAAACTGTATTGGAAAGGAAACAGCCAGTCTAAAGAAGCTACTGTACAAAGAGGTTTGACCTCACTGTTCCTGCATCAGCCACAGCAAATCATTGTGTCTTTGACAGACCACTTAGGGCAGACAAATATTGATTTATTATTTCAGCTTTATGAGTAAAAACTAAAGCTTTCTGGGTCCTTGGGTGCAATACATTAATGGATTGACCCACTCGATGGCTCTTGGGTCCGTTTTTTTTTGCACTTGATTGTTCTCATGAAGCACGGCTGCTGTGCAAAGACCTGCATCAATTACACAGAGTGGAGACCGGGAAGGCACTGTCATCAAACTGTGCGCTTTATATTTCTGGGAAACAGCCACAGCTTGTTAATTTGTCAGTCAAGTTTGATTTAATTTGAATTGTTAATGAACTGACTCAACTAAAAAGACATTTGAGAATCTTTCATTAATTACTAGCAATTTGTTTTGGTTTCTTGAGAGTCCTACTTTACAGTCCAAATGGATCATTAGATTCGTTCCCAATTCTATTCAGATTACATTTTTATTTACACTATATAGTCTTGCATGGTGTTGTATATACTGTAGAGATTGAGTCTGGTTTGAGCACTGCTCTCCTCCCGTCTGACTCTTCACTACAGGATGCGGGCCCACAGCAGTCCCGGAAATTTGTTTTCCTCGTGCTTGAATATGGTACAGGCTGTATCATAATTGTCATGGAGACATGAGATAAATAAGAGATGAAGAGGAGATGGAAGGGTGAGTGATTAGATGAGTCCGAGAGAGACAGAGTGGACAGAGGAAAGGAAGAATATGCACCACTCGATGATGGGATGAGTGCTTTGGAGTGGAGTCTGATCTTTTATGTGTCTAAAGGTGTTTTATCTTCTCTTTGGCTGGCGTCAAACATGAAACATGCACGCAGACACAAAGGAAATACAAAGGAAATAATGGTAAAGTAAATAGGTGAGTGATTTAAGACATAGAACTCATGTAGTACCTCCTGAATCTGTAGTTTCCCGTCAGCAGTAACATCATAGGCGGACATAAACCTTTGCTTCAGTCTCTGGACTCTCTCCTCAGTCACTTTCTCCTGGAGAGATACAACACATCACGATTAAATCGATATTCTTGCCCCAAAGTCTCGGTTAATAATTCACTCTGTATGTTTAACTGGACACAGATATCATGATGATACAGTATATGATAGGGTAAGGTGAAATGAAAACAACTTCAAACAACAAATCCAGATTTTGAAGGACAAATACGCTACTGGCTGAGTCACAGTTATTTTAAGAAATGTCGCCATGGATACTCCCATTTTCTTCTCTCAAGCTCTGCTTTCTCAACCCCAGGCTAACTGTGTGTAGCTCCGTCTGCATGTTCCTGGTTCGCATAGTGTTACTAATAAACAGAACAAAAGTTTATTGCCTGCTTATCAGACTTTAGAATCACATTTTCTTTTCCTGTAAAGACAAAGTTCTTGCTCAACCAGAGCTCGGCCTGAAGCTTGACGTAACTGAGCGCCAGAATATTTTTTCAGCTGTTGACTTTACATATTTGGGAGCCAATCTTTCAGCCTCTCTTTGTAAGCCCTCAATCACTGTACTGTAACTATAGAAACCTGTTGATCTGTGGCGATGAGGTCTGAATCATGGCTTCGAGCAGGGCAGAGCACACAGTTTGCAGACTGCAAGGTGCCTCAGCTTTGCTCATTACTGAGAGACAGGCATTTATCTTCAGCATCAACCTCACCAGATACTCTTGTTTGGCGCCAGCAATATACTGTTGCTAAGCAGAAGTTTGTACACTATTGACACTGCGTACGCTGCATAACAAACTCATGTACGTGCTGGGATTCACTGATACATTTAACTTGCGGTGTAGAACGTGCAAAATCACTAAGGTTCATATGAGAAATTGATTTGAAATGTGTTGGGTCACGTAGAAGAAACCAGCATAACTGTTGCACAAGCGGACATGAAGCACCATGTGGCTAATCTCACCTAATACTTCAACAGCTGGATAGAATTTAATGAGTGACTGTGCGGCTGTGTTTTCTGGAGCTCGAGATAAATACATACAACAGAACTTATCCTGGGGGCAAACATCCAATGGACAAAGTGAGATTGTTGTCTGTTTTAGTACCCCCATTAGTATCCAAGGGAGTCCGGTCACACACTCGAACACACTACAGGATGAACAAATAGCTCGATGTTCATTTTCACTGGTCAGGGAGAAGGCTGCCTGACCAGAGCTCTTTAATTGTGTTGTGTTTAACATCGTTACAGTCACCCCACCCATCCAGATAGCTGCGTGGAGGTTCAGCTGCCCACACAGCACAGATCACAAATGCTGTCTGAAGCCAAATGTACGTCGTAGAGAAAGAAAAATTGTGTCTTAAATGAGATAATGAATCATAACATATGGAAATGAATTACCACTGTATGCCAACGATTGACTGAGGTGGCAAATTTGAAAATACATTGTTGCCTATATTATGTGCTCAGAAACATATGATCAACTGTGAGCCTTAAGTCACAATATCATTTCATCTTGAGAACATGTACATGATTTATACTGCGTTATTTTAGGATCATCATTGATGTGGCACAGAGGTGGACAAACTACAGTGATATCATATACATTTGTCAGTACCTGAGGGAAATTATGTCGCAATCTGTGGCTTTGTTCCCGTTCAGCTGAACTGTATTGAACTGCTGTCATCACAAGTTCAGGATGAATCCATCCAAACAAAGGTGACTCACCTGCGGACCGAGTCTCTTCATCATGTGACGGAAAAATTCATCAAGCTCTTTGCCTTCAATGTAGCCATTATCTGTCAAAGAATTAAAAAAATAAAAAAAGAGAGAAGAAAAAAACAAGTTATGGAAGTCCTTGGGTTGGGAACCTTGTGGAGAAAGTCAGAATTTTACACTGAATTCAACAAGTGACTTTATCACTGCCAAATTATTTTCTCATTTTCAGCCTTGACCTGCGTAAAGTCTTCCTGCTCCTTGGTGTTGTGCACATCCCCTTCCCCTTTCAGACATGCCATAAATGTGACATTTTCCCACCATACTTAAGGTTTATGGATATCGTCAATGTAGTTATTTTTCAATCACAAGGATTTAACATAAGAATTCAAAATACTTCCCACAAGCAGGACTCACAAATATATTACCACAGATACTTCATACCCCCTAATATCCAGCACAGGGAAGAATATATATTAAAAAAAAGCAATGTACCTATCTGCTTTAGTTGTTTTTAGTGAGAGAAAATATGAAAATATGACATTAACTGTCCTCACCATCTGCATCAAAGTGCTGCCAGATTTCCAGAAAACCAGCTGCATCCAGGTTGTCGAAGGCACTGTCCATGTTACTGAAGAAAGGTCAAGTAGGCTGTCAACTTTAACGCATAAAACAAAGAGGACTGACTACAGTGGCACACTACTCAGCTGGCTGCTTGGCTGACATATGCTCTTTTCTGACTTTGTGAAAAACCACACCTCCTCTGTGTGAGAGTGAGACGGAGAGGGAGAGAGACAGAGGGATTACTGTAGCATTGTGTTTGCCACCTGGTGGCTGTACTGCACACCGCAAAGCAGATCCTCAACAAAAGTGACAAGGCAGTGCAGAGATTTCAAAGTCTGTAAAATTATTTTAATCAATATTAATATTTGCATGGAGAAATGTCCAACACCAGCAGAATGACTCAAACGTATTGATCCGTGACAAAATGGAACAAACAGACCGATAATGAGCAAACATGTCATTTATGTAGTTTTTTTTTTCCAGCTCGAGGAAAACAGTCGTTGTTTTGCATCACTTTCTTTTTTTTGACTCATGATGAAAGAAACATTAAATCTATTACATGTAATAACAAATTAATACATACAAAGAATTAATTTTCTACATTTATGAACACAATGTACAAGTGAGAGGAGAAACAAAAAGGGGTCAAGACATCACCGGCCACTGTTTTTATTCCAAATAAGTTACAAACAAACCCTTAGTATAGTAGTGTACTTAGTACCAAAACAATAGAGGATTTGCTGTGTTCACATAGGCATGTGAATATATCACAGTGTGTATATTACATGTGCGTATGTCACACATACATATATACACACACTCCTACATGTATGAAAGCACATATATACATACAGTACAACCCACAGCCACATCATGCAGTCACACACATACGTAGACTCAGGAGTCTTGACTCAATGCTACTGGTTATTTTTTTACTTTCATCACTCCGTGCACCAACAGAAAATGAAGTGGATGCTCATTTTTCAGGACTGGACAGGAAATCGTGACAGAAACACAGCCAGCTGCTTCTGAAATCCCACGCGGAAGAGTTGAAGAAGAAGAGTGTGTCCATATAATTTCCTTGCATCAGGAAAATGGCCAAACAATGTCAACAGAATACAGCCACATGTATATGCTTCAAAACTATTGACGAGTAGTGGTATTTTTTTTTCTTTTTAGTGTCCTTGAACGTCTTTCAAAGAAAAAGCGATGAGTTTTAGGACTGAGACTGTGAATCAAAGCAGACATCAGAGACAGATTAACTATGTACAGCAGGAACAGTGTTATTTTCCGAACCATGGTTAGTGACAAAGAAGCAAAATCTTATCATGATCCTACAAAAGACATCGATAGACACCGTAGGAAAAGGTGCACCAGTAAGACCTTTGGCCCTGACTTGAATTAGTCTCTTGTACAGTACAATAAAATACGAGTTGAGCCCCTTTCACACTGCGCGTAAAGAAAGAGGCCTAGTGCACTTTGAAAATTAATGTCGGAGCACAGTTCAGTCAGCTATGTAGTCAAAAATAAAGGTCATTTCACAGTGGTATCTGTCAATATAATGAAATATTAGTCAAATCTCATACACAGGTGTTAAATGCTGCGTTCATGTGACGGAGGATGGTGGCAGAGACGGGAATGGTTCCACTGTTTCTTCAAGCGAGCAGTTTAGACAGCTCAGGGTGGCTGTACAAGGGTCAACAACTGCAAGTGCACTGTGACTACAGCCACGTATCCGTTCAGTTTGGGTTTACTGAAGGACGGACCTGGAACATCCGTGTTTGTTTGCTTTTTCAAGCAAATTTAAGAAAAAAACTGAGGTCAAGCTTCACATTAAGGTCCTCGTCATAAGAGTTAGTTGATAGGTAATAAAGCCTTCCTAAGCTTATATAATATTATATTACCTATCCAAAGTGAGAGCAGTTATTAAGGTCAATAAATCCTTTATTAGGCTTTTATTACCGTTCTGAGGTGTCTATAAACTGTAAATGTCTGATAATAATCTTGTTTATCATGTTATCATTAACACTTATATAGTCTTAAAGGAGACCTATCATGGTTTTTGTTTTTGTTTTTTCCTTTGCCGGTGTTCCTGAAACGCCTCCAAGGACCTCAATATAAAGCGTTACTACTCAAATATGACATCGATGCAGCGTCCTGATGTGTATTGCATTTTAGTAAAACTGTAAACAATGCAGTGCTTAGGGTACAAACTGTAACTAGAGGTACGACTTATTTTGCTTTTTTTTTAATGAATGATGAGATGAACGACTTTGAACATACGATGACTTTGAGAGTCTGTTAGCTGACTGTGTGGCAGTGTGAAAAGGGCATTTCATGACAGACAGAGATTATCATCTTGTTGTTGTTGTGTAGCATCCAGGTCTTGGAAATGCTACGTACAGATTATCCCAGAGATCCGTGTGGTCAAAATACAGCTACCCTCTGTTCACATTCACTCCGGGCGCTGCATTCTCTGTTATTTGTATGTGTGTAGGTTGTATTTCAAAGAAATGTCTTGTGTTGCACGGAATGAGGTGAAAGTGAGCTGAATTTGAAAGCCCCTAAAGGTCAAGTCTGTGGGAGATGCCGAGTGTTCGAAGGCCGGAGTTCCCTCAGTGTCCCGCTTTTACACAAAGATCAGACTCGAGAGGTTACTGTCGAAATACTGTCAGTGAGCGACATCCTCTCCCATCTGCGTTACCTTCAAGCCGTTTATCTATGACATTCCTCTTTTTGAGTCAGTTCTTTGCTTTCATTAGACCATCAGCGCACCAGGGTGACATTATTACATGCGAGTACATTATAAAGGGTGAGGATCCATCTGTCTTTAGGAGCAATTCAGAGTCCGTATGAGTGAAAAACACTGGCATACCACACAGTTTAGTTTACCGCTCAATAGTCTCATTTGTTCTGAGGAGTGTGAGCTAGAAATTCATTTGTTTGGCTGACACAGAAATAGCAGAAATAAGAGACTGTGTTTATGATGGGACTCTGTATTGCGCCTTAATAACAGACACACACTCCTTTGCCTGATAAATCGCCTTCAAAAGATTGCTGCAGTTTGAAGGTATCATAAAACCTTTTTTTTTTCTTCGTTAGCATGGTAACACAGAGAACAGTGTTAGTTAACAGTGCTGAAGCCTTATTGATTGATCATCAGTGAAGTTTAAGTGCACCGCAGTCCTCCCTAAGCAACACGTCATATGGTCCCTCCAACTCTCTCACACAGAGACAAACTTGAGTCCAGTCGGGTGTGAAGCATCTTGTATAGCTATCCTCAGAGTCCGGTGAGTCTCCTCTGAGTGACTTTTAATGTCAGCTACATCAAAAAAAATTGTATTTCTGATTTATGGTGGGCTGAGATTCTCAGCTGAACCTGTATCTTCCTGGAAATAAAAAATAAACTGAATTGCATAATGGATTCAGTCACCTCTGAAGCCCGGAGAAAAGTAACTTACTGAAAATAGCGTTTAGAAAAATCTGTACAAATATTATTGAAGGAGATAAATGCCATTGGGTCCCGGTGTGGTCGTATGTTTGAGTTCAAGTACAGTACAGTGATCCTGGTGTTATTGTTTCATGTGTTTGGTCCCTGGGAAACGAGCTACAAGCAACAAATAGAAACAAGACGTTGGATTGTTAAAGAAAGATTTTAGACGTACACTCGTAGTTTCACAGTCTCTCTCTGTCTTTAGCACAGAAGTCTGCTGTTTCCTGAAAGCATCGTGTCTCTTTTTAGTGGTTAACAAACTTTAATCCAGGTTTCAAAGATCATCAAATCCTTAAAAGTTGATTTTTTTTAAAAGTGATTTTCAGAGAGTAGGTTTGTGAGAAGGAAGCTCTTCGGAGACTTTGCACAGTTTGGTTTACTAGGTGAAGCGATGTTACTGAAAACTGTAACGAGGATATTTCCCCCCAAGTGTTAATACCAATCATTTTATCATGGACAACCAAATGAAATAAAATTCGACACTGTGTATTACCTGATACTACAGCAGGTCTTCCTGCAGACCAAACATGATTCATACTGTGTGGTCAGACAGGACCTGCAGGTAGAACCTCTAATATAAACCAAAATATATCCATCAGATTCCCCCCTTAGTTGCTTTTCTAAAAGAAAACACTTGAGGCTCATCAACGTTTATCTCACTCATATTAAAATAAAGTCTTTGTCTGCCTCCTCCCCAGAGTCCGATGACTTCTTTCCCGCCGCCTTGTCTGGATTTGGAGATTGGTCCTTGGTCCTGAAGGAGCCGTGATCCTCAGAGTTGGTACGGAGAGGGCTGGGTCGCTGAACAGAGTCTGACACAGAGCCCGTCCTCGCTGGAAACAAGAGAGAGAAGGTGAAGATGTCATGTTGACAATGCTAAGATGCTATAATGTTGCAGTTGGATCATCTTCCAACAGAGAGGCGATGTCACGCCCCTTCTGGTGGACATTCATGGGACCTTATTTCAAAAGAAACATATATGGTCGTGAATGGCAAGAGCCATGAATTACACACACATTCTAGATAATTTTCAACTCGAGAGTTGCAGTTTGTCATAAAACTAAGTGCTTAGAAAAGACTACACAGGCATCAGTCGCTTATGTGACTTCGTCTGGTTTAATGCTCACCAAAGCCCATTACTTTATCTTACTGCTGCTGTCAATATGGCCAGACTTGTTGTGATTTCCACATTCTTAATACTTTTTCAGTGTTGAGGTAACAGCCATGTTGGTGTATATTGAGCCAAACGCTGAGACGATGATGTTCACTGCTGTTTTACTATCGTTATGACAAACTTTGGCTTTCTTGACTTTTATTCGACAGCTGACAAACATCATGAGTGTAATTGATGCCACAATTCAAAGGGGATCAAAACTGTGTTTGCCTCTCCTCAGTGACTACTGTACAAATTCTTTCCGAGATAAGGTCTCATGGGGAACACAAGAGGGAGCGTGACTTCGCTCTCTATACCAGCCAGTTAAATACACACTAAAAAAAGAAGTGGTGTAAAGCGCCTTAAGCACCCACTTTATATTTGTTTATATGTTTTATGAAAACCACAGTATCGTGGATTCAAAGAGCAGCGCCACAAGACTGAATAACTATTTCTGCAACCTAGACAAGACTCATGCAGCCAACTCCCTTGTGCTACCGGCTGTGTGTACTTGTGTATATACAGCACAGAAGAGCCTGCTGACAAAAAAATGGCCCAGTAAAGGCTGAGCGAATGTGCAAAGGACAGCATGATTAAAGCAACACACATTTATAGAAACAGTGGATGCTACCAGGATAAAGATCCTTTCCTCTGGAGTTAGATTTGTGGTTTCAGCATATTCCAGGAGTTCTACTACTTTCAGCTCTACTTGCACTGTGGAGACAGATCTGGCTATGCGAGAGATAAAGAGATAAAGAAAATGTTGTCTTTAAGGTAAAAGAAGTTCCCCTCTATTGGTGCCAAGGTTGTAAGACTGCACTGGCTGCAGACTGAAGTCGCTCTGGAACCGTTCGATATTCATACGAAAAAAAAAACAACAACACTGATTTTATTAAACTTCGACTGGGCAACAAACCAAAGAACCGACAAATCAAGTAGCCAGTGGCTTCAAAATAAATTCTGATTTGCCTGAGAGCGAACGTGAATCAGATATGACGGGCACCAGAGGGAGTCACCGATAACGTACGGCGAGAAAATGGAAGAGAGAGAGAGGGAGCGGAGGAAGACCAAAGGAGACACGAGACGTGAGAACGGAGACAGGCATGAAAAGATAAGCCAGCTGTCTGTTACATAATAGATAATACATGAAAGGCAGTGGGACTGAGTGAGAGGTTTGACCCGAATCTATCAGTCTGTCAATATTGTACATGCACACAGGCGACAGCTTCCACAGGAACAAGGAAAACATGAGTCAGATCCTGACAGTGACATTAATCATCTGCAGTCTGTGTAGGGGAAATCTGCTTATTGATTCGCATTCACACAAAGGAAAGAATGGCTTAAGTAGGATTTCGTGACCCACCATCCTGAGTGGTTTTGTTGGCAGAGCCTCCCGACTGCAGGCCATCTTTGTCTTTCTCAGACAGCATCCTCTTTAGTGTGGGAGTGAGAGCTGAGACCTTCGGCGACACGCTGCCACTGCTGGGTGAATCTGAGCCCTCGTCTGTCGGTAAAATCAGCAGGAAACAAATATTGTCTTGTTTGTCATAAAAGCTCAGAAAAAATACACTTGACAAGCACAATGTGAACACGGAATTTCTGACTGCGTCATCTAAAAGCAAAATAAATCAAATATCTAATAAATGTTATTCAGGCTGATAAAAAACTGAATCAGATGTACCTATGCTCCGGCTGCTGCTGGTGGTCCTCGGCTTCTGGGCGATGGTGGGTCGGGCAGCCAGCGCGGGCTTAGCTCCCTGTGGCACAGGTGGTTTTGGACTTACTGGTCCCCCAGGGGAACTTGACGATGACGTAGTCCTGAGACGAAGGGCCGGTTCAGGCCTGGCCTCACCACGAGGAGGGGTCTTCTCCGGAGAGCCAGGGTCTGATTTACTAATCGAGCCGGTGGGAGACCTGCTTTCTGAAACGGTGGGCTGGGTCTTGCCTGCTGATGAATAAAAGAAAGGAAAAAAATCATCCACAATCATGCATGAACGCCGACCCAAAACATGAAAAGCAAAAATGGCAATTGGAACCACAAAAAAAAAACCAGCTGCAGTTCTGCATGAATAAAGAATAAATTCACCCAAAAATGAAAAATGTAGTCACTATCAACTCCATGGAACATTTCTGGAGCTTCACAGCAAACCAGGACTTTTTTAAAAATTCAGAGCCTTGGATTAAGCTGGCTGACCTTCATTTCACTTTTGGATGAACTTATCCTTTACCTTGAAATTTAGCCTCCCCCCCAAAAAAATTTAAAGCTGCTTTCGCTTACCTGTTGCATTGCTGTCGGGCCTGTCGGGGCTGGAAGACTGGAGGAGACACAAGGACAAAATATTGGCTGACTATATGCGTGTGTTGGGTGATTTTAATGGAATATTCAGATTAATGACGTGAAACTGAGGACAAATCCGCCTTATAGACTGTCTATATTTGCTACACATTGCAGGCCATTTCGGACAATTTTATACAGCATATATTCAGTGTGAAGCTCTTTTTATAAGTGCAGTGCTGTAACACTGAGTGTACATGTTACACTGCGAGGCAACATTTTAACAGAAGGGGGCGCCTTTGTGTTAGAAAACCCAGCTCACACACCCGAGCTTTGTATTAATAACCTCCCGCCTCGATAATATCTCTCTCTGCATTTTATCGGCATACACACACACACACACACACACATGCACACACATGTACCCATACACACACACACACACACACACACACCTGGAAGCCAGCCAGAACAAGCAGATGGCAGGAGAGGCTTTAGTGCTACTGATACAAGGTCAGAAAAAACCCTAACGCTGCGAAACACCATAAACCTCTTACTACACACACACACACACCTCACACACACACACAGTTTGCAGTGCAGTAACTAAAAAGGGACAAACACGTTGCATTAAAATGCCTACAGGTGCTACTGTCGACTCACATTTCACAGATGTGGTTCTCAAATCACACGGTTATTGCCCCGTCACCCTGTCAGTGTCATCTGACAAATGACGTTCCCCATAAATCGCACTATGATTTATCTCAAATAACACACTCTTTTCATTTGCGTTTGAGGAAATGAACGAGCGAGTGTAGAAGAGAGAGCAAAGGAGGTGAAGGAACAGAGGGCGCTTAGAGGCCTCTTAAGTGAATTTGGGAATTAAAAGTAGGTGAAATATTCCCACGATGTTCGTATCCTGCGGCGAGTCATGACAGAATATTTGCATATCGGCTTTCTTTCTCGTCTTCCTCCCGTCCATTAGCTTCCATCTCTTCTCTGCATTTCCCTCGCTCCCTCCTCTTCCTCCCCTCACCTTGTCGTCTGGCACAAAATCAGGGTTGTTTGCGTTTTTTTATGTCAACATGTTGACAGGCGCAATGACTAGCCTGAAGATATACACAGGTCTCAGCATCTGTGGGTGCCTCTGTGTGTGTGTGTGTGTGTGTTAAAGGATGCTTCTTATTTTGAGCGCTCCCTCAGCTGGAATGCACCAGTTAGTGAGCGTTGAACAAAACAGCTCTGACAAGTGGAGACTGAACACCTCCAGCACTTTGTCCCCAGAACAAAGTCAAATATGATCTTATTTAAAACACTCTAGTCTACTTCTTTAAACCCTCTGTATCAGACTGCCATAGAACTGTCATAAAACCTTTAACTTTATTTTGGTAGTTTATCTTTAACTGCCACCTTATTGCCATTATTATGACATTAGGTGTGAAAATATCCCCCCATGGCTCCTCTGATGTCCACCCTCCTTCTCACTCCTCTCTCCATATTTTTCCCATCTAACTCTGTGAATTAAGACCCTTCCACCCTCTGCCCCTTACTTTCCCTCGTGCCTTGTAACCGCAGCGGTTACTTTTTTTAAACCACCTCACCTTGTATGCTCTCCTCTCCTGCTTGGCCTTCATCTCTGCCAGGAGGCCGCTACCCATCATCTGTAAACCCGGGTACCGCCGGCCTCCCTGAGGACTGCCCCTGCCGTCCGAAACCTCCCAGGGCTCGTCGATGGAGTCCGGCGTCCTGAGCTCCTCCGAGCGGTCCGAGCTGCTGCTGTAGTCTGTCGGCTGTGAGCGGCTGGAAGCATCTCTGCAGTAAAGACAGGAAAACATTAGAAAATACTCGTTCGAACGGTGCACTGGGACTGACTTTTGAACAGAACATAAAAAATATTCAGTTTTGATTGGCCATACCTGGACTTTGTCTCAGGGGCTGGGCTCTTTAATGCCACCTTCGGTGAGGAGGGCTCCTCAGGGATGGTGGAAGCTGGCGTCGAGGTGGAGGATGAAGCTGATGCGGCTGACTGGTTTTTCTCAGACTTATCTGATTTGTCCGATTTGTCCGATTTATCAGATTTATCAGATTTGGAAGAACGTTTGATGAGGTTGAGGAATCCTCCTTTACTCTTCTTCTTCTCTCCATCCTGAGATTCTGAGCCTTTCAGGGAGCGTCTGAGAGGAGACAGGACGAGAGACAAATCGTAAGGAGGACAAGAGATTTCAACATCTTTAATATGTATATGAAACGTGAGAGTGGAACATGCATCATGGAAAATTTAAAATAAAATATGTAACCCTTACTTGGAATCCATCTTGGTGACTTTTGTGGAAAAGAACTCATCCACACCCTCATCCACCCTTCCCATGAGGCCATTCTGCTCCCCATCCTGAGATGGAGCACTGTTGATTTGCTGAAAGAAGAGGTTGAAGGATGTGATAACATGTCTGGAACAACTGATGAACAGTAGATCTGTTTCCTTACAAGTGAGTATTTGGTGTATAGTCCATTCTTGTTTCAATAATTTCTGTTTTGCAAGTAAATTAAAGTATTCCTCTTTTGGGGCTAACCAGTGTCTTAGACTGTGCTTCCTCAGCCAACAAAGTTTGACTCACAGGTACTTTGCTGGAATGCTGTTTCTTGTTCCGGCGAGGTCGCAGTTTGGTGAAGTGCTGCAGCTTCTTTTCCTCCTCAGACGGCAGCTCCACCATCCCTCCTGACGGACGATGCTCCAGTTTTGGAAGCGCATGAGACGGAGTAGGTGGCGTTCGAGATGAAGTGTCCTCCATGTGGACAGGGACGTCCTCCAGGGCTTTATCCAGGTCAAACTCCATCTCTGTGGGTCGGACGGTCATTAGTAGGTTTGTAATTAGGCATACATTCAATGTTCAAGTGTACTCGCGCCACCAGGTCTAAATGGAGTCGGTGTTGAAGAATGATTTGATAGACCAAATACAGAATGATTCAAATCAGGCCTGTCATAATAATTACGTTACTGACTTATTGACATACGGACGTGGACAAAAAAAAAAACGTGACAAAACCTGATTTGGCAGTATATAATGACTGTTATAAGGACTCGAGTGATTTTTTTTAAAATATAAAGCAGAATGATGTACTATTTGATTCTACTATAGCTCAATGTCATCAAATATAAACCATGAAATGTACACAAAAAACTAAACAAACAACAACTTACCAAAGGCACGAGACACTGGCCGAAGCATTCTGCTGTGGATGCTCTTCCTCTTGGATTTGGGAGTCATCTGAAACAAGAGAAGATAATCAGATACAATCGACAGCAGCTGTTATCACCTTATTATAAAACTGCCATTTCCATCATTCAAGACTGGTTGAGCTTTCAGTTTGATAAGCCAGGCTGTTTCTTCATAAAGAAAATATCCTGGGAACACAAACTAACAAGCAGCGTTGTCAAAAATGGAGCTAACGACAAGCTAACGGTGGCTGTTGGATCCCGATTTCTTTTTCGGGATTCAGTCCACAGTTTACTTGAAGCCACACTAGATATCAGCACCAGCTCTGAGACAGCAACACTACATTTAATCAACACAGTCTAAACATAATCATGACCAACAGAGGAAATCATCTTTATTGATTTTCTATCACACACACAAACACTTCTGTAAGCTAGAATAACACAGACATATTGACCTACATGTAAACAGACACTGAGGTATCCTAAAATGTAAAGCGAGAGAATCAGGGCAGCGAGGGAACATCAAACTAATTCCACTGTCTTCATACAGCACATCGATAGTACGCACAGCAGCGGCCTACCACATGTTGCACATTAACATGTATTGTACCGTGATCCACATCGACAAGGTGGTGATGAGAGGAGCGGTGCAATGCGGCTGGATGCATTAAGGAAAGTAACCATTTTCCATAATCAGCATTCAACGGCGTGAAATATAATGTGGAGTGAGGAGGTGAGAGATAAATGCATCCTACTATACTGAAGCTTCTTCTACACTATCATCAAAATAAATCACGGGGATCAAATATTTAAGTACAGGAGACTCTTTGTGCTATAGGAAAAAGCTACAGCACAGAGAAGTGTGTAGCAGGCAGGCACAGTGAGGAGACATGGAAGGGGGGAGAGAAGACGAAAAGAAGAGTGGATCGGAAGGAGAGCGTAGAGGGACAGTCCAGAGTTACTTACACTGGTGCAGCACAGAGTCTCCATGGAGCAAAGGCGGAGAGAGGAGGAAGAAGAGAGGAAGAGAAGATTGAAGAGGAGGAAAGACAACACACAGTAAAGCCCAGTGAAGACACAACATGAAGGAGAGAGCCGAGACAGTTTACGCGAAACAGGAGAAAGTAGAGGAACATAAGATGGAAAGAGGGGTAAGACACCAGAGAGACTAGACAGGACCAGAGACAGAAGAACATGCAGCTTCCCGCTGACTGCAGCCTGCATTTACTGCACACCACAGGTCACACAGACGTTCATAAATCCATGCTGCCTTTCTGCAACAAATCTGAGGTAAAAAGCAACAATTCCTCATCTCAAGACCCATGAAATGTTCACAAAGTGAGCTGAAACTTACACAAAAAGTTTGGTCTGTTTTTCCCATTAAAGGGCTAGGGTTAATACAACCACATGTAACTTGTTGTGAAGACAGAATGAACAGATTGCTTTTGAATTCAATCAGTCTTACTTTAAATCCCACCAAGACATAAGACACCTAGATTAAGAATCATAAAACAGAAAGACTTTTCAAACCTACACTCGGTTGCAGCTTCGTTTAGACGACTTGTGTTGATTCTTCATAAATAAGTCATGGATAGACCCAAACCTACCATGCATGTCTCTAGATCCTCCAGCCTCTCAGCCTCCAGTATCTCGGTTGACGCCCTTTTGGGAATCTTCTCCTCCGGGACGTCCAGATCCACAGACTCCTGCTGCACCAGGGGGCGACCTCGCCGCACCAGATGATCTGCCTGTCAGGACGAGAGTTGAGGAAAGAAGGCGGTCAGAAAAATTCAAAAAGGTTGAATGAAAGTTGATATAGCTGATTTAAAGGGCTCAAATTAACAACCATTGTGAATGAATGAATGAATGAATGAATGAATGAGCTCTGTTGAATTGAATCTTACCAGAGTGAGTTGGGAAGTGGAAAGAGACTCCAAAATCTCATCAACAATGCGATCAGACAGGAAGGAGGCGAGACTCAGCTTCACCTCGCTGTCATACAGAGAAAAAGAGGCAGGAGGTCACAGAAAGATCTCATTGAACCATTTTTGAAATATCTACAGGCACATACACATGATACTATTCAACCCACAAACACACACAGACCTCATCTTGTTGATGATATCCACCCCAGACTGCTCCAGGAGGGTTTTGGTCACAAAGCTTTTGGGTACTACCATCTTGGAAGAGCTGGCTTTCATTAGCTCTTGGCGAAGGTTACTCTTCTTCATCACATGGGGGCAGAGAGACTCTGCTGCATCCACCATCGACTCCAACAGAGTCTGGAGGGAGTGGAGATAACAGATTATTCTGACTTGTTTCATTATAAAATCTAATATTTTATTTGTTGATTTGATTTGATTTGATTTCATTATTTTGTTGAACAACTTTGTAACTCAGACTTTGAAAACGTATTATAGGAGAAATGAGACTGTTGAAGTCCTTTTTTTTAGATTTTCTTGTTGGTTATCTTTCATCGCCTGCAGGTGGTGCCTATTTTCACATTTTTCCTTCAATTTATCACAAACAGAGCGTGTAAACCACAAATACTGTGTGTGATGTGATGTGTGCATACAATATTTCTGAGCTCCAGATAGTGTATCATTAAGAAAGATAAGTGTCATTTTTGGTGGTTATGTTAATGAGTTAAACTTCTGACTCTACCTGTAGCTGCTGGTCCATGACATTTGTCACCTCCCCAGCCATAGACTCCAGTTTCTCCTGGATGGGTCCCACTGACGAGCTGTTCACCTCCTCTCTGGCAGCCGATCCGAGGTGGTAGAGGTTTGGGAGCAGCTGTTGGAGACGCAGATGGGAGGACACAGGATGGGTATAGGAATCAAAGAAAGGATGTAGGAAACTACGGGACAACTGATCTCCAAAAACGTTCTCATTTAAGTGCAGCACAGAGCCTTGTGTGTAATGTGTCCCTCCTCACCGTTTTAGAGTTCCGGGCGTCTTTGATGAGGCTCTCTGCCGACCTGACGTCCTCCAAGACGACGTCTGTCTCCGAGTTCCTCAGAGAGTTCAGGTGGTCCTGCACCTTCACACAAATCCTGTCAATCATCTGGAAGACAAAAACAAACATCAAGGACTCAATTGAACGAGGGACACTCAAGTCAAGTCAGGTCTATTTTATTTATACAGCACAAATTCCCAGCAAAAGGCAAAAGAACTCTTTAATTAATTTCCACATTGGCCCATGAGCAAACATTTTGCAGGCAGACACCTCAGAGAAGACCTGGACTCAAGGTGGGTGGACATCTTCAGAGAGCCAGCAGATGGCAGTTATGCAACATTTATGGATGTCCACCGTCATAAAACTCGACAGAGAGAGAAGTAGATGTCCGTGTATGCAGGGAAAGATTTCTCTTATTATTTTTAAGTACGTGGCATAGCAGGAGCTGCTGCTGTCCAGTTTGCAAGACAAGTAATGTTTTTTTGTTACCGTAAACAGGTTGTTGATATTCAAATATGTCACACAGATTTATTTGAATATCTATCTCTTCATGTGACCCTATGCAGAAATATTCCTGAACATTTCTGGGATACACACCATGTGTGAAGGGGGCTTTTTGTTTACACACCTGTTGTGTGGTTGTTGTGACGATGCCTTGCTGCAGCCGATAGGCCTGTTCCTGCAGGTATTTTCTGGTTTCATGGTTCCTGTAGAGATAACTCTCAATCTGGGGAGGGAAACACAAAACCATTGTCATGATAATAAACCAGAGTGACAATAATGACGTGAATAATTACGTTATGTTCAGTATTCCTAAAGTTAATGCGTACAACATGTTTCCTACACAATGAAAAACCTGTAACACTGTGACAAGTCATAACCTTAACAAACCTTTAGCAAAGCGTCCTCTGTTTTCTCCGGGCTGGCCTTCAGAGCCTGGGAGGCGTCGATGATGGGGATGGGCATGAAACGAATGGTGTAGTTCCTGATGGACACACAGCCAGAGGACATTTTTCCACAGTTAGTTCACGTTAGGGAAAGGACAGGTGTGTATAGAGAGTCTTTTAAAAAAAACATGAATAAAAGTGATGCATGTGCACGAACACATCTTGTGTAGTGTAATGCAATATGATGCACAGCTGAGGGTTTTGTAATTTTACTCTACGTGGTGCAATAGTACAATAGGAGAGCAGTGGAATGCATCCACTTGTGGGCTTTCTTTGACATTAATTTATTATTCAAGAAGTCTGTTTATTGAGCCGTGACGTACAGAGTAATTGTAAGTCATGGTTCCGTAAGTATAATGATTTATATATGTTTATATCTGGGTGTGAATCAATCAGTAACACTGTCACCCCACTGGGAAAGAAAAAACTCTGTGTGTGTGTGTGTGTGTGTGTGTGTTGACAGCATTAGATATGGCCCAGCTCCTCAGCTGCTCCCACACTGGTCTATTACAGAGCAGTGAAGTGGCACCATTACAGAGGTTAGTGATCTTGAAATAGAGGTCATCACACATTATTAATATTCATAGAATGATGGAGAAGAAGAAGGGATGATACAGTAGAATGGAAATGAATGAGGAGCGTTTGGAGGCGAAGGAGCGAGTAGGAGTCAGATGTTGATGGTGGTCAACCTCAAAGATAAACTGATTTGACTTTACTGAGATTTGCCTGGCTTTACAACACACACACACACACACAGCGAAGCAGCACAGCAGGCAGCGTGGTGCCATTACTAATGAAGATCTGACTTCTGTATGAACCCGTCTGGTTAGATTCCCTCATTGCCTCCCGACTGGCATATCTGCTGTGAACGACACTGCCATGTCCCTCAAGTTTCCCAAAAACATCCGCCTCCATCGCCACCGCTTTAAGAGGATTCTTTTCATTTGACAACCACAGAATAAATTCAGTTCTCCAGTTAAGTAGGAACAGAATAATAACAGGGGCAGCCAGAGAGAGTAAAGTGCTGTCTTTTATGTTTATGGAGACATTTGTTGGAAAAACGGAAAAACCAAAAAAACAAAACCATGCTGCTGCAACAAATTATTTTTTGTGTTTTTTGAGTTTTTGCTCTAACAATCATGTATTTTGTCCAATTAACAATCTTAAACTCTAAGACAAAGAAAAGCAGCAAATTCTCACGAAAGAGGAGCTTGAACAAAAGAATAGTTGCCATTTTTATTTTTATTAAAACAATAAATGAGTAACTGCTCACCTTTTTTATTCTTTGTAATTTTTATTTTCCATCTATTAATCGACTAATTGTTTCAATTCTACTACTTTGAATATTATACAATACCAAATGTACCAAATATCACCATACTTCATCGTATTTGATCTTTTACACCATTACGCTCCGAGAGACGTCCTATATGTGTCCATGAAATGAACAGCACGTCTCTAAGCACTGAAAAGTATTCAGACTGTAACTTTTAATGCTGGTGAATATAATAGACTTTGTTTACTTTCTCTATTCACTTCAAAAAGCCCACTTGCACATATCATTGAGTATACTGAAGTCTTGGAACACCTCTGAAGACTGTAATGTCAAGCATTATGAAACGTTCTCTGACAAAAAAAGAGCACAAGAGACATCAGGAAATTGCCAAAGGGAAATGAAATGCACACACACACACGAATGCTACTGCACTGCTGAAAAGAAAAAAAAAAAGAAAATTGTTATTTCAATAATGCAACACAGAGACTCAGAGGGGAAATGGTGCTGCTGGGAGAGGATGATAAACAGAGAGAGAAGATGAGAGAAAGAGGAGAGAGGGGGACGTACAGATGTGTCCCAGAAGCACATTTAGTGAGATGCACATGTCATTTCACGCTCACACAAAGAATATTGAACACTCGGCTCCGCAGACTGAAGAGACGGTAGACAAAAAGGAAATCTGCACTTTTTGTCTCCGTTCTGCTCTCTCTTCCCTTTCCTTTCCTCAGCATCTTCTCTTCCGCCATTGTGTCTTTGTTGTTGTATTCCCTGTGTTTGCCTCGCCCTGTCGCTTCCTCCTTCTCTCACCTTTCTCCTTCTCTTCCCGTATTAACACACCCGAAGGTTTTCCGCCCGCTCAGCGCAAAGCCACACGACATCTGGGCTGCAACAGCTAACCACACATCCATCCCTTCAGAGGTTTTCAGCACAGCGCTGCATGTAAACTAAATAAAGGGATCATCAGCATATTAACAGTGTTTCCCACACACAGAGCGGGCCTCCCAGGTGTATTAACGACTGCTCAAGTACATTTGGCGACTTAGTGATGTTTTAACTCTAAAAAGCATACTGGTGACAAAGAGAGTCAGCAGAGCAGACGCATACTGGCAGAGGGAAACAGAAAGGTGAGGCAGGCCAGTGTGTGTGTGCATTAAAGGTGCAGTATGTAAGAATTGGCTACCTGTCAAATTCACACTCAAAACAAACAGGGGGGAACCTTTCACTTGAGTAACCGCCGCTAACTGCTGCTACCTGCAGTGGCAGAAGTGTCGGTGTTTACAACACCGGCACAGAAGCTTTATCTTATCTCTGTTACACAATACGATGATGTCGTAATGTCACAGCTGTTATTTCTTCACATTCTGTTGAACATTTTAGTTAACTTTTGAATGTTTTCAACTAAAATTCTGACATACTGCACCTTTGAGGTGGATAATGAAAGCCCCACGCCAAAGGGACACGGTCCTTCTGTCCTGTCACACAGTTACAGACGGAGCTACTTACTTCTCCAGAGCCGCTGCGACATCCTGAAGACCCTGAGGGCTGGTGTTGTTCTTATCCCAGATCACAGTCCTGCACAGAGAGGCACGCCATGTGACAAAAGCAAAGCTGCAACTAATGAATTCACATATCTTTTCACAAGAAAGAATAGTCACGGGAGCTAATTTAATTTCTTCCGATATTCCCCTTTAAAACACCGTACTGTCTTATAACCTTTTTTCAAAACAAAAGCCACCTTAAATAGATATGAGCTGCCATGACCCAGAAAGCATTTAATAAAACTGTCAATTACTTCCTTCTGTGGATACCCACAAATGTATACGTGAATAAAAATGAAGTAACATGATGTTGTTTTATCATAAAATGTATTCCGAGGACTACATTTTATCATTTATAATTACTTAAGACATGTGTGTATATTTGCATGATTACATTTTACTGCTTTATAAAAGAAACAGTAAGTGTTTATACACAGTAGTGCTTATGAATGCTAAATATGGGGGTTTAAAGTTAAATGTTCCCATTTCATTTTGTCTGACTTCTATTTTATTTGGTGTTATTTAGCATTTTATTTTGTTATGATGCATTCCCTCACCTAATGTGAAGCACTCTTTGTCCTAAAGGCCAGTAGAAGTAAAACCAGTGATGTACAGTAATGTGACAACTGACAATCCCGTGGCGTAGCCTTTGACCCCTGAACATATTAAACTGACCTGAGTTTGGAGTTGATCTGCAGAGCCTTGGCCAGCATCTTGGCTCCCATGTCCCCCATGGCGTTCCCGCTGATGTCTAATCTGGCGAGCGAGGAGTTGCTGCCGATCGCGTTCAGCACGATGGTGAGATCGCTCTTCAGTCTGGAGTCTGCTAGAGACAAAGAGGTGAGGGGCTGGAGAGGGGAGGGGAGAAAAGGTGTTGTGAGAGGGTTTATATCATGAGATCAAAGGGTAAAATACAGACTTATAGGAAAGCAGGACACTCTGGTTTATCTGCCACCTGCAGATGTTCAGTAGAATCATAATTGATGAGCTGCCCTCCCCTTTATGTGTTTATTCAGCTTTGGCATCACCAGCGAGCATTAAAATGTGCTTTCTTGGCCCGTGTTGTAAATCACTGCCAAGCATAACAAAAGCCATCGTAATTTATGTCATTGAGGAGCATCAATATTCTTTCAGACAGTGCCAGCTTGTTTTCCCAAGTGTCATTGAATTTATTCACTGTCCATGGATGCTTAGTTTCCCTGCGTTTTCTATTTATTCAGCTTAATACTGACTTTGTTTGTTTCCATCGCCCACCCAGTGATCTTTGGCAGTTCCCTTTGAGAAAGTGCGAGCATGCAGTCGGACACGACTGTCAGAGCTGACAGTAAGTTTGACGCCATTACAAAAGTCTCTGAAGCTTTTTGAAATCACTTTCAACAATAAAAGTAAATATCTTTTATAACATTCGAAAGATCTTAGGACAAATAACTGCCTAGAATTTCAGTTTCTGATTAGTCTTTGATTTTGTCCTCCAACTTCATCTCTTGCAAATATAATAGTAATGATTAAACTCCATGTTCCTGCAGCTGCCGCTGACTCTAAAGGGCAAACCTCAATTAAACATTTATCAGGTGATCAAGCGGACTTGAAAGAGACTTCTCTCAAATGTCAACGGTATTATCATTCAAACCTCCACAGGGCCGAATGAAAAATTCAGCAAAGGATCAAGTGGATTTCTCTGAGATGTGAGAGTGATACAAAGGTTTACAAGTGTCCAACAGCGGCCGTCTGTTCACCAGAGTTAAGCTGCTCTGTGATGCATGGCATTTACACAGCTGGAGACTCCTGAAGGCCGTCTTCACAAAAACATGCTAAGGCTACGAGTAGCTCCTAACTGGTTGATGTCAGGTTTAATTTTAGGCCTTGTGTCTTGTTAGTTTTTGGTCTAAGAGTACTCACAAAACATTTCAGGGCTAAAAGTACAGTCGGTCTGAAGTCTTTATTTATTCATTTAATTACTTAATTGAATAATTTTAATTTCATTGAATTGCATTTTATTTAATTGAAATTAGTTTATTTTCAATTCAGTTAAAGGTGCTCTATGTAGTTTTGAGGGAGACATTTTTAAAGAGAAAAATCTTCACTTATTGATTTTCAAGTCTGAATAAAGTGAAGAGACAAACTGTCCTCACAGGACAACAATATTTTATACTTTCACCCTTCTTAGGTCCCTTCTAAGTAGCCACCTTTCTAGCTTCAAACAGACTTTGGGGACCTTATTCTTCTTCTGAAGGATGACTTGTTTTACATGGAAATATAGCAAATTACTATTTCTGAGTTTGTACTATTTCCCTATATATATCTTAAATGTTAAATGGCTGAATTTTTTCTTTTACCCTGAAATTACACCTTTCATTTCTTACTTATCATTTAATTATAACCTTCTATTATGGAGTAGAAGTAAAAGTAGAGCACATGGATCTCTGCTGATCTCTGAACTCTACTTCAGTACAGTACTTGAGTAAATTAACTCATTTTACTTCTCATCAGTATTGATCATTGCATTCGCTCCACGAGCTGCAGCACACACAGGGAAGAGACTGAACATGTTCAGTACATGGCTTCCTGTGTAGCATCTCCAACAGGGAGAAATCTAAATACGACTCCACCTCCACATGGATTAACACAGTGCTGACGGTGACACATGCTCAAATAGTACACACAGATGCAAAACCATACAGCAATAAAACACCAACTCTTTGCCATAAAAAAACTAAGCAGCCGTGATAAATGAGGGGTGAGTTGTGAGACTAAACATATTTTCCTCTCTAATGATTCTTTTGTCTTTGAGCTGATAAAGTGAAGTGATCAGTGTGGAGAGGAACCGCATCAACATGGTTACACAGGCAGAAAATTACCTTTTTATGTCTTGTCTGAGGACGGAGAGAGTATTATTTATTGCCTGCATGTGCTCCTGTGGAGCTCGGAGCGGACGTTAAACATGCAAATTTAAATAGGTACAAGTTTATGGACTGGTAGCCACGATAGCTAATTCTTTCTCCAGCTATGTAAAGTAGGAACAAGATCCCCAACACTGAGCTTTCACACTGTTTCTAACAGATAAATGAGAATAAAACCCCGGATTAAAAATGTCTTACTCGTACATAAATCCAGTGCACCAACAGCATCTGGTTCTATTGTATCAGTAAATGTAGAAGAAGGAAGGTCTATAATTATAATATCTGTAGATTGTGCCGGCAAAAGTAATCACAAGTCCTGCTCCTCACTATGGCTGATGACTTTCTGCAGCTGCAGCAGCTCAGACTCTCAGCCATTATTAATCACTAAAATGAAGAAATGATCGCATCCTCGTCGTGTTTAATAAAACCAAGAAAATGAGAAATTGTAACCCAAGACACGCAACTAAAAGTGACCTTATGCCAGAGACAAATTAATCAGTTTAATGCACGTCCGTAAAATGATGAATGGTGTTTAATATTGTGATGAACTCATTTATCTTCCAGTGTCCTGCAATATACCATCCTGTCTGTCCACTACATCTGCGATAGCCTGGGAGAGGGGAGGGTGGAGGTTCTGCTGATTACTTTTTCTCAAACACTCAAGAACTGTTATTATTATTACTGGTCACCAAGAGAAATTGGGGTTGTACAGTTCTTTTTCTTCATCGTTTTCTCTCTTTCACATACTCTCTACCTCTTCTACATCTTTTCTAGCTTCCCGCTGGTGAGATTGAGGTTGTTACTGATGTCTTACTTCCATCTCCGAAGCACAACATTAACAAATGTAGCCTGATAATAACTATCAAGGTGCTTTGGGCTTCACATATGCTGTAGATTTTTTAGAAGGATGGTGGCAGATCTGCAGATTAAAATGGACTCCATTGATTGTTCTTTGTTCATTACAGATTCATAACATATTGCTAAATCTGCAGTTTTATTTTGAGTTTTAATTCTATAAAAGATCTCTGCAAATGTCTAATGATTGTTCTTTTTATTTGTGAGGTTTTCTTTCTGTGGATTAAAGGAACAGTTCAGCATTTGGGGGAAAGATGCCCATTTGTTCTCGAGTGAGACTTTGATAAGAAAATGTACACTCTGTCTCATGTCTGCGCATCAAGTATGAAACAAAAGCCCGCAGCTCGTTAGCTTAGCATAAAAACAAAAACCAGGGAAAACAGCTAGCCTGGCTCAGTCCAAACACAAATAAATCTGCCTGCGGCTAACTACTGCACTATTTTTTTAGCCAAGGGCAATAACTTTCAGGTGTCTCAGCTGGTTACCTGGAAGCCCCATGGTGAGGATGAGACTCTAGGAGTTAATTAATTAAATAATTAAATAATTAAATAATTAATTAATTAATTAATAATTTTCAATTCCAATTATGTATGGATTAAAAAAAATTATATGGGGGGGGCAGCTTTAATTACCACTGGGCAGAGCCAGGCTAGCTGTTTCCCCTGGCTTCCAGTCATCAAGCAAAGCTAAGCTCACCTGCTGCTTGCGTTTACTGCACAGATGTAAGAGAAACACTGATATTTTCATCCAACCACTACGAACTATTCCTTTTCATGAAGCAGACGTGCACCGCCTCACCAGTGAGACACAGTTTACACTTTGTGTATCTGTTTATATTCTGGCAGCGATCAGGTACCTCAGGACTAGCTGCCTGGACTCAGGCCAGGACACAGAAACACAGCAGGTAGATGTGCTGCCTGGAGCTGTGACACAATCTGAGAGAGGCAGAGCAGGAAAAATGCTGCCCCATAACATTTGAAACTCGTTATCTCTACAGGCCTTCACTTATCTGTGTTTGCACGTCAACTCTGGCTGTAAGGGGCTCAGGAGACTGGTTACACATTTGTCTCTCACGCACGCGCACGCACGCACACCAAGAGAGGACACACACACACACACACACACACACACACACACACACACACACACACACACACACACACACACACACACACACACACACACACACACACACACACACACACACACACACACACACACACACACACACACACACACACACACATTAAAGTGCATGCTTTCTTCCCTGCTCCAAACAAATCTATGGACAGCAGCTCCTTTTACCAACAAGACCTTCTCTCTATGCTACAAAACCTTAATTCTCTGCCACCTTCTCTTTCTACTTCAATTATTTTTATTGCTTACTATCCATCCCGACTGAACATCCTTTGACCCCCGACCTTGAACCTTTTCCTATGGACCCATCCATTAAGATTCTCCCTCCTTTCCTTCTCTCCCGCCTGCAAAGCCAGATAACCAGCTCGTACACATAATCACACACACACACACACACACACACTACAAGCATCAAGAGCCCAATCCAACACAGAGCAGCTCGATTGGACCATCAATCTAGCACATCCACCTCCGTGGGACACAAAAAAAGGGCAGGCGACAGGCACTGGGGCAAAATGTGTTACAGCTCCCATGATGGAGAGAGAGATAAAATGAGTGAGATTGATTGTGGGACAGGAAGTCAGCGTTATGCGAGAGAAAATCCTTTTATTTCACTGGAGGTTTTCAGAGCAATTGAAGAAAATGACAGCCTACTCAGCATCTTGTAAAATCTAAATAATTCCCCCTGTGGGAATTGATAAACAGAGGGAGAGAGAATCTAATGGATAGAGGAAAGACAGAGGCTAAGCCATCAACTCTGGGTAATTTCTCAGCTTTCAGCAGAGATGATGGTCATCAGAAGGCAGTATCCATCATTCAATAAAAAGTTACGATGCTGGTCAGTCTACTATCATTTCAAAACGGATTAAATGATGTCCAGATTACATTCTACGATCTAACCTCATGCATCTGAGTGAAACAGTATGAATGTTTTACTACGGCTCTCATAAACCACATAGTTTCCGTTGAATCTGATACTCTATCGATCACTCTGGGGTCACTATAGCCACACCAGCCTCCAGTGGAGAGGTCAGAGGTCAGTTGAGGAACAGCTGGTGGAGATTCAGTGATTTGCTGTCCCTCACAAAAGCCGGACAGACAGACAGATAGGGAAATGAAAAACTCACCGACTCCTCTTCTTGAATCATATGGACCAGGCTGTCCAACACTGGGGCAAGGTTTCTGTGTCAGGAAGAAGAAAGACAGGATGATTGCACTGAGAGAACATTCCTTAGAAATATAATGTGTACAGATTATTCTGTGCAATTCCATCTTGGATACAGAACTTTGTGTATCTGTGGTCATCTCAACCCCCCTGTGTAGTGGACAACAAAGTCTTCAGTGCAACGTGGTATGTTTAAGATCAAGCCCCATCAGTGGTCTTTTTGATGTGAGTTTATGTTTTGGCCCCGTACGTTTAATCTGACAGCAGTCTTTTGTCGTCCACGACTGACCGAACTATGTCACAGGAAGCCACAGATAAACCAAACCCAGGCCTGACCGCTAATGTTTCTCTCTCTGACCCAAACTGTTCACACGAGCTGTCCAGCCTCTGCAAACTGTACTGAATTCTTACTTGGACTTGATGTTGTTGAAGTTCTTGCCCAGAGAGAGGTGCCTGATGGATCGGTTCTTGGCTAACCACACCAGCAGAGTGGACAGGTCTGCATCCAGGCCTGGACGTGGAGAAAAAAGGTTGAAGATGATAATAAAGATGCACTCTGAGGACTCTTTCATGATGAGGTGAGTCTTTAAAAGTTCAATAAATAGTTGGTACAATACGCATAGAAGCTGTGATCTCACCGTTGTCAGAGATGTCTAAGCTGGAGATGTTTGGGATCTCGGCGATACAACCTTCAAGGATCTGAGAACCTCCTGACCGCAACTAGAAAGACAAGAGGGGGAGTTTTACACACAGAGTAAATGTAATACAATGCAGAGTGTGGCCTGTTCATATGATAATACTGCAGGTAACTTGAGCTTGTGACACCTGGGTGTCTATTCTTAAGACCTTTTCAAGATGTTTTGAGATTTTTGGACAATTATTTAAGCATTGGAGGCAGGTGTGGTCTCGTGCAGAGGTAGATTTTATGTAAATATGAATCAATATGAATTAAAAACTTCAGTGGTCGGTTTAAAAGTTTCCCGTAGGAGAGCTTGACTCATTTTGAAGAAATGAAATCAGCGACTGATACACTTGCCTACAGACACCCGGAACACTTGGAATATGCATCCTCTTAATTGCCTGCTGCGCTACTGCTAGAAAAAGACAGCTTGTGGAGGAGCCTGCACTAACACAGATAAACATAAATGCCACGGTGTTCCCCAAAAGTGTTTGTACGAATTTACCAATATGAGATTTAAGCCCTATATTAATCTTACTAACCTGTGAAAACAACAAAGCAAAGCCGCATAAGAATCTGAGGTGAAACATGCATTCAGCTTCTAAGCACAGACGACTAATAATGGAGACATGCAGGTTAGAGGAGCTTCTGGCTTTAATACACAGTGATGGAAATACCAATTATTTAAAATACCAGCACAGATCATTCAGAGCAACCGCAGTGCGATGTTGCTGAAGTCTGTTCTGCACAGGTTGATGGAAAAATGGACGCAGAGAAGACGAAGAACAGGATCGGCAGAAAATTACAATATCGACCCGAAACAGACGTGCAAATAAAACGAGGGGGAGCAGGATGGTAATTATTGAGAGGGAGCACATTGGTACTTACACAATGGCCAAGCTTACAGAAGCATTAGGGGGAGAGAACAGCATGTCAGAGCCACGCCAACAATTACCAGCAACAAAACACACAGATGCTTAATGATCATTCAAAGCGCACACACTCACCAGCGACACACACGCTCGCACAAACACTCTCGACAGAAGTCATATGCACGGGCCTTATTCTGCACGCCGTCAGCCCACTCACAGAGCAGTTTTGGGCTGCCTCCGCCAAACGCTTCATTAAGACTTCAAAAAGGGATGGAACGCATCACTTCCCCCCCGCAGCTCCAGTTTGGGAAGATTTCTATGGGAATGTGGAATTGGATTTCCTGTGTAATTTGTATTCATGTGTTATCTTTAGCAATCCCATTGAATCTGCAGCAAGCTGTCTTTTTCTGTGCGAGCAGGGGCGGAGATGAAGGCGAGGAGGCTGCTGTGTGTGTCTGTGTGTGTGTGTGTGTGAGAGTTGTGCAGAAACAATTAGAGACGGAAACTAAACCCAACCCCCACCTCCACCCCCTAACCCCCCTGTGCATCTCTCCCCCTCCGCCCCCACCGGCTGTCTTGCCAAGTATTCCATTATACAGCCTCATTACAGTATCACTGGTCTGTCAAATGGTTTTGGAGTGGATCCTAAAAAGCTGATTGCATTGGGCCGGAGTTTTCTTCAAACTATTAAAAACACTCACCATACTTGAGCTAACAAGTGGAGGCAGATATATTGATATCGTTGTGTATTCCGTCTGATATGCGCCAATATGAAACCTCATCTTTTAAAGAGATTAAAATGCAGTAAAAGGTGATTGGGGTAATTTATAATGATTCAATTTGCAGTGACGTTTGTTGTTTCAGTGCACTGATGTAATTTTAGATGACAGACTTTATTGTTGAACAGTAACATATCCTGCCTCTGTTAGGTATCTTTGACACAAGTGTTTGATGTGTTTGTTAGCCACATTTGAGGGATCACTGCAAAAAAAAGATGTGTATATTGCATAAACTTTTCACCACCCAATATTTGTTTCAGCATTGGCCCAAAAAGCAGAGTATCGAGCTCTCCAAACAAGGGCATTTATACAGACGCTGCCAATAATAGAAACAGTGAGAATAAATGGATCAAATCCAGAAAACAAACCCCTGAAACCCACTGATTGTAGTATTTTGATTTATCAAGACAGCTTTCATGGTATTTTGCAACATTATGTTCTAAGAGCTAGTGACCTGCAATGCTATCAGCATCACTGAGCTCAGTTCAGTACAGTACACTGTAGGTACAGCTGTTTGCTATAGCTCTCAGGAATGTTAGGAGCTCCAACTTGACAGTTGTGTTATGATGATTTTCTATTTTTTTAGGTGTGTTAGTTAATATTAATATGATTAAGTATAAATTGGAAAAAGATTCCAGCTTGTACTCATCGCTTGACTGAAATCACTGCAACTGAGCCTTCATGGAGGTTCCACCCTGCCACCACACCTGTCCCCAAGGCCCGGGGATCGTTAAATACTTTTTGATACCGATACCTTGACTTTGATCACGGTTCCTGAACAATACTTTTTTTTGATACCAATTTTTTAAAATCTGTTTTAACGCAACGTTACATTGCTCAAACACGCGAGAGATTGAGAGATGAGATTAACTTTTTAGGTATTGAAATCTGGTATCGAATGACAAGACATTTTTTGATACTCGATAGAATGGAGACAATTCGGTCGGTGCCATAAAGGTTCCATACCCAGACCGCTCTGTCCCCTATTTGCTACAATAAATATTTGTCCACACTAACTAGTAAAAGTGCAGCCATGAGGGAAGGATCCCATATGACCCACTACCAATATCAGAAAGTGTAAAAGATATCTTGACTCTAAATAAACAGATTGAAGAGAGGAAATGAAGGTGCCGTGTGTCTCTGTTGGTCTTACCTCACAGCAGCTGAGGTCTAGAGAGACGTCTTTAACATTGATGTTACTGGCCAAGCCGAGCAGAAGAGCTCTAAAACAATGATATTATATAAGGTTAAGAAACAATTTAAAGCTTAAAATCAAAGACACAAAGAAGTTAAAGTTTTAAAGGTGGTGAGAGATATTAACTTTTCATCATGTAACTAAAGCTGTTTTCTTACATCTGGGGAGCAATATTTAAAGGCCAGGACATCTCTGCAGCACTGCAATACTTCATCATGATTTACATGATTTTCTCCACTTATGATTACATGTACATATGTTTTGCCACCATCAACATCCAAACAGATACTAATCATAATACCACTTTTATCAGAAAATATCAAACTGCAAGGGCCCAGTTAGTGTCCTTTAACACGGCTCCTCACCGGCATAGGCTGCCAAGACAAGTTAAGTCTTACTGCCTTAAATGGGACTGCAGGTGATAAAACAATATGAGGGACACAGAATGTGAGACAGGAGGAGCTGCTCCTCAGACACATTAAAAGTGAATGAATCCTTCTCTCACTTGAGGGCCTCTGGCGGCAGCTTGGTTCCCGACACGTTGACGGAGCTGAGAGACATGGCGCTGCTGAAGAAGTGCTTGAATGACGGAGGCACCTCTTTGCCTTTCCTACAAGAGAACAGGAGGTGAAATAATGCAGAAAGGATACACGACAACTTAAAATACACCAACGTCACCAACTTATCATATTGCTGAACCTCTTTTGAACCCACACCACACGAGGCTCGGTGATGCTGTTCCTCGACCTGAGATTCAGGTCAACATTAAGCTTTTATTACTCTTGCCGTGTCCTAAAAGGCTGTGACCCATTTTGGGTTTCACCAACTGTCAAGTAAGCTCCACAAAACAAAGGATTGAGAGGAGGATTTTCACAAAGGAGAATCAGTCAAACTCTCAGGTGTAACCCTTAACCACTACTCATCCTCCCACTCCACCCCTCCCTACTGCTGATGAAGTCCTCAACTCCCTAGAGACACACTGGAAAGAGAGATAATGATGGGAAGAAAACTCCACCCACCACCCATCTGTTACTCTCTCTCACACACACACACACAGACACAAACACACACACACTCAAATCTAACCACACTCGAGTCATGCATCTACAAACCCAGGCGGACACACTCCTGCCGTCCATATTTTATCTTGTGTGTAATGGCACTTTGTGACCAGCAGGTGTCACACAGCAACATACAGACACATTTCTGGCTATAAGGAAACTCCTTAACAAGTCATTTCAGGTCAAACAGAACCTTTAATGTATTAAGTATATTAGGAGTGGGAGGAGGATCACAGGTAAGCATCGGCGTTGGTTATTTTCCAGCAATCACATGACGAATAAAAGTGTCCAGGAGATCACAGACCTGTTTCATATCCAAAAGGGTTTGGGATGCAACTCGATGTCCATATTCCATTTGGGCCATAATTTTACAGAGTCAGGTGGCAGTCATGTATAATTATGGACCTCGTCTCAACTGTGATTTTCTTACTTTTCAGCCGTGGTGCAGACTAATCTGCAGGTGCAAAACATAAATTTGATATACTTGGTCTAAAAGTAGCTTTAAAAAGACATGTTGCTGCACTTTAATTATTTAATTATTGAGATTTAGAGGTAAGGAAATAACTCTGTATGATACATGCTGTCATATTTCTGCAAAAACAGCAGCGAAAGATTGAGTTTTCCTTCAGAATTTTTAAAGTTTGTTTGTTCATTTGGCCGTTTTTCTTTCACTGGGATGAATGGGACTGTCGTTTCTAAAAACTCTTCTTTAAAAGACACACTTATCATTACAGCCTTACTTACATATATGTTTAACCTATTTTTACTGTATTTTCTGTAATGTTACTCCGTGTCTCACTGTCTGCATCCAAATGAAGCAAATGTACTCCGTCAACCAACCTCTCAGGATACCAGCTACAACAATGAATTAATTTCCTTTCCCCACTGTTAAGGTGACTGTAAGTAAAGTCAGAATGAGCTCTCACCTGTGAGGGAAGACGCTTTTTGAGACGTTGAGAACGGACGAGGTGTTGGACCGAGCCTCGCAGCAGAGCCGAGCAAACCTGTTAAACACACAGAACGTGTCACCGTAACATCTGAGCTGTTTCTATAGAACAGTGTGAAAATAATCAGTGAGCTTTAAGCATAAAACAAAGTGCCTCTGTGCCATCTTGTTTATGACCGCGGCAGACAGAGAAACAGATGAGAAGAAATCTCGATGTGTGAGAAGTGTATACATTTGTTATTATCTGGCTGTATGTGAGAGACACACAATATGATTTAAGAGCCAATCAATACGCTCAGTGACAGACTGACAGCTGGCTACATCTCAGACTAATCAATAAGCTGTATTTGGCTCTCAGACCCACATCAATACATCACATACAGTATTCACACCGCTTGGCAAGCAGCAGCAACACAGATTGAGTGGGTGTATTAAATTAAATTACATGGCCTGCAACACAGATAACAACGGCTAACACTTCATCTTACAATGCAGGGTAATGAGGACAATGAACTGTGAGTGTGTGTCGTGTCTTTGTTTGTAATTCTCTGAAACTTGCGCCATTTATTGTCATGTATTTCTTTGCCCAATAACCTTTAAATCAAACTCTTTTTTTGCTCTGAACACCGGATATCATCTCAGTGTGCGTCCGGACTCACCTGGTCCAATGAGCAGTCGGTGTTGGAGAGGTCAAGGGTTGCCAGGCTGTTGGGTTGACCCAGGAAGTGGTAGAAATGCTAAATTGCAAAGCAAAGAATAACACATTTGTTAACACGTCGAAGGGACCGCTCTTCTGGAGGATGTGTGTGTTGGGAGTTTGACTCCTGAATACTGTATGTGGCTTTTGCGAACTTTAATAAGGTATTTTTTTTTCAGATTTACTCTTTTTTTCTTCAACCGTTGAGCGTTTACTCTCCCTTACCTGCTCTCTTTAATTATTTTCCATCATTTTTGACTGCCCACATCAAACCTCCTATCATTCACATATTTCATACATCATTGTTTCTATCCAATCAGATGGGATTTGTATTTAGGACAGTGGTGTTACACTCAGAAACTGTGGGGGGCGCCAAAATCGCACAAAATGACAATTTGTACATAATGTTGCTTTAATCTGTCAATTAATTTCTTGATTAATAAATTAGTTGTTTGGACTATAAAATGTCAGAAGATACAAAGCCCAAGATGGCATCCTCCAGATATTCAGTTTACTGTCATAGAGGAGTAAAGAAACAAGAAATTATTCACTTTTAAGAATCACAGAATTTTTTTTTCCCCTCATAAAACAGATTTATGAATGTAAAAAATGATTGGCGATCTACTAAACAGTTGACTGCTAATCGGTTAATTTTTGCAGCTCTACAGGCAACCAGTGGAGACTCCTTTAGAAGTTATTTGTTCTCAGTCTTTATGCTAAGCTAAGCTAGCCAGCTACTGGCACTAGCTTCACATTAGCTGTACAAATATGAGAGATGTAAAGATCTTATCGACTAACTCTCGGCAAGAAAACGAATAAGCACACTTCCCAAAATGTTGAATACTTCCTTTACAGGTGACTTTTTGTCAAACTATTTATGTGCCATAGTTTGTTGTCGAGTTACGGATACAGTAGAACACTGTGATGGATGGGATAGTGTTTGTTAGACGAGACTCTGATGTATCTGTGCTCCGAGCAGATGTCAAATATCCCAACTCGATGTTCTCCCACAGAGAGACATGCTAACTGATTTACAACGGCCCCCACACAACTGCAGCACTGACCTGTTTCGATCAATTAAGTGTTACTGATACAAGCTCTAAGATGGATTAGAAACTGTGTGCGTGCGTTTGTGTGTGTGTGTGTGTACCTGCATGTCGTCTCCTCGGAGGACATTCCCTGAGAGGTCCAGATGGACCAGGCTGCTGGGGATGGACGGGTTGGCACTCAGTGACTGGCAAAGGCTGTTCACCCCTACAACACACACACACACACACACACACACACGTCCACGTGCACTGTCAGCATTATCACAACCCTCAAATCTCCACTTGATGTTTTGACAGCGTATTGAAGGAAATAGCAGGGGAAATGAGCAGCGGGTGAAGACAGGAAAGAACAGGGTCAGAATGTAGAGTGAATGCATGGAAAGTGAAAGGAGGATTCTTTCTCACGGTTGTGTTAACGCAATGCTACATTATGCCTTTTTATCAGTGTCACACTATGTTTAGGATTCTCCTATTTTATAGGTAATGAGAAAATATACCAAACTAAACTGATTGAGAGCACTATCGAACATCAAGCATCGTAAACAACCACGTCAAATGCAATCGTTTAGGAAGCATTCGAGAGACAGATGTGTGTGTCTGCATGTCTTTGCATGCATGGATTTCTTCTCCGCAGTGTCTGCGTCATATTGACATACTGCGCGTACAACCACTGACCCGTGTCACATCCATCACATGGCTGACACACTGAACCAGCACTTTTATCAAGCCCTGCCTCCGTCTGTCAGTAAACCATGCGTAACTGTCGAGTGACTGATTTGACAGGGCTGGAGAGAAGAAGACATGAGAACAGTCTGATTCACGGAGTGAATGAAGATGATCAAGACAGAATAATTACAAGTTAGTTTCAACATATTCGAGTTACCTTCAACTGGAATGAAAAATCAAAAGATCAAACGATAGATCTGCAGAAACGAGCTTCATCAAATGAAATCAGGGCTTAAAAAAAAAAAATATGATAAAAAGATGCCCTCAATCCTCTATGTTGCTCTGAGTGTCGGGGGCTTTTGGGGTTTGGATTATGGATTGGGCCTTTAGCTAGACGGGCAGGGCTCAGTTTAAGCGGCGCAGCCCTCTCACTCACCCTGCACTGTGAAATATGATCGCTCTTTATTGATTGCCTGAGAGCAGTGCATGTTTACAGTGGGTCCCTGAAGACCAGAGCCGCTGCTGAAGAGTTTACTTTGGGTGAGAACGAAGGAGAAATTTCTACCTGCAAGTGATCGCAGACAGCGGGCACATTTAATCCAGAAATTATAACCAGAAGCGCCAGCAGTTGTTTCGCAAAAAAGCCTCGGCATAATCAGCCTCTTCATTTCATTTCATTAAAAGGACATTACTGCAGAAAGATTTTTCAATCATGTCAAGAGGTTACGGCTCCACTGGCTGCATGTTGAGCAGCGTTTATGCAAATAGAAACATGCACACTGTTTACAGATTGCCTTTGCGCACTCGCACATCTTTTTCTTGGCCTCCCTCTCTCACTCGCAGTGTTTATAGCTCAATAATTAAGTGTCATCAGCTTCTCAGCGGTAGTTGTGATCACATTTATGAAAGCTGTGAACTGCATCTCCAACTCAAACAGGAAAGCCAACTAATCACAGCGCAATATTTATGTTATTTTCTTGTATTTGACTCACTCCGCCCCACCTCCATTTCTCAAAACGGCAAATGCTTTCACACATCGTCAGGAAGTGTACACAAAAGACAAAGTGAGGCGGCACATACCTTTGGGTGATAGTGAGGTTTTGGAGAAGTTTAAATGCTTGAGCCCCATCCGAAGTTTGGCAAACTGAGCACCCAGGGAGGAGATACCTGCAGCGAGAGAGAGAGAGTCAATGAGTCAATGTCTTCTTTTTCCTTTCGCTTTCATGATGCGGCTCGTTTCAGGCAATGTAACTGCCAATGGACTTTCACATTTTAAAGGGCGACTTCATCGGTGTTCTTTTTCAGTGTGAAACACCGAGTTAGCCGTTAGCAGAAAGCAGTGACACAGGTTTGAGCTCTGACGCCACGGGGGAAAATGTTTTTAGAAGGGGTTGGGAAAATAGCGCTGATGCTAAACCATACGCGCAGGAAAGCTACAGAATGATGTGGAAACCTTAAAATACAAATGATAATAATAAAAATGACACAAATGCCAAATTGTTATATATAAAAAAGCATGGTTTATTCAAATGAGAAAACATTCATCAGATCATTGTGGTAAATTTTACATGAGAGCGAATAATCCCCAGAAATCTGTTGCATGTTTACATGCGACATGCCTGAATATTTGGTGGAATGCATCTTTAATTCATGTGTCCTGGATACACTGAGAGGCCTTAGGATGGAGGTGATGAAATATTAAACTTGTTGCACTCACTGTCCTGTACCAAGTGAACCTAAACTGTCAATATTACCACACGCCGTCCCTGCGACAGGCTGTGGTACATACACAGTATAATACAATGAAATCTTCCTGCTAAACGACTATTGAATGATTAATGTATTCTATACTTCACTGTGGTAGGAGAGTTACCTTCCACAGCTGATGTAGAGCAGAGCTGCTTAGAACAGCGGAGAGCAGAACAGAGCAGACATGAATACATTAGACCAGATTAAAGCAGATATCGTACCTCTGTCCTCCAGTGGGTTGTTGGCAAGATTAATGGTGATGAGTCCTGAGCTGGGGTTATGGGCCAGGGCAGCGGCAAGCTTCTGGGCAAAATCACTGGAGAGTAAAAGAGAGTTGTACCCATTATGACCAGTGTACTCCACCGTATGCTATCTATAGCAGCTATCATAAATAAATGCCAAGAGAGGTGAGTGCGCCATTTTCGAAGAAGATGTTTTGACATTTCACAGCACAAAATGCATCAATGTGAATAATAATGTTAATGATCAGCATTTCAGGGTGCTGCTGTTGTGCACGCTGGCTTACTGTCAAACTGTCATGGCTTACTGGGACACTTGCTTTTCCCTTATATGACAAGTCAAAATGTCTTTACTATAAAATGACTGAATTGAAATGTCACAACAAAGCCAGCCAGCAAGTCAGCACTGAAGTGCACTATTAGCAGAAGTGTAATAAAGAATGATTTCCCCCACACAGCTGACAAAAGCAAACATCCAGCCAACATCAGCAGTCCTCTGCAAAGCTGCTGCAGTTGTTTAAGTTGGATTATCAAACATTTCTGCTTTTCAACTTCACGTTAAATAAAACACACTAAAACAAGAATCCGTCACAAGTGGGGTTTGATATCTTATTTTAAAATCTTGTGACTGCATTTTTGTAAAAACTGCAGCAGCTTAAAATCTTATCAGGTATTATGCTATGAGACACAGTCACAAAGAAAACTAATTTTAGTGACATATTTCACTTGTTCAGATTTTTTTTTTTACTATTACAAGCAAGAAACACCTTACATTCATCGTTTTCTTTAACTTATTTTTAAAGTGGCTCCATGAAGTTATTGGACTCTGACGCACACAGACTGAGATACACTTCTCATAACATAAAGGTAGTGTCTTTCATTAGGCCCTTCCTATTTCCTATTCTCTCAAACTCCACACCAAGAGTTTGTAACACAGGCTTTCTGCAAAAAAATGTCTCGTCTCCAAGTTCAAGCGAAGTGAGTCATTTTCTCACACTTGACACGTATCTGCTGCAGCCACAGAAAACACAACGTAACTGTTTTCACAGGCTGAGAAGTTATTGACCTTGACACATTAAATTGTTGGAGGGGTTTTGCGCATTCTCACGTTTTGAGTCCTGCGTTGTCCAGAACCAACTCCTCCAGTCGACTAGAGCGCGACACGACCCGAAGGATCTGCTCACACACATCTGCAGACTGAAGACGCACACACACACACACACACACACAGATGTCAGAAAAATACATATCATTTTGCACATAGCATCATTAAAAAAAAGACAGAAAAAGATATATAAATGTATTAGTTTTTGCGGTAGTGCTCTATGAAACACTAGATACTAAGGTGAAAAAGAAACATAATGTGAGAATGTTATGATTCTCCCACTCACAGTATCACAAGTAGATCTTTGCTCACTGATCATCTCATTAAGAGCATAAAAAATATACTAATTAACTGCGCTAGCTTCAAGGCTCAACATGCACTTTTATCTAGAACACCAAAGCTTGGACTGAAACACTCAAGGTCACAGGATTAACACAGAAATGTACTTTCGGGACTTCCTGCGAGTGTTCCTGTGCAAAATGCGTTGAAATTGCCTGGGAAAGCTGTTCATTTATGCTAATTAAAGCTGCACTGCAGCACGTAGCGAATTCTGCCTCTCTTGCTTAAAGACCATTTACGCGTGACGGGAAGGATCTGGGGACAGCACACTTTTAGACACTTTAGAGGGAGAGAAGTTGTCTTGCTTCCGTGGTCTCGCCTCCACAGGAGACGGTCGGGGGAGGAAAAGCACTCATATTTAGACCAAATTAAAAATTCAACAGTTGGACGTCCGTGCCCTGCCTAGATGTTCACTGACCCAGTTCACTGTGTGCTGTGTCATCTTCAAACATGAAGAAAAACACACATCCTGTTCACTTACTACATTTGTCTGCACTAATTATCTTTACTGGTTCGTGACACAAACATTCTCCATCACAAAAACAGAACTCAGACTCATTGTTTTGCTGTTATTCTTGGTAATTGACATTCCTGTTTGTTCCCCTCACCCTGCAACCTCAGTGCCGACACCACACTGGCGACATTGTCCCGCACTGTTATCTACAGTGAGGGGGAGAGAACGAGAGGAGGGATAATGGCGAGGGAGAGAAAGAAAGGGACTGTTGTTCACATGTTTACTCTGTGAAACTGTGAGTATTACAGATGAGGAAGAAGAATGATGGAGGGCAGCGAGGGATGACACATAATACAGCAAAGGGAGATATGAGGGTAGTGAGGGATGAAATGGAGAAAAAGAGGGGAAGAGGGGAGAGAGGAGTGGGTCAGGGCGCAGCAGAGAGAGAGAGAGAGGCGAAGCGCACAAAGAAGCCTGTATTTTCTTTTTTTTTTTACAAGTGTCACAATAAAACTGTCGGGGACGGCGCAGAGACACTGTCAGCATGTGCGCTGCTGCACCATTTACCATTCATTAAATACGAGCCTTGTCACGCTGCGCTGCTCTGATCCCACGTCCGGCTGGAACATCACACACTTTCACACATGTAAAACACGCGCGTGCTGTGCGATCACGAGGTAATCTGAAGTCCTCTTATCACTGCGGCCCTCTCCTCCTCTCTCATTTTTCGGCTCAGCATCATGATTAGAGCAGAAGACAAACAGCCTGATTGAACTGAGGTTGAGCAGCTTAATCCCTCGCTGTGAAAGCCGGCTGTGTGTGTGTTTTTGAGCGTGTGTGTGTGTGTGTGTGTGTTATATTATCCAGTCCACTGCACTGAGAGATTTCTTATCTGTCTGACTGAAACGGTTAGACTCTGATTCAAGCCTGGGGGCTTGTTTTTCCTCTCATTCACTTTTTCTTTTCTTTTTTCTTCCTGCTTTATGAGCCACAGATATTTAGTTTGGATATGCCTAATGCATCTGTACACAGTTGCGCAGATACAATAGTTCAGACCGATGGGCAGCGCTGCCCTTTGGTTGAACTTTTGCATGTCAATAGCTTTGGCAGGAACATCAGCTGATGTACCGCTGGAAGGTGAAGACTAGTTTCCCATGCTGGAAATGTCTAGTTCCTTTTCCTTTTCTTTCAATCTGATCTCTCTTTCCTGATAACTTCTGACTCATTTCCTCGTTCAGCTGGCATCGCTCCCTTACACTCTTTCCAGTGGCCTCCCCACTGGACTTTATCTTTCTGTTTCACTGGTCTTTTTGCTGACATCACTCTTTTTCACCCTCTTCTTTCAAAGTTGTTATTCTTTCCACCAGCGTGGGACCAAAAACAATGCAAAATCACACTCCAGAGCACATCCTTATCTCTCCATTATCACCATATAAACATGCACACGAGGAAAAAATGTGAAAATCAGACTGACATTTCCCTAAAAACACCCAAAAGAATTTCTTTTGCATTGCACTGAAAAGCCTCTTTTCATGACAAACACGACACAGCCACTGTCCAAGACCTGGAATCTTTGGCTAACACCACTAACACACTGTAAAACTTATTTGAATAAGAAAAGTTCTGAACACAAAAGCCCGAGGGTCCCATTATAATACACACTAATCTGGCATAGAAAGGACACACGTTAGCCACAAGGTGCACATGTGCCCGTATGAGTATCAGAGCCTACATTTGCACACGGCATAGTGACGGACAGAATTCCAAAATTCAATACAAAAAGAATTGTCTGTGACGGAGGCGTGAGATAATTGTTTGGACTGAGGAAGCTGCGTGTGGTAATTGGTGAGAGCGAGCGAAGCCTCGAGACGGAGAGTTGGTAATGGAGTGCTGCAGGGGGGCAACAGCCTGAGACATTGAGCCCCTTTGTCTCGTCAGGATTAGGAGTCTTATCACACGAGAACATTGGACTGATCCTCAGTCAACAGACAGGAGGGGAAGATGGAGGAAACAAAGGGGAGGGATTCTGTAAAGGCAGATAGATGCAGCTAAAGTGAGGCAAAGGTAGCGAGAGACATGTTCTGTAGTAAATACAGAAAAGGGATGTACTGTATGTAAATATATTGTATAGGAAGAGACTGAAATAATAGGGACATGATGATGAGAAGCAAAAAAGGAAGGACATTTGTCAGCCCCTTTGAAAAATGTAGGCACTTTGTAACACAATCCATCATATAACCAAGTCTCATCAAAAGTAGACAAACAACTGTGGTCTATCACAGTAATACAACTCATTTCATCATGTGATACAGTTGTACTCTTGTTCGACTCTCAATACTAATTTTGGCCTCACTGCAAAAACTGAAGATATAACCAAGTGTAATACTCTTTCATTTAGATTCAACATCTAGCCGGTCTTGTTTTAAGTATAAATAGATAATCTAGTGCAGGGGTCACCAACCTATTCCAGACTGAGAGCTACCTCGAGGAGAGACAGCAATATGGAGGGCAACTCGTTTTATCACAATCACAATATTACAATCAGTGTGTTTACAGGAGGGATGTCACACCAGAGAGCGTCTCTCTCTCTCTCCTTCTGTCTGCAAAGCATGTGTGACTGACAGTGGATGGGAGGGGTGGAGCGAACGCTGATTGTTCACTGGTATGTCGATTACGGATGGACGATGTTCGCTCGGACTGATTACAAAAAAAAGTATAAAAGGCTAAAATGGGTTGCTAAATATACTTGCGCTGCCCAAGTAAGTTTTTGTGTGGGAAACTCTGTACACATACTAAATTACATGTATAGAAGACGGTCCAGGCTGAAGGTGACTTGCAGGCGACCTGCTGGCTGATCTAGTGTTTTCTAAGGAAGCTCCATTTACTTAATTCAAGTAAATGTCACTTGCCTCGTCTCGATAACCAACTTGGTTATTATTTGAGTTATTTTTAAGGACTAGTATGTCAAGACAAAAAACATTCTAAACAAATATTTCTGCACTAAGTGAGATAATCCTATATTTAGATTTAAATCTAGACTTTGAGGGTACATTCTTAGGAACTACTATCTTATTTCAAGGAAATTGAATCGAATGCAACTGGATTTGGTTTTTGTCTTGAAGACGTTGCGCCTCTCATCCAAGAGGCTTCATCATCATCATCATCTTGGATGAGAGGCGAAACGTCTTCAAGACAAAAACCAAATCCAGTTGCATTCGATTCAATTTCCTTGAGATAACTATGACCTGGATGAATGTGAATATTCACAGGCTCGAACTACTATCTTAATTTTAAAGATTTAGTCTGTCATTAAAAACATTCTACTGATAGCAATGCTAACTGTTTGGCTTTATGGATGCTAATGTTAGCATGTTACTTGGTTGATCGGTCTGTCAGTCCATCAGAATCAACCACTTTGGTTCAGGCATAAAATCTTAATTAGTCCACTTTGGTTTAATATATTACAAGAAACCTAATGACATTCTCATCAGCCTCAGCCATAGTGCTGATTAGCGAATGTGTGCGTGCTAATATGCTTAACTAAGATGAAGAACATGGTGAGCACTGAGCAATATACAGTACCTGTTAACATTAGCATACTATTGTCATTATTGGCATATTGTCATTCAGTTTAGCAATGCTACAGGCTTTGTGAATCTGTACTTGGGCTATATGCTAAAGTGTCTTTGTCTTGTTTATGCCGTGAGTCTCCATCTCTTGGCCAAATCAGCTGGTGTCTGTGGTAGCCTGTCACTTGAAATATGGCACTTGACAGAGAGCTGGACAAAGAGACAGAGAGACGCGGCCCAGTCCGAGCCCTCATCCTGCTTTTTATTGCACTGGGGAAAAAGACCAGCAGATATAAGCAGAAACAACTGCACCAGTGCAGCAGTGGGGCTGCGGTATGGAAGTGAAAGGCACGACCTTTACAAAGTGTGAAAAGAACCAAGAATAAACTGACAGGCTGGCACACAGGGCGAGACACATCTATCCATTTGTTGCGAGTAGTGATTCTCCTCACTATTTACTCTGAGATGGGATTCAATCTGGATTATCAGACCAACACCATTACACTGTTTATCCACTGTAAAGCAAAGTGATGCTTGAAACCCTCTTAGTAGAGAATGGAACCACTGTGAGGGGAAATTAAAGCAGTTATACAACAATTTATTGGCTGTGATATTCAATCCACCCTTGTTGCCATGTAAATGGCAAAATACTAAAAACACTTCTCTATATAATGCAGAACAGTTTAACAGCAACACAAACAGCCTCGGATTAACCACATAGTTGAATCAACACCATTCTGAAGCAGCTTCTTCAAAAACTGAACACTACAATCTTCACGTAGGGAGAATTGTGGCAGGACTGAATTGAACTGCATTCAATTTAGCCAGATCGGCCGGAAAACTGGTGACTCATCATATGTCAATGAGAAGGCGACCAGAGAAGAAAGCTCAAAATAAAACTGTAAAAACCATGACAAAATACTGAGTGAGGATATGTCATCAGTGATAAGATCCAATCAGGAAGCGAACGTGGGTGTGTGCATCATCGTTTTCCACGGGTCTCAGTTTCGGCCCGTCCACACTGAAACCCAGTCCCAAAAATTTCAAACTAAAACGAGGTCAGCAGCATCTCATAAAGTCTCTGTTTTAGGACCTCTAAATGCTGGGGTAGTGCGGACGCAAGGCGTAAATGTAGCAAATGTTATGCATTACAAAACAAAAATATAGTTTAAATATAGTGTTCATGTACCTCCAAAAAAATCTCTCATTAGGCTACAATAGCTGTGTTTTTGAGTTCCCCAAACTAAACGGAAATGATTATAGAGAAAACGTGTACTCACCAGTTTGTAGTCCTTGGTGGAGAGCTTGGTGAACCACTGGTTAAACTCCAGAACTGCTATTATCGCCACCAGATCCCTGAGGAGAAGCACACAGGGAAGATAGAAACGGTCATTTTGCAACTATACCTTTTTCTTCATCAGGTTAATGGTGACTTCAGCAAACAAAAATAAATAATATCACACCCACAACTACCTCTCTTTGCTTTAAATTCTATGTTTTTCTTAATAAAGGTTTTCAGCCAGATGGCCTCATCTGTGTGCAGCTTCATTCACAGTTGTTCACATCATGTCGGTGCGCTCTGGTCATATTTCATCTCTATTGTGCTTCAAACACTCACCTGTTCTCCAGATGGCTGAAATCCTGCAGGTTGAGTTCTCTGGTGTCTTGTGTCAAATAGATGGTATCCACATCCTGGGAAGGAAGCAAAGGAAACATGTCTGTCATATAAAAAAGTGAACATATACAGCAGAGATAGATTCCATATTTGAAACAAGAGTGACAAGCGCGTGAACGGCACTTGATATTGTGGATTATACTGACCCACTGCACTTCCTCTTTGTAAGGCAGCCCCAACCAGTCACAAACACATCTGTACATCTGAGAAAACCCACCTGGGCAGAGAGAAAGAACAAACAAGTAAGACTATGGATTATGGAAAAATGTAAGTTAAATACCAAATTACTTAAATTCACCATGTGAAACCGTATATACCGCTAACGTCAACTCACTGTATGACACACAGAAGCACACAGTAACTATTGTAGCGTCACGGATTCCTACCACAGGGTCCTGGTTCAGCTGGTTTGTTGTTCTCCCACAGAGTCTGCAGAGAGGTCAGCCTGTCTGGAGGCTCCATGCAGAGCTTCTTCATCACTTTACTGAGAAGAAAAGACAGATTAGAACTGAATTTAATCCTCTCATTCTAACATCTCGCAGATACTGTCGCTGCAGGTGAAATTTTCAAATGCATATCCTCTCTTTTGAAAACACACAGCTCCAGGCTACTTTTCTCACTGCCTTACTCTTTAACGGACATTTCCCCGAGCAGGAAGCAGGAAGGAGTCCTCCTATGATTTGGAATGAAACTACCTAAATTAAACCAAACCGCACACTGTAGCATTAAATCGACTGCGGCTCAAAAACACAAACCTAAGCCTCTCGGTGAAGTAAAAGACTTAGTCCTGTTATGAAAATGGGTCTCTAAAAGTTTATGGTTTTACATCTGCATTCATTTCTGCATTTAAATTCATGCTTCCCGTTCTCAACAGGAAGATCACATCCCCGTTAAATACATACATGTAGAATAGACTGTAAACATTAATATCAATTAATGGCTCTAAAAATACCCAAACATATTTCAGTTTGATTTATTTATCGGAGTTTGTCGAGCACTTTAAACATCAGAACTTTGTTGCTTTTATGTTTCAAACAATTAAGATTGCTGCGGTCTTGTTGTATGTGCTGTGATTTAAATGAAGGAAAACATTTATCTGCACCTTTACTCCCGTTTACAATCATTTACGTAATGTGTTCAGAAATTACATTAAAACGTATTATGGGTGTGCCTTAATTATGTGCTGGTGCACCTAAATGTAAAAGTGAGGTGCACCCACGTAAATACATACATTATAACAAGCACAATAGAAAGAACCACTATAGAAATACAAGATTAACTGAACTACATCTTTGGAGGACTGATTCAGATCTGTGAACATGACCAGTACATGGAAAACCACATAAACTGTTATATCAAACACACACACACAGCGGTGTAACTCACCTCGGTGGTAGACCCGGACATATCCTCAACATACAGTTTCCTATGTGAGCGACCACATCATTGACCTCCTCAGTAGAGAGCAGCTTCAGGGAGAAGGAGCCGCGCTCGTACTCTATGAACAGCTGAAAGGACACATCAGTTATTAATGATCGACACCAGCATGCACAGTTTCACCTGAACCTGCTTCCACCACAGTTATATTTCTTTAGATAATAGGTCTCTCTCTTTCCTTACGCTATACACTACACATTGAGTTGGTTTAGTTTCTTATTTATTGGTAGTGAAATGATTCAACACGAGTGCTTTGTGTCTATATATGTACATTTTCATCTTTTTTCCCACCTCACATTCCACTCTTCTGCCCATTTATTCACTGAATCCACCGAGCAATAATAATTGAGACATCCATCTATCCACTCAACCACATCTGCATCCCACATCTTTGTATTAGGCTAAAATAAAGATTTAATGACATTTGCCAAGACTGGCTAACCATTTCAGCGCACACAGCAATTATGCAAATGCTGATGTAAGGCGATAGATGCCTCCTCTATAGGCCAGAATTAACATAATCTCAGCTGATTCTTATTAAACATGGGAGACCATCAGTCAGGATACTAAGAGGGCTGACATCTATTGAGATGAGCGGGAGAGAGGCTCATCTTCAGGAACAGAGTGGTTGGAGACGGATTATCATATTCTGCAGGTAGATCCTGCTGACTGACAGCTAGCCAGCGCCGGTCAAAAAGCCAAACGGAAGCTCTTCCCAGATGGAAAACAACTCCCCCGGAGATATCACTTCTGGGCCCAGACCTGTTTTTGATGTCACATATTCTTTAAGTACCAGTTCAGCATTAAAGGTATTTTGCTTCCCATCTTTTCAGTTCAGTTCTACCTGCTGCAGGATCTGATGTGATTACAAGCGCTAACCTTAAACTGGGGAAGTTGGGTTCAAGAACCTGCATCCACAAACACCCATCATGCTTATGTGTCCCTGAGCAAGTCTAAGCTTCTTCAGAATCCGTTCCCTGTCGATGATCCTGACCTTTGACCTCACTGGAGAAGAGGGTGAATATGAGAAGCCTCCCTGCAGCAGTATATTTGGCCCTTACGCAGCATTTATCGATTCAGGTGATCAGGGGAATGTAGTTCACATTACAGTGTACTGTACGCCGTTTCTCTCCCGGGGGCTCCTATTTTATTTTCACATACAGTATAAATAACCCTGTCACAAGCTTTTCTTTTGCAGTTCCTCCGGCTGCTCAGTCAGTGTAAATAAAGTGCATCGCTGGCACTTAACTGCAAACGTCACAGCTTCACTGCCTCCCCAGAAATGTAAATTAATCATCCTGCTGCTGTCTGGCAAGCATTACAATAAGATCCACCTACCAAGAGTGGGCGGCATAAAGGACTACAACCAGCATCTCTTTATACAACCAGCTATTTTCCCCTGCTTCAAGTCTTCATGCTAGGCTAAGCTAGTCACCTCTTGGCCCCATACGTTGTGCAGAGACACAACAGTGATAGAGATCTTTTTGGTATAGTAGTATGTTTTAGTATATTTTCCAAATTGCGGAGCTATTTCTTGAAATATTTTGTGTTTTCAGAGTTTTTGAACACTGTTACTTTGGGTGCTAGTGTTTGTACCTGTGTAGGCTTGTTACAGGCAATCCCCTGGATCTCCAGATAATTAAAGGAATGTTCCACCTGAAAAGAAAGAACGCAGAAACCACCATTAAAATACTTAAACCGTGTCACACACAACAGGGACAGAAAAACGGAACAATGAGTGCAGTAATTGGGGGTTATCTGAGCTACTGTTTATGACAGCACATGAATTATGTTACAACAGTCTTTCTGATCTGCTTTGAACAATAGGCAGTAAAATAGCAACAAGCTGCGATGTATTTGAGCGGACACGTGGGTGCAGATATTTGAATGAATGAATGTACAAGTGTGCTGTTCATGTGATCAACTGTGCGAGAGGATACAGTATGCGTTCTGTATCTGCGAGAGTAATCCTGCCTAATAAAGACAGTGTACTAGTGACTGTCTGTCTGAGGAATGCTGTGTAAAAAAATATGTCTGTTCCATAATTAATAGGTAGGGATGCAGTCACTTCTTCTTTCTTTCTCAGCTCCTGCGCAGACTACGTCAACAGTCACTCACACATTGAGATGGTTGTTTTTAAAAGCCCGTTGCCCATTTGCAGGACAGCATTAGCTCTGAACCGCTTGTATTTACACGTACACTTTTCATTGTTTTCAATTTGCCTCCTGAACGGCTTGAATTGAGAAGGAGTCAATTTCTGTTGTGGTAAAAAATGGAAAGCGGGGTGAAGAAAGGCCTCCTCGCCATCCCTCCTATTTGCATCCAAAAGACAGACTTTTCAAAACAAGTCTGGCTAAAGACAGCCAGAATAGTCTCACGCCGACGTTTTCTGTTTCTGCTTCAAGAGAGCATTTCAGGACAAAGAAAAGCAGCGGTCTACTTTTTCCATACCTAAAAAGGACAGAAAAAGATATCCTTTTGTGTGAGAGGAAGAACCTGTGAATACGACTGAGTGCTACTGGATACTAAGCACACAGTTTTCCTTCACTCCCTCTCTCGCACTCAAACACAGACGCACAGCACAGAGCCTGAGGGCAGGCCAGGGAGCGAGGCCAGACTGTTCCAGGTGGGCGCTGTGTTCCTGAGGCTTGGCTCCAAGATGAGAGGAGGGAGAGGATAAGCAGACTGTCTGTCTGCTGTCTGACTGAAGCACGCAGGCCGTGTGTGTTTATTTCAGTACTGCCTGTGGTTACGCACTCATTCAGTCCACAAGCTAGAAATAATCCCACAGTAAAACCACAATTTCTCTATTTATGGTGCGCGCACACACACACACACACACACACACACACACACACACACACACACACACACACACACACACACACACACACACACACACACACACACACACACACACACACACACACACACACACACACACACACACACACACACACACAAATTATTCAAGAGGAGTTATGTCTAAAAGAAAATGACACCTTGAAGACGATATCAAAGCTCAGTTAATCTCTCTCTATCCCTCAGATAAAACAAAGAAACAGACATAATTAGCTGTTAGCAAGACGAGCTGCAACTAGCTAAGATTTTGTAGCCTATTGTTATTTTAGACCAATGCTGACAATGATCTTTTTGGGATGGAGCTGATAGTAGTGAAGATCTGTTCATGCTCTTGTTATTGTCAATACGTGCTGTAACAATGTACGATCTGTAAGTCCAAAGGCCAGTCCATTGTGAAATCCTAGATTTGTAAATGTTTACTGTTCACAATACTGGTTGTAATTTGAAAAAGAAAAAAAAGTTTTTAAAATCATTTTGAGGCTTGTTCTATTAGTTGGACCAAACAAAGATTGCTAAAGTGTCACTTTGGACTTTTTGTAATTACGACAGCATTATATTCTATTTTCAGAATTAAAAAAAAACAACTAAACAATCAATCGACTGATCCAGAAAATAATCAGCAGATTAGCCCATAATGAATATAATCATTGTACAACACAGGTCAAAGTTAGCTCCACCTTAACCAACAGCAGCAACAGCAAAACACTGGTTTAACATTGATGCATACGTCGAGTCATAATAACCTAATGATAAACTTATGTCACAGGGACCATTTATCTACATTAATACTTTTACTTTTAACACTTTAAATACATTTCCCTGAATATACTCACATACTTTTACTTAAAAAGGTGCAATATTTTAGAATTGTCCACCTGTTTAATTCAAACAGGGGGCTGCATATTACCAGAATAACCGGTAACTGCTGCTGACTGTAGCTGCTGTTAGCTGGTTAGCTCAGTTAGCCATGCAGCTAGTGCTCCTGTTGGCCAGACTCTGAGTGGACTGGGACCTCAGAGCACCGGAGGAGTGTTGGTGTTGTTTACTATAAGACCTCTTGAGGTACAAAGTAGCCTGGGGCTAGCTGGAAAGTGAGGGGGAGAGAGGGGCATGCTATCTCTAGTAGATACCTATGCACGCAATCCAGAGACATCTTTGACGTATGGTCAAATCTGTAATTTCTTCGCTGTTCTGTTAATAATTTTTGTTATTAGTGAATGTTTAAACAAAAAAAATCATAACATTTCCAAAACAGGACTTTTACTTGCAACAGTAAAGGATCTTAATACCTCCTCCATCACCGACACACACTTAAGTCTGGCATACAGACTGGTGCAGTATTACAGTACAAGTACAAGTTGTACAGCGGTCCACAACAAAGTCACTGCAACAGCATACCAATGTTCACATTTAAAACAAATCATCAGATCGTCCTCCTTATAAACACAAATTCAACTTTTAATGAAAATGTGTCAAAAAGAAATTAGTTTGAAGTGACAGACGGACAGTGAACGAATGAGTGAGCGATGCAGTTACTCAGGCGTTTGGTTCCTCTCTACACCTCCCAGCATGATGTCCTGCCATTGGCTAGAGCTCGCATTTGTCTTTGGACTCACTTGTCATTGGCTGATGCTCAACTCTGTATGCTATCATAACATTGACTGTGGCGGCTGTTTGAGCTGAACTGACTGACCCAGTTCGAGTTAGGTTCAGACACTTTTAACTGTATATTGTAACATACAGCAAATAGTTTGCAGTACACAAATCAACACAATATTTTCTGTAGACTGCTGTACAACTTGTAATATACTGTACTTGTATTGTGGTACCTCAGATTTTGGGATTACTTGGATTAAAAACATTTGTCTGTTCGTGAGAAAGCTCAGTGACAGCTACATGTTTGAATTAACTTCTGGTTTATATGAGATGGTTTGCTTTAGATTAGCTGAGATGTTATGAAAGGTGTGTTTTTCTTACATACACTCCCATACTCCTGACACAAAACAGAAAGCAGAGATACGTAAAGAGTGCACAGGTATATCAGATATACTACAACAAAAGGCTTCTGGGGAGCGGTGAATGAAAGAGTGTTTGTGTGTGTGCGAGCATGTGTTCATGTTGGGGAGGAGGCCCTGACAGACTGTTAGGCCCTGCAGCTTCTCAAGAGGAGCCAAACCATCAATCCGAGGGGCACGCACACACACACACACACACACACACACAAACACAGAAAACCCACAGAGAAGTGCGTGCAGTGCTAGAGGGGGATTTCAACTACAACTGAGAGAAGAGAGCCACACAGTAAAGTGTTTAACTGAAGGTTTACCACTGCTGCAATACGGTTACTTCAACATTAAGGCCCTGGGCTCGCCTCAGAAAAGCATTACTGACAAAATCCCACCTACTGATTGTTCTCTTGTGTGTTTTGGATGTACCTCTGGGATTCCGGGAAGAGGTATGATAGATCAAACACAGTGCCTCCAACACATTCAGAAGACCAGGAGCATAAATCAACAAGCTTTGATTCAACAAAAACATATTTGGGCAGAAAACTAGAAAAAAAAAAAAGAATCTACGGATGATGTCAGCACTCAGTCACTCATGTGTTGGAACAGTGAGCAGAAGCTAATCTTCATTTGCAGTTGACTCATCTCCCCTGTGATATAGATTTCACATCAAAAAGAATCAATACGAGGAGAAATACTGTAACGGTCAGCTTTTCTAAAGGATGTTGGCAGGTTTCATCTTTTAACAAAGACAGTACGCAGCAAGAACCCACACAGCACTTCCACAACAGAAAAGCTCCCTCAGTCATATACAGTTTGAATAAAACAGGTCGCAAGTATATATTACTTATATATATATATTACACTTACTATACTATACTTAATATATATACTTAAAATAAATACAGTAATTCTTGAAAATATGTGAATGAAAATATTAAACCAGGATTGGACGAATGGGAAACGTTTCTGCATGACTTGAAAGATAATGTTGAGAGATTTAGTGCCAAAGTGATGAGTTAAATTGACAGAACATAAATTGGAAACCATAACAGATTCGTCCCCTAAAACATGAATCAAGGAACGATGAACTTGTTTCCATTTCTCATAAAGAATTTATACATCATTGTTAAGTAAATATGTTTCAGTTTGGGGACTTTTGGATGCACAAAATATGCTTTTTGGCTCTGGGAACTTGTGGTGGACATTTTTCTGTATTTTATGCTATTTAACTGCCTGAAATACCTTCAGTTTAAAAAGGTGCCATATGAGTTGGCCACGTGTTGAATGTATACTTAAAAAAAATAGAGGGTAGCATATCACTGATATCAACTGCTAATGCTAGCTAGCTCACTTCATCTTGTAGCTTGCAAGCTGGACAAAGAGCTTGGAGGCCTGAGGCAGTGTTGGGCTTTACACCGCTAGCACATGAGCTTTGGACCAGGACGCGCTAGTTGGTTAGCATGCTAACTTCAATACATATCTGTGCAACACAATACAAAGATGCCATAACATCAAAAACTCTCACATACTGCACCCTCAACAATAATTATTTGCTGTTCCTCGAGAGAGAAAATCGAACGTCAATTACTTTTACGATAAAATGCGTTAGATTCAACTGGATTAAATACACCGTGGGTTATCCCTGCTGACCTTTGGCACAGTGGTGAGTAGTGGTGGTGGTGGTGGGGGGATGGATAAATAGAGGGAAAGAGACGGGGATGAAGAGAGAGGGATTGTAATCTGGACTGCTGAAAAAGAAGGGGAGGATGAGAGTGAGAGAGCTGAACGAATGGCTTAAAGGTAAGACGGAGAGCAGAGCAAAGGTGATTTGTGGGTGTTTTCTGAGCTAAGCAGAGCAGGAGGAGAGGTGGACAGAGGTTTATGACAAGAGAAAGATCTAAAAGCTACCAGAGGAGGGATCTGGCTTCCTGTGTGGAAAAACAAGGCCGAGACAGACAGACAGACAGACAGACCTACTTCATGATTCATCACCTCATGTCTAACCCTACAAGAGCCTCTCGCTTCCACATAATCAAATCCACAAGATCTAGCTCCAAAAACTACCACAAAAACTTGGAGCAAGGTGTTCCTATGGAGGAGCAAGTACTACAATGAGGTGTACAACGGTATGGAAAAGGAAAACCAAGAGAAAGAGACGGATTATGACACCTAGAAGAGGAGAGGAGGGTTGCTGAGGGGGCTTATTCTTCATAAAGCAGGTGTCTAATCCCTCCAGGTCAGAGAAAGACTCACAGAGCCAGTTGAATAAACAGATCCTGAACCTGCAGCTCATAACACTGGAAACACTTGACGTCATGTGAAACAGGGGGGCAGCTTGAATGTTCTTTATGGCCTCTTCCACCCCCAGTAAACCAATAAATAAGTTTTTAAGCCAGTAATCAATCACCTAAACTGTCCCTCGGGGCATCTTATTGACTGGAAAGCATACAGCTATTTGAAGGGCAACTGTTAAGTATTTCCTGGACCTGGTACAAGATATGATGTTATGCTACCTCGTGACTTAGGGGAGAATACTGCAGGGTGTTACTCTTTCCTATCAGGAGGAGCATCGGCCTGATACTGGAGGTAAAAAAACAAAATGGTGTGATTGTATGTGAAGAGACGGGATGTTTTATGACATTTTCTTTACAACTAAAAACCTTGATTAAAAACTGATATTTGTGTGTAGAATCCAAATCAATGTAGATTCTAAAGTACAATCACATCATGATCAACTGATTTCAGTCAAATGAAGTTGACTGGTAGTATTGCAGTATTTTAGTTTTTGCATATTTTACAAAAGTCATGTGTTATTTGCACATTAGTTAGAAAAAAAAGTATACAAGCAAAGTTGACAGTCTCATCTTAAACTCTATCAAGCAGCTGCTCCGGAGCTTTTAAACACTGTATGACATGATAATCAGCAGCAGCAATTCATTGCGGATGAGCAAATTTGAGCGGATACTGAAGGGTAGGGTGACACGAGGGGTATTCAGTTGGTTGCAAGCTACAACCTCACTGCTAGATGCCACTGAATTCTACACACTGGACCTTTGAAGCCGAATGGTTTGTCCGCTTAACATTAAAAACTTTACACACGTGCTTTAATAACTTTACATTCACAGGTTCACAATCCCAATGCAGAACTCACCATCAAAGCCTATAAACTGATTTCCATTTGTTGTACGCCTGTTTTTTAAAAAAGCCACTGGGTCATAGTACAGAAGTTGAAATCAGATGTGAAGTTTAATGTTGGCAGTAGAGACAGTGAATGTTGTTAAACTGGTGGTGCTGGGAGTTTTCTTGAACATCTGCACTGTGTTAGTGCACTGCTGGTCTTTATGCGGTAGTGGTGAAAATGATGCTGGTGACGACGACGACAGATGTGTCACTCCTGCTGATGGTGCTAACAGCGGCCATCTGCGCTGCATTATGGCACCGCTGCTCCATGTTAAGAACACACAGCTGTGTAACTGAAATATAACCAGACACACAGAGCTACTAGTTTCGCCTTCACCTGCCGTTTTTTTTTTCTAATTACGCAAACTCAACATTCATTCACACAGACTAACAGAGATGACAAATGTGCAGAGTTGGGTCATTTTGATCACATTGTTGCTAATCAGTGAAACCCTGGCTTTTTTAGTGTGGTCTCCCGGTTTTCATTGTAGTCCTTACCTTGGTGGGAATGCGTGCCGTCAACAGGTAGGCTCGGTGAGACGCGAGGGCCTGAGAGAAAAAGAGAGGGGAACACAGAGAATAATGAGTATGTGGCTGTAAATATACACTCTGAGCAACAAGGACAAGGAGTGACAAAGAAGACGGAGAGCCCGCCTGTTGACTCATCGAGATGAAAAGGCTCGTGAGTCTGAAACGTCTCGGTTTGAAACGAGACAAAAAAGTGAGGAATGGCGACGAGGAGAAAGATTCCTCCACGCTTGAAAAACAAACATATATCCAGACAGTGACATTTACAGAGGTGTCACTGAGATGCTCATTACAAGATGCCTTCGTTTTTTATTGGACCCCCTCCTGTCTGAGCGAGGCCTGCATAGGTGCATCATAGCGCGTTTTTCTTGACTCCCTATTCGTTTTGTTTCTGTCTGCTGAACAAAGTGAACACCAACTGCCACAGTTCATTAGAGCACACGGTGAGGACTGAGCTCTCTTCTGTCGCTGCTCTTTGAAAGAAAAGTCAAGGTTTGAGGAGGCATAACAGGAATGTATAAACCTTGACATTCCTACACGGACAAGCAGCCTTTGAGGGTGACTCGCCTGCTTTATCTAGATGGCTGCTAGTATTTGCTATTGCTGAAGTATGTGATACTGTTACAGGGAAAATTTGCAAAAAACTCTCGCTTGCACTCATTCGATGTCGTAACAATTTTGGTGTACCAAAGCAGATTATCATAAAGCCGCAATGATTGATAGTTGGATCCAAATTAAGTGAACAGCCACCTATTTAGATGATGGAATAATCCTTTCAGCCACTTCTCAAGCAAACACTTGTTGGTTTCAGCTTCTTAAATGTAGAAAATTCAGATTTTCTTTGTTATTAAATATAGTGAATGAACAGTCTGAGTTTTGGACTCTTGGTTTGACATAAGAAGACCTCTGAAGGCGTCACTTAAGGGCTCTGGGAAATTGTGATGAGCAGCTTTCCAGGAATCCAGGGGATCGGCCCCCCTGGTGCCCCAAGTTAAAAAAAAAAAAAAAAAAAACAGAGCAAAAGAGTCCTTTAGATGCCCCTATGATAGATGAAACATTATAAAGCGCTCTCAAGGGTGCCCTTCCAGCAGACAAAACGTGGTGAAGTGTCCCTCAAACATCCAGAGTCCGCCACCGTCAATAATGAAAATAATCGTTACTCTGCAGCCCAATTCATAATTCACCATTAAAAACTCAACAGAGGGTCAACACAAAGAAGAGGTTTGACCCCGTGCAGGACATTGTTTTATTTTAGCCTGTACAGAGTGCTGCTTTCACCTTCATGTGCCACGACCCTGGGTTTTTTTTTCTGTCAAATAATATCACAGCACAACCATGGCTGACCTTTAAAACAATCAAAGGGATACTGACATCTACCTCCTTTGAGGAAAAAGAAACCTGGCCGGTAAGTAAAGGCACACACTATGAACCTCTCTCATCATAGCTGAAACCTCATGACCCTTGCAGCGAGCCATCTCCTTTGTGTTTCCTTTCACTCTGCACTGGCAGCACGCTGAAATGAAAATGTTATGTCACAAATGTTAAGAAACTCCCCGTACACCACCTTACGGCTCCGAAGATAAGCCACTCAGGCTTGTTGGCTTTGAATGCTACAACATAAAAACGAAGGGCCACAAAGGAAAAAGAAAATGCCAAAGGATGAAACAGGGATGAAAGCAAAAGACGCTGTGTTCAGATAGAGTAGATAAAACATGTAAAAAGAAGCGTGTGAGGGCAGGAGAGGAAATGAGAAACTGACGAGAGGCAGCAGCAAGACTGATCAGAGGCGAGACAAAACCTGAGAGACTGTTTGAAAGCAGAAGAGTAAATAAATAGTACAAAAGAGGAAGAGGAGAGGGAGAACAGAGCGTTACTAACGAGACCCAGATAAACAATGATTGGCATGGAGAGCAGAGAGGAGAGAGAAAGCAGTAAAACAGGTGAGGAGAGAACACATGTAGGGAAGGGAACTCCTGTTAACTTGCACTATCATTGTGAGAGACACGAATAGAGAAACAGAGGGATGAGATACGGAAGAAAAAAAAGGGAAGACAGTGTCTCCCAGCCCTGTGTGGCTCGGCTCCACAGGCAGGGTCTGTGTGTTTTGATGTGATGTGGGCGGACAGGCAGGCCTGTGTGACCAAAGATAACCTCCCCTAAAGAGCACCAGTCACCACCGCTGTGCTCGGCTCTCCCCTCGCTCTTTGTCTCAGTCTCACGTCTCTACAGCAGCTCTACTTTACATTCTATCCGTGAGCAGGTCGGCTGGTGATGGAGGTAAATTAACAATTAATTAGTGGAAATGAAGGTTTGATAGGTTTGGCTATCACTTATGATAATCTGGCTGAAGCTGCCTGATTTCTTGCCTGTATAATCTCCCACTAAGACGGCAAAAAGCATGTTCAAAATGTTGGTAGTAATCCCTCATTGCTCGAGAAAACTATGGGAACTGCGCAACCTATGTATGTTAGGTCAAATCTGAACCAGAAAATCAGTATGCAAACTACAGTAGATGTATATAATGAACAGTTTGGTTCATCATTATACCCGTCATTTTCATTTTTTGTCTTCCAAAATAAGTTAGACTAAGATGGGTATTTGTTAGAGGGACTTCCACTGACTTTACACATCAAGTTCAGTTTACTCATCACAAGAGGCACCATTTAGCCTGTGAAAACCCCCGTATAATGTCTCCCGTGGCTTTGTAGGGACTTTCCAGATTGTAAAAAAAATAAAATGATGATGTCATCGGGGTATTCATCAGAGACTAAAAGTCAGAAATTCTCGACTTCTGGTGCAGATTTTTCAACTTGTTTCTTTTGACTCCCTCGACTTGATGGAGTGGCCCTTTTAAGACTCGGATTAAGCATTGTCACTCTGTTCCCGGATCTCAGTCAGCGCTTTGGTGAAAACAATTTTTAACTACCAAACATTAGAAAATAATCATTAAGTCGTCAAAACTGGAACGACCTTTGAAACATGTGGAAACACTCGCCAAATCTGGCAGCTTGGTCAGTGGAGTCAAGCTTCAAGCCGTGATGCTCTACCTACCTGTCTAACATCAGTTTTGCACACAAAGGGCTCCACTGTCAAGTTAGCAGTATTACGTAATATGCAACATCTGGTTAGACTTTCAAGATAAAGCTTGCTGACAAACATGTCACATAGTGTGACATATTATGACTTTTGGATTGTTATTAACGTTGTCAAACGGTCATGGTTTGGTCAGGCTTAGACACAAAAACAACTTGATTAGGTTAAGAAAAAATCAGATTATGGGTTAAAATCACGTAGGCTGAAGTTACGTAGCTGACTTCACTCAGGTCACAAGGTCAGTCATGTACTAACACTTACTTACATTACATAAAGTAAAAACAAATCACTCTGCCTCCCCAATCACCCCTGACCACAACTTTTTCTCGCTCTTTATACGACTGCATGAGAGTGATGCTAGAGGGGCACCTACTCAGGTTGGGTACATTGACATTTGAAGTGATACGGTACAGATACCTGGAATCCAGTACCCAAACTTTGGTACCCAGTGACAAAAAGTTGACATCAGTTGTAAAAAATAAGTTTAGAAACTGGGTGCAACACTGGCATTTCTTCCAAAGGGGAAGCTGTTTAAAGACCTGGAAGCAGCTTAAGAAGCCGTTTCTCTCTCTATAATGTTACTCTAAAACGATCCCAGGGGTGAAGAAAACGTCTGGCTGCAGAACTGGTGAAAATCACCAGGTTTCATCTAACGACTGCTCCACATCAGTGGGCTTCCAGGAGGTCAATAGCTACAGCTGCAATCACGGCCAGTAACGACGAGAACCTGCTGACCTGCTGAGTGGAGAGGGGGCAGTGAATCATTCAATACTTCCAATGCATTAAAACGAAACGAGGACAATTTTATGACTGCATGCCAGAATGGATTCAGTGCACCTTATAACTTGTTGAGACGGTTTTAAACGTGCTCTGATTCATGTTTCCACAGCCTCTTGGATTTCTCTCCCGTCCTCCTCCTGTCAATGCATGACTGCCCCTCACTGCCCCAGTGCTCTCTCCATCTGCCCTTTTGAGTGGACAAAGCCATAACACCCCCCTTTTTTATGACCCCCTCCCCACTGAACTGCCCTCCTCCCTCCCTCTGTCTCTCCAGTCTTAAGTGGACTTTAAGCCTTGAGCCTTCCCATCAGCCAATGATTTCACAGGCATCCCGCCCTTAGCGCCATTCAGCCAACCAGATGGCAGCAGCACTGGAGCGTGTCTACAAGACCAGAGAGAGCATCTGCTATTACACTCTCTCTCTCTGTATCACACACACACCAAGAAAGTGGTGGCTCACATACAAGATAACTGCCACAGGCTCTAAAGCACCATTTGTCTCCTTGGCTTGCCACACATGCCACACACACACACACCACACACACACACACACACACACACACTGCTCTGTTAGACAATTTCTGAGCCAAAATAATTTTATTTTGACAATCTGACACCAACTGCTTCGATACAATTGTCCAATAGTCCATACAATTAAAAAATATCATGTTTAATAGTTATTTAGCAGAAACACACAACACACCATTCATAATATCTTCTACACACACACACACACACACACACACACACACACACACACACACACACACACGCCACAAGAGAAAGTCGACAAGGTCTCCAATCCCATTAAAGGGTCAGCAATAGACGCACAGATCAGTGAAGTGTATCTTTCTGTGTGTGTGTGTGTGTGTGTGTGTGTGTGTGTGTGTGTGTGTGCAATCCATTCACAGCATTACCATTCCCAGATTATCTTTTTTTCTGTCAAACTGTCAACCCCACTCCCCCCCCCTCCAATTGACCCAACCCACATGTGCTCACTCACACACATTGTGTTACTATGGCAACAGCTAGCCTATACTGCGCGCACACACACACACACACAAATTTGTGAAAACACAGATAGACACTCCCTCACAGATGAAAGTAGCACGCTGCAGAGCCAAGTCTTGCTCGAGAATGTCAATGAGTCTTCAGCCCCCTAAACAACGCTCACGCTGGCCTACAGTGACGCTGAAGCTCTGTAGGAGCCGAGGCAGCACAGAGCAGCGTTTCATCTGCACTCATTGAGCTGTGGCAGCAGTCTGCCACGGGAAATTCACCCCCACTGAAAATACTTCTATTCATCCATCATGTCCTGGGGTGCATTCAGGCTCCATTATACAGTATCTATCACATTATTTCATATGAAGTCCTTGAATCTGGTTTTGTTTGGGTGAGAGCGACGTCTTTAAAAACTGTCACGAGACCAAAAACATCATCATTAAAGCTAGCTACCCATGTTCTGAATATATATGCTGATTTAAACAGTCTTTCTCCTTGAAGAAGTAGTTTGCCATTATGGGAAATACACTTGTTTGCTTTCGTGTTGATATTTAGACAGGAATATTAGTATCCCCCTCATATCCAATCGAAACAGAGGGAAACAACTAGGATGGCTCCATCCAAAGGTGTCCAAATAAACCTACCAGCACCTCTAAAGCTCAAAAATAACACATACTGTGTAAAAGAATGAACAAACAAGAGGCATGTGATTTAGTTTAAAAACTGTTTCGATACAAACCTTTTCAAGAAGGGATGGAGACACAATGATCTCCTCAGCATTTGTATTATATTTATAGATTTTTTTCTGTAATCTCTGCCGAATTGTCTTTATGTTGTGTATTTGTGTTTTATTGTGCTTGTATTTAGTTTTTTTTCTTTGCAATTAAAATGTAAATAAATAAAAAACAAAATAAAAAAGTAAAGTGCCAATAATGACGGTAGAGCTCAGCCTACTGCAGTTATATAAAAAATCAACCATTGCAACTCGCTGCAACAAGGCCCCAACGAGTCAGTTAAGTCCAGTCAAAGCCATGAAACGTACTCTCAGTAGTCATAAAGGACCCGACACAGCATGGTGTCAGAGGTGGAGCTACGAGCTTGGGAGAGATTTCATCGATGCGAGGGGCAGACATAGAAAATCCCCACTGAAAAGTTTTTTTTTTCCAGAAGCCCTTGAACATACGATAGAAAAAAGTCAGTAATGATGACTAAGTAAAACATTGTGTTTATTACATACATATCACACACCAAATGCAGCCGTGTCATTTACAGAAGCTAAAAATATAATAAGCTAAACAACAAAAGGAAAAATATCATGATAATAGTAATGAGCTCAACCCTGCAGTAGGCGTCACGCGCCGACCACGGCATGGCGGTCATTGTCACGGCTCTAATAAAAATCAAACACAACTTCAACACTGCAATTTGTCATAAACACAAATTTTATTGCGGACCCACTCAAATGACCACCTATGTGTCCCGGGGGTGTACTCAGCTGAAAATCATCATCATCACTAGTTGCATCACTAATGTAATACAAACAGCACAATGAAAAAAAAAAAAGCCCAGCCACAATTACATTCACCCCCACACTGCTGCTGACACAGACTCTTTATTGCATAACTAATGCAAGCATGTCCTGCATGTGCATGTGTGTGTCTGTGTCTGTGAGCAACATTAATGAGTCATGATGCGCTGGCTGCAAACTGAAACTGTCAACGCAGCACAGCAGAACGGGAGTATTTTTAGGGCTGTGCGGGGAAAAAAAAAAAAAGGGAGGGAGAGAGGTGATTGAGTAAAGCAGAGTGGACACCACGGGGAGCGAGAGTGGCGGTGAGCAAAGGAGAGGAGACGGAAGGTCAGAGCAAGTAAAATGACTTAATAGATTCTAAGTGCTGTTTGGCCGATAAGGAGCCAAGATTTAAATCCAATCAGGAGGGGGAAGATATTTAATGAAGGGAAGTGTTTAAAAGCCGTTTCATCTCCGTTAGAGCCAATGCTGCGGGGATGACCCCATCTTAGCTCTTAATACACTGAAATCAATCAGCTCACCCTGGATCCAATGCAGTGGGTCCCTCTCCTCGTATCCTTTCGCTTTTCACGCCCACTTATGTTCTTCCCTAATCTCTTAATGTCCTCAGCCCTCTTCTAGAACATTTGCAAACTGCAAAAAATGGCCATGATGTCCATTTAACACGGGTAAAACCGCATGCGCTGTGGAATACATGACTACTGGATAATCGATCCATCACTGCACAGAAAAATCCATTCTGTGAGGAAGAAAAATGCTCAGTGTTTTCTTTCTTTCCCCGTATTCTTGCTCTCTCCATCTTCCTTATCTCAAATTGGATGCCAGTTGGACTGCACCATGAAGAAATGTATATTGTACATGAGGTCATAGAACACACGAAGTGAAAACTGAAATAGCTGGTCTCCCTTTTCTCTCTTGTGGCGTTTCCTCCCCGTTACTGTCTGCGTCTATACAATACATATGAATATACATGTGTTGCACATATTTGCGTGTGGGTTAATGTATTCGAAAGAGGAGGCATGTGTGCACCTAGAGACGATGGAGCAGAACACACACACACACAACGCCCCGCTTTTATCTTTGAATAATCAGGATGATGTAACTCGGTGTAAGAAGTGAGTAGGACTCTCCAGGCTGCTGTTCAACAGGCTAACACGGCAGCAGTTATACAAGGTAAAATACTGTACGGTGTCGTTTGCAATGTAGAGGTCTTCTGACCTGCAACCTGAGTAGAACTAATTATAATCGCCTCAGGCAAGACCTTGTTTGACTGCTCCGGGTCTCTGTTCTGTGTCAATATGTAGTCTGTGTTAGTTCTGATCATATGGTCGGTCATAATCCATCTTTGGAGAAAATATATCTGAGGAAATCAGTAGCCTATGAAAAAAAAAATTAATTAAATTAGAATTATTGGTTAGAATTTGTTTCATAGATATTAAATTGGTTAGAAAATCAATCAATTTCTGCCAAAGCTGTTTCCTAAAGGTGAAGAAGAATCCTTTGTGAGAACACTTCTGATAGAGCAGAAATCTCAGACTTCGTGTTGCTTGTCCAAGACTGCTGTCCTGTTTCCCATTTCTCAAACAGTGTCTCAAGTGTTTTCGAACAGTATTTTCTGTTTTATGAGAGAAAATACTTTTTCTGATGAGGACTAATTGGATTTGCAAATGTATCCCTGGTTAATCGCACAGAGCGGCGCACAGTCAGTTCTCTGAGCTTTTCTCCAGGTCCGGACCGAATGGGTTTGGGAAATCATCTCTTCAGTCCATCTCCGAGAATATCTTACTGTTGTGTGACTTATTAACTATTAATCGCTGCTGTTTTCGACCAAAGCTGCTTGTTAACTGATGGCACATCAGCTGCTGCAGCTGTTCCTTCTATATTAGAGTTTGTTCAGGTTGGCCACATTTTGGACTGGGTGTAATTATCCTCGCTCTCTGATCGTTTAGGACCTCAAGACCTCTACTGCAAGGCAGGGATAGAGGAAGTGACAGCCATTCATCAAGCTATTAAGCAGATCTACTCCTGACACAGGTTAGTTTAACATCAATACATTTATATTAGGCCAGTTTGAAATAAGCTCTAGCAGTCTCAGAACTGTATGTAACACTCAGCCATCGAATCTGTCATAACATCCTGAGAACGACCCCGAACACAATTTAAAACCGTTAATCCCCTCAGCTGCAGAGGAAGCCCACTCTTCTGTTTTCCTGCCATAAGCCTGCAGTGGAAACTGGCTCCAAAGCCAAAGATAACCACTTATCTGCGATGATAAAGAGGGAAAACTCAGAGAGACCTTCAGTAGGGTCTGACACGAGAGAGATCACCGTGGTGGGATCTGCTTGAACTTAATCTGCTTACACAAAAAAGGCCTCCAGACCGCAGAGAAATCATTTGTTTTACAATACTTCGACTCTCCGCCGCCAAGACAAGCTGCTGACAGTGCAGCTGAGGTCTGGTCGTGTAATGTCTGCAGACTCACACTGCGCCAAAACTACAGCAAAATGTGAGCATCGGTGACAGAACAGCTAACCTGATGTACAGTCTGATCCTCTTTCTGCTGTATTGGACACAGAAGTGTGAGACAACGATATTAATATGATTGTCTGGACCCTTCTACAAACACCATCCACCAGACAGTGTGGTGATCTGTCTGCAGCACCCTTATATGCCTCAAATATTTATAGGTTTATATGATTTATAGGCTCAAAAAGCACAAAGAAAAGTATTTCTTCGGCAGCACAATTGCTTAATAATGTAGCATTTTCCTAGAAGTCTCCAGATAGCTGAGCTGCTGATCAGTTTGTCAGAATGCCACTTTTTTTCTCCAAATAATATAAACCCCAATTTTGGAGAAAACCCACTCCCCACACTGCACCAGCAGCCAAGGAGAGCACTGAGAGAGAGAGACATCAATTTCTTTTTATCACTGCCCCGCTCATCATTATGTGTTTTACTGCTGAGGAGGAGATGAGCGTGGCGGGGAACAAAGGCGGCTGACTGTTGTACTTCCTCAACAGATTTTGATTGGCTGGTCTCGTCAGACCACAGCTGCAGCGAGCTGAGGCTTGAACAAGTGTGGTGTCTGATGATGTTATATTTCATGCTTTATTTCAATTTCTTTTTTTTATTGCCACTGCTGCTTGTTTTGTCTTCGGTGAGAAGCGTCGGCGAATATGCGCAACGTGTTCAATAATAAATGAGACGTACACAAATGATTGAGATTGAAGGGAACACTTTGGAGGCAATAAAATTTGCCTTCTGCAGCTGAGATTTTGTCTTATTCTTTTGTCTTTTTTTTATCGCATTAGGTACAATCAATAATGCATGTTAACACATACATTATCTCTGCATGCCGCCTGTGTATCATAGCCTCACTAACAAGCATGAAATATCGAGTCAACCTCCCGAACGTGTCTTATAATGCAAAACTGAGGCTGACCAGGCGTTAAAAGGGCTGATCAGATGGATTAAATGACTGCGCTTTCAGATTAAGATTATAGTCCTGGTTGGCAGGATGCCCCCTAACACTGGATACATATCAGGCTCTTTAGACACTGGACTCTGGTGGGAGTGATAGACGGGGGGTTCCTCTTGGAACAGTGTCAGCCTGCAGGGCGTCCCCTAAGAACCCCGTGTGTGTTTAGGTTACAGAGATAAGAAATAATCACAAGGGTTCACTCATTCATCAGCATGCCAGCCAGACACAATGGGGAAGGAGGTCTGAGTGTGGGTGTGTAGCTATGTGATGGTGAGCCAAGGGTTCTGGTTAAATGGGATATCGCTGCAGACCACGGGGATGAAAGAGTGAGACAGAGAAAACCAGCGGGATTATTATTTTTACAACTAAGGTAACAAAGAAAACCAAAGTGGAAAACCTCCTCAGACGGAAATAGAGCGCTTTGTCGAGGAGAGAGAGACATGCGCAGGTATGACGGAGACAAAAGCGCAAGCGAGAGAGGGAGAGAAGAAGAAGAAGAAAGGAACGACAGAGACAAAGGCAGAGCGAGGAGAGGGGTGGAGGGAGGAGGGAGGAGGGATGGGGATTTCGTTCTGGGCTGGTGTTGGCATTACCCACGGTTACTCTCTGGAGCGGCTAGATAACATCAGGCGGCACTAATGACACACACACACACAGATTTCAATGATAAAAACACAGTTAGTGTGCTTTAGATCATGAATGAGATTCCCTCCAAAGCTAAACAAAGGTCCTCTCAGGATGAGATTCATATAATCAAAGTCAAAGTTATCAAAGGAAGATGGAGATGATGTAAAACTAATGCTGGGCTTCCTGTGAGGACTCTAATGGGACTGTGCTTCAAACAAAGCAGAAAGCATGAAAACCTGTGAACGGGAAAAATACCTTTAATTAGGTGGATTAAGAGCCAATTTAAGGAAAAAAACAACAACATACATTTCTCCCAAATTAACATTCAAGGTGCAAGATGTAGGAACTGGCCACCTTTTGAATTTATACTCAAAACAAATAGGGGGCAGCATATCACGGAATAATCGCTAACTGCTGCTAACTGTAGCTAACTGTAGCTGCTAACTGCAGCTACTAACTGTAGAAAACATAAAAGAAAAAACATAGGTGAAATCTATGTGCTTTCTTCTCCTATATTAGCAAAACATGAAAAAATGTATGTTAAAAGATTTCAGAGAGTCCGGGTCATAAAACATCAATATCCAGTTAAACATATTACTGATCCATCAAAATCCACCCTCATGATGGGCACCCCCACACACACGGCCACACATGACTGCACACACAGACCCAGGATACAAACAGGGAGGAGATTTCCTTTACAACCCGTTATCAGTTCTGTATGTCATCATGTGTAATAAAATCATAAATAAGACTACCAATCTATCAAATTAAACCAGATCAGGCAGAGCAATGGAGGACAAAGGCTTGCAGTTTGCATTGATGATAGAAACAGTAATGCAACATCAACTGCAAGGACATCATAAAAACCAACCGTGCAGCAAAAGCATATGACAGCGCCGGTCAGTAAAGTCAGTGCAGGTCAGGTTCTGCTGAGAAAGACCTGCGTGTGTGCCAGCAAATGTCTGTGACAGAGACCTTCAAGGCAGAGACAAACTGATTTATATATATATATATATATATATATATATATATATATAGTATATATATATATATATATATATATATATATATATATAATCCTCAATATATATATATATAATCCTCAAGATTAAAAAAAATAGCTTTAAAATGAAAATAACGGGCAAGTTATTGTAGAAGAGACACATTTTGCACTGTTCTGACGGAAGAAAATCACATCGATTAGACCCGACTGGTTTTGTGGCTTTTTACTTTGACACAGTGCGCAAATGTCATTATCATCCAATCAATTCTGACTGTTGCTGTGACCCATAAACCCCAATTCAATTATATCCAGTGAGAGCAGACTGACACTGTACCAACCAGGCCATTGCACCATCACACCCACTTTTCCCACAGTAAGACCAAACAGGACCAGTTAGATCAGTTCAGCGTGTGCATATGAGGCAACAAATATGCAGAATCAGAACAGAACTCAGATTACGACATTTACTTTTGTAATCAAAAAAGGAAAAATGGTCAAGAAGAGCTCCTAACAAACCTCATTTCCTCTTTTGATCCTGTGGTTTGAAACCAGACCCACTGGAAGTCACCGCCATGAGATTATAAAGCCAAACCTATCAAGCCAACGACCTGAAGCAGGGTCAATCATATTACTGAGACTGTCTGAGTGACAATGACCCTGACCTATGAGATAATGAAGATGAATGACTGTGGGCGGGGCTTGCATTGGGTCCAGGTTATGTCGCTGGTTAATATCTCTCCAGGGAGGCTTTTGTAGGGCATTCATTCATTGTAAGCTGGAAACATGCTAAACCTTGCTTTACAAAAGTCCCTATTCAGCATGAGAGTGAGAACTGAGAGATACTCAGCCTCTAAAATGTGACAGTGGGTGAACACACTTTAGGACAAAACAAGCATGTTCAACTTTATTCTGAAAAAAACAAACAAAAAAAAAACGTCCACGCAGGGAATGCTTTTCTTTCACAAACAAAAATATGGACAAGAAGTTATTCAACGCATACACACCACTGTATGAATGAATGCACAACAGAAATAAAAGTATTTTGTTGAGCAAAATTATGGAGATTTTGTTTTATTTTGAAAGGTACACATCAACACTTATTTATATTACTTTCTCTGCATTCAGTGAGCTGTTAATTTATTGTTAGGAAAATAATCCTTTCTTTATGACCTTTCACTGGAAAGGTTTGCATCTTCTTAGTTTAGGTTTACTTGGTTAGGTTATATTAAAGGTGCAATATGTAAAACTTTAAATGAATTACAATTATCAACAGCATGTAAAAATATATTTTTTTTTTCAATTTTCAAAAAACGTCTATGTGTAGTGGAGCAGAGGCATCTACTGAAGTTAGCATGCTAACCAGCTAGCCTTAGCAGTCCAAAGCTGCTGTGCTGGCGGTGCTAGCGGAGTTCCCAGTCCAGGCAGACTTGAGTCAGCTAATGAGACTGCTAGCAGCACGGCTACAGAGCTCATTCACTTTTATGCATAAATCTGCAAATTATAAGAAAAGTTTTTCAAGGCATGTTTGTTCAAGGCAACTAACATTCAGGTAAATCGTTGGAGCTCTCGTCTCTCTGATATTTTTTGCTGGAAAAACAACTGAAACAATCAATTCCTTATGTAAATGATTGGCTATTAATATACTTTCTATCCAGTAAGCATGCAAACAGTTGCTGGCTCCAGCTGCTGTCACTGTTAGGTTGATGTCACTTTTGGCTCTATGAAATTGTGACGACCAGAATTTTTTTTTGCATTTTATAGACTAAACATCAAATTGATTAATCATGACAACTGGCAGATTAGTCAATAATGAAAACACTTATCAGTTGCAGACCTTAAATAGACCCCTGTCAATAGTTTCTCTACAAATTCAGACAGGCTGTGCTGTTTCCTGCCATTTCTGCTGAAAAGCAGACGCAGACAGTGTGGTCCATGTCCACTACACAACACGAGGCAGAACTAGACCCAACAATTACACGCACAAGAACTGAGAATCAACGCCACACAAAATTCATCCTAATTAACTGGCCCACTCAGCCGAGTGTGATCTGCACTTGACAGACACTAACCATCTGATAACATGGTGTGGGTGCACAGTGAGCTAAACTTAGACTCCCTGACTAACCTAAACTAGCATCTGCGTTCAGCCAATTCTGACAAATGGCTCTGGTTGAATTGGTCACAGTGTGACACAGCAAATCAGCCTCAAGTACAGAGGAATCTCTGTGGAGTATTTTTTGAGGTGCTTTCATCCAATTTAAATGCATGAGGAGAGAACACCGAGCTCTGTTTGCACAGAAAGAGAAGTGTACCCAATGGGATTATTTTAGACCGAGAACACCAAATGTTGAAATATATCCATAATTTAATCTGTGTGAGGGAGGAAACAAGCCATCATTGACGTGTCACAGCTGGACTGAACTATATTTGACACTGTCGCCGCTCAGCACGAAGGTGAACTGAACCCTTTACCAGGCACAACTGGGACACGTCACTTTCACATTTTCTTTAACCACTTAGATGTCAAGAGAAAACCAGATGAATCATTTTGGCCTGATACCATAATCAGTGTCACATGAGTGTAAGAGTAGAAAAAAAAATAAAAATACTTTTCTTTTCCCACTTACGAGTCGCTGCAGTACTGTACTATATATACTCAGCAGGGAATTGGTGACCTGTTTGACACATTTTTTTCTGCTCGGTTAGCTCTGAATGTCACCCCAATTACATTAATCATCACCACAGCATAATGGCATGGAGCACAGAGGACTTTGAAGCTTCAAGGTAACTATTAAATCGACACAATGATTATGTGCCAAACAATATTATAACTGTTTGAACTTCGGTTAAAGGACAAAGAACAGTAATTCTGTGTTCATGTCCACTCGACCGAGCAAAGGCCCAAATACATGCTGTATATTTAGAGTGATCCCTAACCTAAAACATGACAGCAACGCTAAACGGGTAAGACCCTGGTAAGACCTCTGTGGTTTTGTCAGACTCTGCTCTGACCACAAATCTCAAAATACAAACACCCACTGAATGACTGAGGACACAAAGAAAAATGACATCTTTGAATGATGAACCATAGAGTTACCTCACTCTTTAAAGGCAGAGGACAGGCAAAATGCTTTCTTTCCAGAAAAAAAAGGTTGCATAGTGACCAAACAACCAGAGCCAAGAATATTTCAAGTGTAAACGAGGCAATAAAACCACGGCTATTTTTAAAAACCTTTCTGCGGCCACGCTACAAAAACATTCACAGCCTACAGCAAGGACTGGATATCATAGTCAATCAAAGGGAATTTAAAATGTGCTGCAAACTTGCTCTGCAGCCTTCAAGGAAGTGCGGCTAACAAAAGATACTTGTGGTAGTTCCCACGAGAGGACATTGCAGGTGATCACCAGGGAGCAGAGAACTGGGTCACTTCCATTTTCTCACTGCCCCTAATGACAGACCTCGGGGTTAAAGAGAAGGAGAGGAGGGTGGCGGGAGAGACAAGCTGGACGAGATTCTAGGCTTTGGTCTGTTCTCAGGTGTAAGGATGATTTTTTTTTTTCACACCTTGGGAAAACATTTCAGCTCATTTATTCTCACTGAGGTGACCAGAATTAATAAGAGATATAAATATGCTTGGCAAACATGTTTGCCAATGCTGCAATAAAGCTGCAAAGAAATACAGTTGTTTAGGTGTTATTGTTCTTTTGTAACAGCTGATTCTCATTATTGTGTTGAGATTTGATATTGGCCAAGCTTTATACTGGACTACCACTGAATTGTTTTTAAGTTAAATGGTCTATGACTGTATTTTCTTCAGCAGAGTCATGTCGGGACAAGCCACAAGTTTGAGGAATCCGTCAGAGAGAGTTAGAGAAGGGTCGCTGCAGCTTCAGCTCCTAAACATCATACATTTCTCGAGGAGGCAAATATGTACAATGATGTGGGCTAATGTGTGGTCCGCACTGTACTAAATCTGCAATTTACAAACTTATCTGATGAATCGAGGTCAAAATCAACACGAACTGAGAGCGAGAAGTGGAATTGTGTTTGTAACTTCAGGAAGGACTAAACTTCCTGTGGTTTAAAATTCAAAACAACACTCCAGGACAAAGAAATACATGGAGAGCTACTATAATGCTGTGGTGCTGTTTCAAACAGGATCAGAACCATGTTTTACCATACTCATGCAAAGGTGATCCAAAAGACTCAGCCATATCTTTGTGTGACACAGAATGACTGCATGACAGATGATTCTCTGCAGTGTCATTTTAAAATATAAAGTTCCCTATTGTCAACCTCCAGAGAAAACCATTTAAGGACATGTGTTCGGGCTGTAGGTTGGTGATTTACAACATCCTGCAGCGAGTGGCTGCGTGTGAAACTACCCGCTTCATTATCTTCAAAGTGTAAACTAAACCCTGAAGATTCTGTAACCTCATTGCTTGGCGTAACTGCTGTGTCATGGCGCTGTCAAAACAAGATTAAAATCCGTGCTCCTCCAGATCTAATTGTGTCGATGCGCAGCAGCTTTGTTTCACGCTGTGTCGTCCGCGCCGTGTTAGTGCCACTCCCACGTACAGTACAAAGCAAACAATGAGATGCAATAAAGCAGTTAACTATTGGTGACAGTCTCTGGCTAGGACAAACACACACCCATACACTTTCCTTTATTCACACCGAGGGAGATGAAGAGGAAGTTGGACAGTACGCCGACCCTCGAGCCAAGGATCTGTGAATGGGTAACGCTGCCACATGACTAATGGCAGGACAACGGAAACCACTGTGATCCCAACGTCTGACAAAATCATTCTAGTGAGGCTTTTGTCCTTTCTGCATGAAGGTTTATAATTGGATAATTTAGAAAAGCTTGTTTACATCCAGTGCCAGTGTTTGAAAATTCAGACTTTCTGCAATATCTATACATGGTTACAATGGCATGGTTAAGATTACAGACAGATCATGGCAATTGCAGGAGAGTTATGGTAAGGCAACTAAGACACGTGGATAAGGTGTGAAAGATGGTGGGTACCGAGACTAAGCATCTGCAGCCATGTCTGTGAGGCTACAGCGCACACAGCACTGCTTTGAGCTGGAAGCTAATGGCAGCATGCTAACATGCTGACAGTGACACAGCTGAAATTGTAATGTAGCGGGTTTCATTTTTGCCATATTGCTTTTGGGTTATATGACAAATTGAATGGTGGAAATAAAACCTCAAGTCATTTTGGTTCGACCTCTGGATACACAAACAACATCTGCACCAAGTGTCATACCAGTCCATTCAATATCTCGATAAAACAATAAATGTCGACCGCTTGGTGGCTACAGGAAAGTCAGGGGATTAGCCACTCAGTAGAATTAATCTTCTGGGGACTGTGACTGTGTGTTAAAAAATTTTTTTCAGTCTATCCAGATATTTTAATCTTTGACCAAAGTGGTGAACAAATAGACCGACAGACTGATCATCATTGCTATCAATACAGTCATGTCACTAACACGGCTAAAAGGACAAACTTCATGAACAAGCTGTGATCCTGATTTAAGCCTCTTCTAAAGACATTTCATTTCCTGGCTGTACAAAGCAGGTATTAGCGCTCCTATACATCTGTAGACACTTTCATCGACACTACGCCGAGTTATTCTCAAAGCGTTTGCTGGGTTGTCTCAGTTCTTGCCAGCTTTACACAATGTCACTGATGTCACTGATTATATCTGTCTGTCACGCTTTAAGAGTTTTACAGAACAGCTGTTTTTTTTTTGTCATGAATCTTCTCCGTCTCCTCCCTCCATCACCTCTGCCCTGCACAGTACGTCTCAGTGCCCTCTTTTCTCTCCCTCCTTCTGCCATCCTCCCCCCTCTCCCCCTCTTCTTCCCCGGGGTGTGTTTGATGGACTGATGTTATTATCTCTACCTCCTTCATCCCTCCGTCTTCAAAGCAGGGAGATGACTGTATCTATCAAGCTTTAGTGTGCTTAAGAGACGCCTCGGGCACCGTAGTGCTCCACTCCCAGTCTGAGGAGAGCTCGGCGGGAAGGAGGAGGAGAGACTCGTGAGCATTTGACAGACAGGCAAATTGATAGTGGAAATAACCATATTCCTCCCTTCATTATGTGTGTAGTTTACACTGTAGATGGATGCCCAGCACTGTCTGAAGTAAATCAGGCTCCTGGCTGCACGTGGCTGCAGTAGGCTGACAAGGGAAGTTTAATAAATGTCGCCCAAAACACATCAAATCTGGAAAGTACATCACAGAGGGAGGCAGATGGGTCGTCATTGTTGTGACATTTGAGGTGATTTATATTTGGAAATTCCAAACTGGGAAGGTTATGTGCCGAATATTCATTGTACAGTGGTTTACATACGATATATCCTTAAAGAATACAACTAACGTCAAACTGGAAATTGAAGATAACTTATTCAAGACCATCTATGTGTTCAGCTGTGAACAAACACATCCACAATATATATTCTAAATCAACATTTTGTAGGCATAGACAATTAAAATGAAATTGGTTATGGCTGCTGTATGGTTTGAACAAAGAGCTCGACTGTGTTCATGCAAAAATACATAAAGTCTGAAGTGGAGAGATTGAAAGTCACACCCATAGGTGTGTGTGACACTCTCAGCTGCAGGAAGCAGGCCGCAGAATTAGTCAGAGAATTTAATTAGTCACTTTTAGACTCCTATTAGTCACACAGTGTAACTCCATTACACTCCAACAGACAACATTGCCGCTGTAAACTGCTCGACATCTTCATCTGTTAATAGAGATCGGAGACATTTTTCCTTCCCCGCTTGTCGTTTCCTCTTCTGAAGCGTGTACACACACACACACACGTTTGATGTTGTTGTTGTGCGTTACGTTTTGATACCTTTATTACACCCTCTGACTCATTCCCACACTCAACTGCAATTTCATTTCCATTTCTGACCGCACGTTTGTCGTGTTATTGTTTTCATTTTCCCTGTAATCATTTTCTTGTTGCTTCCCATGCCTGTGATTTATTTACTGTAAATACATAAAAGCCATTTTGGAACATTCACTGCACGTTCATAGCCAAGTCAACGCAAGGGCACAAAATAAAAACAAAGCAATATACTTTATATGTCATTTTGATTTTATATTGTTTTATAAGGGGGACTATGTAACAGCTAACCAAGGATTACAGATAAAAAAATAGCCTTTTGGCTGATTGTGGCACATTTACAGTAATGTATATTAACGGGCACTGCAGCTAGCGAGCTTGTTAGCTTATTAAATAAATAAACAAATAAATAAATGAATCAATATCTGAGCTGTGTTACCTTCATGGCAACGTTTCAGTCACTTTTCAAGCAAAATTGTCAAACATTTGCTGGTTTTGTCATTTATGATAATAAAAGCTGAGTATTTGGGTTTTGGACTGTTGGCTGGCAAACTTCTGGCAAATGATGATAAGTAAGTTTAATTGATAGTGAATATAGTTGCAGACCTGAGAGCCACACAAGAGATTACACCACCAGGTTCACAGTAAAGTGATCTTCGTGTTTAAAATCAGCAGATTGGTCCTTTAACATTTTGCCGCCTCATACTTCTCAGAAACACTCGAGACCGTGTTTCACTTCACAACATCTATCTGATTACAACATCTGATCTCAAAACAATCTGACAGTATATTGTTCTTCCATCATGTCCAACGTTAGAGTTCCCCTCCGAGGCCACTTCCTGCATAATTGCTTTTCTCGAACCCTGTTTTTCCCGCAGAACAACAAACAGTGGTTTATTTGTTCAGTCCGGTCAAGCAGAGCGTTGATACAAACTCACCAAGTCATTCTCATGCTCTGCGTCTGGATGAAATACCAGAACCACTCCACTGGAATTCCTCACTTCCCAGTACTGACTCCCACTTCTCTGCATTGTGTTCTGTGCGTATCTGCGCACTACGAGCCTGTGCCCGGCTCCCACACGGTGACATTGTAGCCACAACAATGGCAAGAGAGTTCGCCTCACACTGAGCACTTGACATAATTCTGAGGAAACTATATTTTTCTCCACAAGTTTATTTGGAAAGGCTCACACTACTGAGACGATACGTCACGATAAGAAACTCATCACATAGAGCTTTAAATGAGTATTGCTGTAGATCTCCATATCCCTCGGACATATAACACTAATGGCTCCAGATTCCAGCAGTGATGATGCATCTCCAATTAATAACTACATTATATAAACTGACAAGTGCAATTTGCACAGAGACTCGCTCTCTCTCTCCTGCTGCGTCCTGCCTCGGCGTGCTCCCAGCTCACTTAGCGAGTACCGGAGATGTGAAGGTGAAGCTCATCGTTTCTGTCTCTCACCTCTCTCTCTCTCTCTGCTTGTGTCCCCAGATGACACGTTCAAGCACCTGCGGGAACTACAAATGTATTGAAGTTAAACACGCCGGAGGGGTCTGACTGATAGTTCTGTTAATGTCACACTTCATCACGTCCTAAAGCAGACAACTTGGCTTTGCGGGGCTGTTCACAAAGCTTTTCAAACTTTCTCCTCTACCTTAATTCTCCAGCCTATTCCACACATACAGGGCCGTAGATCTAAAAGGTTCTCGTTCCACTGAGAGCTGTATGACTAAAAGACTCCTGCCATTTCCACCCAGAGCCACAAATATCAAATGCTGCGCCGATTCATCGACAGTTACTGAAAGCTTTCCGATTCAACCATCAAACTTTATGAACCCTGCTCAGACGCTGATTTACCCAAGAAACTATTCTGTCTCAACTATCTTCGGCTTCTAATCCACTTTAAGCCCAGAAAAGAGCCAATATGCATTTTTAATGATCTATCAGGTATTAATTATTCAGCATTCAGTGGATTTACTGCTCCGCGGCCAGTAGTTAATGGTCTGAGCTGCTATATCCACCAACGGACGCAATAAGGGCTGACATGGATTTGTAGTCAGAGGTGTGACTGGATGAGAGAATGACCTCAGCATTGGACCGATGTGTTTAACTTTAGCTGCTGCTTTTATTGTTTCAGCATGACCCTTCATTGAGGCTAAATGAAGACCTCTGAAAACAGTCCGAACCTGAACCTGATACTGTGTGTATGTAGGTGTTCTGAGAACAACAGTAAGTTGGTGATGGCCCACTGATCAGGACAGTCAGCAGTAGTAGCAACAGCAGCACAAACAGCAGGCAATTGAGGTAGTTCAAAACCCTTTGCAACCAATTGCAACACATTGCAACAAAATCGGACTCCTTCTTGGAGCCATAACACAATACAACACTTTCCAAGGATAACATTATCTCCACTGTTCATCATTACTAAAAGTCCATAAATCTGCTACTCTGGGACTTATGACGAGGCGTTTCAGGAGCAGTGTTTTCTGTGGGGGAGAGGAGCTTCTGTTGGTGAGTAATTTGACCTTTTTAACTTCCAAGAACTTTTCCTTGCACAAGAACCAATACAACACAATGACGGAAAGGACAGAAACGAAAAAGCATAATAGGTCTCCTTTAATGGTGCCAATTACCAAAGTCATAGCCCGCGATGTAACTTACTGAATCCATTGCTTCGCTTCATCGAACTGCCATAAATCATTAGTCAGTCAGATATGGTGCAATATTTTCTTGTGCAATTTGCACTGAGTCTTGCTGGCACACTTATGCCCTGCAGAGGAAATCACACGACCCAGATACTGGAAAGCATACTGGCAATCATTTATAAAAACCTGCTTATAGATGAATAGTGCCGGAAGAAGCCCATCCGCATCTAAGATAAAACTGCTTCCACGCACAGGGACTGTGACCAGCGGGACTGAAAGACAATGATGTCTTTTGGAAAGAGTTTTGACATTTTCCCGTCTCAACTGACCCAACTCAAACAGTCCTCAGACTATCTGAGACAGGAGATGGTACGAACATCACGCTGAACGTTTCTCACAATGTCTCTATCTTTGAATCCAAAGAAAATGAACCTAAAATCAAAGCATGAACTTGAAGTGGACAGAGTAACAATGCAGCGAAGTGATGCTCACTGCGAAATAATGCAGGCCTTTCAAGCGCTAAAGAGTGAATAAAGCATGGAGGGTTTTGATGTACTTTAATGAGAACTGCACATTTCAAGATCAGTGAAATAGGAGATATAAAGACAGACAAAGAGTGCGTTGCTCTCAATAAAGAAGTATCTTGAAAGCAGCAGCAGGAGTTGACTCACCAAGACTCTGTTCTCCGTCTTGTCTCCTTTGATCTCCAGCTTGACTCTCTTCCTCAGCGACAGCTTCACCTTCCTCCCCACTGCATCCCTCACACTCTCTGCACAGAGAAGAGGAGAGAAGACATCAAATATGGAGATACTCCAATTCGGAAATATCGGCGCAGGAAGACAAAAGTTGCTGTCAAGTGGTTCATCATGCATGACAAAAAGTATCTCTTTATTCCATAGGCTCTTTCCCGCTGAGGCTTAAGACAGATCAGTATATTTCTGACACACCAAACACACCGAAGGAGGATTGACCTCGCTTCCAGTTTTTCCGGTCTTAAGCTCTTTAAGAGTCTGATTTCGTTGTATCAGATTTGGTCTCTTTGAATGTAAAACTGAAAATGTTGAGAATGCACACATACACATTCAGTCAAACTACTAAACTGTGTTCCTGTCCCCACATACATACGAAGCTATAACAGTAGATAAGAGAGAATGAATGCTTAGTGAAGGCTATGATGATGAACGTGAACCAAGACCACAGCTGTCGTTTCAATTTTATAACCCTATGGTGATGGTGGACAGATAAAACATATATCTATCAGACTGTCGTCTCTTGCTGGTACAAAGTTGTAGCCTATTGCTAGACAGGACGGTCTGGGGCTAGCTGGTTAGCATGCTAACTTTAGTAGACATCTCTGCAACAAAAGAAGGTAGATATCTTTGACAAACAACATCAACACTGTTGTTTCTTCACACTCTGTTGATAATGTTCATATTTTGAATGTTATAAACCGCACTTCTGGCTGTATCTTACAAATTGCTTGCTTAAGTGTCTGCAGTCGTACGAGCAGCTATGAGACTGTATGAGGTTGGGATGTTTTGCGCTAAATGCTATTGTTTTTAGGCATGCTAACATGTTCAAAACAACAGTGCTAAACAGGGTTATGTTAACTGCAGCAAGTGTCATGTTTACCATGTTCACTAGCTATCTGAGTTTAGTGTGGTTTAGAAGTAAACTTAAGGTACAACTGAGAACGGTGGGAACATGGTTAGTTTTTGTGGGTCGTCATTTACTGAATTATTGTACAAAGTTGGTGCAAGAAATGTTACAAAACGTAATATAATTTCATGGCAATCCATCCAACACTTCGAGTGATCAATCTTAACCACAATGTCAACCTCCTGATGGCGCGAAACAAAAAATAAGTAGATAAAAAAGAGTTTCATGGCAATCATTAGTCAGCTGTTGATATTACGCAGTCTTAAGTGGTTGACGGACCGAAAGACTGACAGATCAATAGTGCCATCCATTCTAGCATATCTAATAATGCCAATTAGCCCCTGTAAGGCTGCTTTTCTATTTTTTCTTTCATCATTATAAATCAAACATTAAGAGTTTGCACTGTTGGTTGGACAGAACAAGTCATTTGTAAACATCAACTTGGACTTGGGAGTTTGTGATTTATTTGTCCATATTCTCTGAGAGTTTACAAATCAAACAACTCCTTTAATAACTACCAGGTTAATCAGTGATGAAAATAATCTTTCCTTAATATGTGTGCGTTGTTTAGATTTATGGTTCACACCCGGTATGAGTCACCACTGCCAGGGACCTGGCTAAGAGAGCAGAACTGGGTCAGCCGCCTCTCCACGCTCCTGCCTCACCCACCGCAGAGCGGCTGACAGCCTGGGCACATGTGTCTGGGACAGAGAGTGATTCTGTGTGCGTACATCTGTGCTGGCATGTGTATATCCTCGCCTACAGGCATCCTCAAACCATCATCAGATCAAAGTGAAACTAATAATTAGGAAAAGTGCAAAGCGGTTCATCTGCCAGCCTGAGAAAGTGCACCATCTCCTGCTGCAGCTTCTCTAAAAACTATAGCCTCAGACATCCAATAAGTCACAGAGACGTCTCCAGTGGGTCTCTACACAGAATGAAAACCCTCTATGTTTTAATGAGCCCGAGCAGTTTTTGGCCCCAGACAGAAAAAGCTCCTGACAGTCTCTCATATATCATTTTTAATTCAGTATTTCTGCTCATTCGTTAAAACTGTGACGGGACAGGATATATTAGTAACCAGCTGCCCGATGGTTCACATTAGGACATGAGTGGGGACTCGTGTGGGAGGCGGGAAAATGGGGGACCTATGGCCTTGTAAAAGCTCAGACAAACAATTCACAAGCTCATAAAGTCTCATTTAATGACCCCTCAACCAATCCAGATGTGTGTGTTGATGATGTCACAGATCTGACTTGTGGTGTTTTAGCTGTCACGAAATAACATGCGATGGGATTGGTTGTAGACTATTGGATGAGTCAAACAAAGTTGACCAAAAAAGGTAAATATAAGACAGAGAAACTAATTTATTCAGTATGAAACGTAAATATGTTAGGAAGTTGTTTGATGTGACCTGATCTAAAAGCATCTCTTTGCGTGCATTCAGATAAATCAAGAATGGATTTTAAAGCTTTGACCAAAAAAAATCATCTTTTCAAGTTCTTGAACTCTGTTGAATTGAGGAACCTCTGTTTCCCAGACATCGTAACTGTTTGAGTACACAGTTTCTCAATACGTGCAAGTCAAATAATCCATGTTAGTTCCTTGAAAGCAGTTATGTTTTTAGTTTTTGCATCTTCAACTAATCCCACGATTAGTTCTATGTGCTGGATGCCAAGAGGGATCTTGTTAATAATGCTGAATCATCCGCACCAGTGAATGTTTCCAACAATGGCTGGTTATATACTCCTCCAGACAACACGTCATGACAATAGGATCTCATGACAAACCAAATTCCTCATGTTAAGTGTGCAATGTTCAGCAAATTAGTCAGCTGGGAGAGGGGAAAATTGTTGAAGAGAGGTGATAAAAATGGAGAACTTGCGGACTCTAGTACGAAAACATTTAATCTGGAAACGACCTTGATCTACAGTCAGAGAAACACATAATGTGTCCCATTTAAACAGGTTATCAGCCTGTCAGCAGGCTAATCATCTCTTGTGTCTGTGCAAAGCTGTAAAAAAAGAGAAGATGTGCACATCCAAAGCCTGTTCAGAGGACTCACCTACATCCAATGATACCAAATATGTCTGGCTGTATTTTGGGGAAATGTGTATATAAGACACCAACAAGACATTTCAGGAATATTTCCAACTGATGGGAAGGTGCAGCCACAAAAACACTGTGGAGCTTAAATGAAGAGCTGGAGCGAGCTGATATGGAATAAACAGCATATGATTCTGTCAGACAGAGTGAAACAAGAGGAGTTTAACAACTTTGAGGCTACTTAAGTGGAAACTTAAAGGACCAGTTCAACCAAAAATGAATCATTCACTATCTAAATCACCCCCGCGCTGATGGAAGATCAGGTGAAGTTTCGTAGTCCACAAAACAGTTTTTGGAGCTTCACAGCAAAACAGTGTTGCAGCGTTCTGCTGGACAACTGAAGCAGATGGAGTTTTGTTTTAAAATGTAAAAAAAAAAGAAAATAAACAAAAAATGGCTCCATGCAGCTCGTCGGGTATCAATGGAAGCCCTGAAATCTAAAGTTGATTTGAAAAGATGTTATTGAAGTCATCTTCACTATACCTGCTCAGCTAAGAGTGTTAGCGTGCACCATGTCAGAAGTGGCAGTGTCTTTTCAACTCAATTTTAGATCTCGGGGCTTCTGGAGACTTGGATTAAGCTCGCCGAGCTGTATGGAGATAATTTATGTTTATTTTCTGTTGTTTCTTTTACATTTTTGAAACAAGTCCCCATCTACTTCAGTTGTTTAGGAGAACGCCGCGACGCTGTTTTCGCTGTGAAACTCCAGATGTTTGGTGGATAACGAAACTTCAGCCGACTTTCCATCTGCATAAGGGCCAGCGGAAACTGTGATGACCGAATTTTCATTTTTGGGCGAACTTCTCCTTTAAGGTTTATGCTTAACACGTTAAGTAATACACTGTGCTAAGAATACTTCAACATTACCGGGTTGAAATTCCCACATCAAACCGAAAAGAGCCTCCGCTCCTTCGTCCTTGTAAGAGCTAAAACAGGCCAAATAACAGAGAAACCAACAGCCTTGTGAGAGCGCGAGTCTCCTTATGAGACCACAGATACGTTGACGGAGTAAAAAAAGCGCCTGACTGCCTGAGAAACTCAGTGACTCAGTGAATGAATGCATGCCTGACCAAGTGGCTGCATGACCAAGCATTTTCCCTCTGAGCCTCATCTACGCTACAGCATGCACTTTAAGTCTCTTTAAGACATAAACAGAGCCAGAGGAACACTTTGGGGCTCCATGCTCTGTGTGTCTGTGTGTGTGTGTGTGTGTGTGTGTGTGTGTGTGTGTGTGTGTGCGTGTGTGTGTGTGTGCGTGTGCACGTCCACTTGAGATGGGAGAGAAAAGCTAATCCAACATTGCAGTGAGGTGTCAAAAACTGAGCCACTTTGCCAAACAAAGACACCCTGAGCTGGAGCCAAACAGCCCGCGAGGACTCTGAAGGTATGTCCACAACCAGGACAAATAAATCAGAAGAAAGCTGGCAGACAGAGGGAGGCTTCAAGTGTGGAAAATACGCCTGTAAGTTGTGAGCAGAGGGAATGACAGGCTGGCCGCTCACATCTAAACTATTTGGCTTTTCTTCCAAATATAGACTATGGTGTAGTCCACCACAAGCACCTTGACCAACAACAGCAGCAGTGCTCTGTGTGTACACAGCTTATACACACACACACACACACACACACACACACACACACACACACACACAGCATATTTCAGTAACCAGTCACTAGAATTGAATCCAAACAGAAGTGACCATGGGTTGGGTATGATCACCACTATGGGAGATGATAGCCGGACTATTGTGTCTCAGTATGCCTGTGTGGTGTGTATGGGATGTATCTGACTGAGGAGCCATGCAGCCCTGTGAGTTGGAGACAAGCATCTGTGATTGTTCCAGCCTGGACACATGGCCACAAATGATCCGTGTCTGTTCTTACCCAGAAGCTCTTTGGGGACCTCTGACACTTCTTCGCTCATTTTGCTGAAGATAATATCCCAAAAAAATACAACAGAAAAAAAAAAACCCCACACAGCCAGAAGAGTTCAGTCAGATAAGGCTAGGATTGTGAGGAAACGAGGAGCAGAGAGAGAGAGAGAGGGAGACACAGAGGGGTGTCAGGTGGGTCCTCCTCCGCCGCCGCCGCCGCCGGTGCGTTTCTCCCGGTTACATGCTCCTCTCCTCTCGCGGTGTCCGGACAATGTACCCGCGTTTCTCCGAGCGCATCTCTTTTCGGGGTCGAAGCGGGTTCGGAGGCTGCGCGCTGTGAGGAGAAGGTAGGACCGAAAACCCCGCTAGAGGCTTCTTAAAATCATGTTGAAATCCCGCAGATTGTGCGCCTCGGGGGAGATGAACAGAGCACCGCGCGAGCACATCCTCTCCGGCCGGGGCCCTACCGTAAAGCTGTCGGTAATACAGCAGCGGCAGCCAATGGAGGAGACCCGGGCCCCTCCCCGCTCGGTGATGCGACAGCCAGGGAGCCGATGCGATGCCGGCGCGGTGTGGCGTGGCAGGAGGGGGCGTGGGTGGTGGTGGTGGTGGTGTCAGACTGATATTAATGAGCAGGCTGCACAGGCGGTGCCCAAGCTGGGGAACCAGGGACCTCTAGCGGTCCTTGGAAGGTTTTCACGGGATCCCAGTCCCCTGAGCTGAACTCCTGTTATTCCCAGTGGATAATAGTCATAATAAAGGAGATTAATACTGACCTACTATAAGTAGCCCATAGGAAGGGCTCTGACGTCACTCCTACATGTGAAGCTAGAGTCTAAATCCCTGTGAGAGCAGGAGCGATACCCTTGCAGAGAGGCCCGTTCTCTTTTTATGTTAAAAATATAATACAAAATAATTGAAAATACCACAAACTGTACAGTGGCACCTGCACTGGGAATAGTCTATACATGCATTTTATCGATGAGACAGGAAATGTCGTCACAGAAGAAATTAATTATTTGAATTCAGTTAAGAGAAGTTCAGTTAAGATCCTTTATTTTATCCAGGAGTTGTCCGGATACAGATAAGAAGAGTTATACAGATGAGAAGAGTTATACAGACACAGGATCTCTTCTTCCAGGGAGTCCTGGAAAATGACAGATGAAAACAAACAAGGAAAGATTTTATATAAACTTATGTAAATAAATCAGATTTTGTTGGGTCAACTTGTGTTGTGTTTATTGTGCTCTTTGAACTGTGTTTAAAACAAAAACAAAAACAAAAAAACTGTTTACTAGCATAACTGGCATTGTAAAAAACATGATCAGTTAGTTTACACAACTTGGTTAGGGCTTCATATTTTGATATTCATCCATATCAATTAATCATGCATAAAGTAGTCCTATACTACGGAGCCCCCGAAGTGACATGAGAAAAAAAAAAAAAGCATTGCCACATCTCGACTTTGAATCTCGAGATCTGGACTTTGAATCTCGAGATCTCGACTTTGAATCTCGAGATCTCAACTTTGAAACTCGAGATCTCGACTTTGAATCTCGAGATCTCGACTTTGAAACTCGGGAAGATACATAAGTCATCGGGCCCGTAGAAGCCGTCCACACACCGGCACACCCTGTTGGCTGTCGCTGTGCACTCCTTCTCCACCACCTGGTTCTCAACGCAGAAGTTGCTGCAGTACAGACACCTGGGCAGGTAGTTCCAGAGCTCGGTGAAGTGTTCGGCTTGGCACGGCTCACATCTGGTCGGCGTGGTTGCCGTGCAGTGCGCCGCCATGTGCGTGCCGGGCGGACACCTGTCACAGGTGAGGGTTGCCCCTGTGAGCGGGTCTTGGCGCGTGTAGGTGCGGACGGAGCCCTGCGCTGAGGCACCGCAGAGGACAGCGGGGAGCAGGACGAGCAGCGGTAAGAGGAGCTGAGGAGAGGACAGAGATTATAGTTCTACTGTTACCACTGGCTTTACTACAGCTCAGTGCTGTGATAGCCTACAGTACTACTGTCACCTGTAAAGTGATTATTATTCCCTAGAAGGATACGGTACTCTGATACCACAACAAATGATAAAAAAACAAGAATATTACAAGTGAGAATGAAACTGGAGACATAAGAAGATCACATAACCCCAGTTTTCATTAAAGTTGACTTTACTTTTTAAAAGCCAGTTTTCCTCCATTTTTTAAGTACAGTCACTTTGTCACAAATGCAAACAAGGAACAAGTGAATTGGGAAAGTGTCTATGTTTTCAAAATTTACCGGAAATTGTCAAGATCTCGATTACTGTAGCCTAATTGATTATTACTGCAGCAGGCATCAGGTGTCTCTCTTAATTGATTCTGCCACAAACACTGTAAATTTTAAAAGATGACTTTACTTTGAAAATAGTCCAAAAAAAGAATTACCAGGCAAAGTGGACAGTGGCGACTCAGGATGTTTGAAGGGCAGGGACGAAAAAACTATAAAGGGGCACCAGCTGTGTGCTGTGAGGCACCAGCATGCAGAGAGGGCACCTGAAGGGCATCAAAAAGGGGCACTTTCGCAGTGTTTTGTGGAACGTGGGGCACCAATGTGGACTGTAAATTTTAAAAGTTGACTTTACTTTAACAAAGTCAGGAAACTGATTACCTCAGGATCTCCAAGCAAAGTAAACTATTGAATTTAAATTGTTCGAGCAAATTGGTTTGCTCGAAGTCACTTTGTCCAATTTTACAGTGTAGAGACCAAACATTTCTTTTTAAGAACTGATTAAATCAAAAAATTAAATCAAATTACATTAAAAAAAAAAGTAGTGCTGCAAAGCGTAAATTCAAAGTGACAAAAGGATTTTACTCAAAGAAACTGACGAAACTTAAAATAATAAAAAAAAAAATTAAAAACTAGTAAAATTTACTGTAAAATTTACAGTGTGGCTTTAGCAGTAAAGAAATAATAAAGTCCCTGATTTGGAGTAACAAAGTTTCAGTCCATTTTGCTTTAGATCTATTTACAATCAAATAAAAAGCAACAAACATTTCTCAGTTCACTCAAAGAGATTCTGTTTTGTTATTTTAATAGGTATTTCTCCGTGCCGCTTGAGAATTAACATTAAACATTAAAAAATAGTGTCAAAATCTCGAATCCATATTATTTTTATCCGCCATCTTCCAAAGCATCACTAATCATCATCTGTCTTTGCTGGATTGTATCATTTTACACTTCATAGTATATTGTTATAGAGAACTCACTACTACTCACCATGCTGATGATGACGTGCTTGTCGTTGCTTCTGTTGAACAGGGTTTGACAGCAGGATCAAGTCGATTTATAGTGTTGTCTAGCGAGAGCGATTGAGGAACTACGGCTGCGTAGGCGTTTGTGGTTAATCCAAAAGTCAGCGATCTTTCGTCATCTAGTTGCAAACTATAGAACTGGGGCTGTATTCACAAAGGATCTTGGGCCAAAAGTAGCTCCTAAATGGAGAATTTACGAGAAACTTTCAGTGCTTATATAGGCTTATAAAGATCGCTGACTTTTGGATTAACCACAAACGCCTACGCAGCCGTAGTTCCTCAATCGCTCTCGCTAGACAACACTATAAATCGACTTGATCCTGCTGTCAACTGTACACTATGAAGTGAAGGGAAATTGACAGATTTATGATCATATTCAGTGAATAATGACAAGTTATATGATTATTTATTTAAACTCATATTCTGGCCACTTTATATTTAATTTATCGTCACTCTTTTGTAAAAAAAAAAAAAAAAAAAAATTTAAAAATCTTTTTTTTCTTTTTTAATAAAAACACCAAATTATTTAGGGGGGCTTAAGAATATTCCACTGCTCTACACCAACACTATGCATAGAAAGAACACCAGAGAGAGATTATGGTGCAACCTGCAAAGTGTACTTTGTGCCCATTTGACACCAAAGTGTTAAATATTCTACTCCCGTCATCAAAACTCTGGGATTTTAACACTTTGGTATTTGCTGTGTAAAAATAATGGGCGTGTCAGTCTTAAATTTAGGACTCCTAATTTTTTTCACTAAGAGTAATTCACAAAGTATTTTAGGCCTAAAAGTAGCACCTAAGTCTGGGAGAGATTAAAAGTCCTCGAGAGGACTCCTAACTCAGTAAGACCTATTCACAAAGAATCGGAAAATGGCTGCGAGACGAAATGTTTTGGAGACAATGGAAGAATGTGGATTGATCAAGAGATATGGGCTAAATCGTGAGGGTATAAAACTTGTTGTGGAATTAGTGCGGGATGCAATAACAATAAAAAATAAATTAATAATAAATAAATAATTGCGCCATGAAAAGATGAGGACGTGTTCGTCAATAGAAAGAAAGTACATTCCATCAACACGCAGATTGTTTCTGATGCAACTTTTAACATTCTTGATGTTGTTGCAAAGTGGCCTGGGTCTACCCATGATTCGCATATTTTAATGGAGAGCGGTCTGAGGCAGCTTTTTGAGAGGCTCCATGTACCAGCTGGGTGTCACTTGCTGGGTGACAGTGGCTATCCCTGCAAGACGTGGCTCCTGACACCCTATCTGAATCCACAACCGGGAGCACAGTTATAACATGTAAGTGATTATGCAGATTAGTCCTATGCGTAAAAAAACATCATATTGTCGTCTTTTATTTGTTGAATCCATATTTATTATTGTTTACTGTTTTCCTCCATATATGTCAGAGTACACAAAAATACACGAAATGTTGTAGAGAGAGGAATTGGGCAGATGAGACGTTGATTTCATGTCCTGCACGGCGAAATACGCCTCAGCCCAGAGAGGGCAAGTACAGTGAACTCTGTGTACGTGGTCTGCACAAACTTGTCAAGCTGCGTGAGTTCGGTAAAGTTGGAAATATATTCACAGATTCAAACTTCACGGATCAATAACTCATAAACGAAACATTATTAAAACACAAACGACGACTCTTAACTACCGTAGTAAGGTGGACAACGAGCTACAACCGTATTTTCATCAAAACGAGCGACCCTCCGGGCTGGACACATAACACTGGTCTCTGTGGTCAGCCGTCTGTGAGACGAGGGCGCAGGGACCGTCTGAGACCAGTGTTATGTGTCCAGCCCGGAGGGTCGCTCGTTTTGATGAAAATACGGTTGTAGCTCGTTGTCTACCTTACTACAGTAGGTAAGAGTCGCCGTTTGTCTTTTAATAATGTTTCGCTTATGAGTTATTGATCCGTGAAGTTCGACTCTGTGAATATATTTCCAACTTTACCGAACTTCATGCGTGTATTCTGCTAACTGCACTGTCCATAACTACTTGATAGGAATTAATTTCTAGCCTAGGCTATTTCCTTGTTTTTCAGTGATTTTGTGGGCTCGTTTGTGGGATGTTGCGGATGAGTTTCACCGAGACCGCCTCGCTCTGAACAACCAATCACCGTACTGACCGCTTCTAAAGTCGTGCACGAGAATCGACGTCATCCATAGCAACGGCGCGTCACTCTTAGTTCACGTAAAATGTTTTAGCACGAGTTAGGAGCACTCCTAGCGGTAAGATAAAATGCTTTGTGAATACGGCCCCAGGTACACATCTTTCCACTACTCTCTGCTGATTTCTGACCTGCTCTATAATCAAGTAAAAAGACAAAAATAATCCCACAAAAAATTAAAATTTCTTTTCTTTTTTCTTTTAAAAAAGCCCCCAAATGATAAATAATCACCACTGCATAAAGTCTGTGAAATTCTGTTTTTGGTTTTCTTTTGGTAAGTATAATCATGACATCTCAAATTATTCAAATGGTTGATTTTGAAGATAATAAATAAACCTTTCCACGAATCCACTTTGATATTTGAATTCTGTGAAGTTAATGTAAAAGTAAACACTGCTTTCTATTTCACTATGCACTTTTTTCTGTGCCCACATTTGAATGAAAAGCTTGAAAATTAAATTGTTTAATCTTAAATTTACTGTATCAGATATTCATAATGAAAATGTTTTCGAAACTGTTACTGTAATTTGCATGAGCAAGCAGGTCGTCATCATCACAAAGGGTGATAAAAACATAAAAATGTTCTATGGTTATTTTCCGTTATCTCGTATGTGTCAGTGTGTGCTCATCAGTCAGCTTTTTCCTTTGAAAGATCGTGTGAGTCACTCAACAGTATGTACAGTGCGACAATGTGCTGATTAAACTAACTGAGATGAATTGTACTGTGATGAGTCAAACATAGCTATCTTGAATTTACCTAAGTTGAGCAATAATGCTGATTTACAGTAGGCCCATCAGATATTCATAATGCAAATGCAGTGTTGGGCAGTAACGTCGCTACAAGTAGTGGCTCTTTTATTGACCAAGTAGTGCGGTAGCGTCCACACAAGCTATATTTTTACAAACAGACATGTTTGTCCACATAACTCACTCAAGCTCACCTTGGCATCAGCCTAAGGACTGGTCAGTGATGCCACCGCCATAATAATTTGAAGTTGTTCACCGCCACCGTATGACAGTACACTATACACCATATGAAAGTTTACATTACTCTGAATTATTACTTTTGTCATTTTTAACCATCAGAGGGTACAACAAAAATGCAATTTCTACAAAACCAAAGTCATGTCATTTGCATAAGCACACAGGTCGTCATCATCACATCAGGTGATAAAAAACATAAAAATGTTTTATGGTTATTTTCCGCTAACCGGTTGTTGAACAGCTCGTATGTGTCAGTGTGTGCTCATCAGTCAGCTTTACACCCCCACTCTCATCCGCCTTCACTGGCTCCCAGTCAAATCACGCATCACTAACAAAATTCTCCTCCTGACCTATAAATCCCTCCATTCCCTTGCCCCCCAATATCTGTCTGACCTCCTCCACCCCTATACCCAATCTCGGACCCCACGCTCATCAGGCACACACCTGGGGCCGTATTCACAAAGCATTTTATCTTACCGCTAGGAGTGCTCCTAACTCGCGCTAAAACATTTTACGTAGGAGTTTTTTCTTAAAAGTTATTCACAGAGCCGCTGAGACCTACTCATACTAAGGATAAATCGCTAAGAGTGAACTAAGAGTGACGCGCCGTTGCTATGGATGACGTCGATTCTCGCGCACGAGTTTAGAAGCGGTCAGTACGGTGATTGGTTGTTCAGAGCGAGGCGGTCTCGGTGAAACTCATCCGCACCATCCCACAAACGAGCCCACAAAATCACCGAAAAACAAGGAAATCGCCTAGGCTAGAAATGAATTCCTATCAAGTAGTTATGGACAGTGCAGTTAGCAGAATACACGCATGAAGTCCGGTAAAGTTGGAAATATATTCACAGAGTCGAACTTCACGGATCAATAACTCATAAGCGAAACATTATTAAAACACAACGAGCTACAACCGTATTTTCATCAAAACGAGCGACCCTCCGGGCTGGACACATAACACTGGTCTCAGACGGTCCCTGCGCCCTCGTCTCACAGACGGCTGACCACAGAGACCAGTGTTATGTGTCCAGCCCGGAGGAGCGCTCGTTTGGATGAACATACGGTTGTAGCTCGTTGTCCACCTTACTGCGGTAGATAAGAGTCGTCGTTTGTGTTTTAATAATATTTCGCTTGTGAGTTATTGATCCGTGAAGTTCAAATCTGTGAATATATTTCCAACTTTACCGAACTCACGCAGCTTGACAAGTTTGTGCAGACCACGTACACAGTGATCACTGTACTTGCCCTCTCTGGGCTGAGGCGTATTTCGCCGTGCAGGACATGAAATCGACGTTTCATCTGCCCAATTCCTCTCTCCACAACATTTCATGTATTTTTGTGTGTTCTAACATATATGGAGGAAAACAGTAAACAATAATAAATATGGATTCAACAAATAAAAGACGACAATACGATGTTTTTTACGCATTGGACTAAGCGTAATCTGCATAATCACTTACATGTTCTACTTTAACTGTGCTCCCGGTTGTGGATTCAGATAGGGTGTCAGGAGCCACGTCTTGCAGGGAGAGCCACTGTCACCCAGCAAGTGACACCCAGCTGGTACATGGAGCCTCTCTAAAAGCTGCCTCAGACCGCTCTCCATTAAAATACGCGAATCATGGTAGACCCAGGCCACTTTGCAACAACATCAAGAATGTTAAAAGTTGCATCAGAAACAATCTGCGTGTTGATGGAATGTACTTTCTTTCTATTGACGAACACGTCCTCATCTTTTCATGGCGCAATTATTTATTTGTTAATTTATTTATTTTTATTTGTATTGTTATTGCATCCCGCACTAATTCTACAACAAGCTTGATACCCTCACGATTTAGCCTATATCTCTTTATCAATTCACCGTCTTCCATTGTCTCCAAAACATTTCTTCTCGCAGCCATTTTCCGATTCTTTGTGAATAGGTCTTACTGAGTTAGGAGTCCTCTCGAGGACTTTTAATCTCTCCCAGACTTAGGTGCTACTTTTAGGCATAAAATACTTTGTGAATTGCTCTTAGTGAAAAAAATTAGGAGTCCTAAATTCAAGACTGACACGCCCATTATTTTTAGGAGTTTCTCCTAAATTCACCAGTTAGGAGCTACTTTTAGCCCTAAGATCCTTTGTGAATACGGCCCCTGCTCTCCATCCCTCACACCAAACTTCAAACCCTCGGCAACAGAGCCTTCTGTGTGACAGCCCCCACTCTCTGGAACACTCTCCCAGCTGAAATCCGCAAACAGACTTCTCTGGAGACCTTCAAAAAAGACCTAAAAACCCATCTTTTTTAATAAGGCCCATCAGCTCTAGGTCCAGCCCTATTAATCAAAGTACCACAAACTGTAAAGCGGCACCCGCACTGGGAATAGTCTACACATGCATTTTATCGATGAGACAGGAAATGTCGTCACAGAAGAAATGAATTATTTGAATTCAGTTAAGAGAATTTCAAATCCAAGAATTTCCAGAATAAGTGTTATCATTATGGTCAAAGTGTGACAGTTAACAGTCTGATCATAACTAACACTAGAAGGGCAGTCAGTAGAGCGCATACCTCTGCCAAGGCCCAACTGTCTCCACCAATCAAACTGAAACCAATATAAAATAAAAATGAAACCCGGATTTTATTAAACTCTGCATCAAATTGTACTCATGCATTGATACCAGCCACCTAAATACGCTTGATTCTTTCCTCTGAGAAATTCATAAAAATGCTGTAAAATGGGTCGCAGTGTCAAAGAAAGTGTGAAAAAAAATTGTTTTAATTCGTACATTAATCCGAATGAGCACCAACAGTTAAAGGGGTCTGTTCTGGGCCCAGACCCATCTTCCATCCGAGTTTTGTGGAAATCCATTTCATGGTTTTTGTTTAATCCTGCTGACAAACCAACCAACTGACAAACGGACACGGTCGAAAAACATCCCCGGTGGAGGCAAAAATACAAACGCATTTTACAACTTCTTACGTCTTGTAATCTGTTCTGAACATTAAAAAACTAGAGATCTTTCAGGTCACTTTAACACTTACTATGGTCTCCTTGTAATAGCTATTACAGTAAGTCAATGAGAGACAGGCTGCAGTTACAGCCTACTTGTTTGGGGCAGAGCAGCAGAGGAACGATGGCGACACCTAGTGGCGATTTGGTTAAATGACACCCTGCAGGCTGCCACAGTGGTTTTCTGGATTGAACAGGTGACAACCATTGTAAAAATGCAACACATATTTTATTTAGCTGCCTGAGTGACATGTAAAAGTTTTCAGTTTGACATCACACAATTTCAAACAACGTCATACATTTCTATGATCACATTCAATTACTTACTTTCGTACCAAACCTGAGTTTCTATGTGACACTGTCACTCTTATTCTAATCCCATATTGTACGGTTAATTGTGAAATTTCTCCCAAATTTGTACAGTTTGTTCTTTTTCTTTTCTTATAAATAAAACTGGTCTGACTTAAAATACACAAACAAGACTGAGGGCAGTATAGTATCCAACATATTGTTGAAGACAGCCTTCACTTAGTATCCAGATCAATATGTACATTTCTCAGCAAGATAAATTATAGTATTTCTATGAAACATCACTTCAACCTTACAGACACTCTTGGTTAACAGGCAAAATAATAAAAAAGAGGTTCAAATACTTGTTTTCAAATGGGCAACAAAGCCAAATGAGAGAACGAGGTAGGCCAATGTGTTATTCTAAACTACATATTCACTACACATTCTAGACTCTGTCAGTCGTTTGAGAACATCAGTGTTACACTGAAGTACAGTTTCCACTCTGCTTAATCTCTTCCAGCCTCTTCTCTAGTTTTTCTGCCATGGCGGTGAGCTGTGTGGCCCTCAGCATCTCTGGCAGTCTCTTCAGCTGATCCCGTGAAGCCCCGGCCAGCCAAGCTCTGATTTCATCCATGAGAGGACCTCTCTGTCTGGGGGCAGAAGTGTCCCTGACGCGCCTCTCCTCTCCTGACTTAAGAATGTACCTGTTGGAGGGAGACGATGGTTTGTTAGTATCTGTGTTCTGGATGCTAACATACGAGGTGCGAGGAAGAAGTAAAGAGAGGGGTGAAGTGATCTACTGAGGGGATCACAGCTTGTGTGTGCTCACCTGTTGACAAATTTCTTCATTTTTGTCACGCGCATCCTGTGCATACTGAAGAGCCCTAAGTAGAAGTCCTTGGACGTCTCACCTGAGAAGAAAGGAACCGCGTGAGTTTGAAATCCAAACTTTGTTGACACGCTGCCATAACTGTTAGAAGTGAGTGTTAAAAATCAACTACACAGAGTACTCACCTCCATTCGCAAGACCCTGGCAGGTGCCGCACACTGTGTCGTGGTAAATGGAGCCGGGGAGGAGCGCAATCTGTCCGTTTGCGCATTCCTGGTGATTTACGCACGGCTCCGTCGCAGAAGATGAGTTGGAGAAGGAGCCCTCCTGACACGTTTCACAAACAGTGTCCGTTTGAGATGTACCTATAGAAAAAAAAATGCATTTGGTGTCGTTATATTGTTTTCTAAATACCGTTAGAGCTCAGATTATCGCGCGTAACTCAGATTTTCCATTAAATCCAGTTGTTTTTGTGGTTGCTTTTCTTGTAAAATATTGCCTGAAAATCTCTAACAAGGAGACTAAAAGAAGAAACTTTCGTTCCCCCGTTAAATACCTTTTGTTTGAACACCGTGCCCGGGCGCGCACTCTTTGTGTCTGATACAGAAGTCGTCGGCCCCGTAGAAGCCGTCCACACACCGGCACACCCTGTTGGCTGTCGCTGTGCACTCCTTCTCCACCACCTGGTTCTCAACGCAGAAGTTGCTGCAGTACAGACACCTGGGCAGGTAGTTCCAGAGCTCGGTGAAGTGTTCGGCTTGGCACGGCTCACATCTGGTCGGCGTGGTTGCCGTGCAGTGCGCCGCCATGTGCGTGCCGGGCGGACACCTGTCACAGGTGAGGGTTGCCCCTGTGAGCGGGTCTTTGCGCGTGTAGGTGCGGACGGAGCCCTGCGCTGAGGCACCGCAGAGGACAGCGGGGAGCAGGACGAGCAGCGGTAAGAGGAGCTGAGGAGAGGACAGAGATTATAGTTCTACTGTTACCACTGGCTTTACTACAGCTCAGTGCTGTGATAGCCTACAGTACTACTGTCACCTGTAAAGTGATTATTATTTTCTAGAAGGATACGGTACTCTGATACCACAACAAATGATAAAAAAACAAGAATATTACAAGTGAGAATGAAACTGGAGACATAAGAGGATCACATAACCCCAGTTTTCATCATACAGTGTACATGTTTAAAGTTGACTTTACTTTTTAAAAGCCAGTTTTCCTCCATTTTTTAAGTACAGTCACTTTGTCAGATTTTCTGTGGCATTGTTTGGGTGAATCGCAGCAATCAAATGCAAACAACGAACAAGTGAATTGGGAAAGTGTCTATGTTTTCAAAATTTACCTCAAATTGTCAAGATCTCGCTTACTGTAATTGATTATTACTGCAGCAGGCATCAGGTGTCTGTCTTAATTGATTCTGCCATAAACTACATTTTAAAAGATGACTTTACTTTGAAAATAGTCCGAATAAAACGATAACCTCAGAATTGCCAGGCAAAGTGGACAGTGGCGACTCAGGATGTTCGAGGGGCAGGGACGAAAAAACTATAAAGGGGCACCAGCTGTGTGCTGTGGGGCACCAGCATGCAGAGAGGGCACCTGAAGGGCATGAAAAAGGGGCACTTTCGCAGCGTTCTGTGGAACACAGGGGCACCAATGTGGACTGTAAATTTTAAAAGTTGACTTTACTTTAACAAAGTCAGGAAACCGATTACCTCAGGATCTCCAAGTAAAGTAAACTATTGAATTTAAGTTGTTCGAGAAATTTTTTTTTTTAACAACTTCAAATTATTAGTCCGTTTTACATGGTCATTTTGAGGCAATTGGTTTCCTCGACTTTTTTTTAGTTAAGTCACTTTGTCCAATTTTACAGTGTAGAGACCTAAACATTTCTTTTTAAGAACTAACTGATTAAATCAAAAAATGTAATTAAATTAAATTAAAAAGAAGTAGTGCTGCAAAGCGTAAATTCAAAGTGACAAAGTGATTTTACTCAAAGACACTGAGGAAACTTAAAATAATAATAATAAAAATAAAATGTACTGTAAAATTTACAGTGTGGCTTTAGCAGTAAAGAAATAATAAAGTCCTTGATTTGGAGTAACAAAGTTTCAGTCCATTTTGCTTTAGATCTATTTACAATCAAATAAAAAGCAACAAACATTTCTCAATTCACTCAAAGAGATTGTGTTTTGTTATTTTAATAGGTATTTCTCTGTGTCACTTGAGAATTAACATGAAACATTAAAAAATAGTGTCAAAATCTCGATTCCATATTATTTTTATCCGCCATCTTCTAAAGCATCACTAATCATCATCTGTCTTTGCTGGATTGTACTACTCACCATGCTGCTGCTGATGTGCATGTCGTTGCTTCTGTTGAACAGGGTTTGACAGCAGGATCAAGTCGATTTATAGTGTTGTCTAGCGAGAGCGATTGAGGAACTACGGCTGCGTAGGCGTTTGTGGTTAATCCAAAAGTCAGCGATCTTTCGTCATCTAGTTGCAAACTATAGAACCGGTACACATCTTTCCACTACTCTCTGCTGATTTCTGACCTGCTCTATAATCAAGTAAAAAGAGAAAAATAATCCCACAAAAGATTTAAATTTCTTTTTTTTTTTAAAAAAAAGGAAAAATTCTGTTTTTGGTTTTCTTTTGATAAGTATAATCATGACATCTCAAGTTATTCAAATGGTTGATTTTGAAGATAATAAATAAACCTTTCCATGAATACTTTGATATTTGAATTATGTGAAGTTAATGTAAAAGTAAACATTACTCTCTATTTCACTATGCACTCATTTTTCTGTGCCCACATTTTCATGAATGAAAAGCTTGAAAATTAAATTGTTTAATCTTAAATTTACTGTATCAGATATTCATAATGAAAATGTTTTCGAAACTGTTACTGTAATTTGCATGAGCAAGCAGGTCGTCATCATCACAAAGGGTGATAAAAACATAAAAATGTTCTATGGTTATTTTCCGTTATCTCGTATGTGTCAGTGTGTGCTCATCAGTCAGCTTTTTCCTTTGAAAGATCGTGTGAGTCACTCAACAGTATGTACAGTGCGACAATGTGCTGATTAAGCTAACTGAGATGAATTGTACTGTGATGAGTCAAACATAGCTACATGCCTCATACATCGCTTATGTTTCCTCTTACGTATGTGAAAAATCACTGGTGTTTATAATGAATACGAATGAGTATAGGTCATGTCATGTCTTCTTTTGCGTCCATATGAGTGTGAGAATCTCCCCTTTTACATAAATTTTAGTGAATTTTCCATAATGGTGAAATCATCTTGTATGTGAAAACTAGATACAATGTTTTCATGTGAAATTTCAATCATCGTCTGTGTTTACAATATATCAACTGAGAAAAGAACTGTCAGAAATGCTTTTTTTGGATAAAGCACTATAATGGTTGTCGTTGGAAATTAAAATTTAAAATTAAAAAAAAGAAAAAATATTTTTTTGCATATACATGTGTTCAAATATAATGGTTCATTAAGTTAAATAACTGGCTTATTGTTTTACCAATTAACAGTTTGCCAATTGATTGTCCATACAACATGTATCATGATATACATATATTGATATATTACAATGTAAAAATACAAATATTTTGTAACTCAATACTCATTACATCATTAGGAGTATATAATATCCTCAGATCCAGATCAATAATTTGATTCCGATCCATAGTCATCACCAGAGCAGGAAGTATATTCTATAGAAGTAAGCTTTTTAAACTTAAATGACACTCTCATTTATTCATGCAGTTCTTTAAAGGTGTAATTTGTCAGAAATGGCAAGAATTTGTCGGTAGGTGAACACAGTATGGAGGCGATTTACAGCAACTCCGACCAGGACTGCGACTCCAGGGATGTCAAGATACGGCAGCCTGGGACAGGAGAGAGGTGCAGTGGCAGAAGACCGTGAGAGAGTAGGATATCAGCAACAAACAAAAATGGCATGTACTGCAGAGATGGAATATTTTCACATTCTCGTGAACTGAGGATTTATTTTGATAAACCAGAGGTGATTGTGGAGAGACAAACCATGACTTTTTTGGTGAATTTTGTTTCATTACATTTGAATTACGTGTGTTTAACACTGATGTTAACAGACAATTAAGCTTCTCTTAGGTTAAAGGGAGAACAATTGTATTTTTCTGTTCAATGAGGAAAACAGGGTGTACAAATATTTCCTTTCTTGACATTTTGTGAGTTTACTTTGTTTACTAAGTAGTGAACTTGATGCCTTTACATCTCCCAGCCCTATGAGGTCTATTAGACTGTCAACTCTTTTGGTACAAAGTGTTATTCAGAGACAGGACATGCTGGGGCTAGCTGGTTAGCATGCTAACTTCTGTAGACATCTCCACAACACAGTGCATAGACGGGTTTTTTTTTTATGTTTTAAACTAAAATTAAGAGATGGCTGGTCACATGTGGAAGTGTTTAGTTAAATGGAAAAAGATTTATTAGCTCCTGGCCTACTGTTTGAAGTCAGCCTGGCTCCTATTGGCCACTGTTATTTTTTCCATTCACAGCAGAAGCCAACCAGTAATCTTTTCTGCCTGGTGGATTATATATGACGAAACAGCTGATTCTTACAAACTGATTTTAATCAGATCATTTGACATTAGTGTTCACAAAGTTACACGAGCTTGAAGAGGACCAGTCAGGCATATATACAATAAAGGTCATACATTTAATAATATAAAAGTGATAAAACAAAATATAAAACAAATATCACTTCATGAAGTTGCAGCATTTGGAATCCAGTATTTCTGATATGATAATAAAAACAAGCCTTTACATATTCAGAAAGTAAAATATTTTTTTTTTAAATAGAAAACACATTGCACTCCTTTGTACATTCAAAAAGCTGACAATTACAAAAAAAATCCGATGAGCTTTACTTGCCAGCAGTCCATTACAAACCAACAAACAAAGGAAAACTGTAGAAAATACATGTATTTCATTATGAAACCAAATCCTTCCTCTCATTCAGCGAGAAAGCAATAATACAAAAAACACAACATCTGCCTGCATATCTTCCATAAAATAGTGTGCTATTTACATTTTAAATAGTTTTTTTCACAGACTGTGCTCAAAAAGTTCTCAGGAAACTGTTTTTTTTTTTTTTTAGTATATACAGAATATTTTTTGTTTCAGTTTTCCTGGAGTACACAGATGTGTGACAGTTTCTTTTAGTTTCTTTTAAGGCTTATTAGATTCTTCACTGCAGACAGATACCGTAGACGCAGGGTGAATTTGTTAGCATCCATTGCTACCTCATAAAATCAAAAATGTTTGTATGGTGTAGTTTGTATAGGTTTCAGATAGAAAATCAGAGGCAAAGTATTTACATTCCCATCTTGCCTTTATGTTAGACAAAATATCTGGAGGCACTTTATGCATAGCTTGATATCATTTGATGATATCTTAAAGGGGACCCATTATGCTTTTTTTCCCCATTCATTCAGTGTTTTATATAGTTTCTCATGCATGTAAAGGGTCTTGAAAGTTAAAACTGAGCATTTCGGACCGAGGGAATACAGCGCTGCAGCACTGGACAGTATGGGAAAACTGATATGTCTTTTTGAGCATTAAAGCATGTAAACCTATTCTAGTAGTAGCCCAAAATAAAATTATAAACCTCAAAGTTAGCATAATACGTCTCCTTTAAAGACCTGACATTGTCATGTGACCCATGTCTGTTACACTTTCACGTGGATTTATCCCCCCTTTTTATGTCAATATGTGACAATGCATTAGTGTCTGTTTATTTTTTAACATATATTCCTGTTCATACCTATTCGTTTAATGGCTTATGAGCCTTAAAACAGGACTCATCGTGAAGCATACTCACAAACATCTTCTCATACATCTTGTGCGCTGAGGTGTTTCCTATGATGCGGCTGATCCTCTTCAGGCCTTTCAGCAGGTAGCGAGGTGCCCCCTCGCTGCGCAGCACCCTCAGACTGTGAGTCAGACCTTTGGCTAGATCCAGGTCATAGTTTTCTGTCTTCCAGCAGTGAAGAAGCTGCAGGAGGTACTGCCTGGGCAGGCAGGTAGAAACCACAGCCCGTACATCCTCCTGCTTAACTTTGACCCCTGGCAGGCTGTTGGTGACCCTCAGCAGGTCATCTAGGGTCAGGTTGTTTAGGCTGTTGCAGCGGGAGACTTTCCTCTCACAGTGGTTCACACCTGGAGGGACAGGGTGCGATGATTAATACACAACCGCAGGATTTGCTTAACAAACCGCCAAAGTGGAGATGGTGTTGGTACCTTGTATGATGCCGTACAGCTTGTCGTGGTCTTTGTTCTGCTCCCGCCACAGTCGCAGCAGCTGGAGGACCTGCTGCTGGGGAGAGCAGGCCTTCTTCAGCCTCTCCAGGCTCTTATGATCCACCTTCCGCCCGGGGAGACTCTCCAACAGTCGCTCCAGGGGCACCGAGGACAGTCGCAGCGAGGAGAGTGACTGGTAGACTGCCTCCTCACACAGGGTCACATCTGGAATAAATTGTAAGAGAAAGACAAAGAGGCAGACAGGGAGGTTTAATAACAACGTCACAACATACAATAAGCAAATGATTGTGCTGATGTGGTTATTTCAGAAAAAAAGCATGCTGAAATATCAGGGTGAAGCTCCTGGACATCTGACAGCTTAAATGCACTGTATATAATATCTGCAATCAAAAGCCATTATAGCATGGGAGTTGTTGTCTTTATTGTAAAACAACCACCATTGCTGATAAAAATCTATCTGACGTGACTCAGGTAGAAATGTTCATGGACGAGGTAATGTTTCAAAATTGTGTTCATGTTACGTTACGTCACATTCGCTTGTCTTCCGTCCTCACTCAGTTCACATCAGATGTTACATATTATATGTTTAAAGCAATAAGAAATAATGTTGTTTTGTCTTACAAATGAAAAGTCGCATTCATAGAAAATATTACTAGACCTCCGTCATGAGTTCTGCCGCGACATCCTTGTTTGGTCTGCTTATGGCTGATGTCAGCTATTCTCAATCCCCAGATAGATAGTGTTGTGTAACTGACACTACTGACTCATTTCACTGACCTGTTGTCACTTGTGCGGCATTTTCAATATTTTAAAACATTCACTTCTGTCCAGCATTTGTCACCGATAGTCAGTGATTCATCCAGGAAAAACTACATTGACGTTTGCAATTTATTCAAAGCTTACTCTTTGGTTATTCAGAGGGCACAGCAGACTACTGATCGGATCTATCAAAATTGTATTCCTCGTAGTAAATCATCCGAGGTGCTCGGGTAATGTTTAGACTATATTTTGTCCACAGGGTTTGGTCTCCATAGAATCCCATCGGCCTATTACAAAGTCTGGATTTGTTTATGTGCCTTCGTGTGTGTGTGTGACCTTTGGCTTGTGATGTGACCACAGCGGAACGAGGATTTCCTCTCTTTCTGTTCCCTATTTACAGCACATTTAGAGCTAACATGTACTGCGCCTCACTGTTGATGTCGTGCCGCACCGCAAATACTCGCAAACACACACCAATACTATGTCACCATTACGTGCTTGACATGTCTGCACGTCAAGGTCTGCTGGAACTTCCTGATGATGCTGAATTATCTTGTGAAGAGCTGGGTTTCCTTTTTTTTCTGTCAGAGAAGAAACTCCTTCACTTACATGAAGGGCGACCAGATCCAGACAAACTAAATGTGGGTCAAAGAGTATATAAGTGTGGGGTAATGTGGGACACGCTACAAATGCTGAGGGGAATTTTTTTTTATATAATGTATAATTAACTTGGGGTTAAGCATTTCTATTATTCCTCTTAGCTGACCTGTATGATTGGGAGTGCTGCACAGTGTGGCAATTGCTAATTATTTCAGCTGCTGTTACCAGTCTTTGTTGTAGCCGCCTTTCCTATTTTTGTGGTAATTGCCATCATATTCCACAAACGTCACGTTGGGCGTAGCGTAGGCATCACCCATGTGTCCGCAGTTTGATTGACATTCACTGCTTTCTTCACAACCACTGGATAAAAGCCAGATTTTTAAGAAAGCGTCTACCCTGCAGTGGTTTGACTTTTAGCCAGTCAAAATGCGGAACATTGTCTCGAACCTACTTTCAATGATCCCAACCTGACACCCGTTATATACTTTAGAGCAGTCACATCTGAAGATGATGTGAAACTGTGAACATGATGACACGCAACTTTCATAGGATTATGAAGCATTTCTGTAGTCATGCGTGTGCACATGTTTTCTGCTTAGCTCGCAGAACACGAGGGACAGCAGTAAATTAGAAAAGCGTTTCTTATAACAAACGTGGGTGGAGTATGATTGATTTTAATGTGAGGAGGTTATTAGGCCTGTTTGTCTGATGTCTGGTGATGTAAGTGTGGCTTGCTCTGTAATTGACATTGACATCCTGGTGGTTTCTCCCAATCACGTAGCAACTTCGGGAATCCCAACTGTTTCCAATTTCACATTTTTTTTTTGTTGAAAAAAACAGAAAAAACAAAAAACTTGCTAAACTGTTCCAGGATCTGCTGCAGACTATCTGTGGCCGTGTCGTCTGCAGGAAGACAATTTGTGAATGGATGTCTGAGGAGAGCATCACCCTCCCTGAGGGGAAACAGCTTTGTGTGATTCCTTCTGAGTGTGGTACACACTGCACGGGTGTGCCAGGGTCTGCACATCTGCATGTGTGTGTTCCTCGGTGACTGTGGTTTCTCAGGCTCTGGGAATTCATTGTCATATTTGAGGCTTCTCCTTTTAAATTAATTGTCAGCATCTGTCATAGTTACAAGTCTGACTTACAAAGATTAACTAGTTCGTCCCGTGTCTCGTCTCGTGTCTCATTTGTGCTTGACTCAGTTTCCTCTGTTATTGCAGTCTGAGGATGTGACAGTTAAAGGAGTAATTGATCCATCATGGCTCATTATGACAGTAGTGCCGTAAACATTCCATTCAACCCCTTGGCTCTGGCTTTTCTCTCTTGTGTTGGTTTTCAAACACGCAAGAATTTGGAAGAGAATGGAATGTGGACAGCGAACCTGACCGAGGAAATCCCCTGCCTTCAGGAATGAAAACGACCACATGTCTGAAATAATTCTGCTCTGACGGATTTTGAACTGTTGACAATTGAGGTTTACACAAAACATCGTCGCATGTGTGTGTGTTTGCTGTGTATATAAACAGTTTCAAGTCCTAAAGCCTCTCATACAGTTCCCATTAGTGATTTTAACCCTACTGCAGAGTCGTCTTACCAGTGTGGCACAAAGTGTGATGCTGAGAGCACTCCAGTGTCGGCGTCTTGTCCGTGCCACAGAGGCTGTCCGAGGTGGGCGTGCCCCACCTGTGTGTCTTCAGGCCCATTTCTGAGCAGTTTCTGTGGGGCTGACATGGCTCGGTAGAGGAGTCGCTGTCGGAGAAATGACCAGCAGGACAGCGTTTACACACCGTGTCACTCACCGGTGTACCTGGAGGAGATAAACACAGGATGAAGTGTGAATTTTACGGATGAAAACATGATTTTGAGAGAATCTATGCAGTTAAAACTATTAGAATAAATATCTCAACCTGTGAAAGACAACCCAACCTTGCATTTTTTTTTTCAACTAATCAAAAGTTGAGATCTGACACACATCAGCTATTTTCAATGTGTGAACATGACCTGCAGCACACACTGGATGTGATTAAACAGACATCAAGATGATGTGATTCCAGGAACTATGACCACATCCACACGTGACTACCCATCAGAGCGACAGATGACAGATGTGTGATTCTGAGAATGATTCATACTTAATTTTCGTATAGGAAATACCACATCACTCCGTCGATGCGGGAGATAAGCGTAAGTAATGTTATTATGATGACATTGTTACTCGAACCGCAAGCGAGGCGAAAAAAGATCTTTTCGGTAACTTTACAGCTGCAATGTCTAACAAAATGCAACGGATCACAACTAAAATGCTTATTAGACCTTTAGCTTTGATATTGTGTGACAGTGTACTGATGTCTCATATATGAATGTGTTGAAATCAGTCTAAAACTCTATTTACATATATAGGTCAATATATACATATTATAATGACTATGACTTCATAATGCATGTAAAATATTTTTAAGAGATGAGGCAATGGTATATCTGAAAAAATGAAAAGAATTCAACTAGAAAAGAAATATATGTCTCATGTCAATTTTGTGATTATTTCAACAGCCTTCAATATGTTTCCTCCATGATGTCACAATTCCACCCATACATTTCATTACGTACCAAATATTTCACATAAACAGTGGCATTTTCCTATATTTTGACGACCCGTAGCATACTTTGACACCTACCATGATATCATTACAGTAAAACACGATGACTCCTGCTACATTACCTGCAGCACGCATGGTGATACAAGGACTTTCGTGTGGTGGAACTAGTGTCGTAATCACATCCTCATTTTTCTAATCTGTGCAGCATTGAAGTGAAAGCGCGTGGGAAGACGAGTTGTGCTTGAAACAGATTTAACCTTTTGATTAATTTCCCGCTATCGTAGCAGTGTGCTCTTTCTTGAAAACATTTCACCATTTAGCGTGAAAACATGAAACCGCTGATATGCATACAGCAACGAGCTAATTTCCTGTATGTGAATGAGAACGGCACAGCAAGGTTACATACGCTGGCATCTTTTTTTTGTTCTTTTCTTTTCTCAGAATTTCCTCCGTCTTTATGCAGATCAGCACGTTAGCGCCTCACCATCATACGTAATATCTGTAGATGTCATTCAAAGCTGGGGGCCGAGCTCTGCTGTCTTACTGAGGTTGAAGACAGATCAAAGTGGGGCCCTAAAGGTTTGATGTGATGCCAAAGGCTTCTAGTGAAACATAAAACAATGTGAATTGCTGTTCATGCTGTTTGATTTTTTTTTTTTTTTAGAAAAAGCTCTTTTAATATCCTAGAATAGAATCCTTAATCATTAATTGGTTTTCATAATCTGAACACAGTGGGCGGAGTGACATGATTTGCAGGAGGTCAGTCGATTAAGGGAATTTGGAATCCTAGTTCTCCGGAAGCCCTGAGAGGCGAGGGAAAGAAAAACTGAAAGGAACTTCACCTGTCGCATTTTTTTTTCTTTTTTAACTGCTCTTAAGTCATAAACACAGGAGAGAGACATTTATGATCAGAGTTACAAAAATGGATCACCAATTTTTTTTCACGTCCATCTCAGGGTTTCCACGTGCAGTAAATACCATTTTCTATCGGAACGATACAAAACGACAGGTGCTTGCTTTTGGCACGTGGTCCACCGTTAAGTTTCAGTTTTGGCCCTCTGAGGAGAAAAGTGTGACTCTCCTCAGAGGGCCAAAACTGAAACTTAACAGTTGAACTAAACTAAATTGGTTGAAAACGCATAGTTAAAAAAACCTCCATGTATGACGAAGAGCTGAATGCTAATCGATTAGTCGATCAACTAGAATTCCGATTATTTTGATTATTATTTCTTCATGGAAGTTGTTTTTTTTAAGCGAGAATTATTTGCTGCATTTCTGTGAAGGTGCTGCCGTGGCAGACTGTTTGTGTTTTCTGTGTTGTGCCTTGTTGTGTCTGAGTCTTGTTATCTGACACCTTGTCTGAAACTTTCTTTATGCATTGCAATTGGTCAGGTCTCCCTTGAAAACTGGTGAAAGCATAATCTTCAGATTATTGAAATTCTTCAAAATTCCATGAAAGGAGCAATTAATCAAGACATCACCTCGAGGTTTGGGAGACTTTGACGTTTTTTTTGTGTTTTTTTTCAGTATTTTCTAACATATTCACAGCAGACACATAATCAGTGGAGAAAATAACAGCCAAATGAATCAACAACAACAATAAAACAAAACTGTCTGTTGCTGTCCAAATAGAAAAGTAAACATTACCTGTATCAGTCCATTTATTCATTTGTTGGTTCCTGGTCGATACCAATAAAACCAGTTTTCAAAAACGCACGTAAACCATTTAGAAAGATTCAAATCTTGTGTTCATAGTAAGTGAACTAGAAACAACCAAATCGGGAGATCAAGGGAAATGGAGTCATAAAAGGCATGTGTTGTTGGGAGACGGTTTTTCAAACATCCTGTGGTTTAACGGTCCAAACCGCAACTTGAGGCATTACATAATGAGTCCTCCGGCTTCAGGGAGGGGAATCCCCTGAAACGCTGTCTCATGTCTGCAGAGCTTCAGTACACTTTCAAGTTTGATGGTAGATCCATGTTAGAGGTATTTACGGACAGAAATGTGTTTCATCTGTCAGCGCTGCAGGGGTCGGATAATAACCAGAGTCAGTGGAAAATGCTGTTTCATCTATACAGCGGCTGGTTTCTGGTCTTAGGTCGGCGATGAAGTCATGAGAAGCGTAGTGCCAGTTTATGCAGCGGTTACATAGAAATATCAGATTCTGTTCAGTGGAATGTTGAAATTCAGCATCAGCCTCCCTTTAGGTTGCCCGCAATCACGACTGACGCAACGAGGAGAGAATCTGGAACGGATTTCGGGGTCAGACATCCACTGTGATAATGACATCCTTGGTTGCATCTGGCTTAATAGTTAACTGCATGTGAGGCTGTATTGTCAGGAAAAGGCTTGGACTTGAGTGACGGGCTCAACTCGAAAGTCAAAACCTGGAAATCTATCTGCATAACCCTTTCCTTTCTTGTGAAAGCCTATCTATAAGAACAAGGAACAGCATTTTCACATGATGCACAGAATCAATGAGAAACCTTTATTGCAGGTAATGTGTTCCAGCGAATTCTGAGAGGAAGTGCAGCTTCAAGAATGCAGGGGAAAGGTTGTGCCATTTTACCTAGACAAAACAAACCATTTATTCGTGCTTTTGAAGTTCCCTCTTGAATGATGTTGTATAGTAAAACATGAAGAGGAACAAGTAATAAAGCGCAGAAAATGTCACGTAACAGCTTCAACGCTCCGAGATGACTAAACAGAAAGTCATCCCTCTGCCGTTCTATAACTGACAGATATATAACATACTGTTAATAAAACGGGTGGGAATCTCCGGATGATTTATGATTTATCGTTTCTCACTGTGTGTATTTGTAATGACCCATACTTAAAATACACAGATAAGTTAACTTCCATTGTCCTTGCTCACGCTCAACCATCCTCAATAAAACTGGGAGAGGGAGCCCGGATGCCGTCTGTATTACACATCTTTTCGTGATGTCTCAACTGAATCCGGCCTAAAACTGTGGGTTCAACGACGCTACGATCTTAAATAATGACTTTGACATGTTTTACGTGGCGAAAAACCTGTGTATATGATTACCATTCGGTGAACACACCTCATTTGACTTGACAAACCTTTTAAAGGTGCACTATGGGGGAGAAATTTGAATCAGAAGAAAAAGATCTTCATTGACTGAATATGTTTCGACTTGTTCTCCAAAACTACATAGTGCCCTTTTAAGAAAAGTATGTGTACACGATGTAACTTAACTATGTAGGTGTTTAACTGAAGTTAAAGGAGCAACTTAGTCCGTAACCCCCTAACCCTAACCACAATGTTTTCCTAAACGTAACAAAGTATGTTAAACCTAACCTAACTGCTTTGCCTGTTGCTAGTACGCTGCGTTTGCCATGATGTTTTGAACGGTGATATATGCCATTTTGGGAGTCGCTGGCAATCAACCTCAATTGCGTTGTTTTGGTATGAGGATGATTTGATCAAATTGGTTCAGCCATAAGGAACTCACAAACCGGTCTAACAAAGTTGTTAGGCAAATGTAATGTTGAGAATTGGATTTTGAATATGTAACTTTTGCCGTTTCTGCATGGAGACATAATCTTTCAAGAGAACGGCAATGCATCTAAAGCACTGATTTTACTCCCCCGCCCCTAAAATAAGATAAATATAACCAAACACTTATCAACCAACCTGACTGATACTCCTGCAGACAAGAACATATATATTATATGTGTTGTTTTCAGTATGTGTGCACATATATACACATATATTCAAGGAACTGAGCATTGACTTTATGTTTGTTTGAACTGAACAGACGTTGTGCTTCTGCAGAACTTATTGACAATTTAGTATTATCTCTAGTAGAACCTAAAATGTATGATTTATCATAATCAGGTATTTTGGTCAACCAAGGGCAGATATTTCCCCATCACCTCCACCCTGTCATTTGTGCGTATGAGGTCGAGAGGAACCAGGAGAAGAGAACACTAAAATGTGAATGACACTCAAATGACTAATATGTCACTGACTGACGACTATTTAAAGCTCTCATAAAAACACTTATGAATGGTCTCAGCTTCCTTCACTGAGAGAAAAACCCATAAACCCAACATGATTGAATCCAAAATAAACTGATGAATAAAGACAGATGAATTACACAAACACACACAGTGTTATGAGGCTTGTGATCACAGGCACTCCGTCAAAGCTACAACTATTAAAGCCCCTGTTGTTCATCTGATACACGCAGATGGAAAAAACTTCAATTTTAATATTCTAAAAGAGGCCGGCAGACACACCTCATGGTGCGAGGCGCTGTGACAGCGTAGAATAAAATGGGTCACATGCTGATTACAGTGACAGTTCCTCAGTGAAGTTAAATGATGCTGTTCAAAAATCACTTCCACATACAAAAGTCTGTAGCTCATGGAAATTATAGTGATCCATGATCGCCTGACTTTCCATACTATCAATATCAATGGGAGAATGACTATTTTAATTTCCGTGAGCGCGGCTTCCTTCAGAAGAATTGACCATTGGGTTTTATCCAAACAGAAAATATTATTTTTAACGTACTTTGTTTTATTTTTTTTAAAAAAATGTAATGTTGTCATCTAAAATCAATACACTGTGATCTATTTCTCCTGAGACCAAAGCCGATTAAAACAGAATTTACCTCACAGTAATTCATGTATGGTACTCTCAAAGAATTTCTCTGATCCAACCCACAAATGTACCTATTTTGAGTCGCTTTGGACAAAAGCGTCTGCTAAATGCCCTAAATGTAAATGTAAATGTAAATGTATCTGTGCCTCAACCTTTAAAACTATGAACTACAGGTACTATAAAACCAAGTGAATTAAACTCACTTCACAGGCAACACTGCCCCAACTCTGAGCAGGCCAGGTGTGGAAGTGGAAGTGTGTGTTTTATGTTCAGACACACAAAGAAAACCACTAATCTTAATAAAACTCCCGATGCCTCTCTGTGACCTTCTTATTCATCAGAATAAGGAGGAGATCACAGACTACATACTTATAAGTATATATATAGACAGATCAGATTAATAATTGCAGGACTGGACATGACATATTCATGTTCTTCTATATTCCTTTAACTACTAAAGATCTGTGCAGCTTCAAATCGAACTCTGCGTGTCAGTGTGTGAGAGACGGAGGCAGAGAGAGATTCTAAGAAACAGTCAGAATCAGTTAAAGAAAAAAGAGGAGATTGGTTCTGCGAAAAAGAGACGTCTGCATCTGGAACAGATCAGATTCACAGAATCAGAGGAAGACAAAGAGAGAGAGAAGACAGAAGGGCTTCCAGTGGTACAAAGGCCAGGACATCTTAATGTGAAAATGCTGATCTGCAACTGATGTGTGTCTTTGCTTTGGCAGCGTCGCGGTTCTTTCCTGACATGCCAGTCGAGCGTGTCGGGAGTTGAACTGATTTGACATAAAGAGAGACAGTGGAGGAATAAATCTCTAGATGAGAAGATTAAGGAGAAGTTGAAATAAATAGTGATGACAGTCGATTCAAAATACTATAAACACAAAAGTACTGAAGCAGCAACAAACACACAGGCACACACACACACACACACACACACACACACACACACACACACACACACACACACACACACACACATATGAATTATACTTGCCTAAAGTTTCGATACTGGCATTGAGCTGATTGAGCTGACTCTTTTCAGTGAACTCCTCCCAGGGTGTGTGCTGACTGAATTCGTAATTTTCTCATGTTTTAGCAGAGATACCTTCTGGATCCATTAACTTCCTATTTTAATTTTGATTTACTTGCTGTCTATGTGCAGATAAACAGAAAACCAACAAAATATCTGACTGTCTTGTTTCAAATACCTTAAAGTAAAACAAAGACAGTCTGCACGTACAGTCGCCTGATGATAATGATCATCTTAATGTCAGTCTTACCTAAAGCTGTCACTCCATAGCCAGGTGGGCAGGTACTGTGTGTGATGCAGAACTCCACCACTAGGTGGAAACCTGGAGCGCACTCACACAACTGGTCGTGGGTGCTGTTACACTGCTGCTTGACGAGTTGCCTCTCCTTACACACCTGAACACAACAAAGCATGGTCACACACCTGCTGCATACACACACAGTAAGGCACAGTAAAGGCTGATTCATGCTGCTTTCTTTAAACCTTGACAGATTATATAAAAGGCATTCTAGACCAGGAATATAAAAAACACTCACAGTGGACATTTTAGCAGTAAACAGTGTGAGGGTGCCTGTGATTATGTCATATCGTTTCTAAACTCTCGGGATGATCGCTCTGCCGCAATGAGCACATTCAAACTTTCAAAACAAAAGTGGAAACACTGCTTTCATGAAAAGGACAGATGCTGCATCAGTAGCATCATCAACTTGGACTTTTCATTTCGTGTGGATTCTGGCGGCCCCTGTGGCTAAGGGTTAGCTAAAGTTCTTTGTAGTCTTTTAAGATTAAGATCAGCGTGTAACTCTATTGGCCTCGTACATACCAAGGTGCAGTATTGGCACGTTTCCCCCCAGTGCCAGTTCTCAGCAAAATGCTTCTCGGGACAGTCCTGGCACTCTGTGGGAGTGTCAGCGGTGCAGTGTCGTTTCACCGCCATACCGGGAGGGCACTGGTCGCACATGAGGAGGTCGGACGTCACAGGGTCGCGGTACTGGTACTTCGGTGGTACGTCCTGCTGCTGGAAGGCCCAGGAAAGGGAGGCTGTGAAGAGCTGCAAGAGAGAGAAAGTGGGTTTAGTACTGAGTCAACAGCAGTGACAAAATCTCTAATGAAACCCATCTCGTGCACAGAGCTTAAAATATTTTTTTTCATATTTTAGAGCGCTCGCCAACCCAAAGCTTCCAGTAAGAAGGAGTTGAAAGAAAGGTCAGAGCTGTAAAGTTGAAGCTCCTGGTGGACAGGCAGTCCTAAAGTGATTTCCTCTGCTTTATGGATCGCAGTTCAGGGAGTCAGAGGAGAGAATTCTGCAGCAGTTTCATGGATTTGGGTGACTGCACAGGGCGACCTTTCAAACAACAACAACTGTACATACTAATTGTTTGCATGTTGCAGGAGGCGATATGTCGTCTCATTGTTTGAGGCAACGGGCCTCAAACCGATGCTCAAGACGCTGCTAGCATGAATTGATCCTATTAATCTTGATTAAGAGTTCACATTTGTTTTATTGCACTTTTGGCATTGTTTCTCAACATCCTAACTATTTTCCAAAGCCTATAAATGAACTCAGATGTTTCTGTCTTGCCAGTGTTCCTAAATTAAAATAAAGTGTATGACACAGGATTATGACAATAATTGAGCAGCGCCGTGTTCTCTGACCTCACCAGCAGTCTCCTACCCGTGTCAGCAGCTCTGTCAGATAGGCATCTGATGTGACTCAACGCTGATCTACAGCAGTGTTATACCGCCCTGGAGCGAGAGCGCACCACACCCATACATCTCTTCCCCCCTGAAAGCAACCCATCCACACGGACACAGTGTAAGGAGGGGTGGCTGTTAGCGAGCCTCTGAGTGGGACACCTCAAAAACAAGCCCATGTATCATCGCCCGAGCAGCAACCGAAAGAGCCAGACCTACAGTCGAAGACATCGGTTGGTGAGCATGTTTGACATGCAGCCATGCAGCTGGTCGAGGCCACATGCGGACCAGATGTCACACATCTGGCTCCTTCCACCCTGGGGTCCCTCAGCCATTGGCTCTCTGGACTTTCCCGTTGGCCGGGATACATCCTTGCTGCTTGGACAAACTCAACAATAGGCCATCCTTGCATTGTGTGTCTGTGTGTGCGCTTTTATGCGGTTTTCTGCTTTCCCCCAACTTTGTGTGTGCATCTTCAAAAATGAGCGCGTTCGTACAACAAAACAACTACAAAACATTCATACATGCAGGAATGTGTGCGTATAGCTGCATGTGTGTGTGTGTGCGTTTGTGTGCGCGCTTGCCGGAGTTTATGTCCAATTACAGTCTGCCTCGCTGTTGTTCTGCGTGCGCTGCCTTCGCCTCTCCTGGCCGCTGCTCATAAAGAAAACTGTTGGAGGTTACTGGGCTTTCCCCATTCACCACCAGAATACAAAACACTCGCCCACTCTGTTCTACAAGTTTACCCGCAACACAACATCCATCTATTTCCTCCGTGTGTGTATTTGCACTTATCCCATTTACCTTCTAACTCGGCAACCGCAGGACACAATACACTGACGATGTGTGTGTGAAACAAAGAGTGAGAAAACAATGAGAAAGAGTGCTGTTTTCAGTGTGTGTGCGCATCTCATCGTTTAATATCACATAACAACATATTTGGCCACAGAAAATCTATACGTGTGGTTCTGTGTCTCTTCCCCATCTGCCGTATGTTACTGAACATACCGCTGTGTGTGCGTTCTTTCGTGACAAACTGAGCATTCTTAAAGAATTATTGACCTGAAATCCGAGCAGGAAAAAAAAAAAAATGTGCAAGTTCAACCTCGTATCCTTCTATTTCTGTTTTCCTCCGTCATTGAAAAAGATAATAAAAATAGATGAATGGGTTTTTTTACACACCATAATAGAAACCTAGGCTTCAAACGGTGTGGCGGGCGCAGCGGTTTTCCCGGCAAAACCTACCGACCTCATTTGGTGGCGAGCTTTCATCCGCAGCGACTTGCCGAAGCAGTACCGTGGCTGCATGTGTTTGTTTGTAGCATGGGTGGCCCCGGCGGGAATCAAACCCATAATCATAGTCTCGCTCCTCAAATTAAGAAGTGTATATACACACTATTAAGCCTCGAGACCACGTCAAATCAATTTAGAGACATCGGGAGGGTGGAGTGACCTGAGGGTCACCTGGGTGTTTGCACATGCGGGTACGGTTACACTTGCTGCTCCGACTTTAATCTTTGCTTCGAGTCCAGATGAGTTTACCGGCAGAGCTGGATGATCTTCAGTCAGGGGAGCCGATGAGCCTGAGCACATGTGGGAATAGTCAGGTTGGTATTGTTTTTCACATCCTTTATATCCAAACTACTGCACAGTAGTTTGGCCAGACTCCAGCAAATTAGGTAAACATTACAGTTCATGCGTGCTCAGAGACGATGCCTCTTTAAGTTACATCTTTGCGAGCAGAGCTAAAAATCTCTTTCAAGTGATGAGAAAGCACGGAGTGGTTCAATGTCGAAATCAAAATCACATGTCCAGCTTTAAACCTTTCCTGCTTGTTACTCACTCTTCACTCTCAACCAATTTAATCCATCGTTAAACCTGTGAAGAAGAGCAAATGTGCTGCTCCGTTAAAATAATAAAGGAGGTTCACCACTGGTGAAGCAGGTGAGCTCACACTGATTGCCGTTTTAGTCTGGAACCAATCAGTTCATTTTAATGTTACACCTCTGTAACAAACTCTTCTCATAAAGTCAGGATAAAAGTAATGTTGTTATTTTAGACTGGGGAGGCACATTTTGGATCAATCGACTTTAATCAAATCAAGTCCAGCTCCATCTTAAAGGAGACCTATTATGAGTTTTCGTGTTTTCAGTGTGTTACGTACTGCAGGTTCTTGTGCGTGTAAAAAGTCTGGGAAGTAAAAAAGCCCAAAGTGTGAACCGATGAGAGCTTCTCTCTTCCATAGAAAACACTCCCCTCATCCGTTGTGCCACCTTTAACTCTGTGACTTCTTGACATCGCATTACATCATCATGTCACACATTTGCATAGTTTATGCCTATATTTTAACAGTAGAAGCTGAAAACACTTCCAAGAACGGAGAGACTCGAGACGCGGTGAGCGGTGCTGGCTCTGGCGTCTGTGAGCTGACCAATCAGAGCAGACAGGGTATTTGGGAGGGGCGGCCTTAGAAAAGACAGGAGCTAAAACAGAGCGTTTAAGACAGAGGGGGAATACAGGGCTGCAGCACTGGACAGTAAAAGAAAACTGATGTGTTTTTTGAGCATTAAAGCATGTAAACCCATTCTACTAGTAACCCAAAACAACATTATGAACCTGAAAATGAGCATAATATGTCTCCTTTAAAACTAATGATCTACATTTAACATGTTTTAGATGAAAAATAATGTCTGAAGTCAAATCAGTCATAGTCTAGTCATGATAGACTTCAGGCAGAACCACACTTTTTCAAACCAGCCAGTACAGTAGCTTTCTGCTACCGAGGAAAGGAAAAACTGTCAACTTTTTAATGTTGAATTTATCGGGAAGATGTCCTGTGGTGTGTGTGAGTGTGTGCGAGTCCATCTATCAGCAGCTAAAAGAGATATTGAACTTTTCACCCTCCTTGTCCCCTCAGAAGTTGCCATCTGACGACATCATGGACGACCGCTGGAAACCCAAATTACACAGCAGCTAGGGGCCACTGACAGCCTTAATTATACTGTTAACATCATCAGAGCGAAACTCAACGAGTGGCATATCCTACATGGGGCACAGCCAGCTGAAAGGAAAGGATGAATGAAGGTAGGAAGGTTCTGATAATGTTCGTCTTCTCTAAGCAAAAGAGCAGGGCTGCAGCTCCTTATGTAAATGATTATAATCTACACAAGCTGTATGCAAAGCTGCTTGTTGGGAACAGCTGGCTCACCAAGTCATCCTCTTGATAAATAATGTTTCTTATAAAAACACTATTAAAATCAGCTTCATCTGACTCAGTTTGCTTATGTAATCTATGCCAATAAATCCCATCTGAAGTGAGTTGAGAGAAAACTTATGAAGAGCAAAGACGAACAGAGAACATGCGCTTTTTAACAGATGTTACTCTCTTGAACCAAACAAACAACAGCACAAGTGTATTCCAGACACAAACCCACGCTGGATCGTGAAGATAGACCACACTACCCACAGTGGGCAACACAAGCAACACAGTGAAAATCCACTCAGACATTTTACCAGTTCTGAGCAAGTTACAGTTCACAGAGTGAGCTGTTACTGGGAACACATGTAATATCTCCGAAATGCAACAAATTAATTCCTGAAGCGATGCCAGTCCTCTGGCGAGACGGGGTTTATAAGGCTAATGAGGGTTTTTGTTTTTCTATGATCTGTCTGATTGAAGTGTGATGATGACAGAGCGCTTCGGAGAAACTGGATAAACAGCATGACAGACGGGCTGCAGCGGCATAACTTGAGAGCTGAGACACCTGACAGAAATAGCCTGAATAATGATCACACAAGATTTCCATGTGAGCCTGTGAAGAGGCCAACATCCACAGATAATAGATGGATAATGGGCCCACTGATTTTAAATACAGTTAAATAAATAATCACGGTGCAAAGAAGAGCAACTCAGGCAGCTAACATAAGTCATACATAGTCACAAAAATATTCAGGAGTCACGGCAGGAAAAAAAAAAAAAAGCATTTGTAAGCAAACAAGAACTTAATCGAATTCAGTGAATCACAATACTGTTACGGGAACTATTAAATATCAAAATGATTCCAGAACAAATTGGCCTGGGTATTGAACTAACTTCCAACAGATAGGGTAATGTGGAGCACACTGACATGCAAAGTAAGAGGAGAATGAGAGTTGGGGAGCCCGAGGTCAGTTTTAAATTCATGGCATGAGGGGAAGAGTTGTGGCACAAAGGGGACCAAACCACACTACACCAGCTTATCCACCAGGCACATGGCTTCAGTTAACTGTAGAACGCAGGTGGTCTGAGGGGGATTCCAGCCTTTGGAGTGAGTGTGTGTGTGTGTGTGTGTGTGTGTGTGTGTGTGAGTGTGTGTGTGTAAGTTCCTGTAAAAAGGGAATCTGTCTTTTTTGACTCATTCAAAGGCAGAGAGCGACTATGGAGCATGCTGCCGCTCCGCGTCCGTCTGTCAGATATTCAAAATCTAAATTTGACTGTCTTTGGTAACTGAAGTAATGTTCACTCCGTGCACTCGTCCCATCAACTTAAACAGCTTGCTCCTACTTTTGTGGTGATAATAACACAATGTGGTACATGTCACCATGATTAGAGCTGAAATAATGTCAACTGATGAATATATAAATCGAGAGTTCATCACTAAATCTATTTTGATCATTGATTAACCAAAGAATCATTTATTTCCAGCTTCTCAAATGTGATATTTGCTGTTGTTTTGCTGCTGAATATATCAGTTTGACAATAGTCCTTATGCCCTAATGTTGATCAGAATCTTTATTTTATTCTTTTTATTCTTGTTTATTTATCTACCCTGACTCTAAGAGTTCAGAGCCATGACTCATTTGAAACAAATACATAAACTTGTTAAGTGTTTTCAGGAAAATGCTGCACAAAAACCACGTCTAAACTGAAGATTAAACCAGTGATTTTACTAAAAAAAAAAAAAAATCACTGTCTGTCACATTTCAGAGGTTTCTCCTTTAAACTTCTCACATGGTTTCCTTAAAAACAATTTAAGGCCCTAAAAGGTCAAATTATGCATAATGTTGTACAAAAGCAAAGATACCAAAGTATGAATTAAATTTTCATAGCAGAGTTGATCCTTATTTTTCTTCTCATGACCTCAAATGTACATTGTGGCCCTTTGGAAGGGTCCCGAGGCCAAGGAAGGATTCCAGTGGATTAAACTACTGACTGCTGTAGTTAAAGTAGCTTCAACTCAACCAGATACACCAGTAAAACGCTTTTAACACATTAAAGGGGCACTATGTAGTTTTGGAAAAGAAATTCAAACTCAAATTTAACATTTACAGTATGAATGACGTGATGATAGAAACTCAGAAATATTTATTCATCATATTTAATTTATTTATCTGAATAAACAAGCTGTCCTCAGAGGAAAATAAGTTCCCCAGAACACTGTTTGAAGCTAGAAAGGTGGCAGGGTCCGCCACATATAAACAAGGTAAAACAGTACGACATTTTGTTGTCCTTTAAGGTCAGTTGGTTTATTCAGTGTATTTGGTCATGAATCAATGAAGATCTTACCTAATAGTAATACCAACAATCTAATAATTTCATATTTGTAATATGTCGATCATTTTGCTGCATTACAGGTAGTTTTACTTTTGATATCAAATACACTTTCCTGATTATTCTTGTGCACGTTTGCTCCAATAGGATTTTCACCTGAGCTTATATCTCAGGCCAGACGTGGATGCAGAAAAACACTGTGGCTGCATTAGTCTGAACACTTTATATATTTCTACTTCAAGCAGAATAAATCAAACACCTGTCCTGTTCAAATATTCAGTATCTATCTACTGTCAGATAATCCTTCACTACTGAAATTTGCATCAGTCAGGGGTGCTGTTTTTAATATGACTCACACAGTTGTGAGATAAAATGAGGGCCAGTGTGTGAGCGGGACACTAACACAACAGCTATATCTCCCTTTCTGCTCCTTGTACCTGTTAATCCCTAAATCCTGCACACACACACACACACACACACACATGCACGCACGCACGCACACACACACATGCACACACACACACACACACACACTGGATCAATGAGTTCATCACAACTGTGCCAGACACACCCACACACACATCTGCTATCAGTTGATGGAAAAAGGGAAGTTAGGTATTGGGGAAGCGACTTCCACTGGCAATCGTTGATTTCTGAATAAACGTTTGTGCTTGTTTGTTTAAAACATGTTGATCCTGTACTTACACTTCCTCACTTTTTTTTCTCCTGTGTTTGTCTAGAAAAAAAAAGTGGGGGGGGGGATATTGTTGAGTCTGTTTGGTCCAGTGACCTATCTACAGAGCTGCTCCTGCCTGCCCGGTTTAGGGAAGTTGGTGCGGCTAATGCCAACGGCCACAACAGAGAGTGGAGGACAGGAGGAAGATAAAGAGAGCGCAGATAATAGAGGGGCAGGCGTTGTGTTCCTGCATGCGATGAGTGGTTAGATTATGGGATGAAAGGATAAGCTGGTTGACTGGCTGGCTGAGCCGACCAGACAAGTAGGAAAGAGAGAAATCCTCCCCTGAGCCTCACCTCTCCACCAAAGATCACTGTTTACATCCTGGAACACATGTCTTCACAATATGATAAAGACCGATTGCAGCAGCCAACAACACAGCCACCATGCCGGGCAACAGGAAGAGCCCGCAGGTGCAGGAGGAGCATTTACTGCTGGACTCGTGCACCCAAATAATGTTTTTGGACACAAAATTGCAGAGTGTCTTATTTACAGCACAGACAGACCGAGTGTCTGGCTGGTTGACAAGTGGATAAACAGGCAGAGAGGGATGTGAGATCAAGAGGGAGGCAGAGTGACTTATTGGCTGGACGCTGACGGTCGAGACTGATGGAGTGGTTAGACGACTGACTCATTAGTTGGCTAAATTTATGCTTGTTAGGCCGGGCCAAATGACTGACTGACTGACTGACTGACTGACTGACTGACTGACTGACGGATGGATAAACACAAGAATGCGACGTCATAAATCTGAAGAAACAAAAATGTCTGTCTATTCTGCGAGTGCTACTCTGTATGGATGATGCCACACATATTTACATCTTACAGACTTCAGATAAAAATATGATCCCTCTTCTCACACACACACACACACACACACATAAAAAAACATCTGGGATGGTAACCTAGTGTTTTGTCACTACAGTGTGTCATCTGTTTCTGCCCTGATACACATCTGTAAATGTACATATGCAAAATCTGCAAAGGTTACGACACAGCACGGCATGCAAAAACACACCGAAGGAAACAAACGCTCCGAGCCCGGAGGCAAACGTTTCCAAAGCGTTGAGAAGTGATGTAGAACAAATTAGCGTGAGGACAGACTTACAGTAAACACCATCTGCTGGCCGCATGCCACCCCTCGACTTTGAGAGGTGTGAAGTTTCATTCATTCATTTCAAAAGTGCCACATTCTGTAAAGCTGTGAAACGTGAGCCAAAGTACACTTTCATTCATTGATGAAGCTCGTGCGTCTTGTTTATGGGTCAAACTTGTGGTTTGGGAGCAAAACATTACTTCCAACATAAACGTAACTCAGAAACTGAATAATCTACTGTTAACCATCTTAAAAACAACACATAATATGATCCTAACAGACATTCTGTTTCAGTATTTTCTGCTTTTCCCTCTTGTAATATGATATAATCCACTACAAAAACAACCCAAATTACAGCCTCAGAAGCCACAAGAAAGTGCAATCGACATCTCTCTATTTAGTCTAAACAGAAGTGAGCATTACCTGGACATGATTATATTGTGGGACTGCATTATAGCCTACTGTCAGGTGTTTGTTTGGTCTACATCACAATCATGTCATCCCTAAAACACTGGGTTTGGGTGTAAGTGCCCTCCATTCCCTGCTGGCTGCTATTCCACAGCAGAAAATCTATCCCAGTGACACACAAATCCTTTTACCTCATGGGATCGTCATGCAAATATGCCTTACGTATATTAGAGCCTAATACGGTGGAAAGATTTTGCTCCATAAACAGGTACTGTATGAGGAAAAAAAACGCTCTGGATGTGAACTACAACAGGATGCCTCTCCTCAGAGCCCTGGCAATAACGCACAGAAAAACGCACAGAAACCTGCGGCGAGTCTGACATCACGACACTGCCTGCACAGAGGACACAACATTTCATTCTTAATTCTTTCCTTTTTCGTGTGTGTGTGTGTGTGTGTGTGTGTGTGTGTGTGTGTGTGTGTGTGTGTGTGTGTGTGTGTGTGCGTGGAAACATCTGGATCGAGGCGAGCGCGCACGAAACATCTGCCTCCTGAAAAAAAACGCGTGCAGCCCAGCGATAATCCATGTCCCGCAATAATCCCCCTTTTCGAAAGCAAAACAGCGTGAGAGGGACGAACTCCATTCTCTGAGCAGGAAAGTGGCCCCGCGCTCCGGCGGATCACACCGGGACAAGACGCGAGGAGGAAGGAGAAGAGCCGCAGGGAACTCTGGTTACTCACCACTATCAGTTTCATGGCCGGGTTGGGTTTCGCTTTCCGAGCGCTCATCTCCACTGCGTAAAAGAAGTGAACTGCGGTGTGAAGGGGTCTCCATCTCCATGTCTGTACTTATACAGTACAGAGAGAGAGAGAGAGAGAGAGAGAGAGAGAGAGAGAGAGAGAGAGAGAGAGAGGAGCGTGTGTGGCCCACCCACCAGTTCACGGCTCTCTCTCTCTCTCTCTATCTCTCCGTCCCTCCATCCTAAAAATAAATTGTTGCATCCTCTGCGATTACGCAAAGACGCGGAGCTAAGAAGCTGCATCCAATGATCATAGAATGACGCGGATCTATTCATGAATTCAATCTGATAGGACTCGACCTCTTAAGCTCTATAAATACCCCCCGAAAAATCCCTCATAAATATGGCAATTTGTGGAGAGGAACAGGCTCAGTAGCAAAAATATTGACCCCACCAAGACAGGGAATAAAACAGCAATGACAAGTATGAGTTCAGCCTGAAGCACAAAAGTGTCTTTCTGTGGAGAGGATATGAGGATATGAGTTTTTCCTCCACAGAGAAAGAAGGAAAAACAGCTTTCTCCGCTTGATATTTTTGACAGAGAAGCTGTGTTGAAACAATAAAGTTATAACTGCTCCCATATGCAGTGTGAAGAAGTGCCCCTTTATGTGCGCGTCTGTCACGCGCTCCAACGTGTCAAAGCCGATGACTTCAGTTATTGTGAATGAAGAAAGATTTTCCAGGATAAATGTTTGGAGTCCTGGTTTGACAGCACGTAAATACGATGACTGACAGCTGTTTATTTGGACCAGCCAGAAAGCCTTTAGTCAGACTGCTGGTGCTTATTTGGACATGTGCTGGTGGAAATGTGGCCTCAGTGAGGATGGGTCGACACTTTGCATGAGCTGAGAAAAAAAAACTGTTTCATGAGCCCTGAGCTATAAGGTGTGAGAACCGAGGTGCCAAAATACTGCGAACCATCCACCGCCACAGCCACTGTCTGGTGGCACTGGGAGCTTCAGGGGACACCATCCCTGGGCTAAACTGAGGTTGCTTAATATCAGGACTGTGGCGCACACTTGTTGGAAAACTTTCCCTAGCCTCCTCCATGGGTTTTACACTATTTCACACAGAAAGTCAGCTGTGAGATTTATTGTTACAGCCCCACATTTGATTTCACTGGCAATTTTGTATTTATTTGGCAAAGACTCACTGGAAAGCTCTTTCCCTTATCCTGTCGGTCCGGGGATTAAACCAGCATCCTTCAGGCCCACACAGCATCTTCCTCTGAATACTTGTGTTCACTATAAAAAACTCTGATCTGTAGGAGGCTGTATTGTGCCATTTGAATGCATCGCTCTACATTTTATTACTTTTAATATAATGTGTAAAAAAACACCGTACATTTGTTCATTACTGTACATCCAGAGGGAGCCAATACATTTGATGTGAACAGATTGGACATTATCTTACTGCAAAACCAGGAAGGAAATCCATTCTTTTTAAAATAAAGTTACCGCTTTCAGTGACTAAAAAAGAACGGTTTATGTGATTTGAATAAAAAAACAAACAAAAACCTTAACCCAAGGTCCGCTTACTAGTTTTACAGTTTTTATTGAAAGATCTGCTGTCTAATACACTCTGAATCTATCAACCCAACACAGGTCGGGAGGTCGGGAACAGGGCTCCTGATAGTTTTGCAGTGGCCAGGACAAAATAATCTCTAAGGTCCCCCCGCCCCGCCACGGAGCAACTGACCTAGCATTCCCCATGTCAGCGGCCCTTGTAGGGAAAGATTGTGATTTTTGGTTAAATAGAAAATTTGTGCCCATGGATGAGAAACCTAAAGATTAATGGAGACAGGAAAAACAGATAGAAATGTTGTTAGACTGCCAGCCTGAATGGATCACCAGTCAGCCTTCATTTTCCCGGGTAATTTCCATGCCAGATGGTAGACACTTCCACTTCGGTGGAAGTAATTAACATTTACTTCATGATTTTAAGTTAAAGCAAAGAGTGTTTAAGATTTGTTTTCTTCTTTCACACTCAAAGCTGTTGTTGCTGTGAACAGATTGACCCTTTAACAGAAATGTTTTGCTCTTTCCATTACAGCCAGTTTCTCATATTACTGCTCCACACTGTCAAGAGTCTGTGCACTCTGGATATAAACAATTCAATTAAAAGAACATTTTCCATTTTCCAATGCTGTGTCATTTCGGATATGAAACCTCACCTCTTTAATACCTTGAATACAGTGCTTCAAAAACCTGATTTCACAGAAGAACAATACAGTAGTGTCCTCACTTCATCAAACTTTCAATCCAAAATAAAAAAAACCCACGTATAGAGGTCCAAAAGAAGAACGCACATCGGACAGCTCATGCAGTGAAACCCAAAAGGTCGCCCCCACGCTGTGATGTCAATGTATGATGTCAAGGATCGGACAAATCCACCTTTCCTTTTGTCTCTTTGCAGAGGCATGACAAAGTGTCACAGCCCGTTGACGTAGAAACACAGGTTCTCAACGTAATCGGACAAAATACACACTCACCCACCTACGAGTCTCCGAGGCATGCGAGGGAAGTCTTAGTGGTGAGGTCACGGCTCACCACAGGATGATATACTGTACACACACACACACACACACACACACACATCCTTCAGCATCGAGGTCGGTATACACCACAACAATAGTGGAACGGAAGCTGGACGTCCACGCTCTCCAACACACACACACACACACATTAAAACACCCTCGTGACGAGCCTTTGTGACGTGTGTGTTGGCAGTGAGGAAAACGTGGGTGTTAAGAGGTGAACCAGATGCTACTATGGCATGACTATTCCACACACACATACACACATTTAAACAAAAGACACAGCGACTCGCTGACTCTCTATATGTCCATAAATTGTTGGGCGGTTTTGGCCTGTCAACAACAAGGCAACCTTTTGTGATTTATTTTGAACATACAGTCACAATGTATGCAAGTCCCCTGAAACAATACCGTGCTGATTACATGAATTTAGACTTGTACTTTATTTATATATCTATGATGGCTGTGTCTGTGTCTCTGTGTACTATATATACTGCGCCTGTATTTATGTTTCTAAGGGATGAACATAACACACTCTCAAATGACTCGTAGGCGTGCTATCATTATCACGTGAGAACCGGTGCCCCCTAAAGTGACTCCAGAGGTAAGTGTAAGTGTATGATAAATAATTCAAATCCAACTGTAAAGATTACGAGATTAGTTCTCTGTAGTGCTTTTGCCATCTTGTTTGCATACTACAGCCAGATAGCAGATCTCTAACTACCAAAGCCTATCATTGTTCACATCAATGGTCGGGTCTGTGTACATGTGTGTACAGTATTGGTTGCGTGGTAGCCAACATTGTGTGTGCACGGACTTACTTTCTTTGTCTGTGCTTTATTCAGTACCGTACGCATCCAAGGCCCACTCATTTCCATAACAGATCTCATAAACGGACGAATGGAAAAGGGAACTGGTGTGTTGATGGAGACCCGAGACGGTGAATGAAAGACACAAAGAGCACTTCTTTGACCTTTTCAAACAAAGGCTTTCATGCATGCCAATAAAGCATATTTGTAGGTAAACATCGGAGAGAGAAAGAGAGATAGAACAGAATGAGAAAAAAAATCGAAATAATGGCTCTTTACCAGGATGCTGATGTGTTGTGGTAGCAAATATGAATGATTTTTAAAACATTCGGTTCTGGAGAGGTTTCTGGCCAACGTGTATCTGCAAGTGATGATGTGGCAGAGACCATGAATTTCATTAGGTCCTTGTTGAACTGTACATATCTGGCGTGCCTGTGGTGGTAACTTTTACAGGCCAGCTAAGTTGACTGTAACTGCTCCTTCTGAACATTTTCAGTGCAGTTCCAGTGGAGGATTTCTTCTTACATTTCACATTTCTGTGCTGTTCAAAAGACTTGTGGAGCCTCAGTTTATCAATAGAAGCCTCACTTTACATGACATTTTGTCTTCGGTGCCACGCTCTATTTGCATTGTTTGGTTACATATAGTGTTTGTTTGCTCCTATAGCGTGTCCGCCCAGGAAGAACAATCCTCTCCGATGTTTTTGTGAGGAAGTTTTTTCCTTTAATCTACATAAAGGGATGAAGGATTAAGGGTATCATATGTTGTACAAATTCTAGGGCACTCTGAGAGAAATGTGTGATTTTGGGCCATAATAAATTTGACTCAAAATTTCCCAGTTTTCCATTACATAATAGCCATGAACCAACTTCAAAAGGCAATGTATTACAGTTGCATAATTTTAGTCTTAATGGGGTTTGTCATGGATTATGATAACTGTGCATGTTTTATCCTAATTTTCTACTTCCCAATGGCATTACATTTGTCTTTTAGGCACTGTTAACGCATAAATGACCCTGTGAAGAGAAAAGTATTTGGCGGCACTGCAACAGATTACAATAGGAACTCAGGTGGAGCGAGCACTCAACTGAGTATCCAATAGAGATAACGTAAAATGTGAAATGTTGGTACCATACACATGATGACGGAAAATCCTCATTGGGTGGCTTAAGTTTATTAAATTTCTCCTTTGTTTTGTTCCAAACCATTGAGCTGAAGCTTAATTCTGAGGCTAATCTGTAAGACGTTTTCTAATAAATCGATGGCAACTTCTTGATCAACCCATTGATTTCAGGCTTAAATTAACGACTTCCAGCAAGTCCTGCCCTCTTCTGTATAACTGGCAAACCTGTTAAAGCCCTGCCCATTCCTGGTACAGATACAGATAGAGATTATCTGGCCATTTCGGGCACAAATGATTCCGAGGTCAAACTGGCTTTGCTGGTGGTTAACACACCAATGAACATCCACCAAAAAACAAAACAAAAATTTGCCTATCTGGCGTAACTCAGGCACAAATGTTCACAAACAAGGTCATATTTCAAGGTTTCATCCACCTTAACTTTAGTCTTGGTGCTTACTTTCCTAGAAGTAGTAGTACAAATTAAACGCACCGTTAGCTTGGGTAAAATAGTGGTTTTGTCTAGGTTTGAACCTTGAACCAGACACAATACAGACCGTATATTAAAATAACTTAACTTACAAATGGAAAGTTGTTGCCTTTTCTAAGGTGGACGTTGGTTTCAAAACTGCGGTTTTTAGACATCGAACAGACGTCATCCGAATAAACTCGGCACTTCACGTGTTTGTTTTCTTTTAAATTTCAAGCCAGTTTTGTAATGTTATGAGGAAGAGGGGTAAGGTGACCATAGTTCAAAAGGTTTTTTTCAGGAAACCAAGGTCACACCGCTTGAATCTGTGTTGTTGTATAGACGGACAAGAAGCATGTTGCCCCGTTAAGGTTCTTGACCTTCTCATATTCTCCTCTACGCCTTCCTGCGGTCCACCTCAGAGTTCTTGTTTCAGGATATTTTATATCTCTTACTGCCTGGGCCCCTCGGATGGAAATCGCAGTGGACAAGTCTTTATTTTACTTACTGATGAATAAGCCTCGACGGGATACTGACATGATCAAGCCGGGTCAAAGATACCCAGAGAAAAAGTGAACACGTGGAGGGACAGAAAGAAGGGTGAGAATATAGTAGCGTATCGGATGAAAGCCCGTGAGATACATCTTGAGAGAGTGTGAAGAGAGCTAGAAGGAAGCGGTAACGGAGAGAAACAGAGAGACAGGCATGAAAAAAGGATGAGGGTTCCAGCAGACCTTGTGCCCGCCGTTGGAAGTTTTGCCAGTCAAAGCAGTGAGTCAAATGTGACCCTGAGAGAAGAAATAACATCGGAGGGATCCCTGGACTTCCACGGCAGCTGATGTGGTCACCTTGTTTTCTCTGGTGAGGTTTCTGAAATGATTTAGGGGAAACTCTTCTGGGCTTATGAACTGCGTGGTGTCGAGAGTGACGCATGCAACAAGGCTCACTCTCAGGAGGCGTTAGCATGCCTGCCTGACACAGAAGTGTCACTTACAAAGCGACCACTGAGCACTTTAAACCAGGTAATTGTGTTTTTATTTCGACTAAACTGTACAGCAGGTGAGTTTACTGAATCGGCTGCCTCAGTTTTTATTGGCAAATGTTAGCCTGTTAAGCTAAAATGGTAAACATGGTAAACATTATATTTGGTAAGCATCAGCATGTTAATATAGCCCCTTCTAAACACAGATCCAGCAGATGATAGCCAGCTGTTGTAAAGAAGACCTGTCATTATGGTATAAGGCTTCCCCAGCGTGTGATTTCAGATATCATACATGCTTTGAAAGGTGTGACGTAACAGCGTCTACCTGCCGGCTGGCTCCCTTATATTACACATACGTGAATTTGACTGTTATCGCCTTCGCTGACAGCTGAAAGGCATCCCTGCTATGAACAGGCTGTATCAAAGCAAATAGCCCTATTGTAAGGATGTTGCGGTCCGTTGTTAGCATTTAGCTAGCAGCTGTGCGGTACGGCCTCAGAGCTGCTGGCATGGCTGTAAACTCTTGTTGTTTTTTTGTAGCAGGAAGTCCCAATTTATTCATCCTCGCCTTGTGAGTTTAACAGACATAACAAACTGGAAAGCTGAGCAACACATAGCCTACACGTACAGTACAGTAACATTACACATCCAGAAACTTATAGTCAGTATAATGTGAGTTTGTAAAATCCATGTTACCTACGTACCAACCTACATAACCTACAACTGACAACAATATATTTGTCTTTGTAACAAAAAAAGTAGTGGCTGTTTATATCTTCCAGCAGCCCACACTGTCGCAGCTGCTACCAGGAAATCCAACCGTCTGTAACTGTTCTGTTTACTGTTATTTTCGTGTTAGGAACACACCTACTCTGTAGAAGTGGCCTCCCACTACATGCATGCGTACCATATATTCAAATGAGTGGACTTCAGTTCAGTGTTTGTCCTGTTTCCAGTTGACCTTGACATTTTCTGGCACGCACTGCCTCACTGAAGTAATGCACCGAACAAGATATATTTCACATTCCTGCCACTGGTTGACAACCTAATGAGCGGCTTTCTGGCGGTTTAATATATTAAACAATTTGAGTGCCAGCAGCGTGTTTCAGAATCAAGTCTCACCAGGCAGAAGATAAGGGAAGAGAAAGAGATTGCGTAATTAAAGGAAATTGGAGTTAACGTCGGAACAACACACGTATTGTTTTGAATGGGAAATGGGATATTTATGTTGCCTGGCCATTATAAACTTTGCTGTGCACTAGACCGTGGACTATGCACTAATAGGAATTTAGATTCAAGTTAAAAGCAGCTTTATTTATGAGGCCCATAAAGTCAGGTGCACTGTAGCATTGCAGGTCTCACAGGATAGAGGACTAAAGTGTATTCACTTTTAAGAATGAGCCGTTTTTACAGACAATTTTTATATCTTTGCTGGGAAACTCCCCGATACTGTTATATGCATCTCAAATAAACTACCAGTCGGATTACAAGGACGTATTCTACAGTGCTTCAATTATTTTGCCGCCAGCAGGGGAAAAGTGACGGTCAGGGAAAGTCAACAGACAAGAGGCAGCAGCCTGCTTCCCTGTTTGTCTAATTCGTCTCATGAAAGGAGCGCTGAATATGTGTGTTTGTGCCGAATGTTTACTGTCCCAAATGAGCGCGTGGCAAAGAACTTCTTACTCACCAGCCACAATCTACAGTGGCGCTGAACCAAAGTAAAGATGCCCTTACTGGGCAGCTACTGTACTTACAGTGTGCACTACAAGGCGCTCACCCCTGGCGACCTCAGTTACACCTCCACAAAATAAACCGAGTAAAAATATGACACATACCATAAAGAAAGAGGAAGTAGATTTTGGCAGCTGGCCTCTAATGTGACGCATCATTTTGGAATATTACTGTTTCGAGAAGGAATATTTAATATTTCCCCCATCCAAACCAGATATGCAAGATTTGTGCAATGATAATCTGTAAGCCATTTTACCCCTTTTGTAGTTGACAAGATAATAAGGTACCTTTCTCAACATCGAGGTAACACTCTACTTTAGATCCCTGAATTCAGTTAAACTGTTCTAACTGACATCTAAAAAGAAAATCTGACTATCGATGAATTAAACAGCTTCCAGCCTAATCTTCACATTGCTACATGAAGCTGATCCTGGTAACGGCCCACAAATAAATTGCCTTAATCAATAACAGTCTTCTGTTTCTGGGAACACCGCTATGAAATTTACGTCACATCATGTTACTCATCAGAGGCACGGCAATGCCTGCGATTAAAATGTGGATGTACGGAGATGTCCGTGGTTTTGCAACAGCTTGATGCTGATTGCATAAAATTTGACAAGCGGATCAGCTGCACGCAACATCACGCCAATTAGGGACTGGCTGTAAGAGGTGAGTAAAAGGAAGGCTGTCAGTACAAGCTACTTACTAAATGTTGTGGATTACAGAGCCGGTAAGAATCACTCTATCTTTCTCTTTGATGCCAGATACTGGACACAACCTTCCTTTCTGTGTAATTACATGTCAGCTGCACCAAGATTGCAGCGTGCAGCTAAATTGGCATCACCACACCCGAGGAAAATGCCAGTTGGCTGGTGCAACGCTGCATTCTGTCACCAAAATAGCCAGCATGAGTAAACTCCCAGATGGACTCACACAGGGACAGCTGTGAACATCAAGGACGTATAGTGGTTCTGTTCATGCCACTTTCTGTAGCTTGCTGTAGTGTAGTGGCACAACAAATCGGAAGTATGTGGTTTTCCGCACAGAGCCTACGTGTACTTTCGCTGCCGACGAAATTTACGTCACGTTGAGCCTCGCCCTTTCACGGAAGTGTAATTGTGGTTACAGCCACAGAAGCTTTGCGAGTCTTGTGCTTATGGTGGTTAGAGTTAAATTAATTCTTACGTTAACGTGCTAACATGCCCACAATTGCATTGCTAACATGCTGATGTTTAGCAGATATAATGTAATGTACCATGTTCTTAGTTTTGCATGTTAGCATGCTGATTAGCAACAGAAAAGCTAAGCTGAGGCCTTTGGAATTTGTTGAGTTTTGCAGTTGGTCTACGTAAACCAAAGTAGTAGGAGAAAAAAGACATGATGTCAGGAGACTGACATAGGGGCATGGATGCTATAACCAGATCTCATGGCAGTCCATCTAGCAGTTGAGATATTTCAGTCCAGACCAAAATGGTGAACCGACTGACCAACTGACCAGCGTTGTCATCGTTAAAGCCATGCTGCTAACATGTCTGACAAATTGGTCAAAACCAAATCGAAGGATCATCAAATAAAAAGTTTTTTTTCCCCCAATGAGAATACGTCAAAAGATATGGAAAAGCCTGCAGGGCAGCAGCTAACCTGAGATCCTCTGGCAAGCTTTTGAAAAGGTTCCGAGACCACAGCTTGGCCAACGCCTTTAGCCAAATCACAATGTAATGGTAATCACATTTGATTCTGAGAAATTTAACCGCATGAATCAATTGGGCTACATGTGCAGCTGCCCTGGGCAGGCAGGGTGATTATCATGCTCTGACAAATTGAACAAAAGTAGTTTGAAAACTTCATTAATGGTGTTTGATTTTTGAGTCCAATTACAGAAACCGCACCCAACACTTACTTGAAGATTGGGTTTTCCGGGTCTTCTTTTTGTGCCGTGCTCTTCATTTCTTCCAGTCCAAGACCTACTACCACCCCATTATTTCAAATGTGAAGTGCTTATTCGAAAATGACATAATCAAGACTTGACAACGGGGTTTCCACTTGAGTTGTACATTTTCACTTTGTTGTCTTTTTCCGTCATTATCTCCGTGAGTATTTTCCACTGGGTTAATCTCCTGCCGTCTCTGGTTACCTTGGAAAGGATGACAAACAGCCTCTGAAACAGCAGCATGTTTTCCTGCTCTCTCGCCGGGATGCCACTGGCATGTCGGGGCCACCAGGCCTTCCCAGCACTGGGCTCTTAGCTCTGCACACAGGAACGGCCTGTCTGCATGCAAGCGTGTGTCGGGGAGTGTGTGGGTGGGCGTGTGTGGCGCACATGCAGTCAATGGGTAAGAAGTGATGTAGACGGTTACCAGAGAAGGTAATAGTGTGTGTGGAGAAGAAACAGGCGACATTTGTCAAGTGCTGAACTTCTGGCCCACATTTTTTACCCTCACTTTTGTTGTCTTGCCCGGTTTACCTCTTGGCAATCTAAAAATTGACATACAGGACTGTTTCACTGAACGAAAAGAGAGGCCATATTTCTGCATCCTTTGACATCCCTTCACAATCCCTTAATAAAAATGACAGGATAATGACATTGCGCCATGCAGAAAGCAATCCCAAGCTTAATATTCCCGTAATTACTGTGATTATGATTATGACAGGAAGAGGGATGGTGGGGTGTTGACTGTTGAATAATACTTTAATGTTATGTCAGCAGGAGTTTTTCAGTTAGTTTAGCTACGAGAAGAAACAAGAAAAGCAACCAAAACTGTGTTTAAAAAGATTTAGCTGATTTTGTTGAATAAAATTAAGCACATGACTGAAAGCAATGTTATCTATACCTAATGGGTGGGTATGGTACTGTAAACTGGCCAAAGACAATGCAGACAGACTTTCTGATATTTAAAAGAGACATAAATGCTCATTTTCAGGTTCATGATTTTATTTTGGGTTGCTAATAGAATAGGTTTGTATGCTTTAAAGCCCAAATTAACACATCAGTTTTCTCATACTGTCTATCCCCTCTGTCTCAAAGGCTCTGTTTTGGCTTCTCTTGTTATTTATTTTTTTAATTTTGATGTGGGGTTGTAACAGGTACTTATCCCTAGTCAGTGTATTTACCTGCAGACTGTCAGCTCTTCCCAGCGCGTAGGAACAACAGGGAAGCAGAGCATTGCACTGCTAAACGACACGACAGAAGATCGTACTGAGTTTCAGCCACCTAAAAGAAGGCACACAGGTAAGCTATATATGTGTTGGTGCAACGCATGGCTTCTGATGGTCATCTACAGCAGGTGATACATTGACTAGGGATAAGTACCTCACACAACCTCACATCAAAAGTGCCGAACTACGACTTTTACAGGCAGGACTACTGACGACGTGTTTCAGGAGCAGTGTTTCGTGAAGAAGAGAGGAGCTTCTGTTGGGGTGGACTTTGACCTATTTAACTTTCAAGATCTTGTACATGCACAAGAACCTCTTTAAAACACTATGAAGGAAAGGGGTGGGGTGGAGGGAACAGAAAAGCTTAATCGGTCTCCTTTAATGGAATAATGAGGTGCAATGTTTGCAACAGGAATTCCAACAGGAACATTAACAGTACATGCACAGTTTCATTTAAGTGAGTCACACACCTAATAAAAAAAAACTGTGGAAAATGTGATGACCTCCAAGTAATCCCACTCACCCCGTAGGAATCACCTGAACTGGTGAATATTGACTGCACTTAACTTACTGACTAAACATCTGTATACTGCCCGAAGACATACACATTGTTTATTAATCCAGCCACACTGACATATCTTCAAAATCTGAGTCTTATTAGATAATAAGAGACTTATTTTGTGAAGCAAAAGAATGCTAAAAATCTGGAAAATGTGATATCATTTTTTTTTGGTTTTGTTTTATTATTTCTAAAGGCTCAGTTAAAACACGTCTGAAGCCAAAAGCACTCCTCTGAGACCAGGCCGCTAAAATATAGAGTTCGGGAACAGGCCGGCGGGGTAGATGAGGTAAACGTATCCAACACGGGCCAAAAAGTCCAATAGGCTGGCTGGGGGTCATAACAGGCACGGAGTGGAATGCAAAAACAGAGCACAATAGATGATCTTACAGGGAATAAATGGAAGTGGGCACATATACAGTACAGTACTGTATAAACTGGGCTGATGAAAGTGGAAACAGGTGTGCAGGTTGGCGGTTAGGGACAGGTGATGGGGAATGGGTTACTGCAGGGCATGCGGGAGTGGCAGGATGTAAAAACGACAGGAGAGTTATTACACGACGGAGGGAAAAGCTGGCAGGGAAAATGTGACACCAAGCTGACTTTGTGCCAACCATCAATTTTATATTCATAGAAATGTTTTAATTAGAGGCCATTTTACAGCCTTTGATGTTTTTGTGTATTAGTTGTTTTTTTGTTTAGTTTTTTACAGTTTTGAACATCCGTCCGACCTGCTATGATGACATTCCACCCACCAACTTGATTTCTCAAAGCCGGGAAGACAGCAACATCTCATCACAGATACAGGTTGTCATTTGTCCTGCGATTGGTTGCCTGTTAAGGAGGTGGGTCTTATCAAATACGAGGCAGACACCAAAACGGAGCAAGAGAGAGGGGAAGGAAGAAAACACAAATGGAAGAATGTTGCCGTGCTAGAGATATACATGTAGCCTGGAACCTCCTTTCGATGAAAAGTTATTTTCCGAAGTGATTCAGTGGGAGAACAGGCCGAGCTCTGCAGTGCCTCCCGTGCCGGGACAAACAATAATTAGGTCCAGTCAGGCAAACTAAGGTAAGGGTAGAGGTTAGGGTTATAAATTAACTCTGTTTTCTCTCCAAAACAAGGAACAATGGGAGGGTTGTTAGCCGTGTGTTTGATTGTCTGGATTGTCTTGTTGGACTCCCCTCTAGAGATGTCGTCACCTCCCCCAAATCTCTGCAGTTAAGTTGGTGAGTAAAACATTATCGCAACCGCTAGGGAAATAAGGTCGTAAAAAGAAAATCCTTAAATTATGTGCCCTTCCTGATTTAATTTGCTTATTCAGACCAGTATATATGAATTCTAAGGAGGCCCAGGGGCCGACAGAGGACTTCCAGTCAACCTCTCTCCGTCGTTTACAACCAATTATTCTTGTTTGCTTTTCTAATGAGACTTAAATATGCTCAGGGTAATTTTACACAAACGTACTGAAATGCATAAACATACAGTCGGATAGACACGCGCTTTTCACATATTCAGTTGCCAGCGAGGATCGTGAGCTAAATCCACAGATGGGTTCATTACCAGTAAACGGGCGTTGAAAACTATATTTGTCTGAGCTGGGGTCTGACTGACTGGAAATGGCACGGAGGAAACGGTTGAGTCCGGCAGGAGAGAGAAATTGATAGGTGCACTGATGGAAGAGTGCCACAAATATGAAAGACAGAGAGGGGGGGGAAAGAGTGGCAGCGAAGGAATTCAAGGAAAATAAATACAAGAAAAGTTAATCTGATGTATGGATCTCAACTCAGAGCTGACAAATAAGGAAAAGGGGATCAGTGGAGACGGGGAATGAATAAATATCAATGAATGTGTTCCTTTGGGCTTTCACCGCACCGTGCCATGTTTGTTTAACAGAGGTTGTCAGGAGGAGAATTTTTGTTAGGCTGCGCCCCATCCATCCATGGGAGGTTTTCTTTTCAGCAAGGTCTCCCTCTCCGACCACAGCAGTGGTCTACTGACGGTCACGCCGCGGCCAAACCCTCGGGCCGCTCGACTTTCTTGGAAGCGTCATCACGACCACATGAAGAGAAAGAGGGAATACCGTATTGTTCTGTTAAAAGAAGAGGAGGACCTGCAGGCATGTGTGCATGGCAGGCCGGCAGGAAACATTTACACACTGCATACACACAAAAACCTGTGTGGACAAATGACCTCTTACGCCTGAAAAAAGAGGTGGGCTGGGAATCGTCACCAGAACAGCTGCCTGCCAGGAATAGTATCACCACTGTGTGTGTGGGTGCACGTGTGAATGATAGAAAGAGAAAGGGAAGGGAAGCATGTGATTCTGTCTCCGGATTGTTATTTTGTCAGTGTTTGTCTGATTGCTGTTTTTTACTTGAATTGCCTTGGATGCTGTTGCTAATGTGTTTAAGTGACAGCAGATGTGCGCTCCACCTGTTTTCAAGTGGGAGAAAGAACAGAGACGCGGCTCACACCGACCTTCACCATGAGACACGAGGACGCAAACGAAAACAGCTCCACTGTTTCCTCCCTTTGATGCTAAAATTGTGACTCAACGTCCGAGTCAACAGCGAGACCACTCAGCCCCAGCTCTGTTTATGCAGTGTGCGTTGTCATGATGTGACAGAAGATACAAGATAAGCAACAGTTAATTCAACTTCAGGTTTCAAATAACTTCTGAAAGATTAATAGTCCTGACATCCGAGACGTGCTGTGAAGGGTGCGAGCAAGATAATCTATCTTATCAATAGATGTGATACAGTATGTATACGTAACAAGGCCGTATATCAAACTCAGAAAGGTGTATGAGGTTTTAAAAAAAAACAGTTAAAAAAGTGATATTATGACATCTGATATGAAACTGCACAGGTCATCGTAATAAATACAAGTAAATCAAAAATATATATTTCAGTCACCTGGTCAGAGCAGCCCCTCTCAGTACGTTGTAGGCCACGCATGATGTGTGGCTCCCAGGTTAAGATTGGTCCTAGATGCCCATCCCACTTACTGGCTGGCATCCTGGTGATCCTGAGCGGAGCAGCTCCTGATCCATCTCCAATCCTGGTGATGCTTTCTAGAGGCTTTCTAAGTTACATTCAACCATCTTGACAGTCCATGTCGGCTGTGATTGTCTTTGACAGATGCCAGCTGTTGTTCACAACCTTGTTGTGTGTGAACTGAGGCAATCACCTGGCTACCTGGAGACTGGGCCGGGAATAGTTTTATAGAAAGGACACATAAACCTAGGCAACCCAGACACCCTAGGAGCAGGGGGTGCTGTTTGGATTGTGTTTTGTGTTTTAGGCCAGGTAGGGTCAGGTATTTGAGATTTTGTTTTGACCTTGTCTCATTTAGTTAGATATAGACTTGTATTGGCACAAGCTCTTTTTAAGAATCCTCTTTTGGTCACACTTTTTTTTTATTGCAGCAGCACCCACAGGTCCTTCTCCTTCTCTTTTGTTCTTTTGTTTTGTGCCATTTGAAATCTGAGTAACTTGTGATGAATCACTGTATTTTACCAAATCCATCAGTTTTTATGTTATTTCACCTTCCCTTAGAGCTCTCTGTTGTAATATGGCTTATATTACAATGCAGCTATGAGAAGTATTTAAAAAATGTCCGACCTTGGCGACTCCCATTGTTAGTATAATAAAGGCAGCGGCTGGTGGCAGTCTATGCCTATATACCCTCTCTTCACCCCCTGTATTTGACTTTTGGACATTGAAAATGACAGAGCTCAAAGCAGTGCATCAGATTTAATGACGATGTTCTAATTTCTTTCTACAAACTCTGGTTTTGTTGTTTTTGTACATGGTGGAGTCACGGGCCTCACGTCTCTCTCAGCTCTCACTGGATGAAGTTAGATTTGATGACTTTTGGTTTGTGCAATGTTCATCTTGGAGCAGGTTATAGGTTGTAAAACTGTCTTAACTTTTGTGTCAAGCTAAGAGAAGCTGTGCTTCAGCGTCTGACACAGTTACTGTACATAATCATTACCCAAATCATTGCTTGGATTGACAAAGTCCTCAAGATTTGCATGTCTGCTAAACTGTATTTTGAGCTGTGAGCGTGGCGTAATGAGACAGCTGGTGAAGCTGCAATGTATTATTTAGTCAGTGCAATGTTTTCAGCGTTGTTTATTTCCAGAGCTTCCAGACAGGCTTGTTTAATTTATTTATTTATATTAGAACACATGTTTCAGATTATTTGTCACATGCTTAATGAAAGGAATAATCTGAAACACACGTCTGAACTGAGGGAAGGCGTTGTATTCCTGCAGTACTGTATGTAGAATTTCAATAACAATTCAATCTTAATTTTAAACAACCAAAGACATACATTTTCTGGTCACACTGATAAACAACACTTGTCGACGTCATGATTGAACCTCCCTGTATTTCATTGTATAGGCCTTTTTCTAACAGAAGACATGTTGACATGTCGCAGTAGGAAAAGTGCATTTATAGATAATTATGTAAATCGAGGATGGTTGAATTCCATTTCCAACACTTGAATAGCACAGAGCCAACTTTAATGATATTAGTAACATGAGTTAAAGTGGACTACTGTATATTTTCATCCAGTAAAACTAGTCTTTAATTTCTGTTCACTAATAAACTTACACAAATGTCAAAAATGTGATGATAGAAAATAAATTAAATAGATAAATTAAACCTTTATCTGTCAAATGATTGAGGTTGAAACGAAATCACATGCCATAATGAACACAGCTCCTCACTAAATTGCAACCCCAAAACAATGTGAATGTGATAATTAGTCAAACTTGTGCGTTGCTTCTCCAAACTTAGAGCCTCCGCGGTCACAAACATTTAGGCAGCCGTCACCTAAGATTATCCAGATTTTATGTTTTTCATTAAACTGGATGTTTTCAAAGGGTGCGATGTTTGGACAACTCCTTATTTTCTAGCAAATTTCCTGTAAGTTTCTCTGTGACCTTGGGTTGTGAAAGTAAAAATATGTCTCCATAATTAGAGGACATTGTTACCAGCCGCGATAGTGTCAGCTGATAATGTTTTCAGTTTGTGTCTTTGTGTGTGTGTGTGTGTGTGTGTGTGTGTGTGTATTATAAAGTGTTACCCATGTCAATAAGTTCTTCTTAGCAAATAAATAAGTTTAATACATTCAAGTCAAAATTGGCCATATTTGTTATGTACAGTTAGGGAGTTAGCTAATAGTCTCTCCTCCTCCTGCCTCCTTGCCCTCGCAGCACCTCAGCTGTGATACGTCTCTCTCTCCCTCTCGCTGTCTCTCCTTATGTTTCTTTCCCCCCTTTTAGCTCTCTCCAGATGGGTACAGAAAAGCATCTACGGTCACTGGGTCCTCATCTGACACTCCAAAATTGAAACGAGGTCGGGGTATGTGTGTCAAGACAGTCTGACGCACATCAGAAAAAAAAAATCTTTTGATGTGTGTTCAGCTACTTAAAACAATAGGTGTACTCTGACACCACATGTCAAATGCTGTCAGCGCTTTTGGCCCTTGAGTATTTTGCCAGGTGTTGTCTGTGGACAGATTTTAGTCACAGCAATGCACGATGCAGTTAAAAAACCTGACAGGAGTGTAGCTGAGATCAAAATGAAGTCCAAAATCAAAAATGGGAATGAACTGAGCAAGAGGGCAGGAATTAGGGAGGTAGGAAATACCATGAAATACTTGGGGGAACGTGAAAATGTTGACGGGTGTTGCAACTTTCATCAGCTTGTACTGGATTTATATAGTCATCCCATATCCCAATCCAGAAAATTCAACTTCGTAGTGGGAAAGACACTATTTGAAACTTAATTCTTAAGTATAAGTCATGAGATGCATATCACAAGTAAAAAGATATTTTGGAAAAGGTACAAGATAATCATTTCAGTATTTCGTCTGAGTGCGGCTGCTACATCAGTCAAACAGCTGTTCTTCCCTCTCTCAAGGTTCGGATTAATATGAAGGTCTTGAGTTACAGACAGCTATTCGGGGTATTTCCCTTAATTTGCCTCTCTGTAAAATATAACCAGTCTGACCTGCTCAAGAGAATAACTCAACCTCTTTTCTCAACATACAGTAGGTCGGACACTTCATTTTGTGGCGGCTGGGGACAGCTGGAGGTCATTCGATGCATTCCTATTGCGGTAAAGCAGTGTAATCTTATTGTTTTACCATCTATCCTGTCATCTCCATGAACTGCACGCACAGAAGGAATGACGCAGGGAAAATACATAGCATTATGGAGAAATGTAATCGGAGCTAGATATGAAATTCCACTTTGTAGTTGTCATCGATTTACTGTTTAGAGTTCATAGACAGATTCTTTTGCTTTTCCCCTTTGTTGCCCAGAAGTGATGTCGAAAGAGGACCGGTGTTGAAACAAGGAAATGAGCCTCCATCAGGATTGATTATAAAGAGGCATCCTCTCAGAGAACACGTCCGCGCTGTAAACAGTTAAACATTGTAAATGCAGCCTTGGAGGCCATAATCAGCAACGCTCTGGTGATGCCCCTAAAAACAGTTTAGTGAACCCCGTCTGGTCGGAAACTATTTATTTCCACATTCAAAGGCAATGGGAAACATAAATGAATGCTCTCCAGTGGAATCACACAGTGGCTCGGTGCTGGGAAGCCAGTGTGGGCCAGCCAGGAGAATAGTCTGGTCACGAATTGGTGTGTGGGCCAACCAGCGCTACTGCTGGTAAGGCTAAGCAATGGGTGGCGGAGCGGAGGAGAACACTTACAGTATGTGTCAGAGGTGAATAAACAGCGAGGTCTGCTGCTGTAATGGTTGGCAGAGGTTTCTCATCGCCTTTATTAGCTCTAATGCATCACAGGTAATTAACAATAACCACAGAAAGAAGCTTTCTTTTCGCTTCTGGTGGCAAAGCGGTTTTAACATTCGGCCAGCATGGAAAATAAGCAACTGCAAAATGATTATATACTGGAGACACAAAATCTTTATTCCGTTTTTCTGTTTGGTTGAGATCTGATCTGATCTGTCCTTGCTGTGGTATGCTTTTAGCCACGCTTATTCTGTGACTTATCATGGGATATCATGGGTGCGTTCCTATATCAAATCTGACTGCTCTACACTACAATAAGAGCGTGGCGGTTCAAAGAGGTAGATTGTGCTCATTTTTTTAGCGCAGGTTAATGTTTAACGGTAAATGAACCCACAACTCAGCTCAAAAAAATTTACCAAATAACGTTAGCATTTCACCACAATACATCGACAATGATACCACCAAGATAACTTTAGGAAAACAAAATTACCTCTTTGAATCGTATTCAAGCCTGTGTTGAATTACTCACTGTCAGACCACAGTTCCTTCACTTTGGCTTGCACTGTCAGCTGTTTGATAAGTGTTAACAGCCAACAATCCTTTTTGTCACATGAAGTCAGACCATCTCCATTCGAGATCAGGGGCTGCCAAAAATGGGCATTCTACACCAAACCATGATGTTTTACTTACCCTTAAGTGCTTTTTGTGCCTAAACCTAAACAGAGTATAAGCACAGCGCTGACAGGAGAAAAATGAAAAGCAAAGATGTAAAGTTGCAACATACAGTAAAGAAACACTCAGAGCTTTTACTTGTCTGTGCTTTTGCAGAGACTCAGTTAGCTAACATTTATTTGGGCGGTTGGGTTGACATTTCATGGTCTCAGTTTGTTGATTTAAGAAAGTGACTTAAGCTGTACCAAAAAGTCATACCAAAAATGTCTTAGCCTCCCACAGTAGCTAATCATGGTGCATTAATCTTGACACAGTTCAGTGGTCAGAAATAGTGTGTAACCTTAGCAAAGGTTAAATAGAGGGCTGAATCAATCATTGGGATACATTAGCATTGGCAGTGCCTGGAGAATTGCTGAATTTGATCAAAAGTGACAGGGTACCAATGTTGAAATGGTTTGATTTCCTTTCATTTCGCAAGCAATCCGTGCTTAACAAAAACACATGCAAATAAAGGTTCATTCTCAGTAATTTAGGGGAGGGGGGGTTCTTCCTTTTCTCCGACTTGATCAATGCAAACTCACAAATACTGTCTCTGTGAGCACTTTGAAGGTATGTTACATGATGAGATGAGCTAAATTGGGTTTAATCTTGGGTTTAAAGTCAGACCATCTCCGTTCAAGATCAGGGGCTGCCAAAAATGGGCATTCTACACCAAACCATGATGTTTTACTTACCCTTAAGTGCTTTTTGTGCCTAAACCTAAACAGAGTATAAGCACAGCTATGGTACAGCCTCAAAGAACTGTGTTATTACACCACATTGTACCACAAACATTATGTAGTAGGAGAGTTATTCCAGTTATATTTACCAGAAATCACTCTTACATATCTGAAATGTCTTCAACTTATGCTCCCCTCTTCCTCTTTTCAGCCATGTTTCTGCTCAACTACTCTACAGGCCAACAACAGACACCACACTATTATTCAGAGAGATAGCTTGCTGTCATGTCTTAAGATAATGTTTAAGCAAAATGCCTTGGCTGTAATAATAGGCAGTCCAGAGTGGGCCCATAAAGCACAGTGTGGGCACTAGCTGGCATGATAGCTTGTAACTTACAATACCAGCAGTAGAGTTAGCTTGTGTAATTGGTGATTAAACATGGGTTTGCTACTGTAAAGGCTGGATCTGCCGTGTGGCCTGGAACACATAATGGCTGGTGTGTGTGTGTGTGTGTGTGTGTGTGTGTGTGTGTGTACACAGTACTCCAAACCAATAAAACTACACCACAGAGCATTAGTTTGTACCCTAGTAGAAGACGAACAGAAGCGTTGTTTCCTCGGGCAGGACTTTTTTTCAAACTCAGTCAGTTCAATGGCTGCTGAAGGCGTTATGTGGAGCTCTTAAGGAGATTTTTTTTCTCAAAATGTTCTCCAGACATCTGTGAGTTTGATTAAATTGAGGTTTGGCCTATTGCAAGATTTTCCAGTCATGGTGGACAGATGCAACAGATGTAGAACAGTGTTTGGCATTGCCGACAAGGAACTGACATCACTAAAAGATCTAGTACAAGGTGAGACGAAAGCCCAATTAACAACGGCGTCACTTACTTGAGGAATCAATGTCAGACTGCTCGTACCAAAAACGTCTTAGCCTCCCACAGTAGCTAATCATGGTGCATTAATCTTGACACAGTTCAGTGGTCAGAAATAGTGTGTAACCTTAGCAAAGGATAAATAGAGGGCTGAATGAAACATTGGGATACATTAGCATTGGCAGTGTCTGGAGAATTGCTGAATTTGATCAAAAGTGACAGGGTACCAATGTTGAAATGCTTTGATTTCCTTTCATTTCGCAAGCAATCCGTGCTTAACAAAAACACATGCAAATAAAGGTTCATTCTCAGTAATTTAGGGGAGGGGGGGTTCTTCCTTTTCTCCGACTTGATCAATGCAAACTCACAAATACTGTCTCTGTGAGCACTTTGAAGGTATGTTACATGATGAGATGAGCTAAATTGGGTTTAATCTCTGGATGTGTCTGAGATCATGTAGCAGTAACAATGCTGAGGGAGAAGCGGCTGTAAAACGTTGGCTAGATTTCTTTGAGCATCACAACCTCCGCCAAATGACTCGTTTTACATTCGGTCCAATAACAGCGCTTGCAAACTAGCGACTTTGTGGCAGTTGGCCAAGAATTAGACAGTTTTCTTGCTCAGTTCATCAGTTTTGTCCCTGTAGCTGACACATAAACAGGAAGTGGACTGCGTTGACCCATCCTATGAAGGCTGCTCAGCTGCTTCCCAGCTTAATAATTACCCTGATCGTCCACATAGTGGGGCCCATAGAGCTTGCGCACTAGCTACTTCCACTGGTGGAGCCAGCTAACTTCCAGTTTAGCCCCCACCTGAGTGGAATCGGGATAGACAAATTCATCAATTTATAATAGTAAAATGAGTCATTTGGCGGGGGTTGTGATGCTCAAAGGACTGTATCCACCACTTTGCTGCCACTTCTTTCCCGATGTCAGTTTGTAGGACAAGTCAGTTTGGTTTTGGTACTGCATAAAATCAGCCTGGACTTCTCCCACCTCACAGCACTGAGTGCATCACTGGACATTCTTTGGTTGTGTTGTATCAGCCCTCGATCGCATTGTGTTTGTTGCTGTAAGTCAGCTCCTTCATAGTCTTGCACTTCCCATATGCCACCTCGCTGGGGCCGAAGCAATCTTCACATCTCCAGTTTCAATGCTCTTCAAATAATCATTCAAGGCAAGGGTGGAGAGTAATGGTTTTGGGTACTGTTGCCTTTTTAACCTCATACCAGAAACTGATTCAACTGTTGGGTGATATAACAAATTATTGTTTGTGTGTTTTCACAGGTAATCACAACTCATTGCTGTGTGGTTTGCCAGAAATGGGGGTTTCTGTTTGTTTTGGAAAATGGGCCCCTGTGTGCCTTCAAGGGCCATTCCCAGTCAGTCACTGTTGACAAGCTAACTTTTCACTTACAAAATGTTCTGCTAAGTACATTTCTAAAACTCCATAGCATAAATGTTCATTATCTCTATTCAAATTACTGCGCATGAGATCCTCTCACATCTGGCTGTTGTGAAATCTCTGCTAAATGTGCAATGAAATGTTATTGAGCGGTGTGTGATCACAGCAAAGTCTCATGCAGGAGCATGCTTTGGCATAGCTACAATGGTCATGAGGGCGCACCTTCAACAGATCTTCTGACAACTACTAAAACTCGCCCCAGCCCCCTTTTCATGACACAGTCATACTCTTAATGCACACAATCTGCGTCATGGCTGGTCTTTTCACGCTGTTGCACACTTTCTGCCGTGTTTGTCCTAATTACTGCCATGTTTGTATACGTTTGCGGTTGAAGAACGCCCAAGATTGGATCATCCCCTCTACAGCTCACCTCCAGCCGAGGAAAGCTTGACTCACAGCACTACTGCCTGATTCTTAAGGCAAAAATGATAAAGCATTGTTATAGAGCAGCCTTTCATCTATTTCATCTTTCGGAATTAGGTTGGATTCAAGACAACTGTAGGTGTCTCATTTAAAACAATAATCTAGCAAGGACAGATCTGATTACTCAAAGGCTCACAATTCATTTCTGTATAGTTTATGTAGGTTCAGCTCATTAGGTTTATTGAAACAGACGGCCAAACAATCATCAACCAGTTAAAATTAATACCAAAGAAAATATTTATTCCCAAAAATATGAGAATGAGTCAAGCACACAGCCCCACATACACTAACATACATTTATTATCAGACAGTACATTTGAGATTATTGAAGCAAGAGACAAGAGCAATGCAATCACGAGGGGCGATCACACAGAGACACATCGCCAGTAAAACAATTGTTTTCCTATGGCACAGTGTGCCTGGCAGGCACCAAACAGGTCTAGTAAAAGTAAGACAACTTCGGCAACTACAGCTAGTATACAGCATGAGAAGGAGACTCAAAGTTATTGACAGCAGTCTGCTTTCACTGAGGTGGCAGATGTCTCACCTCTCTGTAGCCCATGAGGAAGCATCGACGTGTGAAAGCTCCAGGAAGTTTATAAAAATCTCGCCGAGCTTTAACAAGACCATTACTGCAGTGACAAACACAAGAGTCACAAGCCAGTTACTTCATAAAGGTTATGAAGTGGAAGGGAGTGGTAAGCCTTCCTACTGAAACCAAGCTGTTCATAGTCATACCGTACAGAACACAATGTGTGTGTTAGGGTGTGGTTCCTTTAGGGTGTGAAAGCACAAACCTAACCGAGTGGCATGATTCACTGACACAAACTCACTGATGTGAAAGTGTCCTATCTCCTCCGTCAACGAACCATGGCAGGCAGGATATCCTTGGTGTATGACTGGACTGAGGCACCGCATATTTAGTGGGTGAATCATGGGTTTCTCTGTGGCTGAACATTTTCACACTGTGATGTTAACCAATCCCTATTCCTGTTGTATTTCCCAGAAGTCCTGCGAACAACATCAGACTGGCAGCCAGAACCACTGAGCTGGGTTCAACTTGATTCAGTTCTTTTTATTTCACTTAGATCAATTTAGGCTCATTTAGGTGGACCAGTCACATTGAAAAAAACTGTCTGATGGCTTTAAGAAATATGCTTGTTTGCTTCATCTGACAACTTACATGAGATGATCGATACCAGTGTCATGTCTGTGCATTGAGGTTGGAAGCAGAGAGATCTGGCTTGGCACTGTCAAGAAGCTAAAAAGTCTTAAATATAAATCTTACTTATTTACGTTATGGCTCGAAGGTTGATAACCACTGTTCCTACAGTGGCAAATTTGATTTACGTTTGTTTTTTGTTTTGTTTTGTACTGTCTTGCATGGCAGACGCTTTAGTGACAATTGGATCTTCAATTGTGTTTAACGTATATATGTGATTTTCAACCGGATTATGAAAACTGTGAACATTTTATTTCCTCACTTTGAGAAAAAGAACTGGTGGAGTGGAACTGATGGTTTGCTCCGTCAGCACTACACGTATCATACAAAAGCATGCGATAGACCTGCTGGTCCACAGTCTCACTTTGTGGTCAAGTTAGAAAAAATACAGTGTGCATCGTTTGAGTGAAGCTTGCTGAGAAACATTTCAGGTGACGTTTGCAGTTTGGTTAGGTTTAAAAGTTTGGCATTAGAGAAGATCGTGGTTTTAGTTAACATAAGAATGTTGGTTGCTCACATACGTTAAGTACGCAGCTTATTTCACATATGTAAAGTAAGTTAAGTATGTTGACTCATGCACTGTAAGATAAAACATTAAATTTTGCTTTCACACAGGACATTAAACAGCAGTAACCTGGATGAAATCCTGGGTCGACCCATCCATCCACCCCGACTTCCTCCCTATGCAGACTTTGGTGCCATTATTCTGGCAACACCACATAACTACCTCTGCTAAACAGTATGATTTGTCCATTATGGTCAAACTCACCTATAGCTGCTGAGGGTCAGAAAGAGGCTGGAGCCTTCCCAGAATGTTTTTTTGTAAAAGGCAGGAAAAGAACCTGGATATGTTCCCACTCCATCACTACATCAGCAGCAAAACACATTAACACTTACGGGCAATTTAGAGTGTTAACTCCAGTTTCCCCACGCGGACATTGGTGAAATATAGTCTTAAGGACTTTTGCTGTGTATTAATTAGTCCAGCCAGTCTAACTTACTATCATATGATCCTAAATCAACAAACTTGCAATCTATGATTTCGCTGGCCGACATTCATTTCATTCTCTGGCTGGACTGATTGTACTGCTCACTAGTGATCCTGTGTAGGCAGGCTGCTTAGTTGTACTTTGTCAGAGGCCTGTCAAGTCAAATGTATTCAGGCCACAAATTAAATTCCCTCATTGGGCTTTGCAATATGTGTGGTGTACGACACCCTCCGTCTTTAGACCCCCAATTCGATAAAGGAAAAACTTCCCTCCCAAAAAAAACAGCAGGGGGAAAAAAAATATGGAAGAAACCTCAGGAAGAGAAGGAATCCTTCTCCAAGGAAGGAGAAACATGCAGTAGATGCTGCTTGTACAGAACAGATCAACAAAACAGAACACAAATTACACTGACAAAAAGTCTGATACAAGCAGATTATAAAATCTATGTGAAGAGTGTGGATCCAGGAGGCTGACTGAGCAGAGTCGCAAAGAGCAGAGCAGAGCACAGCACAGTCCAGTGAGTGTGGTTTTGGTAATTCCCCGGTGAAAAGTCTAGCCACCTATTAAAACTGGCCCAATTTTTTTTTTTGACAAGCTTATTTTATTTTTTTATACATTTATTTATTTGGATTAAAGCTTTTATTTCTTTTTCTATTTTGACTACTTTATTTTTAAGACGTACTACAGATCTTCTGGAAGTATTTCTTGGCTTCAGCGGTATAGAAGTTGTCAGAAAGTGTTAACAGTTACAATGATATTGTGCAGGTTTGTAAGTGAGATGCCGCCAGAGAAATCATAGCTTGTTTACCTTTATTCACATGTTCAGTTAGTCTACACAAAGTCCACCTTTAGTGAGCATTTGACATTGTAGAACCGTCTTGTTCTAAGACATGTTGCAACTCAATGAGTCACAGTTCCTTTGTCTAAAGTAGCAATTGTTTCCATTTCTTGATAAGAAACAAGCTTCAGGGGGCATGAATCCAGTCAAGGGGCATTCCCTGCTTTTTGCAACCTGCCACACTACAAAGAGCTTCGTTCAGCCAAGCCTCAAAATCAGCCAGCTGCGTTGGGCCTCTGAAGGCAACATCAGAGAGCAGAGTGCGGTTGCTAGTGGCTAACCAGTAACCATATTATGAGCTGAGCTCCTAAGTCTTTCTCTAAACCTTCTAGAGGTTCAAAGCAGCGGTGAGGTTTGGGGAGAAGGCCACTCTGTCATGCTCTCATTCAGATGGCTGAGTATTGTGGTCCAGCGTGAGTGGATTGGCCAAATCGGGTCCATAGTTTATCAATGAACATCTGGAAACTGCGTGTGGATATAGGTTCAAATGGTCATTGATGGTCTTGCATAATTTGTCAATGCTTTGGGCTCGGGAAACAATGTAAACAGCCTTCATGGAGAGAGCAAAAGTTGGAATGAGGTGAAGAAGTGTAAGAATTGAGCTACAGTGTGTGAAGTCGTTGCCCGACAAAAGTTGTGTCAAGAAAGTCACTTCACACCTCGGATCAAAACAAGCTTTCCAAGTTTCACAGATTTTCTGTTTTGGTAGGCAGCTTCCCACAAAAACGTGAAGAAAAGACTTTGACGTTTATTGTGTGTGCTGAAAGTGAAAGCCCTGTTTGAAGTCGGGTCAGCGAGAGCACAGAGTAATACAGCATTACGCTTAAACAAAAAGAACAAGCCTGATTTAATTGTGGGGACATTACCCGTAAATACCAAGAGATACCGGTCATGCATGGGTGTCTCTGAGGTCAGGCCTGTCTCTCCTGCCTCTAAAGATCAGAAAATCCGTGAAATTTCAAGAAAAATTTAACAGCCCTTCAAGGGCGGCCAGGGCTCCTCCCTGAGTCTTTCATGTCATTTCCTTCTGACCGACACTGCCCTTTCATCGATTTAAACTCTCTCTCTGTGGCCAAGAAAGTAATAATCATATAATCATCTTGTTAGAGTTTTTATTGTTAATGCAGTTTCTGGTAAATGTAGAACACACACATCCCGGAACATGCCAGTGCCAGTATGTGCACACGCGTGTATATAACTTCCCGTGTTTCCTTGTCATGCGTCCGGCGTGTGTGTGTCTTCGGATTTTTTTCTGCAAACGTTATGATCTCTGTGTGTGTTTCTGTGCATGTATGTCGGCTCCTGTGAGTGTCGATCTGTGCAGTGTGGTCGCCGTAGATCCCTGTCCCTCCTAGAAATGTGGCTTAGATATCCCTGATTCCTGCCACTGGGTCATTTCTTTCCAAGTTTCTGTTTTAGTAATTAACTTTACTCCTCCGGGGCAGCGTAATATGATTGAAATAGCTGCAGAATAGACTGAAATATTTTCTTAATTTACCCCAGTCTCTGTGTGGATTCTCGGAAGTTAAGGCGGTTGATGTGGGTTCGTGATCCGTCGTGGTCGCTACTTGTCATGGTCATGCCTGTTCGCTTTTAAAACGCCGCGGTAGTAAGGAGACTTGAGTAGCTGTCTGACAAATTGGACACATTAAGCAGTCGCCCACATTATTGCCTCCACCTTGTTCGAGCTAAAAACAGTTTCCCTCAAGATGGTAAGCGTCAATTTTGCTGATGCATGCTGACTCCTGTTAACCGGAGGCCGCTGCATGGGATCTACCTGTTTAGGAGACAGATCCGGAAAGAGAAAGTGGATGGAGAGGAGGAAAGCAGAAAGCGAGCGGGAAATCACATTCCTGCAGCCTCCATGTGTGACACGCCCCACTCACCCTGCACCCTGCCTGAGCAGCTGGCCAGCTTGCTTGCGAAAGAGGCGCTGCCGAAACCCCCTTTTGTTTTTCTGGCTTTCCCCTCCTTTTTAGTGGGGCATATTAAAACTGTCTATGGCCTTTCTGTGGTCACACAATGTTCCAATTTCCTCCTCTTCACTTCGAGTCCTTCTCTCCTCTCCTCTCCTCTGCTCTCACTGTCTCTCTTTTCTGCCATCACATCAAGGAGCCGCCAAATTAGACGTCTGAAGTCAAAGCTCTAATCATGCTACCGGTCCACTTTCATTGGGTCAATTGGAAGAGCAGCGTAGTTGTTTTGCTCAAGAAAGTTACAGGAAATATGGATTATAAGTTTGAGCTGCATGCTAGGACTGACCTAAATATAAGGACAGAGCTGTAAAATCAGATAAAGGTGTTTGTGTGTGTGTGTATGTACTGGCCAGTCATTGGCCAAGAATCCCTAGTAAGTAGGAGAGTCAAGGGCTGGAAATTGCTTTGAATTGTGATGAAAAAAGAAAGAAAATTAAGGGAAAAAACAGATATTGGAGAGCTTGATATCCCTTGATGATGTTAATGATATGATGATGATACTGAATGATGATGATAATGATGTGTCCCTGATCCTTCTTTGTCCTGTGGCTTTGTGAAGCAAAACAGCTGCACGTGCAACCAACAAACTTAGGAATGCTATTCCATTAACATGGATTATCATTTATGCTTACTCTGTTATGTTATCATTACGGCTTTGGACCGCAGAACGGACAGATGGTAAGTCAGTAAAACAATTTCCAGTGAATGGAGGAACAGAAATATGCAGAGACAGAATGTTCTCACTGCCACGGCTGTCTTCCCTCCAACTTCAGAACTCTCGCTGCACCTTTTTAAGGCCAAGATACGACAGGTGGCCAATTCTAACATATTGCCAACTCCAGTTTTTAGCAACATAGGAAGATTGTTCACTAATGCAAATCAACATTTCCTGTAGAGGAGTCAAAAAAAAAAAGAAAGAAAGAAAAAAACACACTTCTGAACACGTAATTAACGATTACGAACAAAATCTTTATCGTCCTTTACTGATGGATGATTTACACTTGAATCTTTCCACTTACTGGTTTATGAATTAAGCCTTTCTAAAAAGCACTAAACTTCCCCTTATATTGGTTTTGGCGATGTGCAGAAGCCCACCACACCCACCAGTAAATCAAATTCAGCCAAAAGTACAAAAACATACAACACGACAATTAGCCAAAGCAGGCCTCGATGATTTAGATGGCGTGAAAACAGGCCCATAATATTATATGAAGCTTTGCATGTCGGACAAGTAAAAACGCAACAGATTTATCGATGTTGCAGATTTCTTTAAGTATATGAAATGTGACAGACGGATTCGGCAGGCCAACTGTTTGTATGTTTTTTTCTCACAGTGTTTCAGCGTATACTGCGTGTGTGTGTGTGTGTCTGTCTGTCTGTGTGTGTTTGGCTGTGACAGGGGAGTTTCCAGACTCCACAGACCCTGATGAATGGGTCACTGTGTGTCCACGTGTGTATGTGTGGTCAGCTGAAGCATTTGCACAGTCGTTTTCTCATCAATGCAAAATATTCTCCCCCTCAAAAATACTGATCCCCTCTCATCGCCAGCCCATCCAACACACACACACTCACACAACGTGCTCTGTGATGCACGTCGCACTATTACAATACCCGCACTCATTTCTTGTGCTCTGTGTGATTCACCGGAGGTTGTTGTTTCACCTGCCAGGCGTCGCTACTCCTGTCATTCCCCGGATCTTCTCTGACCCATCAACCGCTGGGGCCACTTTGTGACTCACACCCACCTACCTAAGTGGCAATCTGCTCACCCTCCAGACACGCGACCAAGACTAAATATTTAACAGGGTTCCAAGCTACTGTGGCTACCCGGATTAACAGGCTGAGACTGGCAGAAACCTTTAAACCCCAGTCAAATATGATGTGTTAGGGCCAACTATCACCACAATGATTTTGTGCCCCGAAGCAAATCCTTGTTCTAAATGAAGACCATGAATCTGTGCGAGGGTGGACTTTGATCCTGCCACTAATGACCAAAATCATTTTCAGTTGTTGCGCTTTGGGACTTTATTTGTTCCAGGAATGTGGCCAGAGTCCATTAAACTACTGAAGTTGAAAGCCGCCATTGAACCACGTCCATGTCCTACATTTAAAAGGGTTTTGTCACAACTCTACTCTCTGAATAATGGAAATGGGAGCAGTGCAGTAGCTTCACCTATTCTTCTACATATCTGTTCCTTTTTAATAGATACTATCCTGAATACATACAACAGCGAGAGGCAAAGAAAAGGAACGAGATTCCGTGACACAGAGCTGAAGGGACTTAGATTCAAATAAGAGGATCATAGAAAGCTGCAAAGAGCCAAGGACTGAAGTCTATGAAATCAGTATATACATAAATATAGCCTTTCTGTTTAAGTCTGTTTTACCTTTTGTACGGATGTGTTCAAAATTTAATTTATAAGGTTACCGTGCCCTGCCGTCAGCCAGCACGGGTTTAGATAATGTTCGCCGTTTGTTTGGTACCATCTGTGATTTGAGCAATACATAAGTTAGCCCATATGTTACTCCACATTGTGATTTCAGCCATGGGCTGCCGTACAAAGTGCTGCGGTTACAGTACAGCCCATTGAAGTGAGATTTAACAGTCTTGTCATTTGCCATCACCACATCTGGACCCATGAAAGAGAGATGGCTAATGCTAGTTCAACTTACCAAATTCAGTGGCCTAATGCCCGGGGGACAGAACTCAAGCGGAGGGTCTGGGGCTCCTCCCCATGAGATTGGGTGTCAGACAGGCAACTTAACTTCTTTTATGACAAATGTAATATGGCAGCTACTATATTTTAAGGATTAGGAATTTCACTTTTTGCACAATAAAAAAAAAGAAAGAAAGTAATTTTAACACAGAGCGATTGTTAACATATTAAATGACAGGTTGCCATTTCTTAGTGTGAGGCAAAATTCATGATTAGTAACAGTAAAGGTCATTCTCTTCAGCAGATTCTGACTTACCAGACCCCCTTCTTTGCCATGTCTCGACAATTCCATATCATACAGGACAGATGGCGAGTTAAACCCCCTACTTTCTACAACACGGGAGGCCAAGCAAGGTACCAGCAGGTTTAAGAAATAACATAGATGAAATGTCTGCTCATGTCCAGCAGATATGCAGTGCAGGGCAGATATCAAAATGTCCCATCATTATGGATCTATTGTTTCAAAGGTCTTACTTGTAAGAAAAGTGGATTTTTGAGTCTCATTTCCAACTCATTGGGATGGTGGCCGACCTGACCTCCAATCCAGTGAGTATTCGAGTTGGTATGGGGTACAAAAATCAACTTTTCTTACAAATAGGACCTTTTAAGGAACAGAAGGCTTAAATATAGATAACAGACCAACATATAAACTGCTTTCCCTGGGAGTTGTCTCTTGAGGAAGTTTAAAACCCTCTTGTTTTTTTCTTTTGTCTTCACTGGAGCAAGGCTCTGTTCGTCCCAGAGCATCCCTGGTGCATCTTGACTGACCTTTCTGCTCTGCTTTGACGACGTAATGTTTTCTTCCTAATGGTCCCTTTCTCCCAGACAACTGTAGTGTTGCCAGCGCTCTGTCTGCTCCTCTCATCAGAACCAGTGAGACCAGAGCACAGTCGCTCTCTGTCCTCCTGCTTCTACTGTGGCGCTCTGTTTATTTCTCTTACAGGACAGTGACAGATTTAGCCCATCAGACAAGAAGAGAAGGAGACACCGGCTGGTAGGAGGAGTGAAAACAAGAGCAGATGTGTTTGCGAAAGGAAGTGGGCAGATGGTAAAACGATAAAGAAAAGAAAGCACGAATGGAGGAAAGTTATTGTAGCTCCTGGGGCTCTAATTTGTCCACTTCCAGAAAAGCTAAACAGTCTTTTGTCAGTGCAAATGGGCTGAACAACCACTATGAGTGTGTGCGTTGTTATAGCTAAGCTACGGTGATGATGTCACCTGGTCCCAGTCAGAATCTAAACAAGTTAAGATGAGAAATAATAATTCTGGGAAATGGATGGCAGAAAAAGACAATAGTGTGTGACTGAAACTGAAAATATCTGAATTGTGTGAAATGACAGTCTCTGAAAACATTTTTTCTCACAGCTTCTTACTCTGAGCGAGCTCCAATAATTTGGACTATTACACATAGGAGAAATCTGTATTTGTGTTTTTGTCTGTGCTCTTTTCACTGGTAGGACGGGGTTGATGGTTGCACAAGATTATATCCCACACTTTCACAGTTGTTTGCTTAAGTTGCTAACTCCTGTCAAACAAATCTGGTCAAAGAACACCCACAGGAGGCAGATTGGCTAAGTTTTGTGTTAATCTTGTAAGTAATACTTGAAGGATACGTTCACGCAAAAAATTTAAATACAGTCATTATCAACTCAACCCTGTGTGGATGGAAAGTCGGGTGAAATTTTTTATTTCACAAATCATGTCCGGGGCGAGAGCAGTTGTTTTAAAATGTAGATAAATGAAAAGAAAAAAACATAAAATGACTCCAGTCCAGAAGCCCAGATATCTCAAATTGATTCAACGGGACGTTATTTACACCCCTTTAGTAGCCCAAATCTTTAAAATCGCTTTAGCTTCTTAGCTGTAAGAGTTAGCACACACCCTGTCTGAACTGGATGTACAAGGTCAACCATTGGTTGAGGTGGTGACTATTGTCTTTTCAAATCAGTTTGGGATGTTGGGGCTGCCGGGGACTTGGATTACTTTGCATGGTTGTTTTTTTAATGTTTTAAAGCAAGTCCCCATCTACTACAGTTGTTTAGGAGAACGCTGCAATGTCCCAGAAGTCCCAGAAATGTTTGTTGGAGTAAAGAAAACTTCACCCGACTTTCCATCATATTTTTGAAAGTTTGAAGTTTTCATAACCTTTAAAAATGTGGGGTGAATGATCAACGTATATTGCATAGAAAGTGGTTAAAAAATGACATTAGAGAAGGTTGGAAAGTCAATTTGAAAAGAGACGAAGTTGATTTGACAAAAACATGAATAATATATAATATCAACATCTCCCTGAGTTACCTCCAGTGAACAGAGAGAATCCCACTGAGAAACTGTTGAAATAATATAATGTAAATTCAATCTAGACAAAGATCAATCATGAGGACCATTTTACAAAGACACAGAGCCAAAATCAGTCTTGGCCCGGCTTTTCAAACTGGACCGTATTCTTTAGGTGGTGAGAAACTTTCAGCGCAGCATGTGACAAAGATTTACACAGAGAAATCACATTACCACATGTTGTGGTGAAAAGTAGCTCAAGATGTGTCTGCGTCAAACAGCACACGTGTAAAATGACACATCCATCTGAGGATCTGAAAATCTCTTCAAAACTGTTACGTTTGTAATTTATTAGTTTTTCTCGAGTAAAAAAAACCCACTCATAATAAAACTCTTGATTCCTGATCCTCCGGTCTAGGCCCAGAAATATGGCAAAACTGGTGACCAATATACTGTTTCTAATCCTGATTTTATGGGGAACAGCGAGTATTCCAGGAGTGTTAAATTGTCCAGGATCCTAATAGACAGCAGTATAATCCAGAACCCAGAGCCGACAGCATGAATGAACATTTATCTGACGGCTCCAATGTTCCACAAAATCAATCATCCATACCAATCCGCTTTTTCGTCTTTCCTGCCTCGCCCCTCCCTTCCTGCTATTTGCTGTATCATATGTTCCACCGTAATCCCCGGGGACGGAGAATATACGCAAACTTTCATCTGTGTGTGACATGCTGTCATCACCGTTTGGGTGGAGGTAGAAGATGGACCGAAAGATGGAGAAGCAGTGAATATTTAGTGAAATGTATTCAGGGATGTCACAATGTGGTGGGAAATGTGCACAGATCGAAGTAAAAGTTTGTTCCTGGGGATGTAAATTTCAGGCTGAACTTTTCTGAAAATATATGATTTAATTGTTACTTGTTACACGCAGTCAGTTTTTTGATTTGTAACTGTAAACAGCTGAAAAGCAAGCAGCCTCTGTATGTAGTGTCTAACTGAAGATGCATTATGGACAAGAGACGTTCTACAAGTGGCTTTAGGTGCTGTTGGGTGGGGGCTGTCGGCTCTGGAAAGAGCTGGCCTTGGCAGTGTTGCGGTCACAGTTTTTGACAACATTGAAGGCCGTGATGAGCACATGTTAGTCCATGAGGAGGAATGTGAAATTTGAACCAGCAGGCTGATGGAATGAGCACATCACAAACATTACCCAAGCGTTCAGTGACGACCTACCAAGCCCATCAAATCTCTGGAGAAAAGCTGATTCACCATCATGACCCTGAGCCAGGGAAAAGGAACTAAAGCACAACACCCTCAGCTGGAGCACGGATGGAGGGAGTTCATGGTGGCACCTTGGCCAGCAGACACAATCTGTTGTGCCATGTGTATTAGAAAAAACAAGAAAAACATTGTAGCGGTCCAAGAAGCTTACTACATCCCCTATATATAGAGTTTAGTAATGAGCCTAAAAACCCGGAAATCAGTTAGCATTTTTACACTTCTAGTTTGCTCATCTCAGAGTCCAGGGGCTGTTTGACTGGTCTTAAGATATTTACAGGTTTTGTTGCTAACAAGTGGCTAAATGAGGCTACAGGAGTTGTCACAGACATTAAGTGATATCATATCAGACTCATCTACTCGCTAGTCCACCTTTTCAGGCGGACTTTAGTTACAAACTACTCTAACCTTGAACTTTACAACTTGCAGATCGATCAATTTATAGAAAACGTGTTTATTAATTGTGTAGTAAGTTGCTTAGTGGTGGTGATGTGTAAGTCATGTGACTGCAGTGTAGTCCCTTTACAGACTAACATTAGCTTTTTACTTCTAGCGCTTTAATTTATGCTTCTTAAATCACAAAAGTGGCGTTCATCTGCTAATTTTATCTTGCTGAACAAAAACGTGATCTGCATTAATCCAGAATCCAACAGAAAATCCCACAGGCTTCTTGAAGGGGGAATCAGGGTGATGCTAACTTCCGGGTTAGCCTACAAATGTACGTCATCCCTACACCACGGGCGGGGCTGGACGGATGGGTGAAACACATGTCATGTTGCCTTGGACATAGCCTACAGGTTTAGCATCGACCATTCTATCCTCATCCACTGCATATTTATGACCAGTCAGCTGGAAACATTAAGCCGCAGACAATGTTAGTCAAACAAACTCTTAGCTGTAGCTAGCAAGCTAATTTGCTTAATTATAAAAATGCCAGACAGTTGTAATTTCGCACAGCAAAGTCGACAGTCCCTGCCCAGGGATCAGACGCCTGTTATTTTTATTTTTTTTTGTACCTCTGTCGGATATAAAAGACCTATTGTTTAAAACATTACGAAGACCTTTGTGTGGTAAATTTGCCAATGTTAGCATTTTGGTTTGCATATATGAGAATGGAAAGTTTAATAAACGTAGCCACAGTAACTGGGAGGTGGTTAGTGAACGCTAAATAAGAATCATAATCCGCCTCTGGAAAAGTCTATAGGCTCGAAGCAGTTCAACAAATTAGCTAAACAAAGTGCAATTACAATATGACACGATGATGACTCCAAAATTAAAAACAACTTTCCCTGAGGTTGGAAAAGGCTTCGGTCATGATTAAATGAGAAACACTTCGACTCAAAAGTAAACATTTACTTATGTACAATGTACAATTCAATTTGGCACTCGTGTCAGAGTTAGACTTTCCATCGCACTATTTCAGTGTCACATACAGCTCCTAGTTGTGCCTGTTTCACATAATCCTTAAGTGAATAAAGCTTGTATTTGAATCTTCAGTCATTACGCTCATTTCATGGCATTTCAGGGGACGAGTAATAGGAAAGATACAGCAGTAATCTAAGTTTGGAAACAGAGATGGAAAGAGACAGGAAAAAAACCCCCGATTTATTGAGCGCTCATCATATGATGTCTGCAGACCGTCTTAGCTTTAAGTGGTGCTGTCAGGTTCATAAAGTACCTCTTCTCCTGCAAAGCTATTATTTTTCAAAAGTTATTGTATTTAGATTTGAGACAGACAATCTCACATTTAAATTTTTAGTACCAATTTGGGACATAAAACACCATTCAAGCACCCTTTTAAGTGCTATTTAAGTCAGCAGTATTGGAGAATGTTTAATTGTATCCATAGGCCTACATACTATCCATAAATATTCCTGAGGTCCGGCTTTTACAAAGCTGTGTGTGTGTGTGTGTGATTCACATGTTTGAGTGTCTGAGGATGGATTTCTGGTCTGACACACGGGACAACTTAATGCTGATTTACGCCACTTCTTCTCTCTGCAGTGGAGAAAAGGTTTCCCTGCTTCACCGGAGTGGGAACAAGGGAGACAAAAGAAGGAAAAACACAGTGAAAGAAATATTAGGCAAAGGGAAAAAAACGATTTGGAAGCATGGCAAATGGGGACCTTAAGGAGTAGAAGATTAGTGTTATTCGATCTTAAAAAAAGACTTTGTATGTAATAGCCCTCCGTTGTCAGGAATAAAAGCAGACACAGAGCAGAACCAAATGCACTAAACCTCAGACATAACACACAGGAAATCTAGCAAAACCAAAAGAAAACACAATCAGTGGTTTCTTTTTGACAGGTGAGTTTCAGACAAATCAACTTTCTTGTAGAGAAATGTAATTTTATGAGGTCTTTCCCAAATCCCCTTTTTCATAAAGCTTTATGACCACTCAAAACGACAGTGAGCGTAAAGGACAACTTGATGGACATTGATCACTCACATACACTGTGCAGTGGGTGTTTGTTGATCGTGCTGTTAGAAGAAAAAGTAAAGGTTCGTTCACTGTCATTTCACAACACCGGGGTTGCAAAATGAAACTTTAGTCCCATTATGCTACATAACCGAAAACAGAAAAACAACTGAGCTTGGTGGATGAATTGAGGAGTATCCTTTGGGCTTTGTGCAGACATCTCAATTCACAAATGTCACTTATGCTCGGTAGATGGGTACCAATGATTTACTGGGCGGTTTTAATCACCTGCTGTAGAGCCTTCCAGTCCTGACTGCCAATTTGGCCTGTCTGGGCTCTTTTCTGAGGTCCAACATCCAATTACAGAGTGTGATGTAATCAAGCCCATATTCATATTTAAGATTTAAAAATGTCCACAATAGCTCTTTACAAATTACCCTGTTGATGACAAATAATATGTCTGCACTACCAAGGTGAATAATGCCTAAAACCTGGTCTCATTCAAATGTCAAATACCTTCTTAATATGTCCGCCAGTCTCTCATAAAAACTCAAATAGTCCTCTCATCTGTAAGAGACACACCAGCTTGACACGAGCTCCAATCTCACACAGGACTTTCATTCAGGACCCAGTTTGTGTCCCAAGTGAAACCAAGTATGAAGGATTTTTCCCAAACCTAACCAAGCATTTTTGTGCTTAAACCTCCCCAAAGTGCAATTTCCTATTAAGCATGTGGCTTTTTGGCAAGAAAGGGTTGTTATGATACACACAGATGCTTAAGGGTACCTTGTGTGTCTACATGAGACGCCGAGGGGAGTGACAAAGAGGCGTTGGTGTTTGACGACATGTCAAATGTCTCTAATACGCTCCATGCAGTTTCTATAGAAATTATTTTTTCCTGGCAATGCCCGATAATTTGACTGAGGAGTCAGGTGAAAAATAATGTTGAAATGGGCCGGACCTTGTGGATACACCATTTGCCAAAATTAAAACGTGGTGTATGTGAATACTGTTCTATCATATAGGTGACAAAACAAAATGAGAGCCTGCAGCCCTCCAGAGACCTTTTGCCGACTCAGTCCACACACTGTTTAGACCAGTCAGGTTGGAAACATGACCAGTATTCTCAGAAACTACTTCGATTTCTTTTCTTTTTAACAATTCTCCATTGGAACCAATTTGTTTCAGCTGCGCACCGTCAAAAACGTTTTTCTCTCCACCCTTCCTCTTGTCACAGTTTAACAATTCAGCCTTTGGTTAGATTTATAGGGTGAATGTGGGTGCAAAGAGTAAAGCAGGACTCTCTCGCAAACTGTCACTGACATGGACCCATATTTAAAGCAGCCTTTCAAACCACACATCACGGTTTCAACCCACACATCATGATCTCAGCCCACACATCATGGTACAGACCGTAGACTGCTGCCTGCCCAGCCTTTCCACTGTTGTTCATTTTCATACAGCGAGCTGAAAATGTCACACAGGGGTAAACATTGTTTGCAGTGGTGCGTGATAACACAGCAGTGAGGTGAACATGTCTGTGCTGCATACGTGAAACAACAGGTTATGGCTGCTGCTTTAACTCTGAGTCCCGACAGAGAACATCAAATCCATGCTAAAGACACACACACACACACACACATACTCATGCAGCACTAGCTGTGCCTAAAGCAACACTAGTGGCTCCAACCTCAGTCTTCAAAAGCCGCTCCAGCCTTCTGTTGTCATTCCATAAGTCATCCACCACAAATTAAATTTTCTGTGTCAGTGATTTATGCCGTGAAGAAAAAGCCATAAAAATAAAGATCTCTGTTTGAGTCCAAGGACTTCTAGTAGTCTCCCCAAAAGAAAAGCTTTATTTTCTTTTCCTGAGAAATCACAGAACAGCATAAGTCACTGGACATCCAGCGGTGTGTTTCGTAGTACCGCGTCTCGTATTAGGGAGAAAAACGATGCAAAGAAAAAGGCTGTTCCTTTCAACTTGCGTCTTTGTTATTGTTCAAATTTACGATGATTATGATGTAACTTCATAGCTGAGTCAAACGGGGACAAGGAAGTAAGATACATCCTCATTAATCATGCTGTTTAAACAGTCATCAATACCAATACATAAAAAAGAAAACATGGAATCCAGAAATGTTCTGCGTAGGGCCACAGTGCAACGGCGGCAGCTGTTACGACCCTCGATCAAGAGGACCCGAATCGTGTGACGTGCTCGGAAAAGCTTCTCAGTTCGGTGAGTGCGACTTTCACCAGTTGGATCGCTATCACACTTTGGCACACATCGTTAACATCACTGTTTAGGGATTAATGTGGGAAAACAGGGAATTTCTACACCCTTTAGTTACAGGGGAGAGAAACTCATACAGCAGGTGCATTTCACATCAACATTTTGAGCTTTATTTTGAGAATGATCATACTGTTAAAGCAACATTATGTAACCTTAAAATAACAGCTTCAAAATCATTTTAATGTTTCACTGACTTATAGGGTGAATGGTGTCTCTGTCTCAGCCACTCCACCCCTCTACATCTTGTTTCAGCGCCATGTAGCTTTGGTTAGCGGGTAGGATCGCAGTGTGTCACACACACAGCACCAACATCATTGATTTTGGTGAAACCTGATCATATTTTTATGGGGAAAATATTTTCTTGCGTCCCCGTTTGATGTCTTCTGGCCGCTCTGCCTCAGCTCTGTGATTTACGAAGGTTCCTGAAAGCAGCCCGTAACCGCTGTGTTCTGTAGCTACAAGTTAGCTCTGCAGGAGTCAGGCGAGTGGGCGACGGCACCGGACTCACCAGCCTCTGCAGACATCATGACAAAGGTTTGAGTTACGTTAACTTGGCATGCCGTTGCCGTTCAGAGTTGTGTGCAACGCTTGTGCAAACGTTGACGGGCCTCATGGCTTGTTATGGCGTGCTGAGCTTTGTCTGCAGTTGGCACGTAAACGTAACATTACATGTGACGAATTCTTACAGGAACCTTGGATTTGTATTTATGTTTTGTTGCACTCAGATGTGAGGGACACCAAATCGCACAACATTTCTTAAAAAATAAATCATATCATTCTTCTTACATTATTGTTTACACCTATTCATCAGTAGTGGAAAAAAAACTTACATCGAGTTCTGTAAAATTCTGATGGAATTTAGTTGAGGATTTGTGTTTTCTGACACTTTGCACTTCTTTGCCACTGCATTTCAGAGGTAAATAACCTTTCCCTCCCTGCATTTAAAGCCAAAATAATAAATCAGTTATTTTTCTGGTTCGTTCTGATGATGCATTGTTACAAATTAGACTACCCTACTAACCATGTCTATGTCTACCATATTATAACATCAGTCAAACTCTAGTAGTACATTTTGCTGTTACTACTCTTGTACTTGCACTCTTGTAATATTATGAATGAGGGACTTACAGTGCTTGTAATGGAGTATTTTTGAAGCGTGGTGTTACTGTTACTTAGGATCTCACTTCCTCTCTCTCCTCTGCTATCAACAGACTCAAGATATAAACTCCAAGGTGAGCTGAGGTCACCTTAGATTGTGGGAAGTGGTTATACGTATGTGTGTGTGTGTGTGTGTGTGTGTGTGTGTGTGTGTGTATTCGTCACTGTGGATGTGTGTGAGACATGGATGTTGAAATCAGTCATTCAGTCACCCTCCAAAGACTCGGCGTGAGACAAACACGCTGTCCTGCCAAGACACTGATGTAGAGGACTGGGAAGCCTTTAAACTGCAACCAAACCACTTTCACGGCGCGTTCAAGAGAGCGAGGGGAATTCTCCAACGGACTAACTCGTCCACAGTGACATGAAAGTACTGTTGAAGGTTTTCCATCATCTTATTTTCTGGTTATTCCATCACACTGTATGTGGGCTGTGTTTAACGGACTGTTAAAATGACCAAAATGACTAATTGGCTGAATCAGATCTCCAGAAAAAAACAAAAAACATTACAATGAATAGTGTGCTGGACAATGAGTAGGCTTGAATACAAACACTGGATACAAAATGCAAAATGAACTTTCATTATATACATATAACACAGGAACACAGACATATTATGTTGCTGTAGTAACTGGCCCCGTAGTGTTATCAGCACATGTCCACACGAGACAATCGCACAAGGATTAAAGACTCGTTTGTTTCTCTTAATCACTTCATCCAAGCTGACAACGTGATTAGCACCAGAATCCGTCTGTGTCTCCGGCTTTGTCTGGTGTGCACACACTAGAATACAAACATTAAGTACACAGCAGCGGTTAGTCATATCCTAAAAGTGAGACTGTCTACACATTCAGGAGGTTTACATATGATAACATACTAAACTTGTGAATATTTATTTCACTGAGCCGCCACTTTCACCCAATGATATCTGTTAAAAAAGGCATCATTTAAATGTTGGTGCTAATCTTACAGGTTATAGCGCAGCAGCAAGTGTTAGGTTGATGAACTCAAGTCCATAAATCAGCTTAGTTTTTCTGCTCTTGTGCGACTAGGTGAGCAACTCATGATCGGGTATTTGCAGACACGCTTGTAATTAAAATAATTGTGGATCTAATTGCTTAAGTTTTGTCTGTATTTGCCGAGCATTAGGTGTTAATAAATTACTGGAGGAAACGATTAAGCATAATGGGATGTGTGTCTAACCGGCGTTGATTCCCTGGTTCTTACTTGTCCTTGTGCGGAGGTTATTTCCAAACCTTTAGGTGTAGTTCAGACACCCATGCAGGAGGAATTTAAGCTTAAGTCAATCATGGTGAACAAGAGGGATTTTTAATATCGAAGCGCAACCACAGGTCTGGATGAGGTATACTATAAAAACAGAGTGACATCCAAAGCTAAGGTGGAGTCGTGAGAAGCGGTGAGGTCTCCAGAGGTGGTTTTCTCAACACCCATCTGACTCATATTATTCAATATTGCCAGCTACTTGCACACGACAATTTGCGGCTTACAGCTCCCCTATCTAATGCGCCGTTTCACCTCGAGTGAGATGAAGGCGTGTACGCAACCGCTCCTCACTCAAAATAGCGTCTTAAGCCCTGAGAGGCTGCATTTCGAGGGGTTTGTAATCTCAGTGAGATTAGAATTTGATTAAAAGATTTCCTAATTCCTCACAAGGATAAATGTAGTCCTGTCTGCGTGCACTGATAGTATTAGACAGCGTTGCGACACTGTTTGTTGTCAAGGAGGAGAAAATAATCTGAGATGTTTGATTTGTTACCGGAATGGGGTCTTATGTTGGCAGCGAATTCTCCTCAAAACAATTATGGAATAAATTGAATTATGCAGCACCCTGAAGATGTTAAATGACCGCATTGATATTAATAATAGTGAATCCGTTTTATTAATCCTGTTGACAACAAAGCCAGGGATTTAGAGTGAGGTCATAAAGCCCGCAGGTAATAATGATGGTGGTTTAGTTTATCATTCAGTGCACGTGCTCGGTGAGTCATTGAGTGTGTTTATCCTCTCCTTTATATCTATTTGTCTACCTGAATGTCTCCCTGCTGTCTGTCTGTCTGTCTGTCTGTCTGCCTTCTGTGATTGTGCATTATTAATCTGTCTGATAATAACCCTCTCCTCTTTCCAGGTAAAGGAAAACTCCATATACAGAGTGGGGCCTTCCCACTCCTTTCTAAAAATGGATCATGCTTTGGAAACACTTAAGGGTCCATTTATAGGATTCAGGGAAGCTGATCAAAACCTCCCCCGGGGACTTTTTGTCCGGGAAGCTGTGAACCAAACGATGCATATGACCACGAATCAGGCCTCACATCTGTGCGGATTTGCATGCGTAGATGTGTTGTGAAAAAGCACCCAAAAGTCACAACAGAGAATACAACATCCCTACAGTATTGATAATAAATGTACTTAAGTATTGAAAGCACAAGTAAAAGTAAACTATACAGATATACTATATATGTACCGTATGTACATACTGTATACTATGGGTCAAGTGATTATCAGATTTGGCAGTCATAATTTTTCTGATTGTCAGAAGCAGTCTTTTATTTTTAAATATATATCTGATTGCTAATAAGATAATTTTAAAATGCTCTGCTTTGCCTCTGATGCAGCAAGTAATCTGCAAAGTAACCAGTAACTAAAGTTATCAGATAAATGTAGTTGAGTAAAAAGTACAATATTTGACTCCAAAATGTAGTGGAAAGGAAGTATAAAGTACTTACCAGAAAATGGAACCCCTCAAGTAAAGTACAAGTACCTCGTAATTCTACTTTAGTACAGTACTTGAGTAAATGTACTTCAATCCCTGATGTAGCGGCACATATTTAACATGTATGTTGTTGGTACTCAGAATATCAACATCACCTTCACTTCTGAAATCATGAAACCAAACAATATAAGGGGTCAGAACCAACATGGCTTTGACAAAATGACGGCACTTACCTATGGAATGAAAGCATTTTAGTGTTTGGTAAAGAAATAAGTAGCATAGACAATACACACAAGAAGAAAAAGACATTTTCCTTAGACATGACGAGGCACAATTATAGGCACAACTGCTGCTGCAGTGTCAGTGTTTTTCTCCAGAAGGGTAAAACTATGTCCAGCAACTGGGTTTGATCAAAAATAAAATAAAAAAAATACTGACAGCACGAAACATTTGTTAAGCACACAAAGCTCGTCTTGTGGCTGCGACACATTTTATTTTAAACAACTCAACAAGCTGTCTTTTTCAAAAAATGGGAAAATAATCTATATTCGGGACAGATTTCTTTATGGTTTACACAGTGAGGCGTGAGTGGTTTATTTTTAGGATTGGTATTAAGAACAGACAGCTTCTGGCTACTTTTTTCGTCCTTCATTTGAATAGCTGGTTAATATTTTACTATGACATTTAAAATACTGAAGCGAGTCTGTTCAACACAGTGCTTTCAGATTTCATGGCTGGGACTCAGCAGTGAACATGATGTAACTATTACACATAGTGTCGATGACAAACAGGTGAAATGATGGTTACCGGTTAAGACAACTTTGGTTGAGGTTAGGATTAGGTGAAACCAATAACATCTAACTTGAGGTTTCGCAACAAAACAGTTTATTTTAGGTCGGGAGGAAGCCATTGGTCATGGTTGAATTAGACAAACGTCTCACTAAAAATGAAAACTTCTCGCAGTAAAACACTTCCTGGAAGAGCTGGGTACTGAACCAAAGTCAGCAGAGTTTAAGGCAGATGTAAACAGCCATCCATCACTCCAACCACAACACCATTACTCTCCATCACACCGCTTCCATGTCAAACAAATGGCTGATTTTGTTAAAGAAACATCATCTCTTCACGGGGAGGAGAAATGTGCCTCTCTGGTTTCATGCAGGTACCACATACTTGCTGATTAAGATGTAATTTCTCAACGTTTCAGAGGAGGCTGGTCTGAATAGATGATATGAGAGTCTGGACCAACACACTGCGCATGTAGGTCAAAAGTTAAAGTGACATTTTAACAATAAGAGGACCTGAATGTGCAGATTATTATACATTTATTTTTCTTTCTTTCTTTCCCCACTTATTTAAACAAGGCCAGGATTAAGAACTTTTTTGCTTAGAACTGCATCTATGGGCCATCTGTAAACTAGAATATCTAGCCCAGTCGCCAGAATAAAATGTTGGCCTTTAACGGTTCTGCAAACCATGGATACCTTCAAATTTGACATCAACATTTCATGCACATCATATCAGCATTTCTACCAAACGTATCTTTGTCCAGAGTAGGAGGGGATTGTGGTGGTGTGATACTCGGCCTGTTTAAGATGGTGTTTCAACAAAACCACTGGAATTTTTTTTTTTTTTTAACAAGACGTCGGGACAATTACAAGCCGTGTTTTTGGTGACAGATCATGGTAAGGCATAAACAATATTGGAGATTGAGAGATCTGTAGTTTGCAGTGTGTACAGTGTCTACATTTATGTTTGTGATTGGGTTTAGGACCTAAAGACATGAGATGTGTACAGAGGTTTTGGTGTTAGGTGAAAACAAAATTGACAAATAACATATAATGACACATTTCTTGAGTGTATGTCAAATTTGTTAGATCGATAAGAGCATCCGGGCAAAGCTGATTTTCTTCACGTCATTTAATGTGTCTTTATGTGTACAAACTCAAACCATGGGCCCCTTTCAGCAGCTAGATGAATCACCTGAGACTGGATTAACTTGACTGACTTTATTGACCTAGTTGGCCTTAGATGGATGGATTCCTCTTCTGCCTCCTCTTCTTGCTCTGTGAGTAGTGATTGACACAATGTTGTTTAAATATGGAGGTAATGGCGCACAGACAATCAGAAAAATTGTTTTCCGTAAGGCACTCAAAGTGTTGCACTCGCGTGAAAAGTGATGATAGCTAGATGTTCAAACCCTGGCTCCTGTCTCACCTTCACACAGCTGGCCAGTCATGGCCTGAAGATAGTTTGAATGTCAGATAGTTTCGGAGAGTTATTAGGCCTGTCTCGAGGCTTATCGTACATCTGTCACAATATTTTCTTGCTTGGCAGGGCACCCTTGCAAATGTGACCTTAGACCATGTAATCTTCGCTTTGTTTATGTCACCAGCCACTGCAGGAGAGTTGGGGTTTGCCCACAGCAGCCCAAAGGAATTAAGGTTTGGTGAGGATATTTGTGCGCTGTGACGCAGTTCACGCCCGGGCCAGACATGAAGTGTCGACAACAACAAATATACTGTGAGTTCGCTCACAAACTTACGTGTCGTCTTTGGTTTCTTTTACTTGCTTTCCAAAGAAATCACAATGAGTAAAAGTGGGAAATCATCCTGTGGGAGGAGTTTTTCTGGGAAATCGACAAAGAAATGAGTTTTCTGATAGACAATGATGTTGGGAAGTGAATGTGTTGTTCTGACCACACTGAGAGGGTCTTTCCACAATTGGTTAGCACGGTGAAGGGGTTTGATGCGTCAGGCTGGCCCAAGGCTTTGATATAGGACCTTTGACCATCGTGTCTGATTTAATTTAATAATTTGATATATTTGCTTATTTACAGTGAAAAACATGCTTCTTTGGAAAAACCACACAACGTTCTATTCTAATGAATATTTCCTCTCCAGTTCTTCTCTCTAAGCCCTACTAGGTTCTTGTTGTTTTCCAGATGAACATGAAGAAAGATAATATGAAAAGCAACACCTTTTTACATGCTGCAGTGGTTCGGTCCCTGGCTCAGGCTGCATGTTGAAGTGTAAGAACAGCAAGAAAGTGAACCCCAACATGCTCTGATGGCTGTTCCATCAGTGTGCAAGTGGTTTTGTGAAAGGCTGAGGATAGAAATATTGGAGAGCTTTGCTTTGAAGGCGCTATATCGCTCCTGATACGGATCAGGCTGGCATCTTGCAAGCCTCTGCCATCACTTGAATATCAGATATTTTAATCAATTTGATATTTTTGGAAGGCGGCACTACTGATTACTGAGACCACCAGTGTTCCTGACTTCTCGGGAAGTCGTCACAGTACACACAGACGATTAAGTCTGAAGCAAATTAAAACATGACTTTAATTGGTTCCTTGTGAGGGTCGTTCAGTGATGTAGAGAATCATCTGACTCACTTCCTCAGAAAAGTGAAATCATAAAAACAAAGCATCACATCACTCAGTGTCTGACTTTGGATGTCACCACTAGTCCTTGCGTGCCTAGCTGCTTTCCCGCAAGAGGGCTTTGTCTGTGCCTGAATCCCTAAATACCAGGGAACACAGGCAGCGCTGTCGCTTCCACAGCAGTTACTGGGCCAATTATGACATACACTCTAATTGTTAGTGTGGTTCAGGGCAGAGGTTAGGTAAACATTTAATATGCTGATGTGGTTGTTGACGGATTTGTCACCGACACACATGTGGGCAGTTTATGCTACTTCTGCTGTTTTAGAAAACAGATGGTACTTGCAGTGTTGTAAATGGGGTTTTCAGGCAACAGGGAAAACAGGGCCGTTTTGTGGTGCGGTTACCACGACGGAGACAACCCTCAATCCAGGAGTGTGAATCACTTTCTTAATTAGAGAACGCAATCTAAACCACATGTAAACAATTAGCCTTCGGGATAGCAGGGTTGTTCCTATGTATGTGTGTGTGTGTGTGTGTGTGTGTGTGTGTGTGTGTCTGAGTGTTTTTTGTGGTGTGAATACGCATGTAGGAATGCTGCACTTTCCCCTGAACTGAAACAGCAGAGAAAGTCCACAGAAATTGTAAGGGTGATTAATAACTGATGGTAAAGACACACAGTCACTCACTCAGTCACTCAGTCACACGCACACACACACACCACACACACACACACATACAATATACTCTCTACTACTCAGGCCCCATATAATGCTCATTTTCATGTTAATACTTGTATTTATGGTGTCTACCAGAACAGGTTCAGCTTTAATGTTAAGAAACACACAACTTCTCCTTCCACAGTCGGTTGCTGCAGCACCTCCATTCACCCTCAGTTTGAACTCTCGGTTTTAGTGCCTGCCTCCTTAAGAGCTCCCTCCTTAAAGGCCAAGCCTGCTCTGATTGGTCCGCTCTCACGGTACAGTGGCTGTACATTTGTGACATCACAACGTTACGGAAGTGTTGACAACTCGTTTAAAGTTTCTGAATACCGGCTGTGTGCATTTTTCCGTGGAGTGAGCGTTTGATATTTTCACAGCACTTACACAGCACCTAGACCTGCTGTATGATCAAAAAAATACAGGAAATCTATCAACAAAATGGGAACTGTGAGTTATTTCACTATCAAATATGAAGGGCAGGTTGGCTGAGCATACATCCTCTTTTACAGCCCATCGTCTGCTTCTTTTCCAGGGCCAGGTCACAGGCACTCCCAAACCAGATGAGCTATATAATCTCTCAGGCATGTTTTGCATCTGCCCTGGGGGTCTCCTACCAGCTGAACTGGCCCAGAGAAACTCCAACGGAAGGCCCCCAGGAGGCATCTCCATCAGATGCCTGAGTCACCTCAACTGGCTCCTTTTGACACAAAGGATCAGCAACTGTACTTTTTTTTTTTTTTTTAACCATGTAGGCCAAACAAATATGTGCTGTTGGCATCGGTTGTTCCCTTTGTACTGTAATTGAAAAAGCCACGCCGGCTCGTCAGTTATTGTCAGCAACACCAAAAGCCAGAGCCGTAAAAGAGCTCTCGTACCAAAATACACATCTCTGAACAGCAACAAATTCTTCAGCAGGAACAGTATAGACTTAGGAGCTTGGAGCAGACAGCGGCAGGAGCCAAAAAAAATGTTCATTGTCGGACTCTCACTGATATCGAGGGTGAAATATTTTCGAGGCCGTGCATGTGTGCGTGGTTTGAAATGTTTTTCAGAGATAACCCAAAAGAAACAAACACTAGAATCAGCACCAAAACTGATTAATGACTATGACTCGTCCAACTGTGTATCAGGCATTTATTGTAAGCGGAAAAATCTGTTGTAATTTTGCAGCCAGTTGCGGATGTAGCTGAGAGAGTTTTTGTCTGTAATAAATACAAACAACATTATAACGGGCCAACCACAATAAAGGCAACAAATCATGTAAATCCTCTCCTCAAGATGGCCGCTTTACAAAGTGATGACTAGCTCCTCGGGGAATAATAGGCCGAGGTCTGATTGAGATTAATATTTCTGTTTTTTTCAATTATTAGTCGTTCGATAACATCAGCAGAGCAGACTAACAGCCCTGACGACTTGTCTCACTGATGGAGAGCTGAAGACATCCCAGGAAGCATAACTCTCAAATGAGGAACTCTTTCTTTGTGCCAAGACATGTGGCTTTGACCGCACTCTTTTCCTAACTCGCTATGCCTCTTTGTTTCTCGCTCTGCCTTTCTGTAATAATTCCTAATTACTCTTCACCATCTCGCCCTATTTGTGTCTCTCTGTCTCTTTTCTCATGTTCTGCCACCCACCCTTCAGTCCTTTCTCTCTGTCCCACTCTGGCCTCCAAACCTCTAATCTTTGTATGTTTGCACCGCATAGTGACAAACCAAAGGATGCAATTATGCAAGAATCTGCGTGTGTGTGTGTGTGTGTGTGTGTGTGTGTGTGTGTGTGTGTGTGTGTGTGTGTGTGTGTGTGTGTGTGCGTGCGTGCATATTTGGACACTTTTTGTGACCCATGTGTTTGTGGCCATGTCTATGTGTGCATGTACATAATATATATCTGTGTGTTTGTTTCTGTGTGTGTGTGTCAGTTTAAACCTCTCCCATTAAATCGCTTGTGGTCTGAAGGGTGGAGGAAGAGCAAAGAGGAGAAGAGGAAAAATGTTGCTTGCCAAGAGGTGCTACTCCCTTGTTGTTGATAAGAAAAACTCCCAGTCATTTCTAACTCAGGCTTGTATAATATTAACACTGTGCGCTCTCGTTTAACCTAAATATTTACAAGTTTTTTTAACAGTCAACTCATCAAAACCGTGCAGAGATTTTGGAGTTTTTTGCACCACTGGTGTGCTGTTGCTCAACTATTTTAATCACAAATGCCAGAACTGAAAATATAATTCTGTTTAAAGGGGCACTATGTAAGTTCGGAGAAGAAATTCAAACTCAGAATTTCAATATTTACAATGTTAATGAGGTGAAAATACAACTTCAGAAGTATTTATTTTTCCATAACTGAATAAAAAAGCTGCTAGAGGGAAATAAGGACCCCAGCTAGAAAGGTGGCAGGGTCCGCCACATATAAACAAAGTAACACAGTGTGAAACTGTGTTGTGCTTTAAGGTCAGTTTGTTTATTCAGTCGTGAAAGAAAATCGAGTTTGTTTGTTTAGTTTTTTTAGATATAATAAATCAGGCAATGTAGATCTTTATCTTCTGATTAAAATGTCTTCCCCCAAACCACATAGTGCTCCTTTAACTTGAAAATGATTAACTAAATACAAGTAAATACACAATATTGTATTTGTCCCATCCTGTTTTTTTTATTTATTTTTTTGTTTTGTTTTTGTGTCTATCTAAATTGTGTTATGAACTCAAACACGGTTTCAAATTCCAGGGTGAAAGACATGCAGGAATGCAGTGATCTGTTAAGTGTTGTTTGCCATTATGACAAGTAACTGATAAGACTTTATAAACAAGTGTGCGTCTCTGTTCTGACTCTCTGTGAGTATGTTAGCTCGTTAGTGCTGCGCCGATCCTCTTCACACAGTCAATCCCTTGATGCGGGTAACAACCTTTATATCTTACAATCAGGATCTTCTTCAGCGGTCGCTGATGATCGGGAGATGATGGGACTTTTGGTGATCTGTGTGCTCGCAGCCGCGTTCAACCGGGTTTCTGCCTCTACAGAAGTCTGCACCAATACCCTCCTGCCTGGAGCGAAAGGTAACGCATGTCCCAGAATGTGCTCGAGTCTGCCTGGATGTGTGGTAAATCTGACTGTACGGTTGTAAACATTTCATCGAGAACCCTTTTAGTCACGCAAATCTCTGTGATGCAGTAGGTCAACTAAAAAAATCTTAATCTTAAATGTAAATCTGTAAATCTAAATCTTAACCTGGGTTAGGGTTAGTATGTATAGGCATCAAATAAATTAAAAAAACAAAACAGTCTTAGTGGAAAAATCTGAGGGAACACCACTATTATGCTTCAGGGTTTACAGAGCTGATGATAAAGGAACCAAGCATGTAATGTCCTGTAGTTTATTAGCCAGCAGTCTGCCACCCCATAGTCTTCTGGAGTTGTGTTTTCCATTTAACGACATCCAGTAGCTCGTTCCCCCGTTGACTCAGACAGACTAATAGACTAATAAAATACACAGTTAAGCTACTTTTTCAGCTCCACCGACGCTGCTGAAAAACATGACTTTTAGCTTGGAGGTCTGTCAAGTGTTAATGAGGTCGATGATCTTAATTCAACAGCTCTTGAGCAGAGAAACATGTTGGTTTAAATATTTGGGGGAAATACTGCTTCAGCTTCTGAACTACAGAGTCAAGTGGGGCCATGTGTGGAAAGTGAAGAGGCAGCTCTGACAGCAAATACACACAATAGGAAGTGAGCCCACGTTTTGTCGGTTTTCTGCTGAATTTTTTTGCTCTAGTGAAAAAGCCCCATTGTGACAGTGTGTATTTAGACAGCTTCCACTGAGCTGAGCTGATTATTTATACAAGACTCATCCAAGATAGGACTGACCAGAGTCAGGTCAGTCTGTGTAAGTGTGTGTGTGTGTGTGTGTGTGTGTGTGTGTGTGTGTGTTCAACTGTTCTTCTTCATTAAACACTTTCAATAAACATACTTTTATTGCATTTACTGGTACTCTGACTTCAGCATTTTGAAATAGATTTACCAGCATTTTTTTTTTTTTATTTCATTAGATTTTTTGCGCAGCGCCCTTTCAAAACATGCTGTTCAACACAGATTGTCCTGTTATGTGCGGGGTTTACGGATCCAGTCTTGAGCCTCCTGAACTGCTCACAGATAATATCAAGCATGTTTGTTATTTACAATTTAAAATCTGGATGACTACATCGATACCTTCAATGAGAGAGGCGTCCCGGTGCAGCTGAAAGTTCTAGTCTTTGAGGCTAACATTAGCTAGCATACTAGCGTCGACAGAAACCTAAAATCTCACCTCCAGTTCTTGCTTGAGAATAAAAAAACCAGTGTTAAGCACGTCTTCCCATTCATCCAGACTTGATTCCTTGCTTTATAGTTAGACGGATACATAAGAAAAACTTGTCACATGACACACTTTAAAACATTTTCTTATGTAAGATAAAGTGATACTAGTGCTTATTAACATGTTAAATCACTGCCAGAATACGCTATATTTTGCATGGGAAGTTTCCCTGTGATTTGACACCTTAATCACACAAATGAGGCATGTGCATAGTTTTATTTCAGTCCAGAAATGGAAATAATGTTATGCATGCAGAAATACTTGAAATTGCATTGATTTAGGTTACTTAAAATGTCTACACCACTGAATAATCAGTTTTCCTAAGTACTACTCCAGGGTAATAGAAGGGGTTTGTTACAATCCCTCGTTTCAAAGCCCAGCACTTAAAAAGATATAAAGTGGTGTTGGCATCAACAACTGGGACAAAATTACAGCTTTAACAGACACTCTGAAAGCTTCTCAGGGTTCCTTGCCAAAAGCCCTTCGAGCAACGGACCCACCAGAGATATTTCTCCTACACCTCATCTGTGCTTTCAGCTCTGAAAGCTGTGTTGTGTCAAGTCTAAAAGTGGATTCTCATCTTGGCTTCTCAATCCCATCCCATACTTGATAAAAACCCATATCAAGTCCATAAGTAAGTCAGCCTATTATTATTTTATATATATAGTTAGAGTTGTGTCCTGTCCAAACAGGATTTAGAAAACAGTGAATTCATCCACAGTAGGTTAGACTGCTGTAATGATCGTTTCTCAGGTCTCTCCAAGAAAGAAGAAGAAGAAGAAGGTTGTTGAGACTAGAATTACAGTTAATCCCTAAATAGCTGAGGTCCAAAATGCCTCTCTGTCCAACCTCTACCATCTGGATTGGGCCTGATTAATGTTTCTATTGTATGAACAAAACATGGTGAAGCTGCATCAAGTTATTAAATCTGGTATCATTCCAAAGCATGTCAGTGTCACATTTTGCCTTGCTTCGGTGTGAAAAGTACACGCTTTCTTTCCGCGGTCAAGAGAGCAATAGTAAATATGAGATGTCCATAGTGATTTTGGAAATAAAGGTTGCAGGGAAACATGTCAGCTGACTGCTGTTGAAATGATGACAGTGAACACGTCCCAGTATGATTAAACTGAAGACAGAGAGGGCTCATTCTTCACGTCCAAGGTGTGTCCACTATTAGAACAACTGTAACTACTATTAAAAAACATTGTTAAGAACTTTTATGTTCATCTCTGCCTTTAACTAAAACTGCAATCTCTGTTACGTAGGCACTGCCAGAATATTGGAGAATGGCCTTGTATCTGTCTGTTTACACTTTTTTTTATTTGCTCATTTACTCTTCTTACCTGTGTCTTTTTAAACTTCTTTGTGTAAAAAGTCTAAGCACTGTGTGTCATGGTCCTGTCATTTCATTTTTTTATTAAAATTTGTGTTCAGTGTGTTTTCTGGGTTTTTTGCAGTGTGTCGATTTCCCTCCTGTGTTCTTGTGCTCCTCACTGCATCTCCTTCATTATCATCCCCAGCCCTGTTCCCAGTGTTCTTTCTAGCCCATAAACTTCTTCCCTGTTCCAAGTGTTTTTCCACTCATAACCCTCAACTGTGTTTCTGCACCTCACGCCATTTGCGTCTCATCCCCTCGTTAGTTTAGTTTGCATAGTTAGTTCAGTCTTTGTCAAGTCATCTGTTGTGCTTCCCTGATCCCGTTGTGTTTGCTTATGAGTGGGAATAAGCAAGTTTAATCAATATCACACTGGAGAAGCACGCCAGCCGTATGCACTGCTACATATTTTCAGGTATCTTCAAAGCATGCATCTGGCAGGCCCCTCTGAACGGAACTGTGCATGAACATAATCTTTACTGTCTTTGCTTTTCAATCCAGGAGACCAAGGTGAGACTGGAGACGAGGGCGATCAGGGAAAACTGGGGAAGGATGGACCAGCAGGACTTCCAGGTATCCAGCGTCCATACATCTAACATATACACGGTATACGGTGGGGGTAGAAGAGGTTGCCTGGCTGTTAGAGTCATAGAAATGTGGACAAAAACAATTCAAGACAGTTGTCCTTCAAAAGAGTACTGATCGATGCAGCAGAAAGAGGGATATAGTGTTTTTTATTCCATGCGTTCTTCTTCCTCGTCAAAGCCTGGTGCCTGCATCACCCAAAATGCAACAGTTCGATCCACATTATGCTAGAAGTGGCTAATGTGGCCTGAAGCTGCTAGCCCAAAGCAGAGATGTAGAGGAAGCTAGAGATCTGGTAAGCTCACAAGGCTCTAAGTCCACACAACCACTTTTTTTGCACCTTCAGTTTTAGTCTCAACCGGAGCTTACTCATGTCACATCTCACCCTCTAGAACCACAACTTCTTTCACATGCAGTATTACTCTCCAAGATCTGTAGACGTGTTGGCGTTGCCCCATTAAGGTCAACAGTATAGTCCAAAAAAAGTCAAGTTTGGTTTGTTATCAGACTGTGGTTGAAGGTGATGCAGTGGTAAAATATTGGCACAATCACAGTGATTGTTTTAGTAGCACCCACACTATAACTGGGTCACCTTGTGAGTCACAGTAAAATCACAGGAAAAGAAACATGGAACTGAAATTACATGGACCACAAACAGTGATACAGGCCAGTTGTACGTGACTGTGTCCTAAACTTTGCAAAGTCACAGTGAGGCAACTCTAGCCAAAGAAAATGTTTCTTTTCGTATCGTATTGTCTCTCTAAAATTACTTTCTCTTTGGCCTTTGATGATTTTAGATCCTCCAACTCCCATTTCTCCTTTGGAGTACCTCAAGGCTCAGTCCTTGGTCCTGTATTATTCCCCTATACATATACTACCTCTAAGTAAAATCTTTTATGGGCACGAAATTAGTTTCATTTTTTATGCAGATGACTCCCACATCTATTTCTTATTTGATTCCAACGACAGCTGTATTAACTGATGAAAATACAATCCTGTCTTACAGATGTATATATATATATATCAAATATATATATCAAAACTTTCTTCAGTTGAACTAAAGCTAAACAAATCAGCTCTCATTTGATATTTCTGTTAGAATGATAACTTATCTTAAACATTAATAATTTAATTTTGGCTACATATGTCCTTGAGGGATGTGTTACTGAAGAAAAAATTATGCATGTCTGTGCTTATTAGCATGCTTGCAACATGTGTAATGACGACTAAAGACAATTGAAAGTAGAAACACAGCTAAATTGATGGGTGGGAAGGCCTCATGTCCCTTTACTGTTTGCACGGATGCATAAAGACTGACTTGACTGGCCTGTCACTCAAAAATATCATTGAGATTGCTTCAGGACAACCACCCTCTACATACGTACTGTGAGCTCCCAGACAGCCCGCATGACTTTGCCCTGGCAGCAGCTTTTGCTTTTTCCTGTTCCAGACAGCTTGCTTTGAGAGTTTTGCTCTGTTACAGACAGACAGACAGACGTGCACTGTTGTTTATCTGTGGAGGAAGCGCAGCACAGAGGAAGTGGCGTACTTGTTCCAACTGGGCTTGTAGAATAGCTGGCCAACCAACCGGCCATATCATGAACAAAAACACACACGCATGCAAACACACTCTGAGGCGTATATACAATATACCATATGCAAACAAGGCATGCAAGCATATTGACACAAGGGGGCAGATGTACATGTACATCTGCCCCCTTGTGTCAATATGCTTGCATGCGTACATGTATGTACACAAACAGTACAGAACTGTGTACACATGCGCACAGGCTGTTTAAAAGGACTGGTTTCTTACTCTGACACAGGTCGTCACACACACACACATGCACACTTCTCTCATCAGACTGTGTGTGAGAGACAAAATGCCAGGAATGATTGAGTCTTTTCCAAAAGCGTAAAGACAAAAAAAAAAAAGGGGGGGGATGTGAACCTTCTTTCACCTTTCCAGCTCTGTGGATATTTTTCAGCAGTATAGCAAACCCAATCATTATGGTTTCTCTGTGTGTACGCTTACTGTAGGAACGGACGCTAAGTTCCTATGATGACTTTGTAAGTAAGTGTACAGCTCAACGGATGACGCATGTATTCCCTGTTTTAATTTAAGCCTTTTACAGGAAACAGTTGCTTAATTTTGGAATGTCAGGAGGGAATACATGACTGTGAATGCTCCAGAGGGCAACAAAAACAATTTGTTGCTCCAAGCTTGTTGGCGTCAACAAACAGTAGTGCTACTTCTCTGCCTTTGTTAATTGTGTCTTGCTTAAAACTGCTGGTAGAGTGGACTAATCAATTCTTGTGAGGAGCATGTGCAACAAATGGAAAATGTGACTCAGTGCCTATATTTCACGTGACCCAGCCGAGCTCTATAAAGCAGAAATGCCAGCACTCATATTTGCTCATTATGTTTGAGCAAACAGTGTGTAATGAATGATCTGCCTGGCATTTAATCTCTTGTATTTTTGTATCATTAAGCCTTGAAAACATTCAGTCCATTGAGGCCACTGCTAGAGATTTTATTAAATAGCTTAAGGTTGTTTGAAAATTGTCTCAGGCTCCGTGATTAGAATGAAAAATGTGGCCATCAACTCCTTTATCCTCCAGCAGCTGGAGAATCCAGACGTTAAACCAGTTGGAGGGTTTGGCCATTATAAAGAGCAACAGCAGTGATAGCAGGGGCTGTTATCTGGACGGTTTAACTGGCGAGTGTAAGCACTGCGAAAACAACATTAATCAACTTTTATAGACACTGAAGGAATAACAAGAGAGCAACAGATCAGATTTCTTCATATAGCAAAAAACAAACACCTTTAATCACTGTCCACAATCAGTCCTCAGGTCCGTTTTGTCCGAATATTTACTTTGTGATGCTGCTTCTCAGGCACTCACCCTGAAAATGAAGCAAAAATTGCACACAGATTACAGTGAAATAGTGACATTTCCCATAGGCCAGAGCAAGACCTCACACAATCCATAAGACCTCACAGCTTTCGCCAACACTTCTCACAAATCATCAAGTAGAAAATCAACATGAGGGAAAATGGGAAATAGTCGTGAATAGCTGGCTGTGGGTGTGTGTGTGTGGCAAATCCCTCTAATAGCAATAGGCCTCTCCAATGCGTCACTTAGTATTTCAAATGCCATCAATTTCCAGTTGAATAGTTTCCTGAGGAAATACTCGTTCAAGTGCTGGCAGAGAGCCTCCGTCTGCTCGGTAGTTTTCCCATACTCACACGCGCACACACGCGCACACACACACACACACACACACACACACACAAGCTGTCTCTCTTTCACTCTGATACGTGCACTTTCTCTTCTAACACCAACCTTGCGCAGCCTTAATAGGATTGTGTGGTGACAGAGGACAGTAATCAAATTACAGAACAGAGAATGATCGTAATCTGTAACAGTCATTGTGACGACAACGAGTCTGATCAGAAGTAATAATAAACAGTCAATATGGATCACTTTCAACACTTTGTTATGGACTATCTTCGCTCCACAATCAGCATTCTTTCCTCTCATTTATCTACTGGCACACTGATGACAACAGCAGCGGCATCAGTTCAGCAACAAAACTATGCAGTGATTGGTGGAAAACAGCCTCGGGGCTCGCAGAGATCATCTCCAGAAGACAAGACAGGTGCATGCAATTATATTGATTAGGCATGAGAAAAATTATGAAAACAACAAGAAACAGTTATAAATGTCAAAATATGACAAATCCGAAGTGATGGAACGTATGCTGAACTATAAGAAGAAGGGATTTTACGATGTTTACTTTGTGGGAAATGTTGCCGCTTTTCCGTAATATATTATGCACACCGTGTTGGATTGGAAAGTCATGATTTAAAACTGAGATTTCTTTATCTGAAACACGTCCAGTACTCTCCGTATGTTCTTCCTCTTCTCATCCACTGCTGTCCTTCTGCCTCTTCCTCCTCAGGAGTGCCAGGAGAGATGGGGCTTAAAGGAGAGTTGGGCCACACAGGGAAGATGGGACCTGCTGGGGACAAAGGTACAACAAAGGAAAATCATTCTAATGGACGTACCAGCATCTGTAAGGTTGTAAAAGTGAACTGTATACAGTTAGTGGAGTTATTAATTTCAAAATAGGCGTATTAGCCGCTTGCGTTGACATAACCACCGGAAATATGAAGTAGAGCATGGATTTAATTAGCAGAGGTATCGTATGTAGTGCAGCAAACACACATAATTTGACTTCCTTTAGGCTGCCCAAATTGTAATAGCGGTACCGGTGCTCGGCACAGATTATTTGGTAATGTGAGGGGTTTAGAGATCCAGTCTTAAGCCTCCTAATCAGGGCCGCCTAAATAATATCAAACATGTTTGATTTTTATGATTTAAAGTGGGGATGATTACATCTGTACTTTCCAAGCTGGACCACAACAAGCAGTAAAAGAGGCGTCCTGGAGCAGCTGACAGTGCTACCAAGTAAACAATAAACATTTTAGCCCACAACGTTATTTTTTGAAAATGATGTCATGTCCTTTGTCATGTTGAGTGAGAGGAAAGGGGATGAGAAAGAGGGGGAATGACGTGCAACAAAGGGCCACAGGTCAGATTTTAACCCTGGGTTGCTGTAGTGAGGACGGCCTCTGTATATGGGGCGAACACTCCACCAACCGAGCTGCCAGAGTACCCCAAGTAGCTCATGAGGCTACCATTGGCGAGCATATGACTGTCGACAGAAACTATAAATCCCACCTCCAGTTCTTGATGAAGAATAGAAAACCCACGTGGACTGCGTCTCCCCACTCATTAAGACGTGTTTAACCGTCTGTTTTTAGGTTTTCCTCACTGCAATACGTTACTACAGCAAGTTGCTGCACCCCGCTAATCTCCATTTTGTGTACGTCTGCTTCCCCATGAGATCACATGAGAGGGATCATGTGTGGGCCCAGCTTCAGTCTGCAGAGCACTGAAGCCACAACCCGCTGCTGCTGCTCAGAGCGTTGTTCCCTATTTATTCTAAATGTCTTAATATTAAACATGCGTGTCAAGACTGAACCAAAGTCGACACTGTACCTCCTGAGGTCCTCAACAATACACAGTCCAAGTGTGAAGTAGTTCGGATGAACAGTTCTCAAGATATGTGAATAACAGACAGACAGACAGACAGAGATTATTTGCTCTATAGTTAGGCGTCTCCTTAACCCTGTAATACAGTGTTATCAATTTTCATTAGCATTCCTAATTTCAGTGCAGTGTATACGGTACAGTATATCATGATCACATGAGAGATCGCGTCAGAAGGGAAGCTTCTTGCCCTCAGTGTCCTTTAGAAAAACTTATCTCCCAAATGAGAGAAAGATCGATGAAATTCGTGACCACCAAGCGTGTAAATGTGTCCTCGTTCCTGCCGTGAAACGTTTTCAGTTGTCAAGAAGTAGCAACAAAAAGGAGCAAAAAAGAAGCCGTGCGGTTCCTCAGGACCTTAATGACTTTATAATTGTCTTAAAGAAGAAATACAGCTCCCTGAACTCCTCCTCAGCTTGGACAGCTGCTCCATAACCACAGTCTCAAAACATTCAAGACACAAACTTAATTAGTCCCAAGACTAATAAATCTGTTTGAATCCAGATCCAGTTTTCCTTAAAAACAATGCCTTTTTCCCCCATTTCTGTTATGTTTTAAGTTATCACCTCCAAAGATAGAAGAAAACATAATCCTGCAGTGTGATGTCATGCAGCTGCTCTGCCCAGGGTGGCTGAAACAATTTCTGTCTTTACTTTTGTGTTTTTATGAGCAGTCATGTTCCCCTGCCTTTTCTAGGCCTTCACTTTTCTCAGTATTCATTATGTTTAAAACACTTACAGGAAAGTAGCTGTGCATCAGCCATCTCAGGCAAAGGAGTGAGGTCACACGTTTGGATTTCTCCTTGATCCCGAGTGCCTGTAGCTCATAAAACACCTGGGGGAAAAAACACATTTTAAGAGCGAACATAGGCTTTTACAGAATCTCTCACTATAAAATCAGTTACTCGAGAAGAAGAAGTGTTCATTTCCATGTCCACATTAGCAAAATTAGTGTGTATCAAAAGCTATAAACTGCAAAACTATGTGTAATTACTGAATTAACATGAAAAACCTACCGACTACCTGCAGCCGGACTGTTTGGGGTAGAATGCCCTGTATAGCTGGCCTTATTTCTTCTCATTGTTTCTAACTTGTTTCCTCTCAAAACATTAGGTAACATTACATACATTAGGTTCATTTTACTGTTGATGCTTAGTAGGTGATCATTGTTAAGTCAGATATTTTATATTTATTTGATTTTAACCCAAGATAACACAATAATGACCTCAAAATGTTGTTCTGCCATTTTCTAATGAGCAGTTACAAAGTAGCCGGTAATTTCGTTAATACATTTCCTGGAAAAAGTTGACACAAAATATTTGGAAATAAAACTGCAACAACTCACTTGGCCTCAGTTTTCAAGTTCCGAACAATGAACGTCCACAACAGCAGGTTAAGTCTTCTCGTTACTCGTTGCTACTCGGTGCACGAGACACAATTTAACAGTGTTATCTTGTGTGATAGAACATGAACATTTCATTCGATAGGAGAAAATCATTTTATTATGAAATTAGGTATTGTATTTCTTACTTGGAATACCACAAATCCATAAAACCATTCCTCTGTTATTAAGATTAAGATTGAGATTACGGTGAATGACCCATAGAGCATCTGAACTGGCAACAGGATGATAAATTAAATGTGATGCCAGATATGTTAACTTCCCGCTTATTCATTAGTGCTTTGACTTTGACATTTATGTCCCCAAACAGTAGCTGTTTATTCCATCCAAAAAATAAAAACTCTGTGTCTGGTCAGATGGAACAGGTACAGAATGTACCCGATATGTACATGTGGTGGTTCACCCTCATACAAAACCAGCCTATTGTGATGTTTGTACTGCTGCAGCCCACTTCCCCAAAATCTACAACCGTCAGTTTCTTCAGTTAACCTTATGAATAAGTGACTATGTGGTAGATTTCATGTACACACAAAACTCACAGCTAAATGTTACAAAGAATATCAGTGTTGGCATATTAAGTTTCATTTGGAACAACTCAATCTGTGTAACAATGTTAAAACTTGACCCGATTAAATCTATTCCAGTGTGCAGCCCTGTTTATAATGTTTTATGTGTGACACAGCCATCTGCTGGTGATCCTTTGTAACTACAGCACAATATCGTCACCATAACCATAACCAGAATTATTGGTCACTGGTTGTACTGTCTTCATTCATATTTTAAGCGATTAAAAACAATAAAAAGTGAATTTCCAGGATCGCAGATGATATAATTGTAGGAAATGTCTCACGTGGGATTTATATTTCTCTGCAGGTGACATAGGTGACGCAGGGTTGGAGGGGCCGTCTGGTTTTAAAGGACAAACAGGTGAGTAACTATACAGCATTGGAGACATTTTTTTTTCCACCAGTCACAGTGCAGGAAAGTTATTTTGTGTTATCACCTCCTGCTCACACTCAAATCATGTGTCTCCAGGCACAACATGTGACTGTGGCAGGTACAGGAAGGTGGTTGGACAGCTGGACATCAATGTAGGCAAGCTGAGGAATGCCGTCAAGTTTGTGAAGAATGGTGAGTACTGAATGGTTTGGTATCTGTGGTTCAGGACACACTACAGTCTGTGGCAGCGGTGGACAGTTTCAGGGGCTGGGGCTAAAAATAATAATAAAAGGGCACCAGTTGTGCAGTGTAGTTTGTTTAAATATTTGCTTTAATATTTGCTTTTTATATTTGCACTGTGCAGTCATCTTGGGGCTGAAGGAAACAGAAGAGAGGTACTACCTGCTGGTGAAGGAGCCAAAGAGGTTCAGAGAGGCTTCAATGAACTGCAAGCTAAGAGGAGGCACCCTGGCCATGCCCAAAACCAGCAACACGAACCAACTGATGGCAGACTATGTCGGCGAGGCAGGACTGACGAGAGTTTATATAGGAGTGCACGCTCAAAGCAAGGACACTGTAAGTGGTCTCCAACCCTGTTTCAGTTGGTTGTCCTCTTTGCTACTGTTTTCTAAAGCAGGATGAGAAACCATGGACCAAATTCTCCTGAAAACTGGTTAAACCTGAAGATCTATTTTCAAGTGTTTCTAACCATTCATCTCTTATATTCTTTGTGACAAGGATGGAACAAGCAGTCATGTCTATGCAGACTCCAGCCCTCTGCAGGCGTTTTCATCCTGGAGCCCAGAGGAGGAGCTGCTTTCTGCCACCACAAACTCCACCTGCGTGGAGCTGCTCAGCACTGGATCGTGGGCTCACGTGGAGTGTGAGGCCGCCATGTTTTTCATCTGCGAGTTCCCAAAGAGCAGACGGCGAGGAGGAGGAAGGGCGACACCTGCTTCGGCGCCATCATGAGTCAATGAGACATTCAGACTTGCTTACAAAAGAGATGCATCTACGTTATGTTTTATAGAATTGGCAGTTTATACGATAAAAATAACTGCAATAAAAATCAGTTGTGCTTGCATAAACAGATGATGTTGTGTTCTTTACAGAATGGAACAAGAGACACTAGAGAAGTGCTGACTATAACAGAAGATGTGAATGGAGATATTTTTTAATTGAAGGGTGTTTTCCTTAAGCAGCAGCAAAAAAAAAATCCCTCCATGGAGTCCAGACACTGGTAGTGACGGTGGCAGACGACTCTGCCGAGACCGATGGGCTGAGGAAACGATGAAGCTGGTGAATCTGCAACAGCTGAGTGATGATGGGCAGGCGGAGGGTGTGAACAGCAGCATGCAGGGACTAAAGGCTGAGAGAGAATCATCTTTAAGAAAAGATAGCATATAAACAAGCAGCTCGCCGTGCTGTAGTTTGAACAGCTGATATCTCAGTCACTCTAGATCGGTGTGTAGATCAGCTGTTTGCAAACTACAAACCGTTAAAGCACTTCATTAGAAACATTGGAAACATTTGGAAAGATTTAATTTTATCTGCGATTTACAATTTTCAAGCCAGTTAATCTGCAGATTGCCTTGTTTTGATTGATTGATTTCCTGTTTGATTGCTAAAATCACACACACACACACAAAAAACAAAGCACTGTACAGAAACAATATGTCCCTAATATGTACGTGTTGGCGTTCTTCCTCATACTAAAGCAGACTATTGTGATGATGTTTATACTGTGATGTTTATTATTGACAAACACACTTTCTGTCCTCTTGTCTGTTCTCATTCATTTAAATAATATATGTAATAATATGTTAAAGAAACACTTCAGGGTCGTCAAGGGTTCATGTCAGGGAATTGTAAGTTGTAATGTTTTGTTCCTCTCCTCGCCTACCCGATAACAAGGGTAAGGGTCAAGAAATCCTTCCTCTTTTAGCTGCTGCTGCTGTTTCCTGCCTTCACATGTTCTGCATGGATGACGTCTAGTAAGTTGCTCGAGGAAAATGAATGGTATAGCTTTCTAAAACAGCAGTAGGTCTTGTAATACATGCAGTTTTTTTTTTTTTAAATAACTTAAATTCAATACAATCTTTATTTCAGACTTGCAGGTCTGAGTTGACGGCTACCAATATATTTGTGACATGGGCACCCTGACTGGTCTGCGGCCCATACACAGCAAACTGCGATGCACTGTGTATTCTGACACCTTTCTATCAGAACCAGCATTAACTTTTTCAGCAATTTGAACAACAGTAGCTCATCTGTCGGATCGGACCACACGGGCCAGCCTTCGCTTCCCACGTGCATCAATGAGTCTTGGCCGCCCATGAACCTGTCGCCATTTCACCACTGTTCCTTCCTTGGACCACTTTTGATAGATACTGACCACTGCAGACCGGGAACACCCCACAAGAGCTGAAGTTCTGGAGATGCTCTGACCCAGTCGTCTAGCCATCACAATTTAGCCCTTGTCAAACTCGCTCAAATCCTTACGCTTGCCCATTTTTCCTGCTTCTAACAAATCAACTTTGAGGACAACATGTTCACTTGCTGCCTAATATATCCCACAGGTACCATGAGGAAGAGATCATCAGTGTTATACACTTCACCTGTCAGTGGTCATAATGTTATGCCTGATCGGTGTTTATATCTGGTGGAGCGATGATGCCTGAGCCAGCTCTGTTTACTGAAAGAGGCTGTCACAAATTATGGTGGCCCTGAATTGCATATTATTACAATTAAAGGTCGACTATCACAACCGCAAATCATAACAATTATCGTCAAGTGCCTACCTTTTCCAGTAGAAGTTAATGATGTTGTGTTTTCTTCTTTTTGCGGTTGCCCGTTTCTATTTTGGGGTTGTGCTTTTCTATTTGCTGTTTTGGCTCACATGATGAAATATGTATATGTTTTTTTTTATAGTTTCAGTATTTGCAGGGAATATAATACAACACATTTCCAGCCGCTTCTCCCTTCTCTTTGGCTCTGTACAATCTGAAAGGTTACACTGCATGCTATCAAGGCTATCATGGCTACCTGTGACTTAAGGGGCAATGCCTTCATCAGCATTTATATACACCTGAAGAGGTTGGGTTTTTTAATGTTAAGAAAGATCCCGACACATTCCCACACTTCGGTGCATAAACAAATGCTGACATTCGGTTTCATTATATAGGAAGTAAAAGTAGAGAGTTATGCTGACTGTGCTAGGGAACTTAAATGGTTAACGTGAATTAATGCAAAGTAATGTTAAAACTTATTAACAGTTTGTTTGGAAGAAAACAGTAATACATAGAAAATTAATGAAATGCTTATATTCACAACAAGTTGTTGTGAGTTGTTGTTATATTTACAAAAACAACTCACAACTAACGTCAAAAAAGACTGTCAACCAAGGGGTTGTCTTTTCCTGAACATGTCCTACCCACAATTTTGGACTTGCATTGTCAGCAAATGATTGAGCCTAATAGAAAGTGTATGATGCAACTGAGTAAAGAGTGTGAGAGCTAAGACCGGGAGGGGAAAGGACACTGAACACAAATCTACAAATGTCACTGTTATTTAACAGCAAATCAGGGGAGGTGGAAGCAGATGGCTGGAATCTGATGTCTTCTGGAAGTAGATCAAATGATGGATGCCGTTCTCGTAGTTCAGGTGAGAATACACACCCAATTATTCCTGCCATTAAAAGGTAATTTACCCTAACAGAAATAGTATCTGTAGTAATTATAGAAAGTTATTAAAGGCATGATTTACTAACGAGTGAGTACTGAGATTATTCTGCTAATGAAACTTTTTTGCAAAATTTTACTTCTGCAATGATGGTTGTGATTTTCATTTCCTGATGGTGGTAATTTGCTCGGCAGTGTGTTGGATTGGAGCTGCTGCACTGGGTCTGGGGCTTCTTCTGCTCACTGTGATCATGGTGGCCCACAGTAAGTGCAATGATGCCAGACAGCAAAGTCAAAGTTGGTTATAAAGTCTTTTGAAATGTGACTTCAGAGTCATATCAGGACTAAGACTCCCACTGAACTCTTAAAAACAATTATTGTAACTTAATGTAACGATCAACCCCCAAAATTGCAGTAAGTGTCACTCTGTGTGGGAGTGGTCACGTGATCATTTTCAGAGTTTTTCACTGAGTCCAAATGAACTTTCTGCAGATACAATTGCCGTCAATCAGTGGGACTCGAAGTACACAGATCTGATTTCTGAGCTCACTAAAGGCAGAGACGAACTGAGAGACGAGCGAGACCAACTGAAGATTCAATCCAGCAACCTGACACAAGAGCTGGAGGCTCTGCGGAGCCAGTACAACGATGTGGTTGACAGTCGTGATAAGTTAAAAGAGGACATCAAAAACCTACATCTCAACATTACAGGTGAGAAATTAACTTGAAAATGTATGAAATGTTTTGAATTAAAATTAGAAAGATGGAATGTGTTAATAATCTGACATGAAAGGAGATTGTTAGCATGTCTGGCTGACTCACTAAACTCTAGAAAAGTGCGGCAAGAATGAGTCCAAAAACCGGAGAAGTTTAAGAGCTTAAGAGATTTCTATGTTTTGTTCTATGACATTAAGTACATCAGTAAATACCCAACTTATCAATATTGAGGCTTTACCATGTCTTACAAAAAACAAGAACTCAAGAACTTACAAGAAACTCAACTAAAACACTGAAAAAATACTAATTAAATACTTGGTTAGGTTTAGGAAACAAAAGATGTGGTTAGGTTACTCATAATTACGGTTGCTCCAGCTACTGGTTAGTTGGCTACGTTTAGAGAACAAAAATACCCGGTTAGGTTTCGGCAAACTTTTTTTTTCTGTCAATTGCATTTACACATTTGTGTAGATTACCTGGCTGTATGAAACGGATAATTATAATAAACTTTTCAACAGAGCTGATTTTCTGCAATAATCCAAAGTCCAATGGAAAAAATCCTCTTTTTGTCAATGGAACAAGGGGTAATGCTAGCTTCTGGGTTCAGACATCTTAACAAGAACCCATTCAAAAGACCCAATGACTTCAAGACAAAGGTACCGGAGGTGCAGATATACTAATTCGTTTCCAGGTTTAAGGACTCATACCTACTTAAGTAAGTAATCAAGAAACCTACTGTTTCTGAAAGCAGAGAGGGTCATGTTGGACTAAAGCAATTTATTATTGCATCTTTATCAAAATGTTATGGTTTTATTAGGTCTGATCGAAGATTTGGCTGTCTTAACAGCAGTGCTTCAGGAGTAGCCAGGCCACATACAAGTAATAATTTTTTAGTTGTAGTAACTAAAATTGCTTGATGATGGAGAACAGACCTGAGAACCTGGACTATAGCACCCATTACTTTGGTATCCAAATCTAAGCAACAGTTTCAGGATCACAGTAATGAAAAGGGACTTCTGCTTTCCAGATAAATCTTGCAAGATCGGATGGACGAAATTCAACAACAAGTGCTACTTTGTCTCTCCACGTGGAACGTCTAAAACCTGGGGAGAAGCCAGAAGAGACTGTCAAGAGAAAGGAGCGGACCTGGTGATTATAAACACAAGAGACGAGATGAATTTTGTCAAGAGCAGTTTTGCTATAACCTGGATCGGTCTGTCTCGCCACGAGCATGAGGACAAATGGGAGTGGGTGGATGGAACCTTCCTGGATGGTGATGGGTTCTGGCAAGACGGGGAGCCCAATAATTCTGATGGGGAAGAGGACTGTGTGGAGCTCTCACGTTCGGCATCAGCATGGAACGACGTGCCTTGTAGTCGAAAATTTTCATGGGTGTGTGAGGTCCTGAGCTGAGTTTGTCTTTTGGTTGATGTCATTCAAGGTCTTCACTGGAAATACTGTTTAGAAGGATAGACAGGAAATGGTATGACAACAACTGTTCCTTTTCATTGTGTCTCCATATACTATACTATGAATATACTGTGTGTATTTTTCTCATTTCTTTAATGAAATACAAAGCACCAAAATAAATGTAAAGATGATTTATGCATTAACAAAAGGGCTTAGTTCTCGGACTGATTCGTATCGTGTGACTGAAAATGTTTTGCCCTTCCGTTGAACACCTGTTCACCTGTCCTGAATCAAAGGGGACACCACGCCTACAGATCACCTCACACTATCAGACGTCCAATCAACGTAATCAGCATAATAATACATACATACCAAAACATGATCAGCATAATTCACATAAGAAAATGCATGATGCCTCAACATAATTGTGAATCAATAAGGCAAATCTATAAAATGGCTTCAGCACGCATAATGCTGTATCTTCTGAATGTTTTCTTCCACTCTTTCTATAGTAAACAATAAAGAACTTGGACAAAGGAATAATGGACTGACTAACTGTATGTTTCACAATTTCATTATATTTGCTAAACTAAATAAAGCTGAAGAATCAGCAGTTTTATCTCTGGCTTCCTGTTGTTCGGGAAGACCCATGATAAATGTATTTTTGAGTGTAGAGAACAGGCTCAATGTGCTTCTCAGAAAGAATCCTCCCCTTCTCTTTCCAGGCAGTCTAATAAACTTTGTCTTATATCATGTGATAGGACACTGGGTCTTATAGTGGTGGAGGAAGTATTCAAATAATTAACTAAAGCAAGTAAAAGTACTGACGCCACAAAGATTTAAATGCAGAAAAATAACCTCTATGAATCTTATACTGTTATATATCATTAGATCATTCTTATTCATGCATTAATGTGTAAGCTGGTTTTTTACTGTTGTAGTTGGTTAGTGTGGAGTTAATTTTTGATCATATTTTTAGGACTGCAACTACTGAAATGTCCTTTACAATTACCCGGAGACCACAGTGACATCTTCAGGTCAAAATAATTGTGGAAAAATTACAAATAATTTAAAGGGAAAAGCAGCAAATCCTCACATTTGAGTGATCTAATGTCATGTCCTCATCGATGGATTACAAATAATAGCAAACAACCAGGATGCCAGGCAGATCATTACTGTGTTTTTTATACTGGGGCACAAGACCAAACCGCAGTGAAAGTGAAACTTCACCCTACACAGAGAAATGTCTGTTGTGTTCCCTCTGTTTTATTTATCCATGCTGAATAACATGCCCTGCTGCTGACCCGTTTATGATCTCCGGTCATGCCTCTGCCACAGTAAGTTAAACACGCCGGTCCTACAGTGATCGTTGGCATCCACGGATGTGTTTTAAATTGGTGCACAAAGCCAGACTGAGTGAATCATCATGTCACACTACGTTACACTCCACAGTGGCTTCAGTCATACTCTGATCACCAGCTTATGTGATTGTCCACCGCAACGCGATGCCGGGCTACGTTTCAGCTTCAACTTTTCTGTCGCAGCAAGCTGGGTATTTCTGCGGAGCCCCCTGCAGCACGCACCGCCGCACCCCAAAACGGACTACCCTCATTAAAATGAATAGGAAAACTTGCATTTTGGCCACAACGCCAGATCCAATGTGAATCCAGCGTTAGGGTGTGGAGAGCATAAAATCCATCCGTCTAAAGGAGTGACTCATCTGAGGTGTTTCATCACTGCAAAACACACCCAGAAGCCTTTTTATGACATACATGATTACTACCTTACAAGAAAAACAGTAATAATAAAATGATTTATGAGATCACTAAGTGAAGTAAGTAGTAGTAAAAGAAGTGATGTGGTAGGCCACCTCCTCTGTTCAAAGACGGTCGTTCCACTTTGACATAGATTCATTATTTAACTCCTCTTTCAAACCATCTGTCTCTCTAAAGAACTGAGCAGAGGAGGTGGCCTATGACATTACTCATCACCCACCTACAATGCAGTACTGAGTTCCCTCCACAGTCAGCTTAACAATCATTCACACCTGGGCTCACCTAGCACCAGCAACCCACATGAAGGCCGGTTGTGGCCCTGGTAAGGACACTCCCACACAGAGTTTGAAAGCCTGCAAACTCCTCTCCAGTTAGTTAGAACTGAAGAAGCCTTTTGGATGAGAGGTGAAACGTCTTCAAGAAACTGAAACACGTCCAGTTGCCTACGATACAGCACTTAGAATCATCATTTTGTACTTTACTTGAGTATTTCCATTTTCTGCTACTTTACACTTCGACTCCACTACATTTTGGAGAGAGGTATTGTGCTTTCTGCTTTTTTTTTTTCCGGGTTACATGCCGCATCCGAGCCGAAGTAGCATCCTTTCAAATAACTTTTTATCAACAACTGGATAAAAAAATTAAAAAAAAAAACACTGAAAACATACGTGTAACTTACTTTTACTCTTACTTCTGATACTTAAATAAATTTGTTGCCAGAAAATTGCTATTGATACTTAAGTACAGTTAATATCAGATACTTACATACATCATCTTTCTTTATACTCAAGTGCGATTTTTTGGTACATTATATGACGCTGCTTGAGCTGTCAGGAATGCAGTAGAGTCAAGTACTCTACTGCATTCATGACAGCTCCAGCAACATTTCCCTCTGAAAGGTAGTAGAAGTAGAGAGTGGCGAGAAAAGAAAATACTCAGGAAAGAAAGAAGATAAATGTGTTCATCATTTTACAACAGAAGGTTCTACTGTATTATGAAATGCTAATGTACTTAGTTGGTGGGTCATATCGATTCTAACTGCCAGCCACACGAAAACTGAACTAAGCCCAGTGCCTTCTCAGAGGTTATGTCAACATTGTTTCACATAAACCAAGTCCGAGCTAAACATTAACTGTGGCCTACCATATGAGACTGCTCCTTCCAGTTGCTATAACAGCACGGCAGCTTCACTTCGCCATTTGATAAAACCACACATATTACCCTCAGACACTTGATTTCTTAGTTCCATGTTCTAGTGCAAACACTGAGAAACGCTGAGTCAGTCTGCAAATCAGTTCCCCGCTCTGCTCAGCTCAGCTGCAGCCCTTAAACTAATATTGACTCTTCAGACCTTTTCACTCCTGCACTGAGAAGGTTAACCAGCGCACACACCATTGTCTCTTAGCCCTCATTTCTCTTCTTACAGTGTTCATAAGGAAATCAATCGACTGCTCTGACATGACTCCGGCTATTTGATTTTTCCTCTCACTCTTGTCTGCTGGTGGCTGCTCACATTGGCAGAGAAGCAAGTGCACCGACAGACATGAGAGTTAAGATTGATGCATTCAATTGCTGTTGGAATTACCAGCACTAAGCTACAAGGTGTGCACATGCCTCTAAAATGTGAACTGGTGTAGAGTGAATAAGAACTGACATTGAGGGTGTGGAGAGCAGAACGGCCATGTAAATGACTGGCTAAAGGAGTGATTCATTTGTGGTGTCTTATCATTGCAAAACACACCCCGAAGCCCTTTATGACATACACGATAATACCTCATAAACTTCTGATACAAACAACAGATTTGTTCTTCCGAAAGCAATTCATAACCAATAATAAACATATATTATCACCACACACGGGTTGTGTGTCCTGTCATGGAGAAAATGCATGTGGTTGTCGTTCATTATGCACAATGTATTTTAAAGCCTCCCTATCTGTTTGTACCAGCAACTTCTACTAATAAATAAATACAAAAGTGTAGCATAGTTATAATACACACTTGCATTTTATCATCTCGCAAATGTTGCACATGCAGTGTAAGTGTAATCTCTACAGTTATTTAAAATTAAAGCCTTCATGGATTATGATTTTATTAAAAATAAATAAATAAATAAAAATCTCTGTTTCAAATGTTAACTGTCACAACTTCCTTTCAGAGTAAATCAACCCAAGCTGTCATTATTTCTCCCGCTGACATACGAGCTTCACAAATGATCTGGATGTCTGGATGCAGGAGCTTCCGTGCGGTCCTTGAACGCGGCACGGTCTTCCAGGGAGTGGCCCCATTGCACCTGTCCGACCTGTTTTGGGGGGTGGACACATGACTCCGGAGGAATTTCCCCCGCTGCTCCCGTCCTTTTGTTTAACGGGAGTCTTGGTTTAGTGGGAGCCTGTTGAAGAGGGTGAGAGCCAGAGGAGAGGGGGAGACAGAGAGAAGAGAGAGGGAGACACAGAGATGTCGGAACCAGCCACTAACCCCGCCGCCACCTCGTTCCCGGCGCCAACTATTTCTCTACCTTTGGGCCTGGAGGTGCTGAGAACTTACTCTGGAGTCCTCGTCTGTTTAGAAATAGTAAGTGTCGCTTCTCCCATAGGTTATTTTATGATGCTCAGCTGCATGCTGTGTTGTTAAAATGTGTCAGTGACCTCTGTGGTGTTGGAGAAGTGCGCTGCAGTTTATATGTCCGTATTAATAATTAATGGCCTGTTAGTCCAGTTAGACTTTAAGCTGTTGGCTGTAACGCAGCGTGTCCTCCCTGATGTCCTCAGTGTTTGGACGTCGCTAACACGCTGGTCGTCCCTGTGATTGCCTCGGGCTGAGTTTTTTTGACAGTCAAAGCAAGGGCAAACGTCGCCTCGAGCCATGAAAACACCTGCTCCTCACAGCCCACAGCAGACCCAACATTAGTTGAGATTATACCAAATTATGATATGAGCAACATCTCCTTTTCATAGTATTGTAGCTTGATTTTCTCTCACTGCCTTTACATGCCACCTCCATCTCATGATGATTTGACTGTACATATAGACCTGGTTGCAGAAGGCCTGTGTAGATAGGCCTTTAGATGGAAACAGGTATTTAAATGTCCAGTTGTGGCTGTTTTCCAACAAAATGTTAAAGGCTTCTCCAACATGCTATTCCCTACAACATGAATAGTGCCATACCATCATCTTCTTTAGTTTTTCATTCCTTTAACCCTGATTTATCCAAAATAAACCACACTGAAGTTCTCATAGAAGTGCACATCCTGTGGATTGCCAGCAGGACTGCGACTATATGACATTTTCATGGTACAATACCCATCTCAGGAAAATATTACAGTCTCGTGGTATTATACAGTTATTATTGATCAGTTAGAATGACGGCTAAAGGCGCAATATGTTTAAATTGGCCAGTGTCGAATTAAAAGGAAAAGTTCATGTAAAAATAAGAATTCAGTCATTACCGACTCATCTCTATGTTGATGGAAAGTCAGGTGAAGTTGTGTAGTCCACAAACAGGCCTGGAGATTCACAGCAAAGCGGCGTTGTGGCATTCTCTTAAACTCAACTGAAGTAGATGGGGAAAGATGTTATTTACACCCTCAATGCACCGACTTCAGACAGGATGCACGCTAACACTTTTAGTTTTTCTTTAAGCAGCTTCAGTTGTTCTGAGAATGCTGCAATGCTATTTTCCTTTGAAGCTCCAGAAATGTTTTTATGGATTACGAAATATCTTTCATTTGGTGTGAAGGCAGGTAGACAGTGGGGCAGCGTATCCCCGGAGTAAATACCAAATGCTGCCAACTGAAGCTGCCATTAGCTTGCTAGCTCAGCTAGCTAGCCGTGCAGCTAGTGCCCCCAATAGCTGACTATGTCACCTGTGAATAACTTTATGAAACATTCTTAAATATTGCAACTTTAAAGGAATGAAAAAGGGTTTTTTTTCGTTGAACAAACACTTTATTAAAATTTTACAATATATTAAGTCCTGACAGACATGAAACTTTTATATAACTTGAAAACTATGTATTTTAACTACACTAACTAATGTGGTAGAGTTCAATAATGTAAAAACATTTGGATGATTCCACTCAATGGGGTGTACAGATTTTAAAGTTGGCATCCTGAGAGCACTGGTATGGGATCAGGAGATATCGGAAAATTATCTATGAAGAAGTTAAAGACACCATAGCAGTATACATGTGTCGAATTGCTATAGCTGACGTGTGCCTGCCTGTGTCATAAACTGCCTATAACTATACAAATGTGTCCACTGAAACATAATGAATTGATCAAGGAGCTGAGCTTGATTTCAGCATAAAAGAATGAAATCAGCTGCATCATGTCTCCAATGAGTGTCTGTTTACATCCCCAGATATTTGGTGCTCTGGTATGGATCCTGGTGGCCTCCTCCAATGTGCCCGTGCCTCTGCTGCAAGGCTGGGTGATGTTTGTCTCCGTCACCGCGTTCTTCCTCTCCTCCGCCTACCTCACGCTTCTCCTCACTGGCCTGGCTGACCGCATCAGCACGGACTGGAATTTCCTGGTAAGCTCGAGACAAATAAGCTGATGAGCCTGACAGTTAGTTAGCCTGTCAGTCTGCAAACATGGATAGGCGTAGATAGGCTGCATCTTGCACGTCACAAACTTTGAAGGTACGTAGTATAAAAATGGAGGCCAAGTTCAAAGATGGTGTGGTGCAAACCATGAGTTACAGAGTACTCATGCAATAAAGTAGTAATGGGTTGGACCATGAACGTGTAAATGGGGCGGCATGGCTAGGTTTTGCTCACAAAAACAAATGATGTGTTTCCTTGAAGCCTAATGTTTCAAGTGCATTTTTCATCCTAATAAAACAATTGCAAAGCAGATTTTTTAAATCCTGTGTTGTTTACATGTTTACTAGCCTGCAATCGTTTTGCCTTTGCTTGCCCATTGAAGAATACCAGTGGGCTAGTGCGACGCCACTGGTAGGATTGTGTGTTGTGCCACCCATGTGTGCACACATGCATGAGTGAACTTCAAATCTCCACAAGGAACCTTTTAAGATGGCTGTCAGTGTTTAATAATGTTGTCATGGCAGTAACTGTTGTTTGCATGAAAAGTCAAGAGATCAGGATCAGTGGCAAAACTGCAAATCAGTTTTAAGGCATTACTTCAGGTCAACCGGCTATTATGTAAGATCTACTATGAGGAACAAAAAGGAAACTCTCTCGTGATTTCAACCACCACTATTTGGATGTGTGGATGGCACATTTGTGTATTTGTAACTCACAATGTCATGTTTATCAGAACAGTGTTTATGTGTGTGTGTATCTATGTGCATTGTGATAAAAACTAAATCTTTTCTCGCCTGAAATTTAAAATCTTCTTTGAAAAGTGCTTGCTATGTGACAAAAGGCACTTTATATTAGCAATAAATAAAACGGGAGCTCACTAATTCAGTAAATTTGACTTCATAAATAGTTTGTCCACCATCACGATCCGAGCACTCAGTGAGGCAGAGCATTTATTTATTAGCTCTTTCGTAAAATCACATAAAGCTTTATGTCGAGATAAGCAGTTTCACTTCCTCATCTCAGACATTTCATAACAACCTATTAACCATATTTTGATCACGGGTCAGTGGAGACCACGAAGCTGGTACTATGAAGTGACTGCTTCAGTACATACAAATCATTTTGTGAAGGTGGCTTGAAAGTTTTTCTAGCTATAGCTGTACAGAACAGTAATTTAGACATTAATCGCGACTTGAGTTGTGAGAAGCTGGCTGCTCTTTGGAAAGAGGTGCACCAAATTAACAATATTAGGCTGTAAAGTGTTGGTGGTGAAAAGCTCGTCATTAAGCCCTGTTGAAGCCTGATAACGAGCTGATCATTTGAATCAGGTTGGTTGGAGCAGGGACACATCTAAAACAAGCAGAGCAGGGGGCCCCCAGCACCAGGATTGAAACACACTGTTTAAGGCACAATACATACACTATACAGTATTATGTCATGTTTTTAAACCTCCTTAAAAGCACGTCATGAATGCTAGGACTGGTCGAAAATATTTGATATCTCAACATCCAAAATCTAAAATAATATATAGTCTCAGATTGCAATAACGATATGTTGCCCGGGCCTAGTATATATCTTAACTATAAAGCTATTAAGCACAGCCTTCTCTTTGTACATACAAAGGTTATATGGCTGAAGGTGTTACACATTAGTGCAGCCCATTAGGCATTGGGAATCAGCAAATATTGGCTGACCTCCTCGTCCTTGTAACATGAAATCACTATTACAAGACAGACTCTCAGCATTGGAGAGCATTTTCTATCAGTGCAGTACTTATTATAAATATACAGTATCTATAATATGAGAAAAAGAATACGGACTTGTGTTCTTGTGTTATGTCACTGTAGTGCTGTAAAGTCTGGGCGCTCAGACAGACAGAGCCAGCCTCGCCTCAGGCTCCAGGCCCTGCTCCCAGGAGTAGCCAGGCGTGTGGGGATGTTTGTTTTCGGCCGAACAATGAGTGACATGGATGATGAGCTCACACCGAAACGCCACAAAGGCCCGCCTGTAGTCCCGCCAGGCTCACACAGTCGGCGACACAAACTGTCATTAACCTTCTTTACTCCCTGACACGCCCTCCTTCCCTCTCTTTTCTCCGTCTCTCGGTGTCTTTAATCCCTCACTCTGCCTTCTTTCTCTTGTATGTTCTATTTTTTCTTGTTGTTTGACCTTTCTATTTAATTTCACCATGTTATGCTCTTCATTTAATGTAAAAGGTTGGTTCTTTGACAGATAGCCTGGTTTGGTATGTGATTGTTACGGTACAGGTAGTTGCAGTGAGGCCTGCAGCTATTGTCTGATAATTACCCAACGCGATAAAACTCACATCTTGGCCAATCTTTGTCCCCAGCGGATTGTGTGCAGTGGAATCTTACAGTTGTTCAGCAAGTTTACAACAAAAACAAATCTTCACACTATGTCTGTGGTTGTTTACACTCCAAACTCTGGAACTGCTTCGTAGTTAATGTTAATGTGTCCTCTCTCTCCTTTTTCTCAGGATGTGTTTTACCATTTCATGGCTCTGCTTTTCTACTTCGCTGCCTTCGTGTTGGAGGCAGCGACTACAGCAGCTAATGGAGGAGCCCACATCAAGCCCCTGGTTAACAGCACTGACGCGGTCTTGTGTATAACCTACCCAAGGGGCAATATATTCACAGTCCTGGATGACAGGCAATACAGTATTAATGTGGCAGCCACGGTGAGTAATGTAGATATAGAAGATTAGGATGGTTATTATAATTTTAATTCATATTATCGTAATGCACTCACAGTTCAGTCTCCATTAATAAAGCCCAATACCAAACTCCTTTGTTGACTGCTGCTGAAGTAGGGGAGTTACTGAAAGTGACTTAGAAAGATAAAAAAATAAAACTAAAATCTCATGAATTCACATAATTCAAATTATTTTTTATTGTTAAAAAATCTGACATCAGTCTCCTTTCAGGCTCTCCGTAATTAATCATGTCAGAGAAACACCTTAGTTGACACGTTTGCGTCTACAAAGTCAACTCCTGGCTGACTAAACTTTCGTTTTGGTCATGTTTCAGTTTAAATTCTTTGCATGCTCCTTTTGATAATGCAAAAAGAGTGTCCATGTTACTTTAGATAAACATGATATTATGTATGCTGCGGTGTTCTGCCATAAAACAGTTTGATAGTCAAACTGTCCTCTTTGACACAAGTATAGTAGGTTACGTTAGGTTAGGTGAGGTTAGGTCTTATTTTTATAATGAGAATGTACATGAACCTCTGTGCTAACTTTAAATGTACAACCAAAGTGGCTGTATTAGATTTTATATTCTGTATATATTGTATGATTATAAAAAAAGTTGTTGGACATGTTTACAATGTAGTGTTATGTTTTCATAATTACAATTAAAATAGATAATAAATCAAACTAGTTGCAGTTAGCAAATATACTTAGTAACTGTTTTTTTTGCTTTCTTTCCTTTTGTCCTCTGTCCCAGATATTTGCATTTGTGGTGACACTATGCTACGGCTGCAGTATGGTGATGGGCTTCAAGAGGTGGAGGATGTAACCAAGAGAACCAGCACAAACTAGTCTGATAACCGCTTCATAACTTCAGTATGTATTTATAAAACCTTCCACACCATCCAGAGCTCCATGGAGAGCATTGCTGTTTAGGTCAGTTCAGTGTGAACTTTGTTATTATCAAAGGGAAAAAAGTAGGTAATAGAGTTTTTTATTAGATAAACCTGTCAAGATTTCTGGACCATAATATTCCTCTAGGAATTCTTATTCTGAGATATTGAAAGGATTGGTTTCAGGCAGGTTCAGTCTGGGTTGTTGAAGGTATTTTGGAGAACAGGGTTAAAGCTTTTGTCCACTTCCATTCCCTTGCTGCTTACCAGTGATTTCACTATACTACAGTGAAGAGATATCTGGAAGCCATTTTTAAACATTTTAGTACCATGTCCCAGTCACCAGGTGGGGGACCCCCGAAGCCCTGTCCACAATTCCACTTGATTATTATCTTTTTATCTCTTTGTTTTGAGATATGGCCTCATAAATTAAAAATGGCGGAGGGAAGATGAGATGCACCACATACCTCAAACTGAAAACAAATTCTCTTATTCTCAGTATACAAGTTAGAACTAATTTAAACTTCTTAACATATTAGAAATACTTCCGTCCAGATTTTGCTCACATTTCTCTTATACATTTTTTCCTATGATTGAAAATATATCTGTCAACCCCAGTGGGTGTTATGCACCAAGGGATACAGACTGCCCATTTAGATTTCAATTGTTTTTTGTGCTTTATTAAAAATGGTTACGTATTTTACACTTGAATATTTCTATTAAAAAGCAATATTAAATAGTCATCAGATTTGATTTAAATAGAGTCCAATAGGTCCAATAGGCAAAATATACCTTTTGGTGCATTGAAGTCCACGGGTGTGGATAGATGTAGTTTCAGTCACAGAAAAAGATGTACAAGGACATAATATTAAAAAAGAGTTTAAAGTATATCCAACATCACGTATTTTAAAATATTGTGTTTATCTGTCTGGTTTAGAGAAAATAAAAGGATTTAACAGTCACTCCAGAATCAGTTTTGAAACCGCTGATGCATGTTGTCCTCTGCAGTGACCATTGACATAACTCCTTCAAAATAACATACGGGAGAAAAACATTTCCGGCATGAATTTTCACCTTTGTAAGAGTAAAAACAAACATTGAAAAAAATCTATGTGGGGAAGTTGTGCGGGGACCTTGTATATGTTACAACATGTTGAGGCTATACAGGGTCAGTGCAGCATATGACTGTTGTGGTTTTGTTTTGCCAGTCACTCATGTTAACCATACAAATATTGCCCCATTTCCTTAATCACACCCTCGATATGGCCATAGTTCCCATTTCCAGTAAAACTAAAAACGTTCCCACGTACGCTGCTAATAAGAGAATATTAATGTGATGGTGCAATTTGTTTGAGAGACTCTAAAAGGCAACGTGATCATTTTTCTGTCCTCCAGTTACCTCGGTGCTAAGGAGCAGTAGACTTAACATGACTGGTATTAAATTTTTTTATGTGGCCACTATTTAAAATAGGATGTTTGAGTTAGAAGTTTTAATTTGTTGTGTGCACTGTCAAATTTTCTCAGTATATCGAGCATAACTTTTTTCACATTAATGTAGCTATTGTACATAATCACGTATTACATGCTACATATATGATATCACGATTCTAGTAAAAGCTAATCATTTAATCCGACCATCAGTAGAAATGCTTATGTCAGCTACTATATTTCAAACAGTGATCTTTATCTGCTGATGTATTATTTAATTATATATAGTATTATGTATTTAGTGTTTGACTTTTATTGTAATTCTGTTAATGCGTCGTAAAACTGTCTAAATCAGTAACTTCTTACTTGGTCCACGATTTACTAGTTGTATTTAATGTTGTCATTAGGTTCATAAAATGTTATTAATTTAAAATCATTGTACATTATTTTTTTTGGTTTTTGACACCTGCTGTTTTTTTGACATTTTAAATGCATTTTAGAACTACAGAAATAAAAGTTTTGAAGAAAAAAGAAGCTCTTGTCTTTGTATCATTACAGGGTGCATTGCTGTCTGCCAGTGTCTTTTTTGATGCTAACACTAGGAGGCGCCAAGGTCTAAAAATATAATTTGAATGTGCACTTAAGTACAGGGAATGTTCCTTGTTTGTGTATCAAATAAACTAAGCAAGAGATTTACTTCTTATGCATATTGGCATATTTTCTAGTCAACAGGGAATGTCATTTACTTGACCATCAAACCACTAATGCATCTATTTGAGATACACTATTTAAACAGGTCTACAGACTGTCTGCACAGCAAAATGTTGCTGAAGCAAATAAAGAGTGGAGTATTAAATAACATGTATATAGTATGTAGGGCTGCAACTAATTACTTTTAATGTTGATGAATTGATCAATTAATTCTTGTTTAATCAATTGTTTGGTCTATAAAATGTCCCAAATTGGTGAAAATCTGTTCCATGGAATATTAGAAATACAACACCACATGATAAACTTTGGACAGACATGACTGTGAATGTTTCTGTTACCTATCACCTGTGTCTATTTATATGTTGCAACAGATACAAATGGAAAAGAGGCTGTATTTTTTGGATAATTCATTGTATATATTTTGTTTTCCCTGACACAAACTATCAAGGACTTACAGACATGTATTGCTGCCATGCCAAAAAAAAGAAAAATGGATCAGTGTCACGCTATTCATGAAAAGTAAAAGGATGTTTCAACTTCATAACAAGATATTTTCAAATTATCTAAAAATACAAACTTATCATGTAACAACAAGAAACTTTTATTGTTGTAAGAGTATACTATTTATCTTATAACGGTAACCAGTCGCTGTGTAGGTTCACCCTTCTGTTCTGCTTTGACAAAATCATACAAACAGGGTCCTTAAAATAAATGTAATTGAATATACAAAAAAAGAAAGAAAGAAAAAAATTAAACTGGATTGTCCAACCTTATATTTCTGTACTCAGTTATTTACATTTTCTAAATAGGTATGTTCTTGTATTCCTTATTCATTTTCTCTTCAATTGTGGAGTTGTCTTTCTTGAAGAAAGTTGTTAATCTCAATTTAGTGTGTTAGTTAACCACAATGTACTTCAGTTCAGTCTCAGTGTCAATTAGTGGCATCTTATGGTTCTTTTGTTAAATCTTATGTGATCTTAGAATAGCATATAATAATGCTGTTGAGAAGTTTGTAAAGCCAGTATGGTTACCTTTGACAGAAAAGTCAGTGCTAGTAGCAATTAAACATGATGACATGATGTGTTTTTATGGGTTTTTTTTTTTTAGTGAAGGGCCATCTTCCATTTAAACTCCCTGTTGTGATTTCATGTTGTCATGTTTATGTCAGCCACTAGATGTCTCCCGTCATCTACAACTTACTGCTCAACCTTTTTCACATGAACCCAGATGTTTATACACAAACAGCATAACGTTGGCATCAACAAAAAAAGCGTTGGTGTCGCTTCTCTAGGGACATATCATGGACCCTCAACACGTATCTGGTCAGACGATAAGAAAACATCACGGTGAAGAAAATATTATTTTACATTCTTACAAGACGATCCTTTACAAAACTGTGCGAATTTAGACCAGTCCATATATTCAGCAGTTGTTTCGCGCTGTTTCTGTGCGGGGAAATGCTGGCAGATAAACTCAAGGACGCACTTTTCCTCCCCTACGCTCCGCTGCTCACCTCTGCATCTGCCATCATCGTGGAGTCAAGCACTGAACCATACCGGAAGTACCACGGGTCTGACTTCACAATACAACTAACACGCTCTATGCCAGAAATACAAGGTAACGTTTTACTTCTAGCCATGAGCGGAATTGCATCGTCACATTTGATTTATTGTGCTTTTAGCCGATATACACACTTGTATTTGTTTGCTTGAATACGGGAAGCTCTCTCTTGGTCGACTTGAAAACTTTATTAAGCAGATATCTTATTTTGGTGGCAAACACTCAACCGGAAGTGGGAGTCCATTCGGGCGGACTTCACTCTTGTTGTTTGTCGGCTAATTTTTCCTCCCACTCAGTCAGTGTTGAGCAGGCAGTGAGGATACTCGTAAGTGTCGGTATTTACCTGTCAACAAACGGGATTACGTTCCGAGCTGAGCATTATTTCTAGTTTCGACTTGCTAACCAGGCTACGAAATATTGTCTTCAAGGTCCGGCCATGGGTCTGAGCGCGGCGGCGTGGAGAGGAGAGGAGAGGGGGGTTTAAATGTCTCTCTCGTCCCAACAGCTTCTTTTGATTTGAAGTAAAAGCGGAGCCGCTCGTGTTCATTTACGCGTTTAATTGACTGAAAAAAGTTGTTATTCGTCGGTTTTCAGAGCAGCAGAGATTCTAACACACGGGCTCGTTCGTTTTTGTCCACCTTTTGGGGGAGTTTTTTTGTTTCTTTTTTTTCCTGGAGAGCCGAGGTGGCGAAGTGAAAGCGGCTCACCGAGTCGGGACTGACCGCTGGAGTTGGTCCTGAAAATGGAGGCTGTTATCGAGAAGGAATGCAGCGCGCTCGGAGGACTCTTCCAAACTGTTATCGGAGACATGAAGGTAAGCCAGGTTAACTGTGCCGCGCCAATTATTATTATTTTATCCAAGAGGAGTCAAGTGAGGCGTAAAAACTAATTATTCCAGCCAGTTAACTTCTCAAGCATCAATTTATACCTAAGCTAGTTGTAACGTTAAATGTAGGTTTCCTTTAACGGTTAAACCGTTTACATCTGGTTAACCAGCCGTCATTGAACATTAGCTAGCTAACTCAGACCCACATCAACCTTCTTCATGTAGACTACATTAGAGATCTATAAAGAAAATGTGGTAAAAATGTATTATCAATAGTATAATACTATTGATAGCTTCTACTGGGGTCGTTACACTATTTTCAATTAATATTTATGTCTGCTCCTATTATAACGTTATCTATTAACCTGTGTTAGTTTTGGTTTTGTGGTAGCGCACCTATTATTACAACGTTATTCGACTGCACCCTGCTGACTTATTGGATTATTCTCCTTTTTTATTTTTTACGTTCATTTGTTCCAGTTTGAAGTGGAGCAGCACCCAACATTGAAAAAAGAAGGCTAAATAGGGCAATCATCAGCCTCAGAACTAGGGCATCTTATTTTGATGTTATTTTTTTAAATCTTTTTTTTTACAGCTGAGCTCGATGAGACAATTACTAGCAGATTCCCCAGCTGTTGTACTTGCCTGAAGGAATGCCGGGAATGTAGCTGTCAGGGTAGAAAATTACCCATAGGGTCTGAAGGCTTTGACATGTGTAGGTCAAATGTCCAGCCACCGGGTCATCTGGAGTCAGAAAGTTTGTTATGAGTTCTGCTCAGACATTCAGCACTTCTCAGCTTCCCATGTCCCACTTGACTAAATTGTCCAAGGTCCTCCTGTCTCTTAACTGTCAGGTAACTATGTTATCAGATGATTATCTGATCCCATTGGAAATATGCATATGCTTAGTGTTTTTGCTTTGCCTTAAAAAAAAAAAAGCAATTTCCAGTGATGCCTTTCACAGATGGGGCTGTGTACCCAAAGGATAAAGTGACTGCTCACATTATTTCTAGCCTAAGTGTCAACAAGAGGGACAAGAAATGATGGGACAAATGGTGGCGCGTTTGATGTCTGCGCTAAAGCAGTCAGAGCCGATGGGGGTGGCCTCCTCAGAGAAAGTAGACGAGGGAGAGACATGCAGAGAGAAGGGAGAGATTGAAGAAACATAAGTGATGTAAGAGAGATTGGAAGAAAGAGGTACTGTAGGTAGAGAGAGTTGAGTTGGTTGTTGGGTGTAATGTTTGACAGCATAACATGACATTCCTCAGGCCCCTGACAGTAGTAGCACATCAGTGACAAACATGTGCTCATGCTACATTCACCACTTAATCCTGGTGCTGCCATTACCATGTTAGCCTCTTCTTTTTGAAGCACTAGGCCACTTGTTCTCTGCAATAGTTTCAATAAAAGGCTCTTCAACTATTTTCAGCCCAGGACCTGAATTTGGTAAATTTAGAGTCCCATCGGGAACCAGGCTCATTATACCGTAGTATTAGTGCCCTTGTTGTGTGGGGATCTTTCCAAAAGAGGCCTGTGACCCATTTTGCAACCTAACACATGCAGGACCTGACAATGTGTCCGTTTTTCTATTAAAAGAGAACATATAATTTGAAAATGTTAGACAAACAGCAGCTAAATGAATGCCAACTGTTTGGAAATTAGGAAGTAATTCAGCTCATTCTGTGTTCAGACCTTTCTCATGCTTTGCTCATGCACATACAATACCACTAAACTTATTTCCATCCTATGGCATAAATTGCCCATTCACCAAGGTTTACTGGCAACAAGGTGGAAAGCACATATTTCTTGGTTTGACATAACTAGGTCACATGTATGGGAAAGCCAAAGCCTTGGTTAGTTCTGTTTAGCCCTGCAGGTGAGGTGAGGCATTGGTGTGGCCTCATGTTGGGTGAACTCTTATACAGCTGTGGGAATAGTGAAATCTGTTCTGATGATTATGTCATATTTGTTTGTGTCCTCACAGAGCAGCTACCCTATTTGGGAGGACTTTACCACCAAGGCTGGCAAACTGCAGTCGCAGCTCAGGTGAGAGTGTGTTTGTGTGCACATACAACACATTTGTATGTTCCTCTGTGTTTTATTGATAAAAGAGACAAAAAAACATTACATTGTATAAAACTAAAAAGAGGGGAAATAACATCAGGTCATTGACCGATAAGGAAACTTTAATCTTTCCTAACTTAATAAATAAAACAAACATATGTAAATGCCATGTTTCCATCATGTTTTCCACATTGTCTTATTTTGTTTAAGGACTATATATACGTGATTTCATTGCCCTTTCTACTACTGCAAGAGTTTGATGGCACCTGGCTGGAGAATTAGTTCAGCAAACTGTTATTTTAGATGCGGCCAACTCACAATATTTGCATAACATTAATCAATACAAATGCAACTTAATATGCATTTTCTTCTGACATTATTTTGGAAAGCTGTGCATATTGCAATGAAATGTGATGAAAAACTTGGTTTTAAATAGACACAGATTGTATTGTTCAAAACACAATAGTTTTCTAGTGTATCATGGCTCAGGAAATACCACCGTGCATGTTGCATAACATCTCTGATACCCCATGTACCCGTGTACCCCCCTATACAGGAAAATCTCATTCAGTTGACTGATTTTGTACTTGATCTGGACTTTCACATTAGATGTCAGTGTCAATTCCCTTCTGAAGAAGTTTTAAGTGGCCACGTGTCCTCAGACTAACAAGCAATGACACTTAACACAAAAGCCTAATCTCTTAACAATACTGTCCAGGGGTCATTATGTGTCCTTCTCCCCATTAAGTTTTCTTCAAGCCTGATTTAATTTGTATTTCTAGTGCTGTAAATTTACACACCTCCTGCCAAAATTATTCCAAGTCTTCTGCAAACAATGAATGCCAATCCCAGCCACCTCTCCTAGTTAGTTTTAAGTGGCCACGTGTCAGGAGACAAACAACTTATGACAGCTGAAATAAAAGCTCATTGTCAAGCAGTTACTGTAAATACGGATGTCCCGCTGTCTAAATTATTCTTTGATTAACAATTCATGGCAGTTCTCTAGCCATTTAAGTGTCCACGTGTCCTGAGACAGACTAATGCTGACAGTTGTATAAAGGCTCAGGGACTTAACAATACTTTGCAGGGGCCACTCAGTGTCCCATTCTTCCATTTTCCCAGTATTAAGGCTGATTAATGGTGATATGTTATTCAAGTGTCTCCATCATTCGGGGGTTAAATATGTGACCCTGCCATGCTAACACTCAGGGGAGTATTTGTGGCCTTGTTGCTAATGACTGCTTCTTTGGCAGTAGGATGTCTGTGTGTGTGTGTGTGTGCGTGGGTGGACACTGGGGCAATGACAAAAGAACAAATGTACCAGTTATTGCACTGATGAAAAGATGAGCTGAAGTTACAGTATGTAAGTGTGATCTTTAAATCCAGTCATATTTGATGAGTGGCAGGTGGATAATGGAGATGCTTTTTGTATTCTTCCCAATATATTATCTAACTATACATGTTCACTGACCCTGACTTTGACCTATTAGTTTGCAAATAGGTCCTGTTCTATCAGTATTAGGCAATTGATGCTCCCAAAAAAGATCAATTTCTCCTCTATGGGATGAGTGTCATTCATAGAAAGAGTATTTTAGAATAGCTGTTGGCCGATAAAACTCAGCCTACGCCCTGCTGCAGTGGTTGTGGCATATGGCTTGCTGTAACGATGCCCTTGTTGCTGGAGCTCTAATAAGAGCGTGCTATCTGGGTTTGCTCATGGTGACCTACAAATAAGGCTTTTTCTGTCTGCTTTAAAGCCCATCTCCAGCCGCTACAAATTTGGCCAAACTAGCCCTTTTTCGACTACAGCATATCCCCCCAAGGACCTCTGTAATCTGTTTGGGGACTGGGCTACAAAGAAAGACACATACACACTCAACTCAAACACACCCACCTTCCCTCCTTGGCCTGGATAAGTGACTAGCCAGCAGTGGTAGCGGCATATGTCTGTGTGTATAATGACGTCCTCAAGTAGACTACTCTGTAATTTAGACCCTCTGCTCCCCTCTCACAAAGCAAGTAGGAAATCAACCAATTACAGTGCTGGGGTTGTTCTGTCATTTGTCATTTTTTGGTCCAAATATGGGGTGTGTGTGTGTGTGTCCCCCGGTTTTAAGCAGTCATCAGACACACACACATAAACACAGATACGCATGCACTCTGTGCAGAGCTTTGAAGAAAGGCGGGGTGGAATATAAGCTAGCTGATTTCTAATCACAGTCCTCTTTTAACTTGTCAGTGTTTGGTCTGTTTGGTGGGCAATGGTTGGTGCAGCTGTGTCAGAGAGAGTGAGGCTTACACACAAGCCTCCCTCCTTCTGGTCTAAAGTTAATTCTGTGAAGAAACAGACCACCCCAAAACTTTAAATTCAACCTATGAACTATATGATTTTAAAGCCTTTTGGGCTCAAGATAAAGCCCTCAAATATTTAGGTTTTATAGACTATTATATTTAGATAGATAGATGGATTAACAGGTACAGAACACATAGACATATATAAAAACTGCTGAAAGCAAACTCCAAGTAATATCTCTGTCACAAATCTTGATGGTGTTTGAAACACGTGGAGTTAAACACATACTGTTTGTAGGATTCAGATTTTCTAAATTCACATTCTAGTTTCGGTTGAACTAAGAATAGATGGGGGCAGCAGTGCTGAATTAATCATTGTCATAAAGAGAACTCTGTTGTTCTACACCAGGGTCTGTGGGGAGTTTAGATTGGCTTGGCCAAGGCCTTGCTGAACAGATATGTTAAAGTCATTTGTCTTGACTCCAGGACAGGGGCGTCTTCAGATTTGAAGGCTAATAGTAGCAGTCAGGTCATTGTTGGAGTACTATGCAGACCTGAAAGCTTGTAGCAGCAATGTTTTTTTCCTTTAAACTTACAACCACAGACATCTCGAGGCTTCCTGAGACTATCCAGAAAGCCTGGTTATTCTTCCTTTACAACTTTGTCATCATTTATTTGTTGAGAAGTTACCAATTTCACTGTTGATGAGTCAAAAACATTTAAAAGTGTGGGTTAGGGTTAACAGTTCTCTGAACAACTATAATTTTTCCTCTGATGACTGTTTTTGGTGTTCTTTTCAAGGTTGTAATGATAAGAGTTTAAAGTGTAGTGAATGGATAAACCGGTTTAGTTGTCTGGCTTTTCTCTTGTAAAAGCGCGAAACAGATCACAGCATAGTATTGTAGCTAGTACTATTAAACTACTGCACATTGTACTCTTAGTGGACTGGAGCCACAGGCTTTAGTTAAAAGCACTTCCCACACAAACCTGTTTTGGACTAATAAGTCAAACCTGACTGAACAAGACTTTGCTGCAGTTACATGTAAAATGTGATCCATAGAGCAATGTGTGTGTTCATGGTATAAATTAGTGGAGGCAGATATCAGTTGGAGGTTGCTGTGGTGCCCGCACTGGTCTTTAAATAGAAAGGAATCTGTGTGCGCCTGTGCGTATGTTTCTTTTTCCATTTGCAGGACCCACCCTTGGATCCTCTGGTCAGCTCTGCAACAACATAGCACTTAATAGCCAATATCTCATGAAGTTTTTGAGCAATAAAGGAAATGAGTGTTACATTATTGACTAAGGGATAAGACTTGATTGTCACTTGAATGTAGAAGAATATTTAACACATTTTTGACATCAGGGATGTTTATCAGTTCATCAGTTGTGCTGAGACCTCTTAGGTGTTAACTGTAACTTGATTAAACAACTAACAACTTTAACAGTCTGGAGACAGTTGAGATAAGGGTCTGTCTAGATACTGCGCAACTCAATGTTAGAAACATAGTCTAATTACAATTAACTTACTTACGCAGTTTTAGAGTGCACAACACAGTGACTCTGTAGAGTTAGTCCGGGGTCGGACCCCCAGGATGCTCCGGTTTCCTCCCACCCAATGTGACATGCATTAAAAGGCTACTCCGCCTACTTCTCCTGCAACTGCCTTACAGTGTCTTTGGATACTCAGAATGAAAACTTTACAGAAAAATAAATATGTAATGGTTATGATGGACAGTTTTATTCCATCTGCAAGTCAGTTTCTAGAGTCACCACCAACCTGTATTCAGCTATTGTTTTGCCCAGTTGCAAAAGCTTCCTGCTTGGACTGTTCCCAAGTTGTGTTATGATGGTTTTCTGTTTGCCAGTGGAAGATAACAAGTGTGTACAAATTAAGGTTGAGCGTTCCAACAAACATGCTTTTGTGACCAAACATGCCTCAGAAATTTTCCAAGCAGTTCATGACTGATCTGTATTCTTAATCCGTTGAGGAGATCATATATCATACATGCATGTGCGGCAAGACCCTTTAATCTCTATATCTGTGATCTTAATCACAAGCGGTCTGTTGTTTCTGCAGTAGATGAGTCAGTATTTGCCAGTCAGCTGACCCGCCAATGAGACAGCATGTCAGCTAGCAAAGTAACTGGTCTGCCAGGCAGCCAGACAGGCAACAAGTCAGGATACCAACAAGATGGTGTCTGTAATGAGTAAAACAGAGAGTAATCTTACACCACACTTCCACTATGTTTTTTTTTTATGACAGACTGGATTTTGCCCTTTCCTCAGTCTGTTGTGTATAAGCAGTATTTAATACTGCAATTTGTAAATACTCTGTAAACTGTACAAGATGCCAGAGAAGCAGGTATGAGTTGTGAACTTGCCACATGTCCCCTTTCCATTTTAAAGCTGAACAGGGTAGATCCCACATTGATCCCTTCATTGACCTGTAAGTGTGGCAAACTCAGCTCAAGAGCTGCTCTGCTGAGCTGGACAGATTCCAGCGGTCTCTAAGTAATCACGTAGACATTCCTCACACAGCGGGGCACGTTTAAGTGTTAACTTACACACACACACAGTATACAGCCACCATCCACACTTTAATTTTCATATAATCAGGGTTGATGGAAGCTTTCTAATCTAAAATGTAGCCCACATGCATGTACATATTCACATACACATGCAACAGATGTTTTTTCCTGTATCTTACAGGGTACATATTTTTCATCTGATCAGTTTATGTATTTGTCTGGCAATACTTGTATGTAATTACTGCAGTTGATCAGCCATTTTTATGTATCCTTTGAAGGATTTAAGGCACTTCCTCTGCCATCATTATTGCACTATTTCGTTAACATTTTTTAAAAACATTGTATCATTTCACATCAGTAAAGTGTGATGTTTAGTAACCCTTTTTTTGCTCTTTTCTCCATAGGACGACAGTAGTTGCTTTGGCTGCTTTCTTGGATGCCTTTCAGAAAGTTGCCGACCTGGCTACCAACTCACGAGGTAAGAATATGCACACAGATTCATGTGTATGAATATGTGAACAGTGGTCTTCTACTGCAAATCTATTCCTCATCTCTTAAAGGAATCAGTGTCATTTTCAGTTGTGTTGGACAGCTGTAGCACAGTGCTGATGAGGTTAAATCAGTGAACTGTTAAACAGTGTGTATGTGTGTGTGTGTGTCTGGGCACCTATGTGTCAGTGTGTTTGTCTGTGTGGCCCTACTGTGCAAGTCCAGTCTTTCACCCCACTGTGCTGAGAGGTTCTTCGGGTTGTTTGCTTTATCGTATAGGTAGTAAATCCATCAGTATGCTGTTTGAAGCTCTGCTGCTGACTTTGTCTTCAACCTCTACCCCCTTTCCCCCGCTTCCTGCCCCTCCACTCCGACCTATACTCCACCTCTGCTTCAGCTGGACTCTCTGGTAGAGTCGGCTTTAACTCTATGAGAGGGGAAAGAGAGCGAGTGAGAGATCTCATCCCTCCTTAGCTTTGACACCTCCAGCCCTGCTCCATACTATTAATAGGAACTGAAACAGACACACACATTCATCACCTCACTCACTGCAGAGAGAAAAAGAGAAGGGGGGGAATAAAGCTAGAGAGAGAGAGAGACGGGGGAGTGCAGGGAGTCATCATACTTTCTCTGTCTCTCTCCCCCTTTCTCTAACACACACAGTATAAATGTTTGCCTTGAAGGAGTTACATTCAGTCAGCTGAGGCGTGTTGCGTCATCTTTCATCTGCTCTTTCATCACTTTTTTCCCCTCCCCATTCTCTCTGCATATTGTGTCTTAGGTTAGCAGTATCGCATTACACCCTTATCATCTTTGTGCTCTGTTGCTCAGGCTTCACTGTACGCCTGAGCTCTTTAGCATAGAGGCAAGCATGGATGATGAGTTATTATGTACTTTTGCCTTACATGCTGCTATCTGTATCACAGGTAGATAACCTGTCCACATGATAATTGTAACAGGTCATTATAATAAGTCTTTATAACCTACATTACAGACCAGATTTTACATTAAGGCTGCAGCTGAGTACACATTCTTAAAAGGTTGTGAGAGAGCCTCATATTTTCACCATTTATGCCAGTAAGCTTTTTGGTTATCATACTTTGTAAGGGCTTATTAATGTTTTGACAGTACAATATAGTAAATATCTTTTAATACTGTAGGTATTAGAGGGAAAGTAACATCTGTATAATATTTTGTGGGTTGTTTTTCTCTACTATCTCTACTACTGTTTTTCTATCTCCCTACTTTTTTGTAGATTTGATTCATTGAGCTAATTCAGGGGAAGCTGAACCCATCACAAAGCACATTAAACAGTTGCTTGGAGGCAGGAGAGTCAGTAAAAAATATATATATATTTTTTTTTTTTCTAATTGCCTCCAAAGCTAAAGCTGGAGTAGACAACTCTAGAGAAAGATAGTTTATTATTGAGTAACATTCCCAGGTCGTCAAATACTGGCGCTTAGGAGTTGGCCAGCTCCCCGGTACCCAAAGCATCAGCTTTAACTTATTTTAAAGATACTAGCAATATGGTGTTTGTAGTTTGCTGTGGTATCTGGAAGTTCAGATTTTTCAGTCAGCCCCTGCAACAGCCCTAATATTTGTTTGGGGAAGAAACATGTTTTTTTTAAAAAAACTATAATTTACTGAGGACTCATTTGGTCACAAAACCAAACTGCTCTGTTGGAATCTACCGTTTCTACAAAACAGTTGTTATATACCCATAGAAGAGCCCGAGATAGTCGTCTCTCTACTCCATGAAGATATCAGCTTACTGTATTATTCAACCACAAAGAAAAAGATCAAGGTATATTTTCTAAAGACATCACAGCCTGTGTGTGTCTCTGTGTGTGTGCTTGCTTGCACAACTTTGATTTTAAAGAGCACCTGTATGGTTTTGTGTCTAGATCAGATAAGTTACCGGCTGACATACACACCACTTTCTGTTTATGTAAAATTATGACTTCTTTCTTTCATTTTTTCTATATCCATCCATCTTCTTGTCCCTAATGTGTGCCTCCAAGTCCTAACCTGCTTCCTATAGCCATCACCATGGTGACGGCATGGAAATCAGGTGTGTGTGAGTGTGTGTAAGGGGCTCAAGTAAGTAAAGGCAACAGCCCTTCTCCCTACCACCACACAGTAGAGACAACCAGCCGTTCATCTTCTTCTTTCTTTTACAGTAAAAATAAGACTAATAAATGTGCACAATCTTAAACGTAATCAGAGTTTTAATAGCACACACATTAAAGGTCTGTTCACCTCCTAAACAGGAGAACAAGGCTTTCAACCAGCTTTGTAATGCTTCAACTGTTATATAGCCTCACAGATATTGGCAGTGATGGTAGCTCATAAAAAAATCAAGGGCTGATCAGTAGACTCAGCAGACTTTGATATGTGGCAGCAGTTATGTTTATAGGCGTTTAGATCAAAGTTACTTTGCGACTCTTTTATCAGTGTTATCACTGAAACAGCATGATCAGAAGGTGGAAAAAGACATTAACATCAATTAGTGTTTTCAGTTTGTGAACATTGGACTGTAATGTTGTGTTTACATATGCATCTTTGTTCAAATATTAATATGATAACAGGGCTCCAGACTAACCTTTTCCTCTTTTAAGGGAAGTTAACCTGACGTTCTCTTGCTTTCCATGCAAGATACTGTACTTACTGTTGTTGATATGATGATTTGCTTGTCAAATACTGAAAAGTTATTGATATTTTCTACAATAGTTAGGTAAAGCCAGACCAATAGCTTTTGAACTGAGGCCATCTGAACCATATTTCATCCCGTGGGCATGATTAACTACTGATTGAACATTCTGTCTTACTGACACAGGTAACCCCAAAACAAGACATGGATTTGGCACATCTTCATAACAACAGTACATAAGATGTTTTCACTCCAGTCCTTGAATACAGAATACAGGACTCATACAGGATTCACAGTCTTTAGGCTTTGGTATAGAGCATAGTCTATAGCAAAGAAGGTTATTTTCATCACTGGTTCCAAAAACTCTCCAATTGATTTGTGCTTCCTAGTATTACTGATCTGTTTACCACACCATTGTGGTTGTCAAATATTTTGCTTTTCTCTTTTCAGTCTGTTTCATGTGTAATTGCAATCTAAATACTAATGAAAGTCTTTTTAATTAAGATATGTCTGTTGATTTATGATGAATATCCTGTGTCAGCAATATAACTACAATTGCGTCCTGCAAAACACAATGTGGTTGTGAAAAAGTCTCCCAGTGTCAATATCAGTAAATGCTCAGTGCATGAGCTAATCACTGTGGTGTAGTAAAAACCTTCGACTGAGTCTTGGAAATGGTCCAGTGTAAGAATCTAGCTTCTAATAATTAGCAACTATTGCATGATGTTTGTGTTTCTGCATTTTAAGTGATTTATGAGAACCAGATGTATTCAGAAAGATGAACAGAGGAGAAGAACCTCGCAAACTTAAACCTGTTTTTGCATTACATGGGCCAAGTTTAAGACACCCAATTAGAGCATAGTTAGGGTTTGAAAAAAAAAGAGGATTAAGATGCAAGAACTAATGCGTATTATCAAAATATACTCACAATGAGAGAAGTGCATATTCTTCCTTTTATTGTCGAGATTAGAAAAGGTTAAGTCCAGCTTACTAGTTTACAGTTGAGTGAAATAAAATAACTGGAATGCCAAGTGGAGAAGGTTTGAATAAAAGAAAGAAAGACGGACTTAAGTCTCTAGACAAAGCCTTTCTTTTCCTCTGTTGTGTTCTTTTATTCAGAGTCTTTTAAAGCTGACTGTGGACACAGAAAAGACTGGGTCTGCTTGCTATGGTGGAACACACAAACATATAAAAATGTACAGTATGTAACACTCAACTGCAAATGAACAGAGAGCTACACACTCATAGCCACATAGATGCTCGCACACCTCTACACATCCAAATGGGCTCATTCAGACCCAAAACACAGAGCGAGGATTAGCCAAAACCACCTGTTTCGCTGTGCTCTGTTGTGTTCTCTTCAGACTTACTGTATGCACAAAGGACTCGCTAAGCTTTGTTGTTTCGGTCTGACAGAGTACATTGAAGTGTGCTTTGGCATCTCCCCTTTGATTCTAGTTTTTACTTGTTTGACAGCTGCCTTTTGTAAGTCTCTGTAGTGTTTATTCTTGATATGTTACCCGCGAAATGATTTTTACTGTACATCTTCATAGATAATACGTTTTTCTCAAAATGAAACTGCACTTTTCCTGATGATCTTTGTCATATTCCTGCAGTAATGTGTTCGTTTCCTGCCTTCCTCTTTAGCCTTTGCAGCTTTGTTTATTTGAGCAGTAGGTGCTGACTATGGACAGCGTAACTTTGGCATGCATTTTCAAAATGGATCAGACATTTCTTTCCGCATGATCTAAAACACTGGTTTACTGGCTTTATCTGTCAACAGTGAGTTTCTCAAGAAGTGATCTGAGCCTGGGTTGTTGACACTGGCTTATCATCATGGTTAATCAGACTGGGAGACTAAAATGGGAGGGATCTTATTGGAAAGAGGGAGCCTTTTTATTTGTTAAACTTAGTGTCAGCATCTCATATCAACAACAACATTTTTTCCAAAATAAGGTATGCCTGATATATATTGGACCGATAAATTACTGGCCCAATATTGGGAAATTTATGTCATCAGCTATTTATTTGTATTGGTGAATTCTAGCCGAAAATAGGCCAGATAATATGAAGCCAATTTTTTTTCGTTGACATAGTTTATGCAATCCATCAATAACGACAAAAGCTGTGGAATATTAAATCTTCCATCTCTGCTCACTACAACTTAGCCTTTCTTACCCTCAAGTGTGGATTAACTACAGGTTAGGAAGTTTTTGAAAAATAAAAATATGAAATATCAGTTATAGGTATCGGCCATGAGAAACAGGTAATTAACGGTTTTTAGTATCGGCTGTATCCCTATCCATAATGTTTAATAACTCTTTCATTTACCAGTGATGGAAGCCTGTTGAATTTTCAGACTCACTTATAATGTGTGAAAAGTTGTCTTGCCTGTAGCAATTCTGGTGACAAGGGATTAGTCTACATCCACAGGTGTGTTCACATTATGTTTGTCTTCACACTAATCTACTCACACATTTAACTGAGGAACAGAATTTGAACGTGTACCCTCTTTTGCTCCATATCTCTTATTGTCTCCTTTTTCCACGGTTTGCAGCCCCTTCTTCCCGTCTTTCTATCTATTGTCTTTGACCTTCCTTATTCTCAGCCTCTGTAGCTTGGTGAGGGGTTTGCTATTTTGTCTTTTCTTTATATTTTCTTAATCTTGAACCTGCCCCTAAAGTTGACAGCCCTGTATGCTGACACTCACCTGTATCTTTGAACTGCTTGCACAAACACTATGCAGCCAAAGAGTTGCTTTTGCCTTGAAGCAGTGTGATAGTGTTTGCTCTAAAAGCTCTAATGGGTCTATTTGATTTAAACTCATGTGATTAAATGTTAATGATTAAACATGTTCTGGGTCAGACTTGATAGAGTTACGCAGACATCAGGCCACATGGACCAATGTCCAGGAGACTGACAACAAGTTGTTAGCAAAAAGGTGTTTGTGAATTTGTTAAAATAAAAAATGTGATATACCACGCAGCAGGGCAAGGAATATTTAGTTATTTTGATCCAGAGTTATGGGGACAGCCTGTACAGGGTTTGTTTTAATCCAAAATGGAAACAGCATAGTTCAAAGTTATTTATTTACCATGATGTTTTACATGTTTTAACAGAATCTGTACATATCCATAAGAATTACTTTCATCATGGTGCATTGAGTAAAGCTTTTATAAGTAGGTAGAATAAAGACACGTTTTAACGTTTTAGTGCACTTCTTGGAATCAGTTAATTAATCGTGTTTAAACCAAACAAGTTAAATGAGCAGGATGGCTCTTATTGATTCACATCACATTCTGTCAATAATCTCCTTACCTCATTATCACCTCCACCAAAATGTGTCTTCACTGCAGTACATTAAAGTAGCCATCCTTTGAATTGCAATGAAGTAAGTTTGTGCATCAGTGCTCATTTGTTTAAGAGAGTATCATGATGTATGTTTCCCCACCTTTATTAGGTAACTTAACAGTTCAGAAAACATTTAAAGATGAAGTATGCACTGCACAACTGTTATTTTAAAGTGCTCTTGCTTTCTATGCAAATTATTGCCTTTTTTGTTAAATACTCAAAAGTTACCAATGTTTTCTTCAATAATTGGGTAAAGCCAGACCAATAGCTTTTGACACAGACTCTGTATTTCATGATCTTCATTTTACATATTTCTTTTCGGCTGTTGGGTGACACAAAACCAGGCAATCTGAACCATATTCTGTCCCTCTGAAAACTTCAGAATGCACTGGTCGTTGGTAAAGAATGAGACAAAGCCTTATTGAATTCATGAAGAGAGAGAGATAAAGAGAGAACAGAGGCAGAAGAACAGAGGGCAAAAGAATAATCATTTCCCTTGTTTCACTGGTGCCAGTTCATGTTCCATGTAGATCCCCTCTGTCCCTCTGTGTTGTATCAAATTATCGTTTTTCGTCATAGTTTCCTTCTTCGTATAATAGCCTTGTGTACGTGTCTGTTTGTGTGTACCAGTCTGTGTGTCTTTTTTTTAGCTAATTTGTGTGTGTGTGCGCACGCATCAATGCTACCTCTCTGTGGTATTCCATTCACCAAGTAAGTGTGAGAGTGATGAAGTAGGTGAGTGGTGATAGTTCTTTCGACCCTGCAATGATGAAACAGCTGACGGCAACCTGGCTGCATAGGGAGATGAGGTCATTCCTTAGACAAGGAGAGCAGATGTTAACACAGTAATGTAATTTTGACCCTTTCCAAGACTTGTATATTGTTGAACTAAGAACAGACATATTTGCTCAAGGGGTGTAAAGTCGAAGGCCATTATGAAGTACTTCTTAGGCAGGGACTGAGCATACCAGTTGGAAGGCTGCTTAGCATCCTAAAATACATCTTCTTAGGTGTACACAGAGCAAGTTTGACCAGTTTTGAGACATAATTAGATGGTTTGTGTGAGTCTTCTGTTGACCCATCTTTAAACCCCAGAGCCTGACCTTCAGGACTCGGGAAAAACAACTTTTTGAGTCAGGGCGTGATAGCTTGTAATCATGGAATATGTAGTACACAATTAGCACGGGTGAACATTAAAATATTTAATATTTATGTATATAAAACAATATGAGGATTGGTAAATAATAAATCTCTAAATAGAAAATGCCACTTTCTTAAAAACAACATTCGCACACATGCAAAACAGAATTTCCCACACCACCCATAGCATAATAGTTTGTTCACAGTTATAAAAATAACCAAAGCTGCGTCACATGTTAGTTGGCAGCTGTCAGGACTCTGGCTCTGCATGTAAAGTGAGTACTTGTGTGCGTACGTATACAGTATGTCACAGTCTGTCTATGTCCGTGTGTGTGTGTGTATCCCTGTGTATATATTAATCTCAGTGGCTCTGTCAGCAGCCCTACTGTTGAGTCTGTTTGGGCATGTCTGACTCTTTGGAGTTGAAATAGACACCTTCCACAAAGCTAACATGTAGAAGCTTGTTAGATTGATTTGGACCTAAAATGATTATTAAGTTGTATAGTCATTTTTAAAGGCGATAATAACTTTAATGCTCTGGTCGCCTAGCCCACAGCTCATAGAACTCAAACTGTATTTGTATATATGCATATATGCAGTTAGCTTTGTAATGCTCCCTGGCATGAACAATGAACAATATTTTTTTGTTTTGCCTTTTGAGAGAATAAATGACAAATTAAATATTCCTTTAACAAATTGCTTTTTAATCACATTTGTATGGCTAAAAGGCCTAAGAATTATATGTACAGTCATAGCCTCCTTTATGGTCAACATTTATATTCCTTGGACATAGACCTCTGGTTCCTTAGGTTCACAAGTCATACACATTTGTCCTGATGTAAACACTTACTGTAGCATTAAACGTGAAAAACCAGTTCTTGCTCACTGCCTGTCAGTTTGGACCAGTGCCAGCTATTGTTGTCATTATGTCAGTCCTGTTGTCATGATTACAATAACTGCTGTTATCCAGGTATACTTTATGTCTTTATCAACCCAGTGTCTGTCCCTCTTCTCTGACTGTATGTGTTTTCAATTTACATTAATTACAAAAAAGCAATGGCAGCCTCTTTTTTACTTGAATAAGTGGTGAAAAACAAAACAACCGAATATAACCTTGCTTGAATTTTGACTGGAAGCAGCCCCATATGTCTGAGCAAGCTGCAGCCTTTATGAAACTTTAATGATTTTTGGTTTCTGTAGACACGGACGGGCCTTATGGAATTGTTATGTTTAAGATGTGTTGAAGTACTGGGTGTGATGCTAAATCCCAGATCAGAATCCACAGCATGAAAAAACTATAATTTTCTCATAATGAAAATGTAACAGTGTAATTGGGAATTTTGCAGGCAAACAATCCAGTGCTGGTTTCACTTTACTGGGCTACTGGTTGAGATGCCTCTCTCGTCGCTCCATATTTGCTGGCTTGCTTGTAGTTGTGACAAAGTGGCTGTGCTTCATCTTCATGACCTCCATACACTGCCTAGCTTCAGTCCATTGTATAACCTCTCCCATTAACATCACTGCCATCCCTCCTTATGGAATAGCTTAGTTCCACTGAGGCCCTTGTGTGCGTACAATGAGTTCAACATCTGAAAATATCTTCCAATCTAGAGGTGTGTATCTCCTTCCGTTTGAACTATCTGCAGTGTATTTCTTATGTTTAAAAAATGTATCTGAAATAGAAAAAAAACTCCAAATAGGAGATTACATGCATATGATATTAATTGATGCTAATGCTGTGTTGCTGTGCTTAGCAGATATTCAGGGTAAGTGGGGCTGTAAACCCCAGATGTCTCTAAAGATTTACCTTCTACTATTTCCAGTCTGCTAATGCATTTGGTGCCGCTGCTAATGCAGGACAGAAGCTGTCACAACTGTTATCTGTTATCTATGCCTGTCACTTTTACTGGCTTAAATGACGTATTCACATTTAATCGCACTTTTTTAACTTTTCAGTCTTGGTAGTTGATGCTGATGGTGAAACAGTGGGGTCCATAAAGACTCAATGGGAGATAAAGGATTAGTAAAGGAAAGGAAATCGACCGCGCGTGTTGATCGTCATGAGTGTGCACGGGTTGGGCCTTTTGAATACATACAGGCAACAACATTCTACACATATTTATCCGTGTGCACATGCATGCCCTACTTGTTTCATCAATGAAGCCTCTGTTCCCTCTGTCTCATACCTTTTTACTGAGTGACATTGGGCCATGTAATTACTGTGAACTAGCACACATGCAGCCTATTTTGATAAAAGTAAAGAGGTGATCCAGTTGCATAGTCTGAAATCAGTAGACACTCTGCGTTGATCCTGTCCTTTCCTTTTGAGCTGCTCCCACAAACTCCATATAATCCAGCAAGTTTTACCTGAATTCAGATGTACTTTTAACTTGACAGGCTCCAAAAAAGAAGTCACATTTTATGTTAAACGGTCACGGGCACACTGGCTTTCTAAACCCAACTTGGAATGCAAGGAACTGAGTTTTCTTGTGGAACAGAATTCATTCTAACTCCGTCTAAGCACGCTCTGTGTGCTCTGCCATGGACAGACCACCATACAGCTCCATGGAAAAAAATCCTCTTTGCCCCTCTCAGTTCATGGCTTGGCCTTTGTTAGAGAGCAGCCTTAGATCCTGAACTAGACCACTGTCTCAATGCCCTCTCTGAAAGGACTCTGTCCTCTATGTCTAGTTTCAGTCCAAAACCAGCCCGGCCGTATACATTTCCTGTCCTCTGCCCAGCCCAGGCCTAGATCCCATCCCATGGACGAGCTGTGTGCTCCTCAATTCATCCTCTGTTCTCTTCTGTCCACCCTGACCTCATCCTGGGAATCCTACAGAACCAGCTGGAACCAGCAATTAAATCAGTTAATGGGTCAAATACACACACTCGCGCAAAGACTCACAGACTAATTCAAGCTTGCACACCCTCATGTGAACATGCACACATGTGCATGCCTAGCACATGTAGAGATTCAGTCATATAGACTGAAATGCACGAAATGACCTCTGCGTCTCATAGACTCATAGACAAAAGATTCTTCAGACTGATTTAGTGCTGCTCTTTTTCTCCGCTGTTCGAGAATTTATGGGTCAAACTCTTTTGTCACGTCTCATGGTAGAATCTCTTGTCTTGCCATTTAGTTTGCACTATAAAACACATTAACATAGAAAATACAAGGAAGCGTCTTTGAAAGATTTATCTGCAACCATCTGCTTTAATAAGAACATCTGCCCATGGACACTGCAAATTTAGAGTTGGACTCCGAAATGCCCTTGCCATGAGTTTAAGGACACAAATGTGTGAGTGTGTGACTGTGTATGTGTGGAATAGAAAGGGTAAGACAGGACACTCTCTCTCTCTAGGAGCGAGCAAGAATGAATGTGTATGTTTTTTAAGACACAGGGGAGAGTAGGCCAAACACCGTTGAGTGTTTGAGCCAAAAAAGGAAGCAGAGAATCCTCTGTGTGCTTGGCTACGTGTGCATGCAATGTGTGTCCACACAAGTGTTTGTAGATGTTAGCGCGGTTTGCGTTCTGTTTTTGTTTAAACATAAACCTGGTTTGACAGGTGAGCTTGGATTTGGAACATCTGACCTCCAAACAAAGTCCAAATTCAAAACACATTTCTTTAACATCAGATGTAAACTTCATAGGTGATTTGATAAGCATTTATTAATTAAGCTGCCAAATTCATTCTCCCTTCTGATGGGAAAAATGCACCGATGGACTTGCTGACATTTCCTAAATGTTCACAACTTAAAGTGATAAGGACGCAGTGGGCTGATAACATCTCTTCTGTTTGTATGTGTGTGTGTGTGTCTTCCTGGGAAACTGAGGGCTACCAAGCTAGCCTGTCTGGACACGAGTTTCCTTCACACACAAGTGTTGTTGTAATTGCATCTGTCTGCTGAATGTGTGTGTGTTGTGGCTGTGAGTGCTAATTTTAGGTTTCTCTCTCTTTAAGCGTTAACATTGAACACAGTGACACAAGACCACATCCCGGCAGCCAGGCTATGACCTAACAAAGTCTGCTTTTGTTCTAAATAACCATGCACACTCTTATAGACTCACACTGGATTTCATAGAGATGGTTAAGCTTACTCTCACAGCACTGCCCTCCAAGATGCTGGTGAAAGGCCAAGTACTGTATGACTCAGAGGAAGATTAGTCTGACCTAATGAGAACTTTGTGTCTGGATATTTGGCTCTTAAGCCATTGATTTTTATTTTGACAAAGGCTTTGGAAGTCCTCGTAATGTTGATTTAGTCTCATGTTTCAGCCAGAAAACAGAAATGCAACAAAATGGTTATATTCAGTTTCACTTAATCACAACAGAAGTAAGTGTGTTTATTAACTTGTTTCCTATTTTCCTTTCCATAAATATAAAGCAAAGTCATTTGGGCATGCAGTTTCTTCCTTTTATTCAGTCTTACTATTTCACCTTCTTTTTTTTCTTATTTAATTTCCTCCCTAAATCCACGTCCTCCTCTCCTCTGCATATTCACCCTAACCTCCTGTGTGTGTGTCCAGTCTGTCGAGACCAGGTGTATACACAGCCGGTCGGTGACAGCAACACCAAAACATGTTCTGTTCATCCCCAGGAACTTTCTGCTCAGTTTAAACTCCTCTCAAGGACAAAGAAAAAGATGGGAAGATGCAGGGGGGCTGAGATGGAGGAGAGCAACAGCTAGATTGCAAGGGGAAGCAACAGAAATAAAAGGCGTGTTTGTGTCCCCAGATTGGCTCATTTTTGATGTGTCACGAGAATCGAGTGCAACAGCCACACACTTGCATAAATGCTCGAAGATGGAAACACACGCACAGTAGGATTCCATAATCAGCTCGTTGCTTTGTAAAAGGGCAGGTGAGCCATCTGCTGCAGCGTGCCCATTGAAGGTGAACTTGGGTGAAGTGTTACCTCATTCATTACTCCCCAGTCACTGGAAAATAACTTTTTCTTTGAAAATAAAGCAAGTTGACCTTAATCTGCACATTAAGCATGTCAAATATGTCATTGAATGTCTTGTCAACTGAGCTGAACAAGCATGTCGCATGCCGCTCTTTAAATAGATTTTAATAGGTATGAGTTTATCATTGAGTGTGTGATAATACAGCCATTGTATTGGTTGATAGATGGATAAATAATGGTCAAGGTCAGTCATTTAAGTTACTCAGTCAGCAGGTTGACTCAGTGAGCATTCAGTGTCTGGATTGTTCCCTGTCGTCCCATAGACACTTCATAAAACACTCTGAATGAATGATGTGTTTGTGTGAAGAGTGTGTATATGTATGAATGTGTGTGTCTGTGTGTGTGTGTGTGTGTGTATATATATGTGTGTGTGCGTGGGCGGGCAGGCGGCGGGATGGATATGGGGTGACACTTGGGTGGAGAATGTCCCCTCACTAAATCTTTGACAGCATAAGGGGCTCTTACACATACACAAGCACACATGTGCACACACATATGTGTATGCAAAGGCTCACACACACACACACACACACACATGGTAGATGTAATCTGGTGGTCATTATTGCAAACAAGGCAGTGTTGTGTTGTACTGACAAACAGTCTCTCTAGTGTGTGTCTGGTTTAAATTATGACCAGTATCTCACAGACTAAAGGCCTCTCAGTCTTTCTCCCTGCAGGCAAAGGAAAGGTCATAGGCTCGTTCACATACTAAGTGCACAAGGTGGAAAGCCAAATATTATAGATGCCCTGTATGGTTTCTAGTAAGTGTCAAATAAGACAAGAACCTGATCTCTGTTGCTTTCATGTGTCTGTTAATTATACCACAGACTTCTGTCTTGTTTTCTAACTTTGCCAGGCAAAAACGTGTTACTCTTAATAAAGAACAAGGAAAGATAGGTTGTTTATGTTGTGCTTCAGGGCGGATTTCCCCTCAGCAACCAAAGTTTCATAATTTTGTTACATTTTTGAAAGTAACATTCATTAAAGATCATCTGGACAAATTTTAATGTCTTTTCATTATCACTTTGATGTTGGGCTCTTATGCTGCAATAGTTGAGTGTTTTCAACCATCCATAAAGATACATTGAATCTGTGTCTTTTATCTTATCCACCTGTTGTCTTTTCCACATGTTAATAAAACCAGCCCATATATTGATTTAATTGAATTGCTGATACAATTATAGTATTGGGTGTTACTTTTCAGCACTGTTTTATCTGTCTTTACTTTCTATCTGGCGTAATTTCCCTCTTTTTGCAAACATCAGCTGCAAACAAAGGATGATGAAAGTGTTCCGAATAGCATTAATTGCAATGGGTCAGTGACAGATGTCCTATCCTTGTTGCTGCTTTGGCAGAGATGATTTTATGTAATTATGAATGAGACTGTTATTTTGGCAACAGTATTGGAGAACTTATATTTCACACATTATTGATATACCCTGTCTATGTAAATACACATGGTCTACAGATGAACATGCACAAACCAGTTTTGACACTAGCATTTGCTATTATAGTATTATAGGTATTAAGAGTAATATCAGTAGTATGGTATTTTTCTGTGTACTCTATAACAGTGATTGGATAATGTACATCTGAATAAATGTTTATTCTTTGATGAAGCATTTCACACATTGCCATTCAGCTTACACACAATCAAGGATACTACAGTGCTGTCCCTTGTGCACCCTCATACCAAAACTACATCATGGCTTCAGTAGAAACATCTTCAAATTGTTACTTCCAAGTAAACCTCTTTCGTAAGCCTCTAGCTGGTTTATTGGCAGTACTCAGTACTGAAAACTCTCTCCAGGCTTTCTAAGAGCATGTGTCTACACGGTCTAAATTCTCTCTAATTTTTTAAGCGAACCTTCTCCACCCTCTTTACTTGAATTACCAGTTTTTCTCCACATGATCTGCACATACATGTTGTGACAAAGTTCTCTACTGCGGATATTTTTTTAAGTTACATTTCTTTTACTCTAATGTATTATTGAGACGTGTATGTGAGTTTTTCTACAATCTACAATCTTACTTGAATATCTCTGCCATGTTCCCAATGTAAAGAATAACATAATTTCAGTTTAAACTGAGTGTACGAGTAAGACAGCCTACTTTAGTACGTTAGTTTGCATAAGGGTGTACGTGACTCAGACCCTGTGACTCAGTTTATTCAGTTGTTGTTGTTGCGCTCAGTTATTGCAGTGGAAATATGAACTTTTGTCCCCTTCCCTGTCAATGATTAACTGTGACATCAGCCTTTTTGCACATTCCTATCATGTGCCTATGTGATGCTGGTCTGCACAATGCACCAAACACTATCTAATTTGTCCAATATATTTGGAAAAAGGTTGCTTTAGCATTGACCTTATGGTGAGTGGGTTTCATGGGATGGTTGAAGGTGCAGTTATCATTGCTGCTTCTTCTCACTTCTGCATACTGCAAATAATGATGGCAATACTCAACCAAAAGAGCTATAGATTTACTTCACTGGTAGAGGGTCCTAGTAAATCCTTTCCGTCTATGATCTGTCTGTTGAATGTGTGTCAGACCAGAAAGGGAGATTAGAGAGAAAGTGGGGCACCACAGTGTGGAAAAGAGCAAGAGTGGGCTCTAGGGTAATCTATTATCTCTCTCTGTGTGTCTCTCTCATTCGCGCTTTCTGTTCATCTTATGACTCGCTTAAACCCTCTCGTTGGTGGCTTTAATTGGTCAGAGTCTGGGTACATGTTGAGTGGAACAATATGCAGACACTAAACGTCTAACGTTCTATTACAACAACTGACATTTTTGTATGTAAGATTTTAGTAGTTATTTGTTCGCACCACATCTGATACCTTGAATGCAGATGAGACAGAATTGCAACTGCACTTGCGGTGATTCGTATTGTCCAACAGTACAATGCCTGTAGATTCAGCATGTCATCAAAACTTGTGTATTTTAACACCCACACATACCCGATATTGGGCATTGTGCATGAATACATACTGCTTAAAACATGCAGGTCTGAAGCCCAAGTGATGATTAGATGTTAACTTGGTGCTACTGTGTGTGGTGGACATTAAGATAACATGGATCGCGGCCCATGCAGGCTTTTGTTATTAAGATATTTGCCAATTAATATATTGATATTCTTCAACAATGTTGCAAATATTCTCTTTGATACAACACTGTGAAACATTTCTCACTATTGAGTCAGTAGAAATCTGCGAAAATGCTGTATTATTTATTGTACTTTCCCATGGGACTTTCTCAACTTCTCTTTGAGCATTTATTTTTGTCTTGACTCTGACCGCTCACTGAACTGGCCAACTGCTTACTGACTGGATTAACTCAGGCACCATGTTAACACTATGGTACTACATTCACAGAGACATCAGAGACGATGGGTGGGAGCAGAGGACTAAGCCAGTACACAAAAAGACTAGAAAGAGTGAAAAACTGAACTGAGCACAGAAAGATTGGAGTGTACGATAGAGAACTAGATCAGAGAGAGAGCAGCTCAAAAGAGTAAATCAAAGGAATACAGTGGAATAAAGGGGATGCAGAGGGGGGTGCAAATCCTCCATGACCTACATTTACATTGCAATCTGCAGCTGAAGCCAATATGTGCAGTTATGACATAGCGCTGTAAGAGTACAGTAAGCCAGTTAGCATGAATTTGCATACCAAGTCTGCCTGGAGACTGAAAGCTAAGGATTTGTGTCTAGAGACCACCCTCATAGTACTGTCTTGTACTCCTCTTGTACATCATGTGAGTTCCAGAGATTCCACTTCTATACTGTAGTCCTCTGCCTTACAGTTTGTATCCAGGCAGAGGTGTCATGCTGTTTAATTTCTCTGACTGTAGACATCATCAAACATCTGCAATCGTTTGTGTTTGATGCTCTGGGAGGCCTGCACTGACATCATTCCTCAGTTAGTTCTTGTTTTGGGGGGCTTTTCATCCATCAGTGCGACCATACGTATGTGAAATACCTTTTTCAGTTGGATTGAGGTCAGGTGACCAATTCGACCAGTCATTTTACCATTTGGCCATGAAGCACTACTTGTTTGCATTAGCTGTATGCTCAGGATGACTGCCCTGCTGCATTGTCCTATACATTGCCTGTATCATAATTTCAGTGATAGATATCAGATGCAGAATATAAGTTTTAATGATGATTTATTGGGCAAATGGAAATCACCCTTTCTCTGTAAATAAGGACAGGGTGTGCAGCAAATGTCCAAGATGAGCAATAACTCGCACAGCAGGACACCACAGAGCGTGACAGGAAAACGGATGGTGGCATTTTGTAGACAAGAGCAATGCATTCTTGTTATCTTAATTGGTTCCCATCCATTGCTTTAGCATCCATTCACGCCACAGTGCTGTGAGACAGAAAGAGTGAAAGAGGGGAAGAATAACAGAGGGGGGACGTATGGTAGCTCAGAAAGCATCCAAATGGGATAGAGAGGGACCCATGGAGCAATGGGTGCATTTGTCAGGTATCTTTTCTTGTTTATGTGAGGCCTCAAAACCTCGTTAGCATTCACACTGCAGAACCACACAGAAGTGACAAACGACTCCTCTTTGTCATCTATAGACTTTCTCCTCTCCCTGTCAACTTTTGCTCTCCTCACCTTCACATCCATGTCCTTAACAACAAAAACTCAGTATATGGCCCCTTCTGCTGTGTTCTCCTCTCTCTCCAGCCCTCCTCTCCCACTCATTATGACACATTTTTCTCTATTTTCCAATTAGCATTATGTTAACACTGTAAAAATTTACTAGAATTTGGCATAGTGCTCATTAGTATTCAGGCCACAGCTCTACAGTAGCACACTGACACACTTATTGTTACCAGCCTTGCTCTGTTTCAAAAGTCCAAAACTCTTCTCTCTATAATGACCTCTCTATACATCACTTATTTGGCCCTGTAATGAATTTCTGTGCTGCTTCTTCTTCCCACACCAGCGATGAGATTACGGAATAGAGTTGAGTGCAGGAAGGGTAGTGAAAGGTTAAAGAGGACAAGGAAAAAGGGGGACAGAATGAGAATAGTAGAGAAGAAGAAACAAGAACAGGACAGAAGAAAATACTCAAAAAGCACAAGAGGGGAAAAGGAGAAATGAGGTGATATAGCCTTCAGGAGAGGAGAGCAATGTAAAGGAGTAGAGGGTAATGGGAGTTTCAAGTATTACTATTCAGGATGCATTTCACTGCATTGCAGTGGCACACTGACACACATTCACAACTATAGTTTACAGTGATACTCTTACGCTTATCTGAGTATCTTTGTTGAATTGCAGTCAGTATTACAATCCACTACATTGTTGACCCATTGCCCATGTTGATGAGCATTGTCACTAAACTACACATCCACCTATAATTCACCATTGGCATAAAGACGCTCAGACGTCAGCATGCAGTTGTTTTGGTCCCTTATTTGACTATTATGCAAACCACTGACAAACAACTTTCCAATGATCCGCCGTTTCCTCTGTTAGTCTCGCATCTCTCCTGTCTGTATTCAGTGAATACTGTGCTATGTAGTAAGAGTGGCTGTTAGAATGAACATGGGTTCATTGCTGTGGATGGTGGTTTTGTTATATAGTGTACCAGTTGCACAATCAGTTCTGGCTCTTTCAATGCCATTACTTGGTTCATGTCAGCACATTTTAGTAAAGTAAATTCAGATTTTCACCATAGAAGACCAGAGAAGAATTTTGAGACCTCTGTCAACATTAAAGAGCAAAATTTACTGACAAACAGCAGCACTAATAATATGGCCATAGTGCTATGCTCTACTTAAGATACCTATCAACTAAAGTATGTCCCAGGACAGGAAGATCTCTCATCCAACTGTACACAACTTTCTCTCCCTCTCCTCTTATCTGTCAACTCCTCTGCTCTCTGCTCATCTTCTCCTCCTCTCCCCTCTCGCCTCCTCTTCCCTTCTCCTGTCTTTGGGTGACAGCTGCTGGGAGCTGTAGTCACACAGTCCAGAGCTTTTGTGTGTCAGCACTGGTCACACTGCAGCAGGTGCGTGTGTTTGCTCGCCCACACGCTTGCATGTGTTGGTGGCCGATGAGGCTAGACTTGCTGACTGTTGAGTGTGTGTGTGTGTGTGTGTGTGTGTGTGTGTGTGTGTGTGTGTGTGTGTGTGTGTGTGTGTGTGTGTGTGTGTGTGTGTGTGTGTGGGCAGACAGGCAAGCTGAATTTCTGTCAGCAGCTATTGATGAATGAAGAGGTGGGCTTGGTTCCCAAAGAGTCCAGGCCAACTATTAGAGCAGGCTATTATAAGCCCTTGACCTTGAAGACCATGCAGATTGCTGTCCATGCACTTCTCCTCACTTCACCCTTTAATCTGATATATAGTATACAATAATACATCTACTATGGTATAGTAGATTTTTGTGACTAATTTTTTGATTGATCTTTTTGACACATTCATTCCTACAAGATTCAATAAAGCTCTGCTCAATGAGCCACTCAATTTATTGAAAAATGTAACTGTAGACGTACAGTAGGCTCCAGACTGACTGAGCAGAAATATAAATCAATGAATGAAATGCTAGCCTGTATCTGTGCTATGTGGGTGGCTCCATCTGGGCATGCCAACTGCTCAGCAGGGAGTCAGTGGTGTGCGTGTGTTAGATATGTTTTCATAGACATCATACAAAGATATTAGTCCGTAATATGATTCAGGAATCAGGCCTTTTTAACACAAACAAAATCTAGAAGTTTCTTTCCCTAAAAGCAAAGAAGAGCAAAGAAGTTACATTTGTTTTAGTTTGTTATCAAAAAAGGGGTGACTTTGATAGATATGAGATTATTCGTATATATGTGTGTGTATATCTTTTCTGATTCTGTTGTCAGACACCTGAACGAGTGTAAAAATGTGATTTGACTTAATTTCATCTGTGCCAACTGTAACTCATGCACTTTTACAGTAGACTGTAAATGTAATTCCCACTTAATGGCTATAAAGTAGGCTGACAAGATAAATCATATAATCAAGTTACTGACATTGTGTAATCATCTGTTTTGCTTGAGGCAACAACAAATTGGCTTCTTAACAGTACTCCCATGCAAACGTACATCATCATTTTGAAAAATGTCACTGCTCATTTTCTGGTGTGAAAGAAAAAACAGCTTTGTTCCATTGGACGCCGACATGAGTAAAGATGTGTTTTTAAATTTAGCCAGCTTAGTGTGGATGTAGCCTTAGTGCTCTCTAATTAGCTGGTGAACAGATCGCCTTACCTCTGTCCAGCTGGGTGAGTTCATTCATGTGTGTGTGTGTATCCAGCTGTATGTTCTCCAGTCTCTTATCAGCGTAACCACTGGCCCGTAGTTAACAGAGACCATCTGGTGCCCATACAGAGTTGGTTTTTAGCTAGCAAGCCTCTCTGAACTTCATGTCAGAACTACCCAAGCCAAATCACTCTCGCTCTTTCTGCATTTTTCCTTCTCCTCTTACGTGTTTATCCTCTCTTTCTCTCTAATTTGCTTCTGTCTTTCATTAGAATGTATAGAAAAGCTATTTTAAACATTTACCTTTCTGACCATTCCCTCTTTTTCTTCCTTTCTTCTCTGTCCTAAATCACTCAATTCTCTTTTCATATAAGCTTTCCTTCCATCCTCTAATGACAAGCTGAGATCTGTGGCTTAGTGTGGTAGAAATGCATCATTTTACATTTCTGGTTAACCCAATGAAGAAGGCCAGAAATGTAAAATGGTGCTGATTTTCAAAAAGGGCAAACCATAGGATGTACATGCACGAGTACCTTTTAGAAGCCTGTACCATCTCAATACAGTATTTCATACTACAAATATGGCATATTAAATAAAAGTTGGCAGTTTGGGCTACATAGAAAGGGACAGAAAGAACAACAAAGAGCCAAAGTACTACCATATAATATAATTAACTATCAAAACCTCCACATCTGCTTGTAACATAACAAGTTTATTTTGTGAGAAGAGATGGTAACAGCCTTTTGAGACATGGGACTGCATACAAGTTAAGAAATATACTTTATAATAGAAACAAGATGAATAAGGTCTTATAAACAAAAATGTCTGGATGTTTTCTGATGAATCAGTGCTGTTTACAAGGTCAACAGTGTTGGTGCTTTGAAAAGTTGGAATTGTTTGGAATCAATAAATATTGCATTAGGATGTTTGTTATTTTTTTAGACATTAGAAGAACAGTTCTTACTATTATTAGCTACATCATAGTAATTTTGCAGTCTTTAAACAAAATGATATGATTGACGATTTTCATGTTTTAATGTTGATGACTGAAATAGTTTATATTTGAGGAGGTGAATAATCAGATGAATTGATTCTTTTGGATCACAACAAACACATAGCTAGCTGTGTGTCAGCATTCTACAAATAAAGTACTGGTATATCGACATCTTACTGCTGTTAAAAGCTGCAGGCTTATAGGAAAGGATCCGCGTCATATTGCTTCCTGCTGCATTGAACTTAGTGGCCTTTCAAAGTCCTTTCTTTCTAATGCTTTTATACAAAATGCATTCACACACACACACACATAGACAGACAGACAGACAGACAGACAGACAGACAGATACACACTCCCTGCGTCAGCACAGTGTGACATTCCAAGGAACAGTCTGGATGGGGGTTGATGACAGAGACAGACTTGGCAACTAGACATCAATTGCAATGCTATCTCTCACACTCTCATACACACACACACATACACACACTGACAGAAAACTATCACCTCTGTCACAGATGTCCCCATAGATTCTTGAGACACTAGTTTCTACAAACAGCTGAAACTACAGAGACTAAGAGACTATGCTTTGTTAGGAATATATGCAAGTAGTGGTTCCTTAGTGTTACAGCCTGATACACATACAGGTAAAAATACTTTTTCTACAACTTTCATTAATCACTTGATAGAAATAGTTTGAATGCAGTGGGAGTTGATAAACCCAAAGTGCTTTTAGTAAATAAACACAGTTGCAAAACATTCCATTAATATTTTACTCTATGGGACATAGATTGGTTGATCGGTTATGCATGGGATAGATGGTGTTTTTAAACCACTAACCAAATCATGCAAAAACATGCTGTTGCCAAATTTTGCTCCTTTTTTCAAAGTGGTTAGGGTTGCCAACTTGCTCAGTAGGTTTTCAGCGTTGTTCATACACAGATGCACCAAGGAGTGTAGCTCAAGTGCCTGTGAGTGTATGTGTGTTTTTTGGACTAGTTAAGTGTTGGTGGTACAGGAATAATTACAAGCCTCCGAAACAAGCATGTAACACAGCAGCTATTTCTACTGACAGCCAGCTATGCTACTACACACACAGAAAGCAGCGGTCTGGCCTGGCAGTGAAGCAGTTGAAGCTTGTGTGTGTGTCTACGTAGTAGACAACTGGGGCTGCCAATGTGGCTATTTCTATCCAGGGGTCACTTGGTGCTAGACAGAGTAGACGATGTGTGGTAGCAGCCATTTATCCTGAGAGTCACAGAACAACTTTCAGAGTCAGTCAGTTTATACATGGCAGAATGGAACACGGTCGTGATGCTATTGGAGCCCATGTCAGATTGTAGCAGGCACATGCATTATACACACATACGTATATGGTTTCCACTGTAACTGGCAGCCATGGTGGAGGCCACATTCACTAGTTACCTGCTGTGAGAGAAAGAACCACACAAATCTCTCCTGGATGTGGAATATTGGGTGTTCCTGTATTGGTTTAGATTAATACATTTTTTATCATGACTGTCATGTAGCTATGTATCAGTTTTATGGCTCAGTTATCTGGAATTTTTGCCTGTTTATGTTCATGGCATTGGATGAGTTCTTTTGCCATACCCACGTCTTGAGCAATGCTGATATCTGCAGACAAATTTCTCTTAATTTTAGCAGTATCTTTTTACAAATATGAATCATTGAAAGGAAATGTGCAATTCCATGAAACTCTATTCAAATGGGAATTGGGGTATTGCAATAATCTCACAAAATCTGAGCTGAGCCTGAGCCCACAATGATGCACCTGTGTATATAACCAAGAGCAGGTTTTGGTATTCGAAAATATCTCATATTGAATCCAGGAGTGTGGGTGTGGTATTGGCAACTGAATAATCAGCTGAAACCAAACTCTTCCCTTGACGGCATGTGCCAGACTCAACAGTATTTTTTCTACTGAAAAAAACATTTGCCAGCGGTGTGGCCTCCCCGTGGCACTGTGGCATCAATCAGCCACACCCTCTAGGATAACAAGCAGTCATAGTATGGCAGAGGTGGGTGGATGGATAAATGGATAGGATGACTAAACAAGTCAACGCAGGAATGAATGACGATTATGGTGTTGTATAACAGAAAGGTCTTTTATGGCAAGTAGTAGCCACACCCTCTGAAATAACAAGTGCACGCAGTGAAAGAGGATGTGTCGAAGAGCAGATGAATGAATGAATGGATAGAGGGAAAAACTGAAGGTCACAATGGGCTCAGTGGGACTGACATTAAATTATGTATTGTTGAAAGGTATGGGACAGTTATAATTTGCCATCTAGAATAGCTTAATTCACTGTCGCCCTGAATCTCTTTTTGTTACAGATAGCAGTTAGAAGGGCAGGACAGAAGCAGACTGTTAGTTCACAATCACACAGAGACTGACACTAAAAGATGCTATTTCACTGGTTTAGCTTTGTAAAAGAGACAAAAGTAGATACTGTTCGGTAATAAATTCCATTGAATAACTCAAAACACTTAAATTCACAATTTCGATTGAAAGGGGTTTTTTTTCAGTTTACTAATTGCTCTTCTATTATTTAGGAATTTCCTGTTAAGAGGACTTCTTTTTATTTGTAAGAAGTAGCAACCCAATCACCACAAGCGAATGTGTTGGAGGCCAAATCAGGAGTCTCTTCCATTTGTTCTGACAGAGTAAAGACAATTTTGTGTGTGGATGTGTTGTAAATCTCTGTGTGAGTGAGTGACAGCTCTGTGTGTGTGTCTCTGCATGCAGCAAGGACTGTGCTGACAGCAGAATGGCTTGCTCTGTTGGAGGGAATTCACACTTCACATCAGATCATCACAACCATACCGTCTTTAACACAGACATGCACATGCACGCACACACACACACGCACACACAGCCATGCACACACAGTATCACTTTGGGTCTGCACAAAATTTCACAAGAACTCCCATAGTTTCATACAAGATCTCTCAGCTCCCACCCTCTTTTTCTCACATATGCAAACATGCAGACACACACACACAGACATACACACACACACACACACACACACACACACACACACACACACACACACACACACACACACACACACACACACACACACAACACACAGAGTAATGCTTTAGTCCCACAGAGAACCAGCTAGTCATACTGAGCAGTTAGACAATACTTCTGTCAATCAACGTCAAGTCCTTTTTAGCTGTCCAGGCTGAGGCCTCCAGTAGACAGCTAGTTAGCCAGTGTGAAGGAGACTGACACTGGCCTCAGGCACATTTACAAGGCTCCAGCTCTTACTTGCCATCACTTCTCTTGACCTGAATATGTGTGCAATTCGTAACTTAGTGTTTCCCGCTGATTCCCACAGTTTTCAGCAACAGTGGAGAGTTTGGGGTCAGTGAGTGCTTGTTACACGTTTCATTTAACAAGGCCTGCCACATTTTTACTAGCTGCAAAGTTACTCTCAAATCTAGTAGGAAGTGGATTAATCAACAACATTAGCAGACTGTTGTATACTTTATAGTTTTTAGTATACGATATACTGTAAGTGCAAACTGCTTTTCATGGAGTTCAGCTATATGTTCTAACAGGCAAAAATAATAGGAAATCCAAAAACTTCAAAGTTGAATTCAAATTTAGAAAATGTCCGTGCTTTAGGTCTGTGCTTTTCTCCAGTTTGCAATATACTACAGCAATTCACTTTATTGGGCAGCAGCTTCGCTCAGGGTAAAGTTGAAAAAAGTTTGCTTTTATCTAAATTACAGTGAGAAACTGCCCCTAGCCTGGCTTCAGGCTTTTCTGCCCTCTAACCCTTTCTTTACTGTCAAAAACCACTTCCAGTTTTTGTACATTTTGCCCTTTTCCATTAATCTGTCATGAAGCTGATTCATATCTGAGGTTTGGTTGTATATATGAGTGGAGTGGGGGATGGGGGGGTTAGCAGTTATCACATTAATCACTCATCCAGTATTTTTTATATCTTAATTTATGTGTCCTTTTGTATGTTTTCCAGGTGGTACCAGAGACATTGGATCAGCGTTGACCAGGATGTGTATGAGACATCGCAGCATAGAGGCTAAACTCAAACAGTTCTCCATGTAAGCAACACAACTCTTTCTTTGTCTCTAATCAACCACAGTACTTTTGACATTTACCAACACACAGGACCTGATATAATTTTTTCCTTTGGTGAATATAGGAGAGGTTGTGTGAGAGCAGGGATTTCATCTGGATTTCCATGTCAGTAAACCCCATGACAGTGGTTTGGTTGAGCTAAAAGGGAATATTAACAGGGGGCTCATGTGTCCCAACAAAATGTCCCCTCTATGCACACTCGACCCTGCCAACTTCAAGTCATGTCCTTCTAATGTTACTTTACAGTTCTGGCAAAAATTGTCAGCACTAAAGTTTTCAAATGTTCAAAGGTAAACATTGTATTGGGTTTATATCCTTTTGCAGTGCATCCTTTATAGGTAACTCACAGTTAGCGTACTTTGAACTAAGCTGTTTCCCTCATAGTGAAACTCCAATAAAATGTTCTGCATTTGAATCGTTATCTCACCACATGCTCAGTGTCTTGACATTTTGTGTGTGTGTGGGCGTGAATGCCCCCTCGTCATGGAATGCTGGGAAAGAGACGATTTGTCTAGCAACACAGGCATCTATAATGTTTCAGTGTAGCTACACATGCACCATGTCTCTCTCTCTCTCTCTCTCTCTCTCTCTCTCTCTCTCTCCCCTCTCTCTCTCTCCCTGTCACACAACACACACACACACACACACACACACACACACACACACACACTACACACAACACAGACAAGGGGCTCTCTAATTTCGGATGGCATTTCAGTAGAGATTCCACTTGGATCTCCATAGCAGGGGCTGTACACAGGGGGGCCGTGGTCACCAACCACCCACTGACACACACACACACACACACTGGAGAGAAATGTCTGCAATAGGGAGAAATCTAATTTTAGTTTCATGCACTAAGCCTGCAGCTGCCTACCTCTCACAGTCACAGCCTCTTAAACACACTCACAAATACATCCCAAATACAAGACAGGCACAGTTGGGTAATGATTGACAGACATGACTGCACAAGGTTCTTACTTCCTCCTGTGACACATAGTCAGACATAAAGAGCCTATTTCTTTTCTCAGTCTCCTCAGTTTCCTTTCTTTCTGCCTGTTAATGATTGACAGACAAGACCATACAGTGTTTAGACAGAAAGGCAAAGCAGACCTAATGATTTGTATGTCTGACTTCTTTATAATCAGGTGAAAGATATATTGACAAACCCCGCAGAGCACAGTCAGAAGTTGCTGGCTGGTATTTTACATTTTCTCCACTTGTATTAATGTTTATTCATCAGTTGTTAAATCATTTGATTTGTCAATAAAACAATTTTTGAATCTTTATCATTTTTGAAAATTCTAAACCCAAACAGATAATATTTTCAATGAATTTCAGCAGTGACAAGTATAGCTTCTTTAAGGTTGGTCTTAAATGTCTACTTGTAAATAGTTTAACTGATCAACATGACCTCTGATTACAAATAAGTATTCTGCTGATTTCTCAGGGGTTTCCTGGAGGGTCTGATCAACCCTCTCCAAGAACAGATGGAGGAGTGGAAAAGAGGAGTCAACACTTTGGACAAGGACCATGCTAAAGGTAGGAGAAACGAAAAATATATCACAACATGCTGATCCAGACATTAATTTGATATCTTCAACATTTTAAAGCAATGTAATTTGCCAGTGTTTCAATAGTATTGTGATTTAATCAGCTCTATTCACATTGTGTTAGATTATCAAAAAGTGTATGAAAAACGGTACCTTTTTTACACAGTTAGTTTACTGATTTTACCTTTTCCATCTTAACCAGAGTATAAAAGAGCCCGGCAGGAAATAAAGAAGAAGTCCTCAGACACACTGAAACTTCAGAAGAAAGCAAAGAAAGGTAACAAAAAAAAACATGTTTCATTTTTTTTTAAACCAAAGCTTATATGAATGAACAAAAATAACACTATGAAGTGCAGTTAATCTGATAATGATGGAGACAAATCTTGGACTAACAATGTTCTACCAACATCACTATACTACCTTATTAGCTTCACTGTGCAGACATAAAAACTAGCTAAGTATAGGGATCACACATTAAACAACTTGAAGCATTGTCTGCTTATCCAATGAAAGATATTCATCTCAAGTGTCTGCCAGAGAATTTGCTCAGATTAAATTCTTCGAAAAGTAAACAATTAAAATGCCTTTGTTATGCTCCACACCTTAATCATGTTGCATGAAACTTGAGTCTGCTACGCTCCTCACGCTAAAAGATTAGCTAAATACATGTCTTTAAAAAAAAAGTAAGAAAAGGCATGGCTTCTAGAAATTTTGTCACTTCTTTCACCATAGAGGCTATGTTTCTACCAGCACTAACATCACTAAGACCAGATCTAAGAAAGTTGTGTTTTTTATTGCTCTTTATCTGCGAGAAGTCAGCATTCAGGACTAAAGGAAGAATCAGAGGATTGAAACAACTTGTTAAGGAAAATGCCATCTTTTATTTCAAATAGGAAAAAAGTCCAAATTATATTTAAGGCTTTTTTATTAGACAGCAATGATGTGTGTCGAAGAAATTTGTCCTTTCTTATTAGACTTGAGCAGATCTTGTGAGGCTAAACATTACCTTACTTGGTAAACACTCTCTGAGGGGGCAGGGGCTTTTTCCATCTGCAGCTCTCTTGGCTCAGATTCTACATACACATTCACCTACCTAGCTGGAAAAAATATCATAAACAAAAAAGGAATTAGATGAAGATGCTTCCAGTATGTCTTGGGATGTTGATAGTTACGGTTAACTATGCTTTTAATCAGTTGGTGTCTCACATTCTTCAAATCGCAGATGTTCAGGAAATAAGTATAAGAACGGAAAAGGTTGATGTTTTTTCTCCTCCTCCTATGCAATAGGTTTAATTAACACTGTACATAGCGATCATTGCTAGTACTGCTACATAAGAACTGTGCCATTCCCTTACAACTGTCTGCGTGACTTTGATCATCATTAAAGCCATTTTGTTTTTGTTCGTGAAGCATATCCCAAAAAAATACAATTTTGAGCGATGTTTTGATGAATTTGAATTCATTGATCGATTGACTAGTGTGCCAGTGAGAGCAGTACTATTTTTCAGATGCTTCATCAGTTTGTCAGTATAGATGTGGCAACATGTTTGCAGACTGTTGGTATCAGATAATGGAATCTATAAAAAACAAAACCTGCCGATATGTGGCATTTCTTTTGAATAGGCAGACAGATTAATGTGACCGTCTATTAATGGAACTGCCAAAGATTTCTTTCAGAGATGCATTTCTGTAAAGCTTGTTTTCGCACTCGCATTTGTACTGAGATTTAAACATGTCAGATAATTTGATTACAATGTCGTCGGATACTGGGTGTGAAACACCTCATAATGGTAATGCTGGGATTGTTTCCTACAGTGCTTGATCAGCATACAGCCACACAAAATTGCACTTATAGTTGTTGGGTAGTGTTAAGCATTGGCACTCTTTTAGTTGACTTGGATCTTTTTCCTCTCCCTTTCCCCATGTTGTACTGATACCATCCTTCTCCTTATGCTGCACTGCAGCTGATAATCTAGGTAAGTTTGTGGAACAGACACAGGTTGTTGCTTTCACTGTAATGTTTAACCAAGCGTCTTGGTTGCATTGTGAAGAAGCCACCACAGATATTGAGTTTACTGAAAAGATGCATGCATGCTCAATGTTTTGTTCACAAATATGACAGCTGTTCCTTACAGTCTATGGTTGTCACTATTTATTTATATACAGTCTGTGAATCCATTGCTTACATTAATGTCACAAACTGTCTTTTTTATCAGCTCTGTGGTGTCCACATGAAATGTGGTCCATGCTGGCAAGTTTTTGTTACTTTGCTTTGCACACATTGTTTTGTCTTCAGTGAGCCACGTACCTGGTGATGAGACCATTTTGTTGCCAAAACAAAGCTTTAACTTTAGAAAATATTCCTTTTGACTACAACCTGTTTTCACTACAGAACTGTTCATAAATAAAAAGGCAATAAAAACAGAAATGATTCAGAAACGTTCAAGGAACAAGCATTTTAAACGTATATTCACCGCCAGCTACCAGTGTAACATCATGTTGTGTCCCCAAGATGTGAGCAAAGATAACTATACTTAACTGCGCCCGGTTCACCCAAAACATCTGTAAATTAACTGAGCACAGAAATAAAAACACAAATAAAATTGAAATACACAAATTTAGGAATGAGCTGGTCATACTTCTTAAAGGGAAAGTACTCAGTTTACACACGGTAATAACACCCGAGCTGTCTGCTTGTGTTGATGTTTGATATGTGTCTTGTGAGGGTGTTTTTCTGACCTGAGACCCCAGCCTTGCTAAGAAACAGCCTGTGACTGCAACCTAATGCAATCATTGGTCATGTGAAAGCTAGAGCAGCTAATCTCATTTCTCTGTGTGTGCACAGTTATCAACATGTGTTCAGACTGTGCAAGCCCCCTTTGGTAAAAACAACTGTTGGATATCAGCAAGATCTCTAAAACTTCGGATCGATTTTTGGTTTTATATCAAAAATTGTTAAAACATGGATGAATATTAGATTGTACAAAGCTAACAAAAATTATTCTACGTACAATAACATCATTTGCCATCAAAGAGGAGTCTCCTTTTCTCTCACACGCAAGTCAAAACCTTTCCTGCGTGCTTCGGAACAAATTAGCTAAGTAGTCGCACAAATCGGATGATGGTGCTTATCTGAATGAGGTGGTAAAGAACCTTAGTGTACGTTAGGTTGTGTCTCTGGTGTTACCATGATGTATTTGGTAGACTGGTATTTTCAGCAGACAATAACAGACATACACACGGGGCATCTGCAGTAAATCATCACTTAGTCATCCCGAGGGTATGAAACAGCCAGACCGTGATATATTATACCTGTCACAAGTACTAACTGTCCTTGATTGAACACTGACATGGCTTGTGAAATTTGCTTCAGAAAGGATTTGTTTATAATGCAGTCAGTGCCCAATGACCTCCAGTGAACCTCAGTATTTGTCTGTGGTTAAGGAGAAAGAGGAAGTCGCCATCAGGGCCTTGTCATTCACAAAGTTGCACAAGTTATGGCACAGAGACTGGGAACCCGAGGAACAGTAGAGACAAAGTTGTAACATAACAGAAGCTTAAGTTCAACACTAACAACCCCTCTGCTCACCACAAGATGACATCTCATGCCAGGATGCGCCTGCATTGTCTCAGCCCGCATGTGTGTCTCCATGGGTGTGTGTGCAACCCTCCCCATCCCTGCAATTATGTTTTTACATCCACAAAACAAGAAGATTGAGAAATGGCAATGACTTTTGGCTGAAAACTAGACATATTCTAGACATATTCTGTTCTAGTGTGGTCAGTTCAAAGTAGCTTATATTATTTACCCTTTATGGTCTATATCCACATGAGCGCTGCGAATACCATGAGGGTATGTTTGGAATTGGTGAACTCATGATTTGCCTTTAACGGGCTAAAATCAGGGAGTCTTCTTCATGGAATTAAAATGAATAAAGACATAAGGTGCTTCTAAAAGTGCATTTAGAAGCAAAGTGACTCTGACTGTAATAATGTTCAGAACTACCCAAGGGTACTCATGGGCACGACCAAAACAGCAACAAAGAAAATATTTGGCTTTCCATCTGTCTCAGACAAAGTACCTCAACTTACAGTAGCTTCTTTCCAAAACCACTGCGGTTATGTTGAGAAAACAGTCTGCCAAGACTTGAACTAGTGGGAGACACCAGTATGCAGTATGCTCATGGTTTTGTTGCATGCCAAGGAGACACCACAGCATCGCTGGCTTTCGGACTTAAAAAGCTACTTTTCTACACTGAGGCCAACTAAGGCTTCAAGTTTGAATTGTTTTTTATTCAATTTGAAAATGGGGTTAATGAAAACACAGCTGTGGTGTGAAAGGAATATTTCACTGAGCATTACAGAGCCGACATTCACTCAGACCCTCTTTTGGTGTCTTGCTGGATTGAACAATTTGCCATAAAGGCTTCAAAGATGTACTTGATGCGTGATTTTTATAAAAAAAAAAAAAATTGGCATAACCTTTTAATAGCTATTGGCCAGCTGTTTATAACTACTGATTTAAACATTATTTAAAATGTCAGCCCAGCTTACAAGTAATTTCCTTGGCAACAAGAACTAATTTCTCCCAGAGGGAAATGAATAACTCAGACTTTTTAAACCAGACTAATGAGTGAGGCCAGCCTAGCTCTTTCAGGCTCAGCCATACAGCCAGTTCTCCACAAAAGCCTTGTACAGTGTAACTGTATACTTGTCTGCTCAAAGGTGGCCTTCGGATCTACATATATGAGACTGAAAATATATACTGCGATGTGGACTTTCCAGTCTACAGTCCATCTATGCCACCATGGTCTCCATACTGTTATATAGTAGTAACTGCCATAAACACACACATAACTCGCATTCCTCTCAGAGATTCAGACACCAAAGTTCTCACCAAGTTTGATGAAGTGGATTCCCTATAAATGGAAAACGGAAGTTTGTCTTGTTTTGTCAACAACCACTTAGTTCTAAGGGGCGTCTTAGACTGTACTTAAAAAAATGCAATGAGTGCAAATTGTAGTCCCTGAATTGACTATGTCATCGATATATTAACCAAACAATATGAAGATAACTTGGTGTTTTGGTTGATGGAGCAGCTATACTGGAAAAACTGGGGGGAATAAACTGTCCAGTATTCACACGTTTTTTTTTAAGAGCTGCATCCACCTAAAATACATAGTGGTACAACTTCACCCAATGTCAGCATTCACATTGCACTTCAGTGATTTAAACATTTAGTCAGTTCTCACTAATGTAAGCTACTCTGATACAAATAGGCACATAATGACAGTGAGAGTCTGCATTTGGTGCTTTTCCATCAACTAAGTTTGTGTGTGTGTGTGTGTGCTTGAAGCCATTGTTATTTGACATTGTAACTGTGGTCTAGTCGACTGATTGGAGAGAGAAAGCAGTGGAAACAGAACTTCCCACATGCTGTGTCATGTATAATGTATAGACTGCAGTGACATATCAGAGAGGAAAGAGCTGATGCTTTGTCCTCAACATAGGACACACATCCTTATGTTTTACATTTGAGGTGAGGACAATTTTCCTGTGTAACTCTAGCTGAGTTTCTCTACTACTGATTTACATGATATAGGTCCTCTCAGCTAATGTCAACGAAAGACGCCAGTTTGTTATCTGTGCCCAGACACAAGAGCGGGCCGACAGACCACAGAGTTGTTCACTATGGGTTTAACCTTGATGTAGCTTGATGTAAGTCAAGACTGTGTGTGTGTTTATGTTTGTGTGTAAGTGTAGCTTGAGTGGTTAGATAATGCCTTTGAGGCCTGCTGTATGTCATCTTGGGCAGTCGCCAGCCTTCCTGCCTCTATAGAGAACTCAAGAGGGCTTGATTTGGCTTCAGGGTATCCTCTCTTAAACACACACACACACACACACACACACACACACACACAAACTCACACTCGCAGATAGGCATGCAACCACTGAATAGTGCTGAATAACAGCATAACCTTGGTATTGTCATTGCTGTAAGATGTTCCTGTATTTATATACGCATATTCAAACCCACATATAGACACCAGATGGTCTTGGAGGTACCTTGCACACTTGTCATTCATGAAAACACACGCGCACACACACAGTGCATAAGTGTTTGACAAAGGGCGAAGGAGTGATAGTCAAAACTCACTTTTGGCTATCTCGGCATAATAGATTGAAGTTTTTCGAGACAAGCACCAGTAGATAACCTTCTCGCCACCTCTGAACAAGAGACAGGAAACACTCTCATGATGAGAGTGGCCCTTCATGCTGAGATGATAGCCAAAAAGTAGTGGAGACATTCAAATGCTGGCTTTGAAGATAGCCATGTCCACAAGGAAAAGATAACACATGGAGCAGTAGTAACTGTCCAAGCCAACACCAGAGAGAAGTGCTCTTTCACTGCTACATGATCATATTGTTTGTGATTATCCATGCATGTTGCAGCAGCACATCTCAATTATTTTTGGTGTGTGTGTGCTGTGAAGGAAGGCTTAGTGGTCAGATTTATCTCAGCAGCTTGATTTTCAATTACTGCTATGTAATAAATAGAGCAGTTTTTGTTCTCTTGTGAGTTGTTAGGTAATTGTATTATAATGTAATCCAATGATGTATATATTCTGTCTCTGTGTGTGTGTTTGTGTCCATTATGTTCCCAAGGTCGTGGTGATATCCAACCCCAGCTGGACAGCGCCATGCAGGATGTCAGTGATAAATACATTCTGCTGGAAGAGACAGAGAAGCAGGCCCTGAGAAAGGCTCTTATAGAGGACAGACAGAGATTCTGCTGGTTCGTGGCCATGCTGCGGCCTGTAGTGGTGAGTACAGCTGGGCAGAAAGAGATCAATGAGTCTTCAGAAAGCACTGAGTGAACAACACAGTCCCCTCATTCCACTGTTTCTTTGCTTTTTGTTTTAGTCCTACAGACTGGAAAGACAAATTTTCATGCACACGCTTTTTCACACTGCTCAAATATGTATATTTTTTCTGCGGACCACCATTGATACGTTTTTTATACAACTGCTGATATCTAAACAGGACCTTTTTCAACTCACTACTACACAAAAATCTCTTCTGACTGTGCCATTTATTCTTTTAGGACGAGGAGATTTCTATGTTGGGAGAGGTCACACATCTCCAAGCGATCTCTGATGACCTCAAAGCGCTGACCTCTGACCCTCACAAGCTCCCCCCTGCTAGTGAACAGGTGAGGAGAAAACAACAGAGATAAAACACTTTGAACAATGAACTGACACAGAAAATCCTGTTTTGGTCCTGTATGACTTTTTTTTTCTGTTTTAAGGGTTACATTCCGTTTAATACCTTTCACCCATTACAAGAACGAATAAGAAGTATGACTAATTTTCCCCCTGCTCAGGTGATCTTGGACCTGAAGGGCTCAGACTACGGTTGGTCATATCAAACGCCGCCCTCATCCCCCAGCACCACTATGTCTAGGAAGTCTAGCATGTGCAGGTAAGCTCATACAGCCAATAACAACACTCATGGCCCCAAAATATGGAGTAGATGCTTTGTCTCTCAAGTACACATTTACCTGCTGTACCCATACGGTCTTGTTGAGATTCAGAGTGCTTCAAAATGATGTTGAATGGAAAATGAAATTACTCCAGTTATTTTGGTCAGCCACTGAGATGAAACCACATACAATGTCTATATTAGGTCGAGTCAGAGATTATAGTGTAGCCTGACATGTATACTTGCACTAAAATGGGCAAATGTGTCTTGTTGACCTCACCAATCATTATGAATGTTCTCAGGAGACTACTAACATCAGTGTTTTATGGTGGGGAACAAGGACAGAGAACAACTTTCATGTTGCCCAATCTATGTCTGCCACCCAGTGGTCAATATGAGCTGGAGTAGTTATGTTTTGTTTCATCTCCTCTTTGTTAGTTATAGTTATTAATTAATTCACCTCACTGAGAAGAACTAGGAAAACTAAAATTAGGATTAGGATTAGAGGTTAGAGAATTTGGTGCACTTTTGCATTTGCTGTTCAGACAGTGTCTTCTATCTTCTGTCCTCCGTGCTTTTTGTGGGTCTCCCAATGATTTTTCCTGAACTGTTCTGGTTCATAGAAAGACATTTTATGCCTGGGCTCTGTATTGCTTCGCATTCGTCCTGCAAAAAAATGTTAACATCAGTTTTGTGGTTGTGGGTTTTCTGTCATTGAATCAAAACTTCTAATTGCTTCTAATATTTAAAGGCCATCAAGGCTGTGAAAACATTTTAAACTGTTATAGAGGAGCAATTTAAGTCTCAAACAAGTTATTTTCTTGATACTTACATGGGTGAATATGAAAACTGTTCAGAAATTCACTTTCACTGAAATTGACTAATCATTGTGAGACAGCAGCTTGATTGATTGATGATTTTAATTCCTTGCAATATATAAAACATTTTGAGTAGTTTTCCCTTGTTCTTGTGCATTTTTTTGTTAAGTTTATACATGATTTAATACATATTGTATGTATTTTCCATAGTGCAGAATTTGCAATATACCATCTGCTTCAAATTGTTGCTTTCAAGTCTCAATTCACACAGTAATTAGACCCAGTGTTTACGCTGTTTTTGCTTTTCATGATTGTTCTGTGTGAAGATTCTTAAAACGCTGTCTCAAAGGCATGAAATCTTGTGATTTCTTGCCTGTAATTATTGTCATTATGATATCACGCCTCTTCTGTTGGTTTGTTATGTTGTTTTGATTGGATTGGCCTCAGTCACTGCCTGCTGCATCTTGGTGTGCCGTGTTAATTGTTTCCCACCCTGTCTCCTTCACATTCCCCCCAACCCTTTGCCTTCATTCCCTCCCTATTATTCCTTTTATCTCTTTCTTATCCTTCCTTCTTTTATCCATGGCTTTTGGGTGCACTTGATTCTCTTTACCCCGCCTGTCATGGCCAAACTTCTCCTTCATCTGGTCCTCCCCTTATCCCTCACCCCTTCCCCTTTCACAGTAGTCTGAACAGCGTTAACAGTAGTGACTCCAGGGGATCCAGTGGCTCTCACTCTCATTCTCCTTCCTCCTCTTCTTCCTCCTCTTCCTCACACCACCTCTTCCACCACCATCACCCTCGCCATCGGTACCGCAGCTCCACACTACCCCAGCAGACCCCAGTTCGACTCTCTAGCATCTCCTCCCACGACTCGGGCTTCATTTCTTCATCACATGACCAATACACGTCGTCCAAATCATCCTCGCCAATGCCAGCTGAAACAAAGGTAAGAAAAAAACCTCAGCTACCCACACTTAACCATAATTTTGGCTCTAAGTATGCACACATGGTTGAGACAAGACTATAAAACCGCATATGCTCTATGATTTACAAGTCATTGTAGTAGGAGACAGAGAGAAAACCCCAAATCAGCGATCCACACAACTATTTTCTCACACATCTCCCAAGCCACAAAGAGAGGCAGTTAGCTGGCAGCAGTAAGTGTATGTGATCATGGTGAAATCATTTCACTGCTATTATTATAGCATAAATGCACAGGAAATTAGTCTGCCTTCATTCTAGCCCAGGGCAAAGCAGGTCAGGCCTATCCTGCTATTAAAGAGCCGACCGCTGTGACAGAGTGTGGTTCAGTTAAACTTGCAGAGGCTTGACCGTACTGCGTATTGTATTTTCATTAAATGTATCACAGTAAAATGACATGTTACAGTGTCAACAGAATTACAAGAGCTGAGGACATGCCTCTATCAGCAGGGCTCATTCTGTCAGTTTTATCTAACCATCTGACACAAGGTTTCAGATGATTATTTGTGTGATTGCCTGGGGGATTGTCCGCGTGGGGTTTGTGGTTTTTAGATCAACCATGAGTGGCTGCACTAGATGACGTTTTGTTAGCACGCCAGCAACCACAGTTCCCCTGTCCAGAACACACTGGTATAGTCTGACTCCAAGTTTTTATGATGCAGTGAAGGTGGTTTGGCAAGTCCATACCTGACCCATTTACAGTACTGTCCCAGGAATCAGCCCTCTGATTGCCTCATTCTCAGTGTAGTTACTGTAGCTGGTGTTTGAAAGAGAACAGTCTTATGGTTAAACAGGGATTTCAGGGGTTTACTTCTTAACCCAAGACCAACAAGGCAGGGACATGACATACACTTAATGTTGATCTCTTTATTTCCATCCTTTGTGCAGACTGATGTTCTGTAGCTAACCCCAATCCTTAACCTCCCTCTGGAGAGTAGCATGGATTAAGTATCGTGTTATTAATGTTAATTAAATAACCAGGGCTTTAATTGCTAATAGATATTTTTTTTGTGACACATGTTGAGTTTGTGAGAATACATCCATAAGAAGAAGAATCTTGCCTGTGCTTCACTTTAACAACACTCCAACACTGCTGATGTCCATGCAATTAACGCTGGTATGACTCCTGGTGCACCTTCTCTACAGACTCTGCAGTCACTTGGCTGTACTCACTCACTAACTGCTGAGAACTGTGGAAAAGTTGCCACTGCTCTGTAACAAACTGCTTCTCTCTGCTTATGCTGTCTACCTGCTGACATGTCTGTCTTTGCAATTCCTCCCCTCTGTACACGTCTGTCCGTCTCTCTCTCTTTCTCCCCCCTTCTGTCTGGTCTCGTCTCATTTCCCGCTTGCTGCTGCCCTCGCTGTTCCAGCCTTATCCCACTTCCAGCTCCTCTGAAGTGTCAGAGACTGGGCAGCTTCACAGTGACTGCAGCTCCCCCTCCTCTCTAGCTGCTGCTACTGCACCTCAGCACGCTACTGACAAGGTGAAATACACTCAGCCACTATAAACCCTACGCTGTTTCTCATAAATGTCTACTCTGTACCAGCATTACACGCACTGCTAGCTCCTAATACTAAACTTCAAACTTGGCTACACATTTCATCGACTTGAGTTTATCACAGAAATGTTGAAGGACCCTCCAAACTCCATGTGCATGTGCATCCATTTCTCCAGTTTTCATTCAGTTCAGCATTTGTGACCATTTCCTTTGTTCCATATTGGATTCCTTTTTTCCGTTTTTTTTCCTTTGAACTCTTCTCCTCAGTGAAGAGGTCTACTTTGATTTTTTTATCATTTCAATAATTTATCCCATGCTTTGTTTGTTCTGTTTTGTTTGTCTGTTACCATCCCTCCTCCCGCCGGCATCCAGTTGTCCAATGGCTATGACCACTACAGTCCGGCCACTTCCCCTTATCTCCATAGCAACGGGGGGAGTTCGGGGTCAGGTTCAGGCACTGCCTTCCCCTTCTACCCTGCTTCCTCTTCATCCTCCACCTCCTCCTCCAGTCCCACCCGTTCATGGTCACGTCCAGCCTCAGCCTTGCTCCCAGACTACCCTCACTACTGCACGTTGGGACCCATGGTACCCTCATCACGAGTGCCCAGCTGGAAGGTTTGTTCATCAGCTCGGTTTTGATGATCAACTTACTCCCATCCTCCTTGTCAACAGTTTGTGCAAGCCTTGTTCCCTTTTTCCTGACTGTATATATCCATTTTCAGTTCCTTAGTTTGATTCTTTACTTCAGTTAAATCTGAAGCCTTCACAACTAAGAGCTGAACAAAAAGGGGGAAAAGATTTTTCTCTGTTCCAAAGCTGAACAGAGAAATGTAAAGCACAACACTGACATGTCTGTCTTTACAGGACTGGGCCAAGCCAGGCCCTTATGACCAGCCCATGGTTAACACACTGAGGAGGAAGAAAGACAAGGAGAGCCCAGCAGTAGTGGACACTAATGGTAGTGTGAGTAATGACAGCAGTCAGGCCTCCATCCCAACCTCAGGGCCAGCTCCGACTGTGCTCCAGACGTCAGCATCAGTGGAGGAGAAGAACAGGACTGTGGCTACACCTCTCAAGGTCAGTTTAAGTCTCATACTGTTTGTGTTTTCTGCAGCAGCTCTTTGTCTGAATGTAATTAACACAGGCTGCCTTCATTTAGACAATCTGGATCTCAGCCAGACAGTCGTTTTTTGGGGGGGTGTTTAGTCTCTCTTTTTTTCCATAGCACATAGCACATCTTTGTGTTGCGCTTCTTTAGTGACAGTTTCACTTTACCCATATTATTACCGTTCTGCTCCCCTTGTAGACTGTATTCATGCTAATAAGTCACTTTTAATATTAGCATGTGAGAAGTTTGCTGTCAGCCTTAGGACTAATGTAGGCTCTCCGTCAATTGTTGATTCATCTGATTAATAGTTTTTTGATGTTTTCTATTGTTCAATGCAAAGAAGCTCCATATGTTTTCAGACATTCTGTCTACTCTTATGCTTCTTCACTCTTAACTTTGTGCTTGAAAACATCACTACTTTACTCCAGCTGATTGCAAATTCCTACAAAAAAATCGCAATTATTTACTTTTTTAAGGTGACCTCACATTTAACTTCTAGCAGGCCGATGTTTTTGCAGTCATGCCATTTAGCGCAAATGAATGAGCCCTCCACTGCTAATCTTCCCATCTGATGACTTTAATGAGTTGCACCTAATGCTTTTAATGACCTAAATGAATTGTATCTGACTGTATCCAGACAGCCAAACTGTCTGACCCTATTAACAAATGGTTTTGTCGCTGGGTGATTGCTCCAGGCTGCTGATATCCAGACCCATGAGGAACTGGCCCTAGCCTTATCTAGAGGTCTGGAACTGGACACCCAGAGGTCCAGTCGCGACTCCATCCAGTGTTCCAGTGGCTACAGTACACAGACCAACACACCCTGCTGCTCTGAAGACACAATACCTTCACAAGGTAAAACACTTTCTTGAAGTCCCAGCCAACCACTTTTTCTTTTATCCTCTACTATCAGAATATACAACATCTCATTATGTTTTTAATATGTTCTTTTTAGTATCAGACTACGACTATTTCTCAATGGCTGGAGATCAGGAGTCTGAGCAGCAGCCGTCTGACTTCGACAAGTCCTCCACCATTCCCAGAAACAGTGACATCAGTCAGTCTTACCGGCTCATGTTCCAGAGCAAGCGGCCAGCCTCCACAGCCGGCCTGCCCAGCACACAGGCTACTTACTCTGGACAGGGGGCCTACCCTGCAGGACCCTATCCCTCCACACCTATCCACACTGGAGCTTATCCTCCGACCCCTACAGGTACAGGCTGCACTGGAAGTTTAACAATTGGATAGTTACACTTCATTCTTTCTATTTTTGCCTTTTTGACGTTGTGTATTTGTTGGATCTTGTCAGTAACAGCAGCTGCTCTATAATGTACTGATTGTATTAGTATTGAAATTACTTTTTTTAACAGATCTTTTGTGTTCTGTCATTGCAGGCTCAGGTCAGGGCTTTTATTCTGGATCCAGCTCCCATAATGCCTCTGGCTCCTATTCTACAGGCCACGGTCCAGTTATCGTCACTCCTGGAGTTGCCACAATCCGCCGCACCCCCTCTTCAAAACCTTCCGCTCGCCGTTCAGGCTCAGTTGGAGGCACAGGCCCCATCCCTATTCGTACGCCGGTCATTCCTGTAAAAATCCCTACGGTGCCTGATATGCCAGGAGCAGTTAATGGGAGCAGGAGTGCAGAGGAGATGGGCGGAGGAAGAAGAGGAGTGGATGACAGTCCAGATTCTCCGACATTTGCAGGAGGCGGGGATGCTGGCACACTGCCTATGGTGTCCTGGAGCGGTCAGGCTACAACCAATCCTCCCAGTGTACCCCTGCCTAACCAGCAGCACCTTCAGACTGAGACAGGACAGGAAGGAGGAGGAGAAGAAGCAGGAGAAGGAAGAGAAGGCAACATGCTGGTGGCCATTCGCATGGGGGTAAAGCTCAAGAGAACCCTCACCAATGATCGCTCCGCACCACGTATCGCATGATGACATGTTGTAGAAGTTGAGGCTAACCCTTCAACATACGTGTAAATGAAGTCAAAGGCTTTGCGGATAGAAACATGATGTACAGAATCAAAGGCTTCTTCTGCTAGTATGAGAAATCAATTACACCTGCTCTACGTATAGTGTTTCTCATCCTGTAAATTTCCACCTGTGAGAATACCTGACTGCAGACAGCATCTGTAACAAGTCTAAAGGAAGAAAATATATTGAAATTATGTGAAGCGAGGTATGTTGACATATTGGTTTGGACCTTAAGTGGATCACAGGCCTACTTGAGTTAGATCCTTGGATAAGTTGAGTAATTGTAGAAGCCTGTATACGTATAAAGATACGACCTAGTTTCTCTCATTGGACCTCGAATAAGCACTACAATGATTTCCAAATCCGAGCCTGCAGCTGTGTAATGAAAAACATGAGGATGTTTTTTGTAGCATTACACCACAGTGTGTTTGTTTCTTTAAGAGGACAGTGAAGACATATTATACAGGCATGTATCCAGTATTCTCCCCGAGGCAGAGGGCTGGACAAGGACAATGTGTATTCTCAGTTTAAAACAGACTCAACTGTATTATTTGTACAAACTCATTGTACAGGGAGTGCGTTGTACCACCGTGGGATGAATAAGCATTCCAACTGCCAAGCGACTTGGCAGAAGGTACACAACAGCCAATGCAAGTACTTCACAGCATCAAGAGAGCAACATTCTGGTGTGCTAATAGCTCCAGTGGTCGGCCGTCGATTGCACCATTTGGCATCTCCTGAACTGCTTCGACTGCTTAAATGGAGGGCAGAAGGGTGCCGTGTTGTCAAAGCTGTCTTCCACTAGGACACTTGAATACGTGACATGTCCACAGAGCCAAAATGGGCAGGGCTGTGACCAATAACTTGTGTTAGGAGACTACAGCGTGACTAAAGCGTCACATGATTGATGCTGTGACATTAAGAGACACTACACATCCTGTTTTGTTATAGTTGTTTTAGTATTTACATGATGTGTACATAATTTTTGCACGTCTCTGTTGCTGAGGAGTGTGCCGGTGCTTCTCGCCCTAAGTATCTTTGCTATCTTTCCTTTCTCCATGGTGACAGAATCATTAAGTTCCACATCTTTCAACAGGTTTTCAAACAACGATCATCAAACTCCATTGCCTTTGGATGTGAATCAGTTTTAATCTGTGACATCTACATGCTGAGCTTTGTAGAACTCCTCAGTGGTTTGTGTTTATATCTTAGCCCTTATATATTCTTTCATAAAGCATTTACTAGCCATGCTGCAACCTGCTGCGCATCGATTGCTTATAACATTACTAATAAATGTCAGAGTACAGATGTGCCATGTCCAAACGCAATGTTCATTCAAATTTATATGTATTATTAAACATTTTATAGAAGTTATGAAGAAAAATATTTTTGATGTTTTGAAAGACATGAGCCGAAAGATGTAATTGGTAATGCCATACAGTTTTTTATTGTTCTGACCAATTGCTATTATATGAACTCTTTGTTGGCTTTGAAATGCATGCAGCATGCGTGCTCATGTCCTTTTAATTTATCAGGTTTTTCCATCCGTCATCTCCAATTTTTGGTCTTTTTTTTTTGTAATAGCATCTAATGTGACACGTCTGGTATGTACAGATATTTTCAAGCTAAAAATTAAGAAATGACATGAACATCCAGTGTATAATTTAAGAAATGCATGTCACCCAGGGCACATTTAAATATTCTGTTTTTATATGGACATTAAGATCATTTGCAGATATGACTGCAGCGTTGTGAGACAATAGGCTAATAGCAATTAATATCCCTGAGTTACAGTCTGTACTTTAATTTCAGTTTCAGTTCAAGCACTGTGAGACCATGGCTACTACAAGGTGTATGAAAGTGTAAATGTTAATTAGCTGTACAAGTTCCAAAAACTCACACATTTTTTATTTATTTTGTCTTTTTTCTTTCTCAACCTATCTCTATTTTTATACTCAGATGTAAAATATCCGATTAACCGAGTTGTTTCCTCTCTCCGTGCATGTACCATCTGATGATGTGTTGTTTCATCAGTGAAATGTTGATGATATTTGTCCCGTATTTCACACATACATGCGTAAACTGCATTTAATAATCGCAGCACAGTGAGTTCCTCTGACCTTCAGGCACCAACAGAAGTCAGAAATGTGTTTAAAAAGTTAAGTTTAAGTTGTGTAACAGAGAGGCTTGCATCAGTATTATGGGTTCAGATTTAGAGACAGATGGTCATTTGCATGATGCAGAGCTGATCTCTGTTCCCTGAGTGTGATTGAAAGTGTTTGTACGCCTGTTATTTACAACTGATTTCAGGTAATATGTTAATAAACAGTTTACCTGATAGGCATCTTATAAGATTTGAACAAATGGCACACTGTTATAATCTGAGTTTCCCAAAGACATCTGAGCATTGAAATCCAGTTTGTTTCTTTATTTTTAACAGGTCCATTATGTATTTAATGTAACTGAAAGTTACAATAAGAGGAATGACAGCAACAGAAGGGATGACAAAAACCAAAAATATCATCAACCCATTTGCATACTAAATTAAAATACCCCATAACGGTTTAATTTCATCAAATACTCTATATTATTACTGCTCAGATGTTATGGGAAACTCAGCATTCAGTTCTTGATTTTGTTTCATGATGTTAATAAATTTTGTTTTTGTATGTTTTTTGCCCGTCCACCTCTCTAAAACTTGTATTATAAACCTGTAATTTCCATATTTAAATTGCTAGCATAAATATATATTATATCAGAGTTGCCAAATGTCAGTATATCCTATGAATAAGAAGTTTATAGTTTGTGAGGGTTTGAAAGTACGATTAAACCTGGTCTCTAGTTTAGGTTTTTAGCTTCTGTTCCCCCTCTGAGGAGAGTTGACCTCTCTGTCTGTCCCTGTACAGTTCAACAGGCTATGATGCAGTTTGTTTCAGGAAGTAAAAGATTGTTATTTTTTGTGTAATGACAGCTTTAGCAATACAATAAAAGTATAAATTTTGCTTTGTCTCGCTGACTTCTTGAATGTGTTCACCCTTTGTGTGTAGCAAGACTGTCAAATACGTTATTTGTTTTTCTTTAATTGAAATAAGGAGGCTGAAATCTTCTATAATACTTTATACTCTTACTTTATCGATATCAACACATTGAACAGCAGCTCCTCTCCTTCTTTCTCTATATCATCACTGTCTGGTGTTTGGGCAGCCTTTTCCCACTGTTTCCCATGGATAAACGCTGAATGATTACATATACACCGATCAGCCACAACATTAAAACCACTGACAGGTGAAGTAAATAACATTGATCATCTCATCACAATGCGATGTTCTGCTGGGAAACCTTGGGTGCTGACATTCATGTGAATGCCACTTGACACAAACCACCCATCCAAACACTGTTGTGGACCAAGTACACCCCCTCATCACAACAACACTACCTGATGGCAGTGGCCCCCCCAGCAGGACGATGTGCCCTGACACACCACAAACACTGCTCAGGAACAGCTCGAGGAACACATTAAAGGGCCCAAGGTGTTGACCGGGCTTCCAAATTCCCCAGAACCCAAACTGATCGAGCATCTGTAAGACGTGCTGGAGCAGGTCTGATCCATGGAGGTCCCACCCCCAACATACAGGACCCAAAGGATCCTCTATAAAACGCCCTGGTGCCAGACACCACAGGACACCCTCAGAGGTCTGAAGTCCATGTCTTGACAGGTCAGAGCTGGTTTGGCTGCACAAGGGGAACCTTCACAATATTAGGCAGGTGGTCATAATGTTATGCCTGATCGGTGTCTATATCAGCTTACATTCAAAATATTGCCCAAACCTAATTAAAGTGTGTTGTCATAATCTAACATTCCTCATTACACGTTTTTAAAGACACAACACTTTAATCAGGGTGATGTATGTTGTCAGAAAAAACAGAAAGGTTCCTCTCCTCCAGGTGGCCCCTTATCTCAAGCTCAAGTCCTGACAGGCTGCTCTCAGTGTTCACCTGTTTAGCCTCAGTTTGCCAAAAACTTAACATTTTCATTACAATTTGTGCAACATTTGAACGGAAACTCGCTGCTGTGGTAGAAAACAGGACACCAGAGGTCACCAAGCTCTAGTGCTCGTTGGAGCGACAATCCGTGTCATGAACGGATGATGATCCTTGTGTTGGCCACCAGAGGTCGCTGTTGCCTGAGCTCCTTTCCAACACTCAAACCTGATTTACAGCTTCTCCTTCAGCACTCCTCCCATCCTCAGAGGCCTGAGAGCATCTGGCCTGGTCGGTAAAGACTTGACATAAATCAGGAAATAACAAGAAAAAAAAAGCCTTTTGAAATTTTTCCTTTTTGCCTCAAATTACAGGCCACCTCCTGTCCTTTGACACAAATAACTTCAACATGGTGTCATATTTTCTCGGGGTGTGGACTGACTGTGGCCCGGATGAATAGCTCAAATGCCCCACGTGCATAATAGCGGAGAGGGTTGGGCACATGCGAAACACACACACACACACACACACATCATACACACCTTCAGCAAATCCTGAAAAATCCCGAGAGAGCCTGTCTGTGATTATGTGGTTTGATTGTTTTTTTGGGGGTTTGGTTTTTTTTAAATCTCAGCTGATCTCACTGTGAGATGCTCCTTTTTGTGCCCTCATATAAAGTGTCCTATTCATTTTTTTTTAGGGATGGCAAGTTAGATAAAGCTCCAGTGAAATATCACAGCTGGATGGGATATCTATTGTATACATGTTGAGAAAATAAATCATGTATGTTATCTTTAATTCGCAGGGGAAAACGTCTCTCCTCCACCACGTGAGTACAACTGCCCTGTTCATCGCGCCCTGTGCGCCGCTGACTGTACGTACGCGTGTCGGTGCCGTCAGAGTTACGCACGGAGGAAAGCAGCGCTGCTATTGGAAAATATTTTCGGGTCTGCGGGAGCCCTCCCATCCGCCTCCCTCCCTCCCTCCCTCTCTCTCTCTCTGTATCACCATCCTGTCAGCCAGAGGTGCTCACACCATCCGGGATTAACGCTCGCAAAAATGTGATTTCGGACCGGAGCCCACAGCCAGTCAGGTGTTCGAAGGTTTCGTGCTCCCAATCCGGACGATCGCTCTCTCTCTGTGTCTCTCTGCGGGCGGATACGAGCCGTGCGCCCCCGGAGCAGCTCCTCTGTCGTCCTCTGAAGGTTTCCTGTGGAGGTTGTCGGACGGGACAGCGGAGCATCGACTTGAGGTGCGTCCGATAAGACAAGTTGCAGTTGGATTGACTACTTTTCTCGGCGTGCGCGTTGATCTTGGATCGACATGTTGTCAGATAGCGTGTGGTTGTTGTAGTTTTGTTGTTGTTGATGTCGGGCCCGTGTGTTTTTTTGCCCTTAAATAACCCAGGCTGCGTCCAGATGGAGGCTGTGTGGTGGGCGATCGATTCAGATCGTAGCTGAATCCTCGTGTCATGTGTTTTTTTTTTAGATGAATCCGGGCTCAGTGTGTTAACCGGGCCTGTTGTGTTGTCCTCCATCAGGTCATCTTTACTCTACACCCCTCCTCCTCCTCCGTCCCAGAGATGCTGCCCTGCCTGCGGAGAGTCCTGCGGCCCGCCCTCTCTCTGAGAGCCGGGGCCGGGTTGGCCACAGCCGGACTCAACAGCCACCAAACAGCGTCCCCGGCACGGTTCGCCCCGGAGCCCCACTTCCCCGCGGTGGTGCCGCGGTGTAACCTGGGCACACACCCGCTGAAGGAGCCCGTGGAGCCCCTCAACTCGCCCCAGGGAGCCAAGGAGTTTATTTATAGCCTCCATCCGTCTGAGCGCACCTGTCTGCTGAGGGAGCTGCACAAGTTCGAGTCCATAGCCATAGCTCAAGGTAGGCGATGTGCACTGTCACATACAGCTTCATATATGACAGCAGGATCAGTGGGGACAGAGCCACGCTTTTTAAAGTAACACAAGTAATGAGTGCAGAAACATACACACACCATCTGTTAATGAGTGAAAACCCTTCATCACAAAATGTCTTATTGGAAAATATCTTTATTTAAAGAAGTTATAATTGATGTTAATAGCTCCTGCATCAATATTCACCTATCAGCCTGATTGTCATTGATTCAGTTCCAGGCTGTAGCATCAGGATCAGGCTGTAATAACACATCAACGGATTGACGGTTAATGGAAGTCCTGAAAGAGTCCGAAGTTGCCGTTTAAAGAGTGGTTTTGTTTCTCTAAAACATTACACCATTTCCATCATGTACAATTCCCAGAATGCAGTTCAGCATCTGACCCTGATCCCTGACCTCTGACCTCCCTGTGTGCAGAGAGAATCTATCGGCGGCGATCAATATTAGTTTTTTTCAATTACTGTAAGTAATTAGTGCCCAAGTCTACTACACGTTCACCACTCACACAGTGCAGCACAGTGTCTGGACACTCACATGTTTAAATACAGTATCAGATGACTCCCAGATGATTATGTGTTGGACCAGGATGCAGGATTAGTTTCCTCACCGCAGGATGCCATTAGCCCCTGCCACCACCTGCCAAATACAGGGTACATGTTGGCTGTGGCAGGTAAAAATTTCAGGTTACCATCGTAGCAGATACTCTGGGTTTAAGGTTAAACAATATATTCCATATTTCGACTCTGAAGTACCACAGACTCCGTGTTTACGATTTTAACTTCGTGGCAGACAGCAAGATTGAGTTCAGCGACCTGGAAAAACTTAATTTCAGACTCTGGCCAGCGCAACAAGAGGATGCAGGTTTGGTTCCCACCCTATTTGTCGACATGTTAATCAGGCGTTCTGAAAACTCCAAACTTCCTGGCTGTGAATAAACAGTGTGTGTGATGGACTGTCCATTCTGTCCTGAGGTGGACTTAGTTGGTGACGTGTCTTCTCTGCAGGGTGAGCCAATACTATTGACAAAAAAAATATGTTTTCATCAACCATGCTTACAGGTTACCTGTTGTCCTAATAGTTGTTTTTCCATTTTTGGAACAAAACTCCCCACATTTCCTCCCAAAATTCATTCATCACGCTAACCTCTGAAGAGACCAAGGATGGAACACTACCGTCGTTCTGTGTGTGTTCAGTATCAGCTGGACTGAGGGTCGTATTCATTTAGAGGCTCATTCCTGACCTATCCACCTCTAGCAAAATGATTTTAACCCACTGGCCAAGTACAATATATGATTCCTCCTAGTACGGCATGTTAAGGTGGTAGGTTTCTCACTTCACTGCATGAGCGCAGGGTCGAGACATTAGATGGGCTACACGAACCATGAGAATGAGATCATGAGCGTATAAGAGAAGGAGGACGACGACGGTGGACGGTCCCCAGACGGAGAGGGGAAGAAGGAAGTGGGTCGATCGATACTGCGATAGAGGGAGAGAACGAGGAATGACATGAGTGATGATGGAGACGCCACGGTACACGAGGTTCTCTCCGGGTGCACGCCGCCATGAGCTCCTGCCACCCTCCGTATTTCTCTCCGGCAGCAGAGTGCAGAGACTGCGCCTGGAAAATAGGTTGTCATTATTTTTGTTTCACAACGGCCACATTATGGTGGAAACCTAATCGATGCTACTTACACTTTGTCAGAGAAAAATATTGATGAAGATATCAGATTTATTCATTCGCACTGGGGCCCCTAGAATTGTGGATAAAAGATGAAGCACTTTTTTCTCTCGTGGTGGGCGAATAATCACCCATCCTTGCAGAGTACCTTCAAATTTCTCAGTCAAAGTGACCTCGGAAATCCCTGAGAACTTCCTCACCAACTGTTTGGAGCGTCTCCCCTCTATTTCACGTGCTGTTAGCACAATAACTAAACCAACAAACTGGCAGAACTCACTGTACGCTGACCACCCGTCTAATTTAAACCGTATAACAACGGACTGCTGAATGTTGAACATACATGCATCTGTTGCTATTCATAATGTCACGTCTTCGCGGCCTCTTGTCAGCGTACAGTATGTGAGGCTCCGAATAGCAAGTAGCTCTGACGCTGTGGCTTGAAAAGTTTCATGCTCGCTCGGTGTCTTTCCCACCAAAGACAAATTCTTAAAAAGTCTGTTTTCACCTCATCAGGGGACGTTTGTGCGGCATCAATTTTTCTGTTTTCTGGTGTCATCAGTGTAACTGCAGGTGGGTCGAGCTTGATGCAGTACGTGAGGGATGGTATTGATTCTCTCTCCATGCACGATAAAAACAGGCCTGCGATGCTTCTGCTGACTGATGGCATCATTTCAGCAGTCACAATAACACAAAAATGGATGGCAGAGACATCGTGCGGGGAGGACAGTCGAGCGTAATGGTTATTTTTCTAATCACACAAAGGGTGCTGTCGCGCTGCCGTGTACCTGTTCACACCTTTAGTGAAGGTTATTGCTCAATCAAATTAGATCCTGTTTCGATTTCTCCACACTCCTCCCAGGAACTAAATTGCTTCCCGCACCGCAAAGAGCGAAACTGACTTGTTTTCATAAAAGAAGAAACTCAGTTTGTCTCTCAGCTAATTTGAAATACCTCCCCCCCCCCCCCCATTCCCGCTCACTCTCTCCCTGGCCTCTCCAGACTCCGGGGAACTGTCGACCGACCCGTCATTTACGAGGCGTTTCAATGAGATCCTCCATGCTCACCGACCCTCATAGTACATCATTATTTTCCTGTCGGATGTGGCTGATTGCATCCTGACCACATGCTGCGAGCCTTCCCCCCTGCACGCCACAAATATCAACACTGAGCAAACAGCGCTAAATCCCTCATGAGCCCCGTCGAGGAAGGCTTTATTTCACACACTGAGGCTGTAGAAATAAACTCACCACACGGAGCCACAAATTCCGTTCCCTCTTCCGAAATGTCAAATAGATTCAAAACCCCCACAAACTCAGCCAAAGATGAGGGATTAATGTGAGCTAGTGCACTGGTGCTACTGCCCACAGAGGACAGATACTCTCACCTATGGTTCCTGCCTGCCTGGAGCTTGCTGACGTCCTCACCTTCACGCTATAAACACCCTCAGGGATTGTCTTACCTACTGTATGTGCGGGCTGCGGACGAGCTGAATCAGTGATCGCCGGACCGGCCGGCTCACTCTCTCACTGCCTTAGCGGCCGAGTGATTGATTTTTGTGACAGGCCTATCAGCATCCATCATCATTTCCACCCCAGAGGCCGAAGCAAAACCTCTGAAGTTTCACATGCAGGGAAGGAAGCTGGATGTCTGACATATCTCAGTGCTGGGCAGTGGTCTGGGTTAACGGATGCTACTGCAGTATCTCTGCGCTGGTTGTGGCCATGTTTACTGAAGGCAGTCACCTTTAGTGTGGATTGTATTTTGAGATTTAAACTACGTATAACTGTCAAAATTAAACACTTGTTGCACAAGGAAGCAGCACATTTGTTAATTACCTCTCGTTTAAAGGCACAGTATGTAACTTCGGCAGATAGAGCTCATTGTTACCCGAAATAGAATTACTATTAATATTAATTTAAATCTTTAAAGGTCCATTTTTTAAGATAGTTGATTGACGAGTCTCGTTCTTACCTCGTCAAATACCAACGCTTTGGGTTGGTGGCTGGCCCGAACTACTACACCAAAGTGTCGGTATTCGGTATCTTATAAGTTGGACCTTTAAACCGTAACCATTAATAGACTTTCTGGCCTCTTGGGGACAGCGCATCAATATTCTCTTGCCGTATAAAAACCAAAACAAGGAACTAAAAGATGCTAAAAGAAGCTCCATAGAGCTGAGAACTGCAGAGAAGAGGTGGAAGAAACATCACTGTTTATCAATTAAATCAGCGCCTATTTACATTAATGCTGATTTAAGCTAGTAGAGACAGAAAAATGTCCATGGAGCATTTCTGGGGATAGCAGCCTTGATATTTTCAAGGACAGGACTTTTGTTTGAGCGGAGACAAGAGGAAGGGATGGGAGGAAGCGTGTTGGAGTGAAGGTCAAAAACATGCGCATTCACCTGTCCGCAGGGAGATTTAGGATCCATTTTAGAGATATTTTATGGACCTCTGCTACTGGTAGTAATACCCTGTTGTCAGAGAAGTCAGATGAGAGAAGAAGAAGAAGAAGAAAGAGAAAAGAGAGAAAAGAAAAAGAGAGTTTGAAAAGAGCAAGTTGGGAGACAGAGGTGAGGTGAGGACGCAGACATTCAGAGGTGGATGAGAGATGAGTTAACAGGCAGGATGAAAAGAGGGTGGAGAGGAGACCAGTAAAAACAACGAGGGAGCTGACTCTAATTAGGTGACTCAGACATATTTAATGAGAATATCGATACCAGCTTCTTCATTGTAGGACTATTGGATCCGCACTTTATATAGTTTGACTGGAGCCTGAAATGGAGAACAAAGAATGAGCTGGTGAGAGGTGTTTAAATGTCGATGAATTACCCACAAGGCCCATTTTCTGATTGACTTTTTATGACAGTGTAGAAGAATAAAACCCACCGCAGCTGAAAACATTCTGCGTTTGTGACCTCAGTAGTAACGCTGTCGGAGACCAGAATTAAAGGCTTCTGTTTGGTCATTATTGCAGTGCTCTTACAAAACAAATGAGCCGCAGTGGCTGAGGCAAAATATAAATATTTGAAATAACTTTTAAAATGCATATCAAACACAGAGATGATGAATTATTAAGCGAGGGGAAATGCGAGAATGCTCTAATGATGTTGAAATCTCATTGTGATGGTATAATGTAATGATAACAGAGGGCGCAAATAAAGGGGCTCCACAGTGGGGGTGAATGATGATGAGAATATTTAATTCAATAAATCTAATTGCATTTATTTACGTAACATAGAAATATCGTCATTTTCAACCTGATGCATCCCTGTTTGAAGCCAAGCATGCTAGCTGTAGGAAATGGGACTGTGATATCTTATTTCTTGATTCAGTCTTCATTTAATCAGGCCGTCTCATTGAGATAATCAAGAGAAACCTGAGAACAAAAGAACATTCACTGAACACGGCAAGCAAGCGAACAGGAAGGAAACCACAAGAAAACGATGTAAAAGCTGGTTAATTTTATTTATTATTGTTAATTGTTTATTGAAAATATGGTAAAGAAGACATATTGTGCTCATCTTCAGGTTCATATTTTATTTTGGGCTACTTGAATATGTTTACATGTTCCGATGCTCAAAAAACACACCACTTTCCTCATAATGTGCAGCTCTGCAGCACTGTATTCCCCTTTCAGTCTGAAACGCTCTGTTTTAGCTCCTGTCTCTTTAAGGCCCCTCCTGATTACGCAGTCTCCTCTGATTGGTCAGCTCACACACGCCCGAACCAACACCCCTAATGACAACAACAGAGCAGCTGTGCTAAACCAATTCTTACGTACCACTGGGCGTACATAATGCAAATTTGTGACGCGGTGATGTAGAGTGATGTCAAGAAGGCGGGACTGACGAGGCGTTTCAGGAGCAGTGTTTTCTGTGGGAGAGAGGAGCTTCTGACCTTTTAACTTGCAGGTGTTGAAGCACAGTCAGTGTGATATTCAACAGTACACAGCCTGTAAACACTGCTGCAGACGATTTCTTTGTTAAAGTAACTTTAGCTGCAGTAAAAGTCCTTTACATAAGTTTTTAATCTAAATCCGTATCACCAGGAGTAAACGGAGCTGACCCATGCACATTTTTTATGATTCAAGCAAAAACCTATTCCTCAAACCTATCAGACAGGGAACATATTTGCATAAAAAGGAATCGTGTTCGCTTCGCAAAAAAAATAAAAAATCAGGACTTTATCCCCAAGTGCTACGAAATAAGGTAAAAGCACAGAGAGAGGAAGCTGAAAGATTTAAAGGAGAAGTGAAGGAGAGATGCATCAGATAAATGAATGAATGAACCACCAGAGATTCTTCTGCTCCATCTGGACCCCTGCGATCATCGGCGCTCAGTTACCGAGTGACTCAGTGGCATGCGCGATACTAACAATGTTTTCCCACCGGCCTGCTGTTGAGGAGGAATATGTGAGAGGAGACGAGATAGAGGCAATTTCCCTTCATGGCTCGACGGATGGAGGAGCGGCAGTTGGGGGGAAGTTAATTGGAGATGCAAAAGAGGGGAGAGAGCAGCGAGAGGAGGAAGGGAGACGTCTTTATGGGGTTGTTTTCTTGAGGCTGCTGTACGAGCCACGCTTCCTCTTCATTTCGTCAACCCGTCTTCTATTTATTATTTTTTATCCCAAAGTTTAAATCTTCTTCTCTGGATCTGTTCTTGAACCACGACCACATTCAGCAGGCATAATGAATCCTGGATCAGAGCTTTCATCCTCTTTCCTCGGGTATGCCTGTTGTTGAAGGGAGGCCCTAATATGCTCTACTGTATGCTCAGCTCAGTATATTGCCTCCGCAGTGCCTGGTGGTGATATTTGATTCCACCTTTTATGTTGAAAGGGGAAGCCATATCCTCTCTCCGCCCTTTCAGATTATAGCCCTCTCGCCTGAAATAAATGACAAAGGAGAGCCCTTTTCATTTCTCCATTGTGCCGCCGCTGACAGAGTGTTGTTGTCATGCAGATTCGCACACTGTGCTGCATCACCGTAGCCCATGGTGACATTTAACCTGCTGTGACCCGAGCTCAGACAGAAATGACTCCATGCAGTATGGGAAAAAAAAAAAAGAGAAAAAAGTCGAGGCGCGAGTGTTGCGATGCCGCCATCGTGCTGACGTTCGACTTCCTGAAGAGCAGCAGTGATTCTCACAGGGGTGCTCGAGTTAATAACACGCCACACACTCAGTTCTATCGCCGTCCGGTGGATGCTGCCGTGGTGACATTTTTGCGTGGTGATTTGTGCACAGATAGCACCCGTTCATCACACACACTGTAATAGCCTAACGTCCCGCTGTGTGTGTTTATTGAGCGCATGTTGCTGCCAGCAAGAGAGATGCCTGCAGCCATTAATAACTAATCACTCTCATTGTGCCGAGGAGACTTCAGTCGGGGCCGTTCCTCACGGGGTGCTGAACTCATTTGGTTTGTGAGCTCCCTGAAAGAAGCTAAAACAATGGGCTTCCACTTTATCCCCACACACAATGAAAACGGTAGCAACGGTCAGTTACCTCTCCAAATTCATAGTAATTACTGCAACAGTATTGTCAGAAAAAAACAGGCTTCCCATATCTAAACAGTTTGTTTTTTAACTCCTACTGACCAATTGTATTAGCGTAAGCTAGCTAGCTAATAAGGCTAACTCAGCTTTCACAAACTGTTTGGGATTTCAGCTTCGACGGCTAAATACATTTAGCGTCTCCAGGTGATGATCCCCATAGAAGACATGTAGGCTACATGTTGTCGTGTAGAGGTAGCTAGCCCTATTGTTGTAAGTGTGGGTCATTTCATTTCATTCCAACATTTTCATTTTCAGCCTTTGCTTTCATAGCTTACTTGGACAAGCAAGACGGAGGTTAGCTGTTTCTCATTAAAACAGGTATGTTCAGTTATTAAACATCTGTTATTAAACGCTCCCTCCGTCAATACTGCGCCAGAGACGCTAACGTTAGCCTAAACTGTGACACAGTTGCATCCACACCCCACACTCGGTTTGCTAGCCCATCGTGATCTAGGCATTTTTTTTCCCATTGTAACCTAAAACACTTTTGAAATGTAGTTACCCAATAAAATGCTACAATAGCTTTTAAGCATGTTAGCCCAGTATGCTAATATTTGCAGCTTAGAGCCATTAAACACACTGTAATCCATCATTTACACCTTTCCCCGTCAAGACGCGATATATTGAAACTGTTCAGGTGCATGCTATCGTATTAGGGCCAAAGAACACCGTTTCAGCGTTGAGGAAAACAGGTCTGCTGTGTGAGTTATTAAGTTCCATCTGGACTATCACCGTTCAGATGTTACCCTCGAAATCAATCTTTATCTTGAAATTCACAACCACTGTATATTGGCATATTTCTTAGGATACAGTCGTTTCTCCTTTTCCATTCTTTGAGGAGACATCAAGGGCCAAGTTTAAAGGAGAAATAAATACATTATATATGGAGCACAGTATGCGAGATCGTCCTCCAATTGGCAATCTGGCACCAATTAATTTTTCATGATTCAGAAGATATGAAAGTGAGGAGGAAAATCTCTGCATATGGCTTCCTGTTTCTTTGTGATACCCAGACAGATGGATCAAGGCATGAATCAAATTACCCAGGCACCACAGAAGCCCACTTAATAATATTATGCGCAGCGGGATGTGTTTGATATTCAAGGTGGTGTTTGTTTGTGCGAGCCCGTCCCTTCGATCAGGAGGTCATGCAGCCTCGGGGATGGATCATTTTCTGTTTCTTTAATGGAGCAGTATGACCTCTAGGGACAGCGCGCGCTCGCTTTATGACACCTCGTATACCTCTTTTCTTTCCCTGCTGTCATTCAGTCCCTCCCTGCGCTTACATGCCACAACACACCGCACATCACAACTCCCCAGCTGCTTTCTCCTTGGGTTGTACCTGGGCCCTTCAGAGGCTTCTGTGACTCACCTTGCTGCGCAGTCATCAAGGCTGCTGATTTCACTGCAGCCCCACAAGGCTAAAGTCAGCACTTTACAGTAGATGTTAAGGTTACTGTTTCTCTTGGGGTGTTTGCATTCATTTGGAGTCGTGTTTTGTGTCCGCCTGACAAATTTAAGTCATATATTCTCTCTGCTTTTAGCTCTGTTTTTGGTCTCCACCAACTCCCGAAATGAAACGCTTCACCACATTCACGAGCTAGCTGCTAATGTTGCCGCCTGCCGTTTGATGCTGTGGTGCGGGGACAGTTTTTAAGACCTTTTCCCACAAAAAGACAGCTGCCTGCTGTGTACTGATAAGAGAGCGGCGAGAGCAAAACAGTAAAGTGGTGGCCGTAAAAAACCAAAGTAATATACTGAAGCTAAAGAAAAGCAGAGTCAGGTGATAATTCTGTGGGTTCATCACGCCGAACAACCACTTGCACATTACTCACAGTCATGTCTTCCATTGCTAATTTAAAAATACCAATTTTGGCAGCTATGAATCCGTTATTATAAGTGAAATGTAAAGAGCCTGCTGCCTCCCCTGTTTTTCTCACCTTTTTTCATTCAGGGAAGGTTCACTGAGAGCACTGCTCTCTTTTCCAGGAACACCCTGACCACATTCACAGAGCAACACACATTCACACCTGGAAGCTGCCCAGTGTAACCATTCTCTGATCTGCTGGTTACTGAGCAGCTCCAGTGGAACAGCTGTGGGTTAAGGGGCCTTGCTCAAGGGCACCTCAGTGGTGGTAATGAGGGAAGGGAAAAGAGCTGTCCTCCTTTTTCCCCACCCGAATCAATCCTGCCGGTCCAGGAACTGAACTGGCGACCCCCTGGTCACCAGCTCAGTTCTCATTTCAGAGAGTCGTGGTCACGGTCTACTCTGTATAAGAGTGGACGAGCTCCAGCTGATGAAATCCTGTAACAGTGTGGTTTCCACTGTTCAGCTGACCATGTCCTCATATTTTTTATCACTTATGCAGCAAATAAAGGACAAACATGTAGCGTACCTGCAGTATGATAAACAATATCTTTCACACGGCTGAGACCAACTGGAGTTATTCCCGCCGCCCTCCTCTGTTTGGCTTCAGTTTGTGTGGTCTTTGCTTCTCAAAGGTACGTTTCCTCTAAACAAGCATTCAGAGCGGATAGAAGCAGCCCTTTAATCACGATCAAGTAAATCCTGTAACACAATATGAAAGACGTTTGCGCTACAACCATTTATAGCACTGGCACAAAAAAAACACAACTAACCCCCTGCTACCTCTGCTACAATACAACTACAGAGGAAACACTGAGGTTTATACCGACTGCTTTTTTTATTGTCCCCTCAGCAAACAAGAGCATTTTAAGTCATGGAGTGACTCCAGCTGACATGTAAAGTGGAGCAGATTGACTTTATAAACAGAAATAAACAGGCTTTCCTTCAAATGAGCTGACTTTTTTGTGCAAAAGATAACACTAAAACTTGTACTTGTACAAGCTGCATTCTCAAAGCTCCTGCCAGTGTACCTGCTGCAGTTTATCAGCACGGAGGGATTCAGCATAGTTTGTGCCAGTGTTGCACCATTTGAGCAGAGCTCCTTGCCCTCGCTGCTGTGCACAGTGACACGCCGTATGCCGGCACAGAAGCAACAAAAGAGAGTCTGAAAGATGGTCTGTACACACAGAGGTCGTAATTACTCTAAATAAGTACAGAATTGTCTGTGCGTACCTTTTCTGTGTGTCCCGCTGGTGATTATTCATCTGATCAGTGACTAATTGATATCTCGGAGGCCAGGTGCGCACAATTAACTCGAAAATAAGCCTCACTTTTGTTGACAGGATTGAGAACCGGCAAGCAGGTGCAGGACTCAGTTCCCCTGGCGACCAAAATCTGTTGAGCGTCGTCGAGGTACGAGAAGGTGGTTTGTGTCACCACCATCGTGGATTAAATCTTATGCATGAAAACATGTTTTTATTATTGTAGTGTTTTATTATTAACCATTCATGTAAAATGCATGAGCTCCCGGGGACTGCAGCGCTCCGAATGTGCAGAGAAAGTCATTGTGAGACGAGTCTCTGAGTAGTTTCAGCCCACCGCTCGATTAAAAAAATATCCTTTTTCCTCTGTGCTTAGCTCCTTTTGTCCCCTATTGAGGGGAACCAAACAAGACTTTGTTCTTCTTTCTCTCCGGTCTCTTGTGGCATTTTCAAGGATTGTGTGGTTGTTTTTCGTCTGTTCCTGTGTTTAGTTTCAGGCCCTCCGAAGCCTCTTTAATTGGCACGGTGGGAATAGACTGGCGTATTTATTCGGTCTACCTGTCATATGGAGCTCACTGAACTCACAGGAGGTGAAAAAAAAAGTACTTTGCTGAAATTTAACTACATTGTTAGGCTTGGGTTTGAGGGAGTGTCATGCTCCAGTGCTTTGTAATTTCCTCTCACAGGTATATACTGACTGGGTTATCTTTCCTTTGGTGGGGGGCTATTCTCATTATTTTCCCTCAGCCTACATGAGTATTTTAAGTCTTTATGTGACCTTCAGAAGTACTCCAGTAGACATGTAAATGGGAGCACATAGACTTTAAAAACAGAATTAAACAGGCCTTCCTTCAAATGAGTTTTAATGTTGAAGTTTAAGGCTCATTTTACTTTTAAAGTACACAAACAAATAAAGAAGTGATTTTTTTTCTCTCCTGTTTTTCACAAGTCACAAGTCCTTGTTTTGTGGACAGAAAATAATGAATCTCTCAAATCTCTCATCTCTCAAACCTGGAGCACAAATCTGTTAAAATCCATCACGGTCAGTGTGCACCAAGATAATCTATCCACCTGGCAGGTGAGGCGTATCAAGATGCTGATTAAACAGGAACATGATTGCACAGATGTGCTCTGGACTGATCCCAACTCAAGACCACTTTCAGCAAGCGAGCGTGCACTTGGCACACGTGTCCAGAGCTGATGCCTGTGAGCTGAATCTTCATTTCACCATTTTAAACCGTCTCCAATATCATTTCTGAGAACACAGGAGTGCATCCAACTGGCCTTACGACCAAAGAACACGTGTAACCACATCATCCCGGGATCTCCACATCCGGATCTTCACCTGCAAGATCATCTGAGACCGCCCACTGGGTCAGCTGACGCAAGAGCTGGTTTGCAAAACCAAAGAATTTCTGCACCGACGATCAGAAACCTTTTCAGTGCAGCTCATCCGGGTGCTTGTCCCCTCACCAGGGTCTCGACCTGACTGCAGTTTATTGTCTTTACGGACTTTGAATGGACAAATGCTCTCCTTCCATGGCGTGAAGTGTTGTCTTCACCGGTAAATGCTGGTTTTCACCGTACCAGGCAGATGGCAGTCAGCGTGTACGGTGTCATGTGGGCGAGCAGTTAGCTAATGTCAGCGTTGTGAACAGATCGCCCCTGGGTGGCGGTGGACATTCCTGCGGTCATCACACCCGAGTGCACGCACCCTCAAAACTTCTTGCGGCATTTGTGGCATTGTGTTTTTGGGATAAAACTGCACATTATAGAGTGCCTTTACTGTGACCAGTCCAAAGCACACCTGTACACCAATCATGTTGTTTAATCAGTGTCTTTATATGCCACACCTGTCTGGTGAATGGATTATCTTGGCAAAGAACAAGAGTGAATTCATCCAGTCTTACATCTTTTACTTCAACTCCTGAATAATGGGAGCAAAAACAGAAGTATAATGTTCATATTTTAGTTAAGTGTACATAAAGAATCACCTTATTGGTTGCTTTCATTATGTTGTACTTTATTACATATATTATGCAAGTTTTCTATCTATATCTAATCACCCATTCTTGGACAAATTAATTGCAACAAAACATAAAGTTTTGAAGCAAATCTTTTCGCATTTGACTGTCCTGTCCATTGTGGCCCATAATCTGTGTGCTGTGTAACTTCCTCTCTTTCTGCCTCATGAATCGTACAAGAATAGCAAGGTGCTGTGCATTTGATGAATGGCTCCAACCGTCCACTGATCCCATTCTGCTGAACTATTGATCTCATACGCGCACATGCTTGGTCACACACAACAGCGCATGCAGACTCAGAGTACAGATGATGGGATTCGTATAGATAAACGCATGCCTATACACTCACACACACACCGTGTTCCCTTCACACAACAGCCTGTGTTGTATCACACCACACTCCCATAATGAGAAACCCCGGGTAACTCACTGTGTGAGTGGTGCAAATCAAAAATCAATAAAATCCTGAGGGAAAAACACGGATCTTTCTTAGTTTACAATTGCTCGCAAAGGCCCAGGACACACACAACAGAGGGAGTCACACACACACACACACACACACACACACATACGCACACAGACTGCATTGCACTGCTGCACAGTCCCATGATGAAAAATGCCCCTGCATTGTTCTTGTTTCTACCCTCTAACACTAACACCTGAATTTGCAGAAAATCTTACTGCCTCTATTTATAGTTTCATTCAGGCGACTGGATGGGCGACAGACATTTATTCATCCTAACTGATGTCTGCTGAGAGAGAACTCGGCTTTTGGGTCCTTTCACAGACTTATCTCCGATTTCCAAAACTCATGCTGTATCCGCACCAAGAGACAGAAGAAGTGCGGATTAAGCCATTTGTCACAGCAAAACAAAACAAGAAAGTGTGAGTGGGTTGACAGCCACAGCAGAAGAGTATTAATGGTCGTCTCCTTAAACAGACAGTTGCAGGGAAGCAAGCAGCCGAGGAGGGAATAAAACAAAGTGAAAGTAAAAAAACACAAGTATATAAATGTTTGTAGATGGTGTTGAGTTTGAGAGCTTCAGTGTGAGCCTTTGTGCTTTTTGGCTGATGGCTATAGAGTTTCACCTTTAACCAATAAGAGTGTCAGATGAAGCACATTAATGGTCGGATGCAAAAGTTGAATATAAGATGACATGTAAGAGCTAAATGAGTTTTTAGCCATGCTAGTGGCATAGCTCAAGGAACGGCTCTGCTGGCCTGCCAGACTGAAATATCTCAATAACTCAGGGATGGATTGCTTCAAAATTTTGCACAGACATTAATGAGCCCCTCAGGATAAATTGTGATTTCTAATTAGCAAGTGTCGGAATGCTAACATGCTAAACTCGGATGTTCAGCCTCATGTTCTTCTTGGACAGCTTGGTACGATTTCACTTTGCACAGAAAATCAGTAAACCCAAAGTTTTTTAAAGTTAGCTAACTTTAAAACTTTTGTTGTACCGAACTGCTCAGACGGCGGACGCATGCAGAACCCACATCAGGCATGTTAGCATGTTTACATTAGCATTTAGCTCAAAGCACCACTGCGCTTAATTACAACCTCACAGAGCTGCTAGCATGGCTTAAGACTGTTAAAGTAACGTCACTTCGTGGCCTCTTATGTCAAAATTTGGCTCAACAGGCTTGTTAAACTCTCCAGTATTTTGTTGCTGTGTGTTGTAAATGCTAAGAATAGTTGTAGCTGACTTGGCAATTAACAGTTAAGATCTGTGTCCGAAATGGTGACACATCGTGTTTTCTGTTTATCTGTAAACAGTCTTTATCGGCCGCCAGATACTTGTTCCGCAGCCGGAGGGTACGAAGTCAAAGAAAGCATGAGACAGATTAAACATGACTGCTTTGGTATTTAATCATGCTCGTGGTTAGCTACTTATCACAGCCCATTAAATGTTTTCAGGACTCGTGTCTTGTTGGAATTGAATTCCCTTGAGACAGCAGCTCCGGGGGATTTAAGACGCCATGCAATCAATACTTTGTACCCGAGGAGTTCTGGGGCCAATAGACAGCCATGTCAGCTATCGCACCGCTAATAAATGGCTGCAAGCCCGGTAGATTGGGAGAGAAAAATCTTCCAGGGATGCTGTTTCTCGTTAATGGCTTTTTTTTCATGTGACTGGTGACGAGACGGTGACTCAGCCGCATTGTCATTTGGCCTCATTTTTTTTAAGCGATGGCAAAATATAGCCGGGACAGGCTCCTGATTCGGGGCCAAAATGATGCATTAGATTATTTCCATCCCATCAAAGTGGGACAGAGTTTATTAGATTGATCACAGACCTGTATTGTTCAGCAGCACACGGTCACAGTAACTGCTGTCTGGGAATAGTTGGGTGAGCCAAAACATCATACATTTTTAACCACTCTGTATCATTTGGGATCCAAATAGTGCATTGTTTACACACATATTTCTGCAGCTCATATAACCTCCTCGACTCTCACAATCATTTGAGAGCTCTTAGAAAATCACAGTTTGGACCAATGTAGATCATAACAATGTGTAGCATTTTGTTAACAGCAATCATTCTCAAGAGCACTTCCTGAAGGGGACACGCCTGAATACATAACCAGGTGCTTTCACCGAGACCTAACTGTTATCAGAGATTCCCCAGGGTCCTGATTTGAACAGGGATTTCTCAAGATCCTGGTCACAGGTCATCAGAAGCTATTGGGTGCACCTGTGATGTTCTCCCTCAGCTGGCTGCAATCAGTCAGCTGGGAGACGATATAAGGGGGCTTCAGTTCCTCTGCTCGGTTGGTTTGTGTTTTCAGGGAGTCTGGTTTTTGGGTCCACTGGTTTTTTGTTTTCTCTATCATTTTGACACAGTTTGTGGGGTGGCTGCGGGTTTTATTCCCACCGCAACCTATTAGACAGCAGGGGACCAGTTTGCTTTAAGTCTTTTGTGATTTGTGCAGCGCTTGTTAGTTTCCCAACCTGTGACCCCTGTCCTTCAGGTTTTGTTCTCTGGGGAAATGTAACATGACCCAAACCAAGCGCTTTTTGTGCTTAAACCTGGAACTTTGGGACAAGAGTAAAATAGCATCTTTTTTTAAAGTTAACTTTTGTGAAATATGTACTTACTATGGTCCACCAGCACCACTGTGAGGCATTTGGGAGGTGGGGACCAATCTTAAGAAACTTAAAACTTAAAAGTATTATCATTGCATATTATTATATACTTAATACAATGTGCTTTCACTGATAAAGGTTATTGAGGATGATGAATATTCCTAGAAAGTGATTTCCGCCTACGTCTGTGCTACCATGTGAACTGGAGCTGAAATGATAAGCAATTAGTTGCTGCTTTTCTTTGTAACTATGATTTAAGCCATTCGAAATTCGAAGCCATTTTTATAGAGTACTCCATTACAGTGAAACTTATCGGCACATTAGTTGATGATGACAATCAGTTGTAGCCCTAATATGAACTCAAGCTCGGACCAGTGTGAAAAAATACAATCCTGAAGTGTAGAGATTTCTCATGGATGACCAGGTGCCATGTTACGGTATAACTTTGCTGTCAGCCCACCTAAACATGCCCGCATTAGTCTGGTCATGCGTGTGCCATGGAGGGGTGACGGTATGCAAGTATTCCAATGATTAATAATTAAAGCTGTTTTGATTATAAGAGTCCAAGAATGCTCAGTTGACGAGTATGTGGAGGACGTTCTCCAGAAGGAAAATATCTCCTTTCACTTTTTTTCAGTCAAAAATGTTGTTAACATTGTTGTTGTGGGTGCATTTTAAATATTCAAAAGTTACATTTGTTTGCCTTGATTCTGTTTATGAACCTGCGCAAACAAACCAAGTTGCATCTTCCTGCTAGAGGAAAAAGTCTTGTCAAATCTTTGTTGACTCTCAGTACGGCAGCACTTGTTTGTGATTGATTGACAAGCTATCTCATTTACCTGGGCTCAGCTGGGAATAATTCTCCATCAGCTGTTCAGGCGAGGAGGTTTTCAGTGAGAAAAGTTATTGCGGCTGATGTAGCAGCAGACTGACAGCGTTGGCTCACAGGAGGATCATCGAAAAGCCTTTAATTAAATCCTAAAACAACCCCTGAGTGAGTGATAAATGGAGAGAAATGTGTTCTGGTGCTTAATTGCGGAAGCTATCCGTCTTCTGTTGGATCGGATCTCCGTCTCGTTGTTTGGGCTTTTGTAGCCGAGAGGATTTTCTAACACCTGTGAAATGAGATAAAACCTTTAACAACGCTCCGCAAGGGAGAAGGAAAGAAACAGTATTTCAATTATGCACAAGGTGCTGCAGAGGCTAGAGGAATGACAGATCTGTGCGTTTCTGTGTGTAGGTGTGAGCGCTGGCCATGAACAGTTGTGTACTGTAGGTGTGCGTGCATCTCTGTGAATGTAGCAGCGGTGTTTTTTACTCCAGCGCTGATGGCGGGGACGGCGGCGAGGTGAACAATTGTCTGCCGCCAGCAACATGAGATGGGGCGAACTGAAGACGGCGGTGTGGAGCTTGTAACGCGACACCGAGTCCTGAAAGGAAATGCGGGACAGAGAAGGGGATGGAAATGCGTGAGGGCGGCAGACAGGATGGGAGTTAAGAAAGAAATGAGATGTTCTTGTTTTGCTTTTTGCAGTTTGGGAAGCTATAGCCTGAATATTGACATTTTAAAGTGGATATATTACTAACGGGGGAAGAACTTTGAAATTTAGACGGACTGTCTGCACCTCCACCTGCCCTCACGTCATAAGCACAGGAGAGAAAACAACTCAGATCAGACTTAGAAAATGGATCACCAAAGATTTCTCACTTTCGTACAGAGAGAGTAAAGACACCAGAGAATATTCACATTTAAGAAAGCTGGAATCGGATATCTTTTACTTAATTTTTTTAGTTTATCATCCAAGTTCATTCATTAATATTCACAATAGGTGGCATTAATTTAATAGTTGGCGTCTAACGGAACAGTCGTTGGAGGTCTCATCGTTCCGTCGGGCACAAAGTCAATGTAGCTGAAAACTGATGAAAAACGATGAAATGAATGGCTGACATTTCCCAGAGTGACTTGCTTGGCACAATTACTCTCCTCCCAGACGCAAATTAGCATTTTGGCATTTGTTCTAGTTCGAACGTGTAGCGGGCTTTGTGAGAATTGTGTACAGAGGGGGGAGATTCTGGGTTTGTGTCCGTCTGCATACGAATGTGTGCCTGCACATTTGGGCGTTTAGTAGTAGTGGAGACGGACTCTGTTTGACACCAGTAAGCGAAATCTGGGCCTGGTTTTACCCTGCAGTGGTGCAATAACAACCGAAACCGATAGAACAGACTTCATTATGTGTGGACTAACATTTCCACTGACCTCCGTAAAGCAAATCCAATTTCACGGCACCCGGGAAGGAAACGATCGTCGTGTCTTTTGTCTTCAGCCGTAGAATCAGTGTAATCCCTTGTTGTGTTACTGTGGTACGAAGAGTCCGACACATTTTATTCTGCAGGTGTTACACCTCTCTGACTTCACGGTTTCCCTTTATTGTAGGTGTCACAGTGTAGAAAAATTGTGATTAGATCTCAGTAAAGTCTTTTTATTTTCCGCTACGTTAAGTCAGATGACGTTAGCCCCGTTGAATCTGTGGAAATGAAGGCTGGAAACCTTCCTCCTTTCCTCTCTGTGTGTTTGTCTCTGCACACACACACACACACACACACACACACACACACACACACACACACACACACACACACACACACTCCAATTATAATCAGCGTGCTGGCAGCAGAATTATCATTATTCTGACGTCACGTTTGTCCTCATCTGTGTCGCTCGGCGCTCAGGGGGAGCTGGTAAACTGGGAGATGCTCTTTGCTCCTCTCCCTCTGTCTGACTCTCTTTCATCACCCCTGACATATTGCTAATGATTTTCCCCTTCTCTCTTCCCCTCTTTCCTACTTCTTCCCTCCGTATTCATAAGGTTGTGACTGATAGGCTTTGCCATTTAAGAACCGTCTGACATTTAAACTGGCTTTTCCCCTCTGTAGAAAAGCTGTCCGTGGGAGATGCAGTCGCTTTATAATACATGTTTTCTTCTTTTTTCTCTTCTTTTTCAGGGCAGCTGGAAATTGCGCCGCCGACTCCTGCCCAGTTAAGATACGGTAATAATCTGATATTTTTGTAAACTTAGTTTTTACTCTTTACGTTTCATCCTTCCTGTTCTTGTACGGTAATGGTACAAATGGGTGCACTTCCTTTATTGGCATCCCTCATGTGACCGTCAATCAACCAGGAGGATGAACGAGGATCAGTCTTAGTTAAAATGAATGAACAGGACATTCAGGTTCAGTGTTGATGAGACATTTCCATGCTCTCCACAGAGACGAGCAGAAACCGTGCCGTAGTTTTCCACGAGGAGATATTGCGTAAGGTTTGTCTCAAAGTGATCATCAATAACGGACATTAACAGTGACATCTGAATAAGAAGACAACGTTTGTTGATTATACAGAGGACGGTGCGAGAAGATGACAAGCTATAAAAGTCAAAATATATATACTCCTGCCACTTTAAGACAAAGCAGCTTGATATATACAGTATGTAGGTATTCCATCATGCAGAGCCGTGTGGTTGAGAGTCTGTCACTGTTTCCATCACAGCAGAACACAAGATGCATCCAGACTGACACTTAAGGTTAACAGTGTATCAAGAGCAGCTCCCGGTGCAAACAGACTCCTCGTGCTCCACCTGGTGTACAGTAACACGCACTGTCAGGTCAGCTAATGGCCTTTTATGATGTTGCACTTTTGTGTATTCAGGGATCAGCAGGTTTATTCATCCATGTTTATTATGGTTTATATGATCCCGCTCGCGTCCACTCACGGGGTTTATAGTCTTCCTCTGGTCCATAAATACCACAAATCGCATAGGGTCTGAACATAAACTGATTTGAAAAAAAATAAACAAACAGTTAACACAAGGAATGTTAAAATGCAGATGAAATAAAATAAAAGGCACACGGTGGTTTAAGACACATAAAGCAAAGAGAGAAAGACTGACGTTAAAGAAGTTAACTCCTTGGCGGAGGTAATTAAATAACTGTACTGCTATGGTTAAAATAAACTATAATACAGTACTGTGTATATAAAGCTTACTGTAGTCTCTTCACCTTGTGCATTCGTCTTCTAGCAGCTCAGCAGCCTTGACTGCTCCGTGTTGTTTGAGCCGACCAGCCCGTCGATAGCCTGAGGAACACCAAGTTGGCAGGTTTTTTGGCATTTTGTCACGAGCTTTTGGGGAAGAGAACTATTTTTATTGAGAAATTTCTTTTATTTTTTCTGTTATGATTTCAGTGTGTGCACACAGCAGCAGCCTCAGGTCGCTGACCAGAAGCAGACAGGCAGGTTTCTGCAAACAAAGAGTCATGAGAGTCAAGTAAAAAACATCATAAAATAGAAGTACTTTCTCTTGTATGAGAAGATGGAAAATGAACTACTTGAGTACATAAGAAAACTATTTAGATAGTATCTGTATATGGGTGATTCTGCCTAAAGCTTTTTGATCCATGAAGACACTGTATGCTCTTTTAACCATGTTACAAAAGGTTTATCTCACAGGCTCTTAATATTTGATCAGAGCTGGTAAAAGGTTCCACTCTATAGAATCTATAGTGTCTCAGCACATCATTTCTCATCAGAAGTGGAAGGTCACACGCTCACACATATGTGATCCGCCTGCGCACACTCGACTGTAAAAGCTGGTGCGGGCATGCTTCACTCGACGGGGCTCAGTCAGTGACACAACCTCAGATTTCCCTCCTCCTCTCCTCCTAATGGGAGGTCGGAAAAAACCTGCTGGTTAACCCAACAGAGTTCATATCAACGGGTTTTCTTTCTTTCTTGTGCTCTGTGTTTATTTGACAGCGAGATCTCTGTCACTGTAAGCAGAAACAGAGACATCATGTGAGAAAATCCTCGCTCTCCGCTCAGCTGTGTTATCTTTAGTGCAGAGAGCCGGAGCAGGAACAGCACTCCACCACGAGAAGAGAAACACTCGGGGGGTTGAAAAAGAAATATCGACCTAGCCGCCCGTCACAGGAGAAACGGCATCGAACGCGGCACTCGTGACTTTCCTCAAGACAGCAGAGTCTTTGTGTAGTGTGAATTGTGGCTTCATTGCATTTCTCCTCCAGGAAGTTAACCATTTCAATGATTTCTGTGGGAAAAAAAATGCCTTTTTCATGACTGTAAAACTACATCTTTTCAATTCATTTGAGTCATTACGCTCCTCCTGACATATCGTTTCATTTCATTTCCTTTATTTATTCAGGCAGTTTCATTGTTGATTAGGATCTGTTTTCCAAGAGACCCGAAAACAAGAAACATCCTCCATCCATCCTAAAAACAGTAACGAGAATAATAATAATTTAAAAAAAAACATCAGCTAGTGAAACACAATGCGATAGGAAAGGCGTCAATTAATTCCAAAAAGCATCAAACCATCATGTTAGGTAGGAAGTAGTTTATGCCAACGGGTCAAAAAATATGTTTTTTTCCTTCCAGATTTTCAGACGCCATCATTTTTTCAGTCGCTGATCGATCAGGAAGCAGTGGAATGATAAACAGTTGGTCAGATTCCCTACGTTGATATAACTCGCGACCTAGAAAACAGCAGAATAACATTATCCCAGCATTCGAGCTTCACACCCTGAGCGCGATGTCGGAAATAATAAGATCAGGTCTAATTACCCCCATGATTTTATGATTACAATTTCCCCACTAACACTCCAAAAATGCTCCCGCAACATTCCCAAAGTTTTACTCAAGAAGTCCAACACAAAGTGCAGTTATTAGAACCAGAGGGGTCCATTTTTAATTTCCTCCTCTAACCTGCAGCATGTTTGATAAAAAACACTGAGAGACGTTTTGTCCTCAAAGGTTTTTAATGTGAAAAAGCAGTTAATGCAGCCTGGAAGAGCTGAGTCGAGAAGAGATAAGGGGTGCTCACTGGGAAATTAAAAATTGAAGGATCGTGGTGATCCCTGTCAGCCAGAGAGCCGCCCTTAGACGCCAGAACGCAGCACTCTTGGAACCTGTCCTTGGTAAACTGCACCAGCCGATGATGCTTCAAACAAAAGCGTACTAGAGAGACGAGAGGCGGCGGGTCTAACAGATGCCGAGGTTCCTCTGCGCAAAACTCACTTGTTAGATTTCATACTGGAGTTCTCGTTTGTTTTGTTCTGCAGTGAAGCATCCAAACTAAACTCCGGGGTTAGATTCCACTGCTCTGAGCACGAAGAGACGGAGGGCTTCTCACAATCCGATCGGAGTCGCCCCTGGTGCAGCACTGTGTTTATGATTTGAGCGAGTGGTCAGTTTGTGTGCCGAGGCCTCAAACAGCAAGACTGAGAGTTCTTAATTTGTAGTGAGGGAGCAGAATAAGAGCCCGAGAGGAGAAATCACTGGTCATCAGCAATGATTGTGTTTCAGGCAATCAATCTTCTGCGGGTCACTCGTCACTTGAACTGGACTGAACTTTAGCTAGAAGAGACGAAACTCTCCTGGGGTGGTGGGTGGCATTTACAATACAGCTTCACAGCAACAACAGTATATCACACACACACACACACACACAGGGAATCTTTATGCATCTAATACATGACTCTATTTTGGTCTGGAAATTGAGCTGCTTGATACTGATAACACAATTTCCATAAAAGGTCGAGGTTAAACCTTTTATAATATTCAAGAGTGAAACCCATTACAGTTTAGAGAAAGACTTTGGTGTTTTTCTGCTCGGCTGTGAGGTGGCCGGCTGCACCAATGGCCTCGACGGTGCTATAAATAACAGTATAATAACTTACTGTGTGCCTTATGGTACTTTTAGCATGCTCAAACATGCTAACACCACAACTTATTTGCTACCTGATAAACTTACACTTTTTCCATGACTAACCCACAAGAGAAGTCTGTCTGATGGAACATAATTTAGTCTGATTTGAGGGGTTATTGGGAGTTTGTTGCTTGTGAGTGACATCAGCGAGAAACCAATCACAATCGCTCTTGACCAATTTAATTGGTGAATAAAGCAACGATTAAACACAGTCCTCTACAAATCACCCCAGTCCGGCTTTACTGATTCATTATTTCCAAATAGATCTTTTCAAGTGATCTGATGAAAATTGTTGTAGTTTTTATTGCAGTGTCAGTTATTTTTTCCCAATATCGTGCAGCCCTAGTTTTATGTGCCTTGTTATATTCATATATACGGAGCTCACAGGGATGGGGAATTGGAAAATATATTCTTTATCTTGTGGTTTTGTTGGCAAAGTAAAACACTGGCACAATTTAGACACAATCGTGAACTCCAGACATCAGAACATAAAAAACAAAAAAATAGTCATAGGCGTATCTCTGGGTACCACAGGATTTGATTCGATTCAGCGGGCTACGCCGCAATTATCGTGGCATTTACTGCAACGAAACGTTGATTACTCGCTGTGTGACTACTTGCTACTTTTAAGATTTGTAATGATCACAAGGAATGTGCAGCCCGATCTAACAAAACATGTTAAATGTGATGATAATGTTGCAAGACAGAAAATATACATAAACATACATAAACATCGCTGACACTTTATCGACTGTGATTCAGTTTTACCTCAGACATTTAGACTAATCTCACACAGTATTCAATTCATTCCAGGTGTTCAATGAATAACTTTTCTGTAGATGTTATATTAAGAAAATGGATACAACTGAAATAAATAACAAGAGTTGGAGCATCTCCCAACAGCAGCTTCATAGTATTCGTTTTCTTTTCAGCTCAGACGTGTTTTATGTTCTCTTATCTTCTAATCCTGTCTAATGGGTTGATATTTATTCACCTGGTCTCAAACGTGACCTGCATGCTTCCTGTTTGTCTTGTCTGCCGGTGACGGATTGTTTGCGTTTGTTCTTTCTTTCACAGTTCTGCTGCACAATGCGCTCCCGTTCGTTGGATTCGGATTCCTGGACAACTGCATCATGATCGTTGCTGTAAGTCTGTCAGCATCATGTACTGTAGTGCTGAGCGGCTCAGAGATTTACAGCGTGCTCGGAGTTTGATGTCCACAGGGGGAACCTGTGAATAAAGGATATGCTATACTGCAGGAAGTTTCAGAATGAAGCGTGGAAGGACAGTGAGAATGCTTGATGCTACCATAGTTATCCCTCAGTATACTTCCTGTTTTAGTCTCTGTGTTTATCAGAGTCCTTCCCTTTCTCGTTATCTTTAAACATCCTATACAAGCCTTGGTAATCTTCCTGCTCCAAGCTCCCCACTCTTTAAGTCTTTGTGAAGTTTTTCAAATAATGAAATCTCAGAATGAATTTATCAACTTGATTTATAGCGTGCCTGCACAGCACCGTGACTATTTAACACCAAGATGATGAAATCTTCTGTGGGGCTCTACAAGGAGATGGGAACAAACAAACAAAAGAAATCAATCTTGAATAGAAAATAATGAAATGGCACAGAAAAAAAACAAATGCCTGTAACAAGAAAAGAGAACAGAGATATTATACAAAAGTGGCAAAATTGAAATGTGAAAATTTGAAAAAATCATTTTGGTTGGATTAATCTCAACTGTGAAGAGTTTGTGCATGTGATTAAAATGTATTTTTTAAAGAAAGTCACTGCAAAGGTCTGAAGACATCCTTCAGTCTGGACTGTGAGAGAGACCAATGCACCCGGCCTGAAGATCTCAGGCTGCCATTAAAACATACATACAAACATACAACTTTCCGTTTTTTATTTTTGCTTCTAGACTTTCAATACTTGCTTTTTTATCTTTCTTTATATTTTATCCCCAAATTGGCCCGTTACGATGATGCACGAACGGCCCAGACATTAGCTTGCACCGATGGTTTGTATTACAGAACGACAAACTGAGCTTTCCTGTCTTACAAACTAACTTCTACGTTACGTGTGTGTGTGTGTGTGTTTTGCAGGGCACACAGATCGAGTTATCTATCGGCGTGATCCTCGGCATCTCAACTATGGCCGGTAAGAGAATCTCATCATCCTAATGTAAAGGAGCAGTTCGCCCAAAGGTGAAAATTTTCTCATTATCTACTCACTTCCGCGCAGATGGAAAGTTGGGTGAAGTTTTTTTTGTAGTCCACAAAACATTTCTGGAGCGTCGCGGCGCGTTCTCTTCTTAAACTCTCCATCAGCATGGGGCTGAGTAGATGGTGACTGAATATTCATATTGCAGGCGTGTTTGGGAAACAATGTTGAAGCAGTTGATGCAAACTATTACCTCACAGACTTGTTTTACATTCGGAAATTCATTTCGCTGGCGCGCTACCTGCCTGCTTCCTAATTAGAGTGATGGTATGTCAAATCACACCGGACTCCGAAACTGAAGGAGGCATTCTCATTTCCAGTGTCGATAGAAGTCACCGTCTCATAATGAAGCTGTAATGATAAACTCGCCGTCCGACCGCTGCCGTGACACCGATCTGAAAAAAAAAAGGAAATGGGATCACATTAGAGACAGGAAGAGAGAGGAGAGAAAGACAGTGACACCGGCTGCTCTAGATGATGATAATTTCTTAAATATGACCGGCTCATGCACGGATTGAATGACTGTAATAATATCCAGTTATAGCACACATTTGCATTTTAATGTTATCGCTTATGTTATTATGATACATTACACTGAATGTGGATGTCGACAGGAGCTAGCGTGGGAATGCATTATGCTAATATAACCAGCCTTAGTGAAGTCACAGCTTTATTTCTTCCTGTTCCCTCTCTGTCCCTTTACTTCAATATCAATGATGTCCAGAAAAAAGAGTGTCAGAGCAGCTGGCATCCCATTTCCGACTCTGCAAGTCTCACCTTTCCTGTGGTAATTCCTTTGTGGCTGCCGGTGGTGACAGCAGTGTGTGTCTCTTGTTAACTGATCTGTCTAAAAGACTTCGAGGAGTCAGAGTGGACGCTGTGACAGAGCACAGGAGGCAGAGCCCCCAAGCTGTTTTATTCTACGTCCCGGGGAACCGCAGAGATGAAGGAGACCTGACCGGTTCAGACTGAAGCAAGCAGAGATGGATCTCTCAGGATGTACTGTCCAGAGGGGGGAACTGAATCTTCACTTCATGTGCCAGACAAGCGTGCATCTTAATCCTGCTCTTGTACATTTACAATTCAAACCAGTTTTTAAATTTAAAAATATTCTTTTTCTTTTGTTACTTTTGAAATCAGTGGATGGTTGGAATTTTTGATCAAGCCAAAGAAGCCATTTCAGTCCGGCTGGGATTTGTAGACAAGGGGGGAGTTATCGGGTTACAAACTTTGGCAGAAAATGTAGAATTCCTTTTCCCGAAAGGCTGGTCGTAGTTTGACAGGCAGAGTCTTTTATCTCTGAGTGGCATGAAGAGATTTTTTCAATTTCAGCCTTGAAAGTGAGCCCGATGCCGACAGAAATGAATTTGGGACTACCACACAGCCACTGCGAGGAAACACAGAGGGAGTTTCTGCTCTTTCCACAACCCGGTTTCTACTAGTCAGTCTCCATTCCCACAGCAGCGCTGCTGTTTCTCATTCCGGCTACATTGGGGACATTGCAAAATCAAGAGGCTGCGGTTATCTAGTCCAGTCCAGAGTGATTTAGCTCTCGTGTCAAGTCTGTAGTCGGGTCCACCAATCACCCACTGTCTAGAGGCAGCTGTGTCTCAGCTGAAGATAGAGGCTGCAGGGTCAGAAAATGGTCTCCTGCTGAGTTGGACCAATTACATAATTTAAACAGAGGTAATGATGTGGGAAAATAAGATTAAGCCCATTAACCAAAATCATCAAATAAGATGAGAGTGCCGAGGGTTGCATTCAAAGACTCAGGCCCCTCCTGGTTCCCCCCCATTTTTTAAATTAGATTCTCATGATTATCTCGTACTAATGTTTGTAAAACGGCTCTCCTAACTTTGAAGAAGTTAACAACACCAGACTGAGTAAATGCTTCCGTGTTGGTTTTACTTTCCCTCAAACCTCAAGTTCACTGGTTTGATCTGAAACCAGTTTCCACACTCGCCTGTCATTCTTTAAGCCAATGTGTTGCTCATTCACAACCTTACATTTCTCAGCGTGTGAACCTGACGACCTGCAGCCGGTCAGCGAGCCTTGCAGACAAAAGCAAGGGACATGAATAAAAAAAGGAGGCCGTTTGTTATTTCACAGCCCATTTATCCGCCATTTAATAGACCTGCAGGAAGCATCTCTGATGTTGCTGCGGGTCAAGAACGTTTTAGAAAATAGTATGATGATGATTTGTTTTTACCCAGATGTCCCAAAATATAAAACCTGTCCCTAGCTAAGCCCAGTTCATGCATCTCCACCTTTCCTTTTCTTCCTTTCATCTAATTAGCGAGAGTGACGGATGAAGTACAAGACTTTTACCACTCGATGAATGTTGTAAAAGCACCTGTTACACAGTCTGACGCCCCAGATGGTTTGTTACACGGAGCCATCTTGGAAGTGGCCCTCAGAAACTGTTTGGAAAAGGGCAGGCTCGTTTCAAGAAACACTTGGCATCTAATTTGAGGAACCATCTGTCTATCAGTATCTATTAAAGGCTAACTAACCAATCAGTGGAGCCAGTTGGTGAATAAAACTCTTGATGAAGAGCGAAAAAACGTCATTTCCATCTAGGAAAGCCTTCAGTGCCATTCTTTGTTTGTCTCTCAATGAAGAAATGCGTTCCGGTTCTGATAACTGATGCTACAGCAGCGTCTATGCAAGCCTGTTGAGGAGCCGCCAACAGTCGCCTCTCTCGCCAGTCTAACGTATAGCTTGGAGCCTGGCAAGACGGTTCTGTCTCGCAAGATCACCTGTTGCAAGCGGACAATGTACATCTTTGGAAAATGCTTAAAAATAGCTGGTTTTGCGTGAGTTTCAGCAAACCTGTGGAGGCGGGCTAAGCAGCAGTAAAGAGCGCTGAGTTACAGGCAGTGGGCTCGGCTCGGCTTGTAATTACATTCGAGCAGCTTGACCACATAATGACGCCTGATGGGCTCTCCATTACATCTGCCTCCTCGGGGGCTTGTGCAGAGGTATGATGTATAATGACGACGGCACATTATTACATTACTTACATCTGAGCTTTTCTCTGAAATAAAAAGGTTGCCAGCAACCTCGTCTCCGTACGAGCAGGCAGTGACGGAGGACAGATTGTGTAGCGACAACAAGTGTGACAGAAAGACAGAGATGTTTATTTGACGTTCCATTCAAATAAAAATATTACTTGTTTTTTAATTAAAGTGCATTTCGAGTGTGTGTGAGTGTGTGTGTCACACTGAAGTCATACTCTGTGTCAAAGGATGTCATTTGTCCCCATCCTTTTTAATGTAGAGCGAATATAAAGGAGAAGATTTGACTCATGTGGACCTTAAAGTCTCTAAATGCTGAAATATATGGAAACTAACCATAGAAATATGGATTTTAGTGTCTGCTGCAGCCAGACAGTCAGTGAGAAATACAGTCACAGTCTCACTGAATGTGTATAGTCAAGCCCGACGTCGCTAGAAAGCTCAGATTCATGATAAGGTAAAACAGAACCACATCAGCCAGATACAATCAACAAACAAACACCTAAGCTGGTTTAGAAACAATAATTTAAAAAGTTTAAAGAACTCTGTTATTGTAAGACTATATAATGTGACTTGAAATTAAATAAATGCCTCGGTGTAGGCTAGGCGTTTTTAGGATAGTTTCCCATACATCTCCAGAAGGGTAAAAAGGAGAGAAATCATTTAACAGAGACATATTTTTTGCATTGAGTGCCAGTCAGAGTTGGATCCAGCCCCATGCAAACAATCTCCAAGAACAATCTCCCCATTTAGCACGAACCTAGTCTGTGTGATTTGGCGCCGACTGACCCACCAAGAATTAGAAACTCGCGGCCGTTTCCAAAGAGCTTCTCACGGAGCAACGAGCTTTGCATGACCCGACCGGAGCCAAATACAGAGCGACCAGCGGCTTATTAACAGCGATGCTGTGTTCCGCTAGTCAGCCGGGTCTCTTCAGCGAGGTCAGGGTCACGGGCACACAGTAAACAACACCTTCCTAAACCTCATCGCAATCAGACTTCGCTAATTAAAGGTCTTATCTCGATTCCTCTCTGCTTATTAAAGTTGGTGCAGGTCCTTTGAGTGTTTCCGTTCAAGTGTACCACTAACAGATCTAAAATCTAATTTGGCTGCATTATGTGTTGATGTTAACCTTGTTGCTGCAGTAGCAGGAAGCCAGTTGCATTGAAGCACTCAAGACGTCCTGCAGGAGTTGTATGGAGATTATCCGTCAGCAGAGATGGCACTGCTGCTTTGTGTCCTCAGCAGAGATGGCACTGCTGCTTTGTGTCCGTCCCCCCCCCGAGGGTGTGCCACTGCGGCAGCTGCAGCGGTCCTCTCAACTCAGGGTCGTGGACAACATAGGGATGGCGCAGGCAGGGCACGGGCTTTACTCTGCTCACTCCGCTATATCCGGAGATAACTACACGCAGATCCGGTTCTTGCTCTCGCTTCATTAGTCGTTTCAGCGTGCCCTCACCCTCTTCTCTTTGGGCACTCTGAAGCTGAAGTGCTGCTCCACTTTTATTCATGTGAAGTTATTATCCTGAGCGAGCGAGTCAACAGCCGTGTGGGCTTCAGCAGTGCCTCCTTAATGAGCCCAGAATGCATTGCGGTTGTCCATCATATCCTGTGCAAAAACCAACACTGAGGAAATCAGCAGCATATTGTGAAAAGAATTGAGGGACACATTCTCGGCCTTTGTGTCTTATATTTAGAATTGAGGATACGCTTTGTACTAGTTTCTTATTAGCATGCATATCAGCAGCACGCTGTTATTTATTAGTCATTATAAAACACCTATTAATGCCTTATTTAGACCATATAACCAAGGGTTTTCCCGTAATAACCTCCTAATTACTGCTTATTGATAGTAAGGACGTTGCTCTGGATGATTTACTGTTATTATCATTAATGTGATTTGTTTTAAAATGCTTTTTAACAATAGTCGTCTCCCTTAAAGCTGCTGTAAGTGTTATTTTCTTATTTAGAGTGTTAAATATCTCTATATTCCAACAGTAATCGCTGCTATAGTGTTTGTTCAGCAGCCCGGTAGCCCTTTCTCTTAACCCCACTCATGCAGTGAAAGAGAAAATAAATGATCTGGTTTCCCTGCTCACTTTATCCAATAAGGACAGAGAACTCCGTAAAAGAAGCGGCCCCCGTCTGCAGAGAGCAGGACCCTCCTGTTTACCGGCCAAGCAGGGAAAGATACCAATTCCCGCGTGGCCGGGGACAAACTGTACTCCCAAACACGCCAAGTGATGAAAAACGCAGAGAGGCGATGAAAATGGCAGAGAGAGCCCCGTCAAGACAACGAAAGGAGTCGTTCAAGTGTGGTGACGATTACAGCGGCTTTAATATCTTTGTATGCTTTGCTCATAGAATCACAAGAACAGCCATTCTCCCTTAATAACACTTCGTAAGTATGGTCTCATCTCATGTAACAAAACACAAAACTACATGCGTCTGTCACACTTAGAATATGTTCCTCATTCTGAAGTGCGGAATGAATGACCGATATGACAGACTGATATAATGACAGGGTAATTTGACTGAGTCATTTTCTTATTTTTCCCAGTGAATGTGCACATTTTTGAAAAGAACTGTCTGCATCTGCCAGCGGGTCACCCTGATAAGAATGGGCATAATGATATATCATTTCCATTTTGGAGCAGCGTGACATTCTCTGCTTTCAGGTGGAAAAAAAAATGTGTGACACACATTGACATCACCAATCGGTCACTGTGAGTTGGAAAACACTGGCATGTGGGTAAAATATTGCGCTCACTGATCCAAACCTGCTGCTTCTCGCTCGACTCCGTGTCTTCTGCGAATTCAGAGTCCGCTCAGGTACCTTATAGTGTCATTTCATCTCGCAACCAAAGGGAAGAGGAGGTAGGAATATGAAGATACTGGTTACTGCTGCGGGTCAACGTCTCACCATCTGCTACAGACACATGCTTTAATAAAGTCACTGCGCTCTGAAAAGGACCCAGGAGACATCACCACCAACAGTACATCACATCGTGTGAAGCTCAGCGGTTGTCAAGTTCTTCATAATGTTAATGAGGGGAATGAATTAAGTGACCTGTGAATATCTGCCGGCAGATGACTCCAGTCACACGCCTCCGAGCCGTGGATGGAAAAGTGTGTCGTCATTTTCTCTTTCCTCTGATGTAAAACTCCAGACATTCTGTGTCTGATGCCTTTTGGCTGCCCCTCAACACAAGCCTCGATTTCCCCACTCATTATGTAATCACGTCTCTTTCTCTTCTCGCATTTTTTCCCTGCAGCTGCTGCCCTTGGCAACCTGGTGTCCGATCTGGCAGGGTTAGGGTAAGAAAATTCACACATACACACACACACAAACACACACCAAGAGACACATACTCACACAGAAGCACGCAGACACAGGACGGACATTCAGTTCTGAATTCATGCCCTCAAGTGATGAACCAATGAAAATTATGTTAAACAAAAAATTACAGATTATTACAGCAGTGTTTTTTTTTCCCACCAAGGTTTATACATAATGTGATATAAAAAGTACTTATTTGAACGCCAATGGAAGAGATGAACCTTCCCACTCAACTCCCAACTCAATCACCAGAATAGATGTTGGCAGTGTCATTTTCCGCAAACCACACACATGTTGAAATTTATTTTTTTATGGTGCAACTTTACATTTCTTTAGGTTCAATTCTTAGTTCTTTTCTTGTGAAGACGTTGGGCATATGATCTGGTTAAAACATCATGTTTTGCCTAAAAATACATGGTTGGAAATATCCTGAGGTAAAAAAGATCCTGTGGTCTCACGGTATGAAAGTCAAGTCGTGAACAGGGTGTGTATTGTTATCGTGATATGTGACATGTTTTGTAGAAAAGTCAATACGGTACGTAGTCAGTGGTTTGCAGAAATGTTGACATTTGCTGACATTTTATCCTGGGCTGCAACTCCCCTCAGTAAAGACTCATTACAATTCTTAGCATTAAACTTAATGAGCCTGTTCAATCTAGCCCGGAGGTAGAATAAGCATGAGCGGCAAGGGAGAAAATAAAATACACCAGAGGTTTGCGTCCCAGAGTAAAGACGAATACGATTGTGCTGAGCATAAAAAGAGATATTACTGTGAATAAGAAGAGGCGAATCGTTTTAACTTATGAATGCGGTTCGATTAAATCAAGAGAGCCTGAACAAGGTGTGTCACAATGAGGACAGGAGTATGCAGCCTGCACAGTTTATGAGTGAGTCGAGTAATGTTACAGCCGTAGAAATGAAATCCTTGTAGAACTAAATCTTGATGTTGAACCAGTTTTAGACAGATGTAGAGGGTGCTCCTCACTCTGTTCATCCCGTAGAACAAGGGTGAACCTGATATTTGGATGCGTTTGTACCAAAGATACCAATTTCAGTTCGATAAAGAACATTTTGTGCACACTGCGTTCCTCATTTACTGGGATTCCATTGGATTTTGTTGCCCTGGGGTTTGGGAAGATTTGATGCAACCTTATCTATTTACAGTCTGTCAGCCTGTAATTTGTTGATGCTTTATTGAGGGAGGTATAATGTGTTTGGCATCACTGTGCACATAGTATACAACAGGTTCTATTAACCTGTTCTCTACTCTAGTTCGACATGGATATGTGTTGTTATTGTCGACCCCAATTTCACGAGAAGAGATATGAAACCCCGCTTAAACTTCCTCATTAACACAAATCAGGAGTATTGTTTTGATCTCTGATTTCCTCCTCCGGCTTTCCTCATTTTCTTTTTGTTTTCCACTGACAGAAACAAGACAGCGCAAATCATTTAGAGGCTTCTCTCTGCTTTCATTCTCCCCTCCTACAAAATGATGTACGTCTCAATGTTGTGAAGTAAAACTGAATCAGAACACTAACTGATCAGGTCTGATCTCGGCCACAGCTTAACTAATCTGTCTTAGATCCTCTCGAGCGATCGTCACCAAGTTCCATCAGCTGATTAATGACGACGATGCACCTCGGAGCCTCCCAGCGGTCTCATGGATCACAGTCGGCTTCCTCCGGTCTAACCAGCCGTGATGCTTACAGTAATAGAAGAGGGCTCGCAACATGTGGCACCGGCAGCCTGTTGGTTGATTATTAGGATGTAACAGGTTATTACTTCCTCCTTTAAATTCAGGTAGACTCAGCAGAACAGGCGAGGTAACAGACAGGTAGAAAGACTATTAAAGAGACTGTGCTGTTGCCTGTGCAGCGTTTTATAGTGTGATGGATTAGCTAAGTTGTTCTGGCTTTTCGTAAAAGCTCCCAGTAGACGCACACACGCACACAGGTTTCGCCTCTGTGTTTGTGTGTCTGTGTTTGCCACTCAATCATAATCGGAGTGTGGAACCCTTGTGGTCAGTTTGTCAAGGTGAGACTCGATTAAACCAGACAAGAGAGGCTTTTTTTTTTTTCATCTTCTCATTTTGATAGATTTACACCAGTGAGAGTCAAGGCTGCTGCCTGAGTCTCGGCGGAGCTCCCGCAGGTGGCCTTCACTGTCTGCTACATTTGCATCAGAGTTTTTTATGTTTATTTCAAAGAGGAAAGACTTAAGTGCTCGGGTATAAAACACACTGCAGTGCTTTATGTTACTGTGGGAGTCGGTGGCACTTTAGTGGCAGTTGAGAGCCGAGGAGGAGGCACAGGAGACTTTCTGCTGATAATCTGATGCTGACGGATGAGGAGACCACAGGCGCCTCTTTACTGCAAACTTGTTGCCGGTGACAATAAACTGTTATCGTCTGAACGGTCACAAAATGTAATGATAGTCAGTTTCCTATCAAAATAGAGCTGGAGGATCAGCAAATTATTCAGTTTTGATAAGGTGAAACTAATCAATTGTCAACCTTTTTGCTTCACAAATCAATTAATGAACCAGCGCGACTCTCTTAGTGCCTTTGCGAACAGCAGATACGTGAACCGTGAGTCCGTCCTCGTTCCCGTAAATTTGCATTGTTTTGTAGGTTGTTTCGTTTAGTCGGCTTGGACTGCATTCTCTCCCCTGACAAACCGCACTGCTGTTCACTTGGAAGAGGATCAAGAGCCCCGTTTTTTCCGAGCAGACTGGGAGTCATGACGACGTCCTGTTCGGATTGTTCTCACCTGCCTCGGATGAGCCTAATTAAAAGCGCCAGAGTTTGATTAACATGCCGCTGATCGTCTAGTTCACACTTGCTGGAAAGGCTCAAAGAAATCCACCGCTCGTTTGTCTCATCCCTCCATTTCGGATTCATCCCTGTCCTCCAGCACATGCGCTGTCGTATTTTTAGATCAAACTGGATGGAGCACGCTTTAGATGAATATCAGATTTGACAACGTGAACTGCGTTGTTTGGTGGAAATGCACAGCAGTAGGTGCCTTCACTGCGAAACCTTTTTCTTGAGACTAACTTGATGAGTGAATTGGTATGTTCTACCTATAAAGATGCAAACCATGTTTTACAGACAACCAAAGATTTTAATTTATTGCTTTCTTTGCATTCAAATATCAACTACTTTTTAAGAGTCTTACAGATAATCACCTCTCCCAAGGAGGTGATGTTTTTGCTCGTGTCAGTTTGTTGCTTGGTTGGTCGGTGTGTAAGCAGGATTACACAAAAACTACCGAACAGATTTCCACAATACTTGGATGGAGGATGGGTCTCGGCCCAGAATAGACCTCATTAACTTGAAAGTAAAAGTAAGTCAATTTAACGTAACTTAACTAACATATTGGATTAGACTTGACTGATTGAAAGGTGTCCCCTGGCCTTGATGGAGGTATGCACTCTACTGGGTGCCATTCTAGTTTCTGTTGCACCTTTACAGTGAGAGTTGACAGACAGACAATAAGCACAGCAGTGAGGTGCAGGGGTGACTATTACAGGATGCAGGACGTGTTCATGTTCATTACCCCACCGATCCACGAGATCTCCCTCTGAAAGACGGCGAGAGCTTCTCAGTCATGTAATCAAACCCCGCCGATAGATGTAGCTGTCACTACAGGACGCTCCTCCAGAGTCCCTTTGGTCAATATTGTAGTGATTGCGTTGCCGTGATTGTTTGCAAATCCGCCCACTCGCCGTCTGTTTCCTTCAAGAGACGGGGACGGAGCTCTGCTGCTGCGACTCCCCGCTCTCGTATACAATTTACCATATTTGCTTTGTGTGTGTCGGAGCCTGTGGCGAAACAATCCGCACAGCTCTGTCCACAAATGTGTGTGGCTATTTTCTATATTGGGTTGAATTTGAAAGATTTTCCTCTCTCTTTTTCTGTGTGTGTGTGTGTGTGTGTTATGACAGATGTAGGAAACCAGCCTAACCTCCTCGAGGTCCGTAATTTAGCTCATGAGTCACTCTGACCGTTGTTGATCCTCCTGCACAGCTCAGTCTCGGCTGCTGCTGCTGCTTGTCTTCCTTATGGCCACAATGCATCAGCCGCTTTTCTGGGGCAGACAGAGTCGACCTAGTGAGGCGTTACTGCATTCAGCCAAGTTGGAAAAACAGGGCAAAAACTTAAGAGAATCACATCAGTGGGCTGTAGGGAATAAAGAACGGGGTCCTGTATTTGATTCCTTTTGACTGTGACAAACAACCCCGTGGAGCCGTTGCATGCTGGGATAAGTTGGAGCGTATTCAGTGACCTCGTAGACTGTTATTAAAAAAGGATAAAGGAAATGAATGGATGGATGATTTATCGTTTACTTTCCTCTGATTTCTTTTCCTTAGAAGAATAGTGATAATTCATCGATCCCCCTCAGGGAAAACATTGCTCGAGGTTAAAAGCCTCGATATCTAAATGTGACAGAAGGGATTTGGTGTTGCTCGTTGAAATGCGGTGTAATCCTAGTTTGACCCATCGAAGGACCATTTTCTATAAACCCACTCCATATTTTCCATCAACTGTAGCTCATTTATCACTTGTTATGTTTTTGCTCCTTAGTAGTTTCACATCCCCGCCACTGGCACTGCTGCTCGCTGCATCAAACGCCGTCCTTGATGCCGGCGCTGATATGAAGAGCAGCTGTGCCTTTTTCAATCCAGCTCAGCAGAACACAGTTTGTTACTGCCCACACTTGATAGAAAGCTTTGATAATGCGAGCAGATCCAGTTGCTGTACCAGGAAGAAAACAGAAAATGTAAAAAAAAAACAGCAGAAAAGAAAACCCTCCAGCTTCAGCACGTCCTCTTTGAGGTTTTTATTGCTTCCACGGCAGCCAGGTTGAGTTTTCAGCCTTTGCTTCAGCTGACGCTGCTTTCAGTGCATTTCATCACTTCAGTGTTTTGAATACTGCGGCTGTTTCTTGTTTTTTTTTTGTTTTTTTCTGATGCAGACATGATTTCTTGCGTCGTCTGCTGTTGCATGTATGCAAACTAATTGGTTTGGATTTGACTCAAAGGTAGGAGTGTCTGCAGGTATGTACCAGACAAAACCAAAGGATTTGTATGAATGTTGAAGTCAAACAGAGACAGAATACAGTGAGACGAGAGGCTAAATTCTGCCCCCTGTTGTTGTGACACGTGTAATTATCGCCCTCACGTTGAGTTTTGATTTATCAGCTCAGTCGAAAAAGATATTTCCTTAAACTTTCTATTTCAAGTATTTCTGTTCTCCGGTGATGAAAACCTACTTCTTATCTTTTTCTCAAATATGCTACTTGCGACTTATCTCCACCCCGAGTCGACAGCTCCAGCTGCAGCTTATTTGTGTGCGCAGTGAGCTGAGGATCCATTAGTGCCAGTGAGTGAACCAGACCTCGGACAAAATATTGACTTGGAATTTCTGTTCTCACGCTCGAGCTGCTCGAACCAGCGCCATGTCAGACTGGACACGTACAGTAGAGTGGCACGTGACGGTGAGGTACAGCAGCTCTCAAGTACTTTCAGTTATCCTTTTGGTCAGGCCGCTGTTTGTGATTGAGGTTACTCCAGTGTGTATGTTAGCAAGGCAGGTCCGTCACAGACCCAGCTTCAGGACGCTCTCTCTGCTGGTGTCTGGTCAGTTCTTCAGTCATTTGAACCGAGAGAGCTTTACTAGCAGTGCTTTTTTGTGCTTTTTACACATTATTATACGTGACACACTTCTAGTCTTCTCCTTGCTACGGACTCACAGCCTTTTAAAGGGGCTCTATGGAACGATTTGTAGCATTTTACACGTATTAATCACCTTTTTAATTAGCCGTATAGTTGGCCAGAGTTCCAGAGTGCCTCGTCTCAGTGCCTTTCTCTGCTCTAACAGAGAAATAGTAGCTAAGCATGACTTTAGAAACGGGCTCCACTAAAATGAAGTTCCACAGAGCCCCTTTAAACTTAAAGTTTGGTAGACCCATGTGCTATAGCGCCTGTGTAATTTAGTTTCATCCCTTTTGTGCTGGATACTTTTTCTGTTGCTACAAAGTCCCAATTCCCTACCAGATTTAATTTCATTATTATTTAATTATCAAACCCAGGCTTATTTTCACCACTCTTATATCCATTAATAACATTATTCATACTTTGTCTTATTTTGTTATCCCTCAGAGCCGGCGATAGCCGTGGCCAAAGGCATCATGTTTTTGGATTTTCCATCCTATTCTCATCAACCCAATATCTCAGGAATGCCTTGGGGGGAATTTCTTCAAATTATTACACAGATTTTGACTCAAGAACCTCATTAGAATTTGACGGTAAAATGTCAACAGTCAAAATCCCTGTGAACTCATGTCCGTCCCATTCTTTTGGACTCCCTACTTCAGGAACGCCTGGGGGGAATTTCTTTCAAATTGAGACGAAACCTGTCGCTGATATTGAGCTTCAGGTGACTGATGCTTCACCATGTGGCAAAGCTCTCTGTCAGTCCTCTGTGCACCTCTGTAAAAATAGTCTCATCAGTGAAGACAGCGTGTTTCTCAGTGGAAATTATTCACTGGTATCATACGTGTCAGTACAGTTATACTGCATTTACCTTTTATTAAACTCCTTCAAAGTCTTCACTACATAGGTTTTATTATATGAGCCTGGACAGACATGAATGTAAACTGCAACTAACCAGAGCACGGAGACATACAACTGGACAATTCTAGTTTCTGCTTTGTTGTTTTTTCCCTTCTTGCCCACATTGTTATTCATTTTGGGATTAAACAAGTGACCTTTATACTCACTGAGGAAAGTATTTGGCCATTTCCTCCCTCGCTCTGCTCTATAGGTAATCCATAAACTCTAGTTCACTCATAAACGATCACCGATCTCTGGTGGTTGATGAACCTGCACACCAGCTCTACACGACATAAGGCTGATGAAAGAAGACATTTCCCCCAAAAACTATTAACGAAGAATAGATAACAAATTGTCCTGTGTTTAAATAGTTTTAGAATGGCTTTATGTCTGCTGTGTAAGGGACGGAAAATAAAGTGCTGCTCTGTGGCTTTTATTCACTTACAAAGAATTAATATATAATATAATCTACAGACAGTGACATTCACACCAGGCAAAACTTACAGCTCAAGAATTGAAATAAGCAATGAGAAAGTTTCGGATGATTGATGATCTTCTAATGTTCAGTCTCTGTTCCTCAGTGAAAAAAGTTTTTTTTTTCCTGCTGCGATCTGTCTTTGTTCTGTCGTCTGTGCAAAACACAGACGAGCGCTGGAAACGATATCGTTCACACACGCACACACACGGCGGAGGCACTGTCTCTCTCTCTCTCTCCGTTATTAGAGCTGATATTAGACTCCCTGCTGGGTTTCTGACAGATGGTGGCAACAAAGAGCAGATTGGAACTTTCATCTGCTGATTCATTTAGTTTTTTTTCGTTATTATCGATTACTTCGGTCGTTTTACTTTGCCGTGCAGGCTGTCGTTCCGAGGGTGGCGTAATGGATCATGACATCTAATGTGGAAAAACATCTAAAGGCGACCATTATGTTAAAGTGGAACAAAACAAACAAGAACAAGTGGTTCTGAAGTTAATCTACTTACAATTTACAACCTGGAGCCTTTACAAACTGAGGACTTTCTATTCTTCACCCGCCTGAACACACTGACTCTTTCCATCTACGACTGATTGACACGTCCATGTTACTGACCTACATGTCAAACATCCCTCTGCTCTGCTTGAACACGCTTTCCATCTTGTCACATGTCAAAGTGAAAGAATGATAAAATTGTTCCCCTGAATGAAGTGAAAGCATTATTGATCATTCTCAGTTCATTAATCCCACAAAGCACCTCAGTGGGTCACCGGTGAGGTAATTCATGGCTGCGGCTCACTTTTAACACTTTCCCTCTTCCTGTCTTCAGGCTGGCAGGTTACGTGGAGGCCTTGGCGTCGCGGCTGGGAATGCAGATTCCCGACTTGAGCCCGAAGCAGGCTGACATGTGGCAGACCAGAGTCAGCTCCCACTCGGTTGGTATTTTATTAAAACCCACGAGCTCTGCAGCCCAGGCGCCAGAATAAAATGTTGTCATTGTACGTTTCTGCAAACAACAGATACCTTTACTTTGTACAAATATCAACATTTATACAATATGAATCATGTATCATGTATCAACATGTATATGAGCTGACTTTCTTATCAGAAGGAGGAGGGATGGCATTGGCGTGGCTGCTAGGAAAGATGGCTGCCAAGCGAGCGATTGCAGAAATGGATATTTTAAAGGAGCAGTTCACCACAAAAATGAAACTGTTCCCGGCCATGCCGATGGAAAGTCAGGTGGAGTTTTAAAGGTCGAGGAGGGAGCTTCACAGCAAAACATCATTGCAGCATTCTCCTGCATTAGTCTTTTCAAATCAAATTGGGATCTCAGGGCTCCTTGAGACTTGGATAATGTCAGATAAACTGTACGGAGCCATTTTCCTCGGTGGTTTAGGAGAATGCTGCAGCGCTGTTTTGCTGTAAAGCTCCAGAAATGTTTTGTTGACTACGAAACCTCACCTGACTTTCCATCAGCATGAGGGGGAGTACATAATCAATGAATTTTTCCTATTTGGGTGAACTTATCCTTTAAGGATAAACCGATCTTTCACTTTTTAACCCTTATCAAGTAGATTTTGTGGCTAAACCTAACCGCACCAAAGAGCACAGCACTGTGGCGACATGAATGTAAAGGGAAGTTTTAACATATCTGTGGTTTGCGTAAAGGTGCAATGCCAACATTTATGGCGATTGGGCTCTCTGTTTCTGTCATCTGTATGAATGAATGTCTCTCTTTCAGTTATGTGTGTGTGTGTGTTTGTGAAAGACAGTCAAAAGCCTATCAGACTAATGAACACTAATATTAATTAGCCTGCTGCAAAGAGCACTTGGACTGGATCGTATGTGTCGTGTAACACTTCGCAAACATCAGGATGGACAACAGAGACGCGAGCCCGTGTGATGTGGCCCTTCTGTCACTCGTTCATTGTGCGGGAAAATTGGACCTGAATGATTTTTTAATATGCGCTGACTGCTGGAGTGTGTAATGTAATTAACTTCAATTAGGTGATTAGTCGTGCACTAAAGGGGGTCTTGGCTGAGAAAGGTCGCGGCGATTGTTCCGGAAGGGCGGCGAGCATACTGTATGTTGTCTTGCAAACAGAGAATTAATTTCCTTATATCCGTTGCCTGTTTAGTCTAAGAGAAAGAAGGCCAGGTTTTCGTAAAGTATAAAGATGACAAAACATCCGTGCTCATGTTCTCCTGGGTCTTAACAAACCAGTGCAATGAAATAAAACAAAAGGCACAGTTTGCACAGAAGTCATTGCTTGTAACGCAGCCCTAAGTGGCTCATTTCCTAGGACCGACAGAGCTGTAAAGCTTTGTTTTTCTGTAAATAATTTAAAACCCGTTCTCTTCAAATGTATTTCATCAGCATTGTTTTCCTTGTGTCCCCCCCCCCCCACGCAGGGCAAAGCCCTCGGCGTCGGCATCGGCTGTATCCTCGGCATGTTTCCTCTACTGTTCTTCAAGGACGACGACGAGAAGAAGAAGAAGAAAGAAGGCCAGACGGAGGTGAAGGAGGACTCACAGCCGCCACCTGCTCCGACAGAGAGCAGCACCAACTGAAACTGTCGTTCTTGCCGGAGACAAATACTATTTGGAATCCGTTCGAATACTTTGAGCTGGGGCTGGTTGGCTGGTGTCTGGTGGACTGGAGTGTATGGAAGTGTATGGGGCCCAGTCAAACGATGAAAGGTATTCTGAAGAGGATTCTAGATATTATTTGACTTTAGACTTTAAGCACAGGGACCTCACCTGTCTCCTGACAAGAGACGGTGGATTCAACGGACTGCTGCTACTCCAACTGTCGCACCATAACCTCACCATGTTTTTGACTGACTGACACGGGCTCAAACTAATTTATCTTAACACACTGCAGTGACCTCTTTCTCTCCTCTGCTCCGGGTCTGTTGAAAATATAAACCTCCGACTCTAGATGGCAAGGAAAGGATATCTGACAAGGAAAGAAAACAACTATTCAGAGTAGGTTTCTTCCGTGGCATTCTGAGATTGAAGGTTTCTTAGTGTATGCCAATGGCTTGACTTCAGCAGTGTTGAACACCGTGCATTGAAGAACTCTCTGTTTCCTGATCAGTTTCCGAGGGTGGTGCATCATCTAAAGAGGGTCGCCTGTGCGTATAAAGATGCACCCTTCCACAGCAAGTACTTTGTTTTTTCGGTCTTAAAAAGCATGTCTGCCTTTTCGATGATGTCAAAGTCTTAAAACGAGCTGCCAGTCTGCCTCATACACGCTCCGAGACAAGCAGCCTTTAGTTTCCTTTAGTGAGAACGCAGCTGGTTGTCTACGCGCAAGCTGCTTCTTTAGATTTTTAATGTTTATTTCGTTGCTGATTAACTTCATAGGATACGCTCGTATGCTTTCTGATAACCACCCGAAGCGGTAATAGCACAAACATGTTTCCCCATCTATACTCACTGTGTAACCAGGAAGGTGCAGTTTAACAGAATCTGAAGGAAAGACGGCGTATCTATGAAATTCCAACGCTGGGCACCCGGAGACCTCTGGACTGTGGCTCCAGCGCCACATGATTAAACTTCTCCAACGCTTCCTCAACCAAGCTGCAGCTGAGACAGCAGCAAGCCCTCAGTCCAGATTCTGTTATGGAGCCACGTAAGGAAAGCCTAAAGGATAGTGCACTACATGAGATGGTAGTTACCCTGTTTCCATTCCGTGAAAAAAATCTGTTACTGCTTTTTAACACTAACGCACAACCACATTTAATCCTATATCTATAGCTATATAGTCTCTGCTCTACTGCCCTCCACTGGCGGAACAAAGACAAAGTTGTCACCTCATGCCGTCACACACTTTTGAGTCTAAATTTTCTCCTATGTACTTTCCCTGTTTAGTATTCAAACCCCTCACTGCCCAGCTGCTAAGCTCCTCTGGCTGTGATTGATTTAACACTTTATGATTATTAATTTTCATCAGTGTTCTTATTTTGAGTCATCAGCCAGCCATGAAACACGAAGGCAGGCAGGATGTATTTCCAAGTCTTAACTAAGCTGTCACTGATTTCCTAATTAATCTTTTGAAGAGTTTTACATCATCAGAAGAACTGAAGACCGTTTCAAATCTGTTTAGAAGTGGAAAAGGAAAGGAAGCGTCCACGTGTCACTGACTGGAACGTCCTCGAAGGAAATGTATTTATTTTTGTTGTAATACTCAGACTTGTATTCATGTATGGTCCTGTTGAATATCCTCTTCATCTCAAAGGACACTGTTAAGAATAGAAGATATTTGTCAGCACAAAAAAAACGGGATATTTTCAACAGCATTCGTCACCAGGCGGGGGACCTTTGCTCTATGTCACAGTTCATAACCAAACTTACTAAGATTCTGAAGATTTACCCTGTATAAGGTTGTTCTAGTTATTTATTTTGTGGGTGACAGTGATCCTAAACAGTGATAGAATGAAGAAAATGTACAGTAGTTAGGATTTTTGATCTGAATGCTTGATTTCCACCTTGCATGCACTGTTAATAAAAGAAAAACCCCTATTGTACATGTTTACTTTGTAAGGATAATAATAAAAAAACAATGAGTATGTTATAAAATGATGCATCGCAGCAGGATGTGAATCAGTGGAGGTGATAAAACACGAGAAACTCAGGCTGGGTTAATGTGCAAATGATCGGGTTTTTGACTTTTGTGATAAATATATATACATATTTTATGGCTGCCTAAACTGTAGAGCTGCAACGATTAGTCAATGAATCTACTAGCTGACTGAAAAGGAAAAAAGGAAGAAAAGTAATCGACCACTTTGATGATAAATTAATTGACTTCAGTCGTTTTTCTAGCAGAAAAGTGAAACATTTGCTGGTTCCAGCTTCTCTAACAAGAATTTGACTTCACTTCAGGCTCCTGGAAATTGTGATGAGCATTTTTCACAAATATTTTTTTTTACATTTTAAAGACTAAAGGATTAATCGATTAATGATCAAATGAATCAGCAGGATCACATCATGAAAATAATCCTGCGTTGCAGCACTATAAAAAAAGTAACAAAGCACAGATAGTGTAATTTGTTTCCCTTTTAGACGGACGATGATGAACATGGCTCCAAATAGGACTGTGTGTGGAGGTTTTGCAGACAGATAACAGTGTTCTTGCTAAATGCAGTGTGGAGGTTTGAGGCGGTTGTGTTACGTGAATCTTTCTACACGGAGTCACATGAGAGAAAACCTTTGATGGGCAGAATGTGATGATAGTAATAGTTTCCAATAAAAGCAGCAATTTGCCTCCTCGCATTAGGCCATTAAATTGCCTGTCTCAGTGTTTTAAGACCGTCTTTAGTCAGTCCTGGTAAGAAAATATAACTTCAGTGTGAAAATAGTGTAATTAGGGGGGCTATTATCTTTTTTTCCTGCAATCATGTTGCACCGCATCGCTGAACTTAATGGTGTCGAGAGGAAAGCAAAAGAGAGGCACAGTTCGCAAAAGCTCAGAGCTGAGGCTTCAACTTGAAACGATGAAACTATATCATTGAAAAACAGGCGGTATGTTAAATCAGCATGACCAAAAAAGGCACACTAAATTAATCTTCATGGGTTATATGAATAATCCATGGAGTTATATTAATGTTACTGATGCAAATGTTTTGAAATTATTTTTGCTTCCTGTGTTTGTGTGGACCTGTTATGGTTTCAGAGGATCTTGAAAGCTTTACTAGTTGGAAATTTGGACAGACAGCAGTCATTAGCTTTAAGGCATGATGTTACAATCTTACAGTTTGTAGACCGTATCCTCCATCTCATTTCATGCAGCTTGTAACTTGTGTATTTTCTGATTGTCCGAAAGAGCATCAGTGTTGGAGCTGCACGCTAAAATCTGCAAACGCAGAGTTCAGTGATATCATGGAGCACCTTTCAGCTGGTGTGGTTTGAGCTGCGTCACTGGTCAAAAATGACATTCGCTGTATTTATAAAGCAATGAACGGTTGCTGTCGCATCAAAAAGCCCTGAAGCTACAACTTTCCAGGAGCAAAGAAATGAGGCCTCGGTTTAAATTCAACCATCAGGGGATTTGATATCAGCCAATGGGCTTTGGTCTGAAAGTGGCACAGTTTTCTCAGTAATCCTTCAAGCTCAAGTTAAAACATAGAAGATACGAACTGTAAATATAATTGAATTGTGTCTGTTGTCTACTGCACAGTAGCACAGCAACTCCTCTCCCTTTAGCAATTGTGAGATAAGATCTGCATAACGTGGGTTCTTCCTCTGTTGCGACAGTATGGATGACTTTATTTTGTGACATAGTTCCTGGTGCTAAAAAAGATCAGTGCTGTGCCAATACATTTTTTTGCGATTTTTTTTTGTTCCAGTGAACATAATAAGATGGATATATGACGGAGGAAAAATGGAGTAGAGAATAAGAGTCTGTTTCTGTGTACTGCTGTTTTGATTTTATCTGCTTTGATTAAACTATTATCACCTGGCTGCAAACATCTGGCCTGGTGTGGACTGTCCCACCACATTCTGCATGATCTTTACACATTTGAGTTCACGGCTAATGTAATTTGTCTTTTGTTTGAGTGTAACTTTGATTTAAAGTCATGACCGTTGATCTTTAACTGAAATAAATGCTCGAGGAACAGAAATTAAACATATGGAGGCAGGTGAAAGACTGCAGACATGCACACGCCTACACACAGACACTACTGAGTCTCAGCAGGCGGATAAAGTGAAAACAGCTGTTGGGATAAGTGATTGAGCTTCCAAAATCATGAATTGGGTTTTAATGTCGATCACATTAAGTTCACACAGTTCTGTTTGGCTAAATTGACGGCTGGCATCAATCCAAGGCTGGATGAAGCTCTCTGTAACCTTGCTCTGTGCTAATTTACTCCCTAGGTTTCAGCTAATGTGGTGAGCACATCATCCATTTATCATTTCCTACAGGTCTGCAAAGACTCTGAAATAGGTTAACTGACCCAGTGAAGGTTAATTTCTATGTAGAAATCTGCAGAACATTTTAGTGACCTCCATCAACTGAGTTGCGTGTTACAATATACTTATATAATACTAATACTATAATATATAATACTAATATAATATTTAATATGTTATATATTATTATATTAATATAATACATCTAATCTTATTTACCTAGTCCCTACAGAAGCCCTGGTGTGTTCTGAATAGACGTAAGGGATCAGTCTCCATGTGTGGAAATTCAAATCCACGTTTTCATTCATCACTTGTGAAAACATCCAGTTCATATGTGAAGTATTGATTGTTACATGAGGCAGATTTTACACAATATTTTTGTGAGGGTTGTATGCTTATGGTCATATACCCACCTGTACTTCGACATATTTTGTTTTACTCAGTATGAGACTGGTGGTCCTGTCTGTGCAGAAAAGAAGAAATAAATCAGACAAGTTTACCCACACGACTTAATGTGGAACACACTGCACTGATGAAAGTGTATTTTGCTGTTGCTTGTTGACATCTTTGTCCCATTTTCTTCTTTCCCCCTGGTTGTCATTAGTCTGTGAGAGCGGGCTGGATAAAAACACAGACACACACACACTCAGGCATTATCTCTGTCAGTAGGGAACACACAACTGACACAGGGGACAGAGAGGAAGACACTTGTTGCATGTCATCAGAGATTAAACCGCTTGGGACAGACGTCGCATAGAGAGGGTTCGACTTGAAGGTGCAACTAAGAGGTAGTCAAGTGTAACTCATGGAAAACAAATACGACTCACTGACACCTGGAATCACTGAATAGAAGTTTAACATGTCCTGATATACTCATATACTATACATATGTAGTGAAAAATTTTAAGAATTAACCGTATTTTATCACAAAGTTGTAGCCATGACAGTATATATGGATGTTGCTGCAAAGAACCTACAAACTCTCCAGCCCGGCAGCACAGAAGATCTCTACAGTCACTGCAGCTTCAAGATGAGCAATCAAGATCACCGGATCATTGTGTGACCAAATGTGAAATATAGTCACAATCTCCTCTCGTGTTCCTCAGTTATGGCATTAAACAATGGCCAGAAAAGTGTTTTTGCAGCACCTTATGTTGTCACATTGAAGTTAACCTTTGACCTTTTGAGTCATTTCTATTTTACTCTAAATTGCACCATAATTTACTAAATAAACATGATGTAGTATTGGATAAGACTTAAGACTAGTAATTGTGACCATAAACTCTTTAGGAAACTGTTTACTGAGGTAATAAATCAAGTGAGAGGTAGATTCCTTTTTTATAAGTTTAATTACAATCTAAGTTCTTTTTGCAACCAGTTGCCCCCTGCTGGTCATTCAAAAGAATGCAGGTTTATGGCATCTTTGCATTGGCTTCACTTTGCAGACCCAGAAGCTCGGCCCGTATATTTTACAGTCAGTGTTTCGTTTCTATGTCCAAGTGGACATTTCCGCATTCACGAGAATGGGATGGACAGTTGGACAATCCAGGAGCATAAACTATTCCATTTGTCTTCATAATAGCTTATAATTCCTTAACGATTAACAATAACATTTTCACATCAGGCAATTCAATCTTTGACAAATAGAAATGTGTTTCACTGAAGCTTTATTTGTTACTGAAAAGTTTTTATACCACTCATTCTATACAAACAATACTAAAATGGAGCAATGGGATAATAAGAAAATATCACACACACACACACACTCAGTCAGGATATTTGATCACATATACATCTGCAAAAACACATACAAAAATATCTTCATAATCAGTATTAAGACAAACAGCTGCTCATTCTGACAACACATTCATACTGTACATGTGCCACTCATCGCTCAGTTCCCTGCACATAAAACGTTAGCCACATGCAGACGTGTTATTGATTAAAAAAAACAAAACAATACATTTCAGTTAATATGGGCTTTGTCTCACAAAAACAATTCTATGTTATAGCAAAGCCATACTTGGCAGTTTTTCACTTTTCAGCACCTCTTGAGCAGTTTGGGTGCAGTCAGCGTTTGACAGTAGCTGCCACGGGGACCAACTGTATTGCCCTCTGCAAGAAGCACCAGCATTTTCTTTAAGGTCCAAATGTGTATAACTGCAGACAAAAGGGCCTCTTGCAAAGAGATGCTGAGTCAACGGGTCTACAGGACCCCAGAGCAGTCATTACTGATGCTTCATTAACTCCAAGAGAGGTACTACTGTGCAGTTAAACGCTACAATAATAAACATTAAGTATCGTCATATCTACTCCCAAAAGGTGAAAGATTTAGTCAGGAAGAGATTTGTTCTAATCGACCATGCCAGGAGAGCCTATGTGCACGTCCCCTCCGTCTTATTCACCTTTAAATCTTTAAAAATTCCCCACAGTTAAGAAGTGTCGGTTTCATGTTCAGATAAAAGAAAATACAAAGAAATACTGTAATGCTCTGCTTTTTCTTCTTCTATAAACAGGCTCTACTCGGAGAAATATTAAGAACTACAGGGTTGAGTTAACATGTGAACCGAGTCTAAAATACACATTTTCGGGTAGTCAAAAAGTTGAGATTAAATTCCAAAGCATGGTAATAAAATGCAATAAGATGGTGTCTCTAGCCCGATTAAACAAAAACAATGAAGTCGCATTTTCATTAGGAAACCCATACGATGCATGTTAAGGAACAACCTTATATGTTCCATGTCATTGTATGTATCATTTTTCATCACCAGGCAATGTTAGCAAGTTGTATTAGAACAACCCATAAATGCAGCTGAAAGCAGCAGATAGCACCATTAATAACTCAGCCTATGTGCCACTTCTAAAACTCAGTGCTCCCAAACCTCTCATGAGTGATGACCAGACATAACAGAACGTCATGAATAATATTTCAAACGTGAATGAATCCTTTTTGTTTTTACCGTGATTAACTGATCTGTGATCATAAGCACCACCCCACAGATTCATCAACTTTGATTGTGCAAAATAAAAACGCTAGTGAAGAGAAGGAAATTGTGAATTTTGGCGAGAGAGAGAGAAAAAAAAAGATGCTTTCTGCTCATGCACGGTACGAGGTCAGCCTCAGTTGTCTTACCTTCATTACTTGATTCAGCAGAGTTCAGACGCTACGAACAACCAGCAGATGTCTCTGTTAAATCGACCCGCTGCTGCTGATCAGTTCTGGTAAATCAACAGATTTCAACCGAGTTCTCGTCTCACAAAGGAACCACAGAGCGAACACATCCCCCTGCTCCTACTGAGAAGAAAAATGCGTCTGATTTATAAAATTCCTATTTATGGTCACACTGTTCACAGTTTCATTCCATAAAGAGAAACCTCAGATGTATTTCCTCGCAGTTTCGCCACAGCATTTTGTTCAATTACTGCATACCATGATAACAGGTAACCAGCACCGTTAAAATGGTAAATACTAAACACATTAAAAACTAGGTCACTATCTTATGTTTTTTTCAGAATTGATTATAATTCCTTACTGGTTAAGCTGAAAAGTAGATTTCTCTGTGAAAGTCATACTGCGCTCATGAAGTTATTGAGAATGTTGTGCTTTTCCTTTCAGCTCTCAGCATCAATGTGTGCTCATAATTGCACCATTTCATCACTTGTTAGAATTGTGCCATGCAGGACAACATACGCAGGGGTTTGTTGTTGTACTGCTGCATAATGCATTTTTTTTTTAACTATTTGTTAGCTTTTCCTTTTACTTTTACAGGGGTGTAGCTAAAGCCCACGATTATCCACAGGAGCTACAATAAAGTGTTTACTTGCTCTACAGAACAGCAAAGCCTCCTCACCAGGAGGAGCTGCCACCCCCCTTAAAAGACTTCATTAGTAATGGTTTCACTGGACAGTTTGAGAGCTGCGCGGTCTAATTGGTATTTCAAGTGTCGTTCCACCAAACCAGCATTAACTAACAGTGGGAGATACACCGACACAGTCCATGGTTTTTCAGTGACGGGGTCCACTTGCTCACACACACATATACAGTAAAAACCAGGCCTCCCGCTCCTCTTGGTATGCTCTTTTGTTGTGGCCACACAAGGGCAGCCTTTGTATGCCATCAAACTCCGACCAAGTATGAGAGTATGTGCATATTTGTTTCCTAGTGTCTTGCTTGTTTATGCATGAGTATGCATGTGTGTGTGTGTGTGTGTGTGTGTGTGTGTGTGTCCTGGTATTTGCGCCCTGTTTATGAGCTGCTCTCCCACTGTGCTGGCTTCGATCCCACCGGTCTGCACAGAAGGAGGACAGGACAGAAAGTGAGCCTCCTTTCTCTCTCTTCACACTGTTGCATTGTTGTTGAGGAGGCGGACTGGGGTTGAGACGGAGGGGGAACGGGTGGAGGAGAGAGGAGGCAGGTGGAGGGGAGAGTGGAGGGAGGCCAGCGTGGTGGTAGTGGTGGTGGAACCAGAGACTCAGCTAATGTCTTTGCCGTCTGCCCGCTGAGCTTGTGTTTGATGTATTGTCTTAATCTTACAATATGGCAGAAAAGCTCTCCCCCTCACGAACATCCAGTGCCAGAGGTTGAAGTCCTGCATCAAACTCTTTACTCTGTCTTGTCCCAGAAAATAAATAACACAGTATTTTCCCATTATAAGTTGTCTGAATGCCCTTTGGGGACATTCACCTGTCTCTGAGAGGACGCCGTGGACAGAAAGCCTTGGTAAAAGAAAGTGAAGAGAGGGGTTTTCAGTCTACTTTGTCATTGTTGTTGGAGTGAACAGGCTGGCACTGGGCTGAGCACGGAGACGAGAGGGAGGCGGAGGAAAAGGTTTTAGTGGCGGCAGAGGGTTCCCTGGGTTTGCGTTTCTGATGCAGGGCGATCGCAGCCAGAATGCTAATGATGTGCACGTGGAAGTACATGGACCTGGGAAAGAAAGGAGGAAAAACAGAGTGTGACTTTGTCATTCCTACTGATTTGCTGATCGGTAGGAAAGTTTGAGTGAGTTACAGAGCAGACCACAAAATGTGTTAAAAGCAAATTGGTGGAATCTTTTTTGAAAAGTATTAAACAAAAGGAGGCTCAACTCTACTTTTCCACATTAATAAATGTCGTCAGCCACTAGACAGGCCATTACTGGTATAGTGGCTCTTAATATGCCACGTATACTGTTTAGTCTGCAACTGCAGCGATTCGTCATAGACAAAGTTCATCAGCAGCTATTTTGATTATCTATAACATGTTTGAGTCATTTTGAATGCAATATATTTTGGTTTGAGCTTCTCGAATGGCATTTGACTTGTGTATTTTCTGGTTTCTTTTGTCTTAAATGATAGTAAACTGAAGATCTTTGGGTTTTAGACTGTTAGTTGGATGAAACAAGACATCTGAAGACATCAGCTGTGGGATTTGAGTTGGGCATATTCTCCATTTACAACGACACAGATGTGGCAAGGACATGAATCGGGCTCAAGAGGACAAATGACGAGTAATACATACCAGTAATAAACCAAAGTGGACTCTACATCGAGAAGTAGAAAAGGCATGACAGTGTAGCAGATGGCCAGCTGGGTGGCTGCCCAGGTTAAGATGTCGTAACCCAGCTTCAAGCCTCCATAGCCCAGGAAGTAGTGGCGAACAGATTTCCGTACCTGGTGAGGAGAGACAGACAAACAGAAAGATAAATAACGAGCAGTGAAAGAATTGGTGTATTTAAGCTATGGTGTTTATTTTCTTCCAGCTAACCCAATTAAGTTACATGACAAGAATTATTTACCTTCCTCTGAAAAACATAGCAAAATGTATCAAATATACAAAATTACTAAAAAATACTGACTGTACCATTTGTAGACTGTCCATTTTCCTTGCAGTTGTACACTGAAGGATTAATCTGAATTGAGTACTCACAGCTCGTGCTGCCATGGTGATGGGGATGGCAGTGATGAAGGTGAAATAGTACCCTGGATAAACACCGTGCCACAAGGCAGACAGGATGAAGGTCAACGCCAACCTGTGCTTGGGTGCTCGGTCGTAACACACCCTGGAGGACATTAGAGGAATCAGATGCTTTAAAAAATGCTCGCGAAACTGTATGCAGTCCTGACGTTCACGTTAGCAGCACATACGTTTTGAGCCAAATTCCTGTGCGGATATTCCAGTTGTCTATGAATGTCTTGAAGCTGGTTGCAGTCTGAAAAAGATCAACAAAGAAAAATAATCACAGACCAGCAACTCCAATCCTTAAGTCATCTCAAGAATTTTAATTGTGAATGAAATTTAATGTAGATAGATGGACCATGTTCTGCTGTTTGAATCATGTAAAAAACACTGAAGGTACCTCAATCCCCAAGATGTTGAGGTTGCAGATGAGGTCCCAGGATGGCTTTCCATTTTCATCCATCCCCAAGAAACCATAACCTGCAGCGTTGTTGACTGCATCAGCTGACCGGACGGAGGGGAAAGAAAAAACATGACGTCCACGACGATAGCAATGCAACTCATGTTCCAAGCACATGACCGGCTGACAATCGGTTAACCCCAACTGAAACGCAAATCCCACACACACAACACTCACCCAGTGTCCAGGCGAAGTAGAATTTAGGTCTCGCGGCTTGAATGGAGAAGAAAGCGTAGGTGAGCCTGGTGAGGAAGGGGGCGTGGCCGATGAAGTGGGGGTTCACGTTGTACGTTATCGGCAAGGACCGAGTCACAGTGAGGAAGAAGAACATACAGCCGCAGCAGACCAGCAGTTTTCGACAGACAGCGTGCTGCAGGGAGGAGAGAGAACTGCTGAGCACTGATGGGACAGACATTAGGAAAGGACAACTGGGCTGTCCAAGTGGGTTCATTAATGGCTATTTCTGAAAACAGAGAAAGTTGCAACTGAGCCAAATCACTAATAAACCATTAATGGTGAAATAATTCATGCTATTAGGATTTGTAAATTCACCACTTGAAATCTTTTTTTTTTCCTTCTTTGACTTCAAACAACATAAAGTAAGGATAAGGACACACTGAAAACAAATATTAGTTCTTTCCTAAGCTCTGCTGAATCCATTCACTACATCCATTTACTCTGGTTGCGGTTTCAATTGACTGGAACAGATTGGATTCGTGTACAACTCTGACCGGCGCCCCGATCTTAATGGACCAGGAGGCGACTTCTGTAAATGAGGCTCCAGCAGTTAAGGACACATTGAGGCTGGTCATATCCAGTCTCAACATGTGTCCTGAGTGATCTCATCTAGAAATATCTTCACGTATAACAAATGCCGAATTAACAAGAAGGCCCAAATCATTAAAAATGTGTCGTAGACAGCGTTGTATACGTTTATAAAGTTTCTCCCAACTCCACGCCTCACAAAATTAAGCGATTTCTAAAGGAAGTCTGGGTATTTTCTCCACGGGCATCGAAGAAGTCGGCTGGTGGAGCGGTGCTGAGACAAACTGACACTTTTTACAAAAAAAAGAAACAACTTATTTTTTCGCAAAGTTTGTTACAAGAGATCAGCAACCAAACATGCATGACATGAACATACCATAGGTGATGGTTCTGGTGTCTTGTCATAGCCGTTCTGCCCATTACACGTCCCAGAATGCTGCCTGAGCCTCCTGCTGATGTGTCTGCCCTCTATGAAGTCTATGTAGTCCTTATAGTTACTGCACGGTCCCACCAACACACTCAGGAAGTTCAGATTGTAACTCAGGTACTCGATGAAGGAAGGCCTCACTCTGCAGAGAGAACAGACAGAGACACCTGGTTTATTTTCAGTGAGGTCATAGTGATCATTTCAGGTGAAATGACCCTGAATGATAAAATAGATAGACAATACAAATATATACACAAATTAGCTTTAACTTAGCCTCTGGCCCTCCACTCACAGCAGTTATGCAGCATTTTAAGGAACCAGGGTTGGGTATCTCAAACTGCTTGTAAATGGTAACCAGCTGCAAATACTTAATAAATCATAAAGAAATCTGTTCTTCAACAAGCAAAGTATTGACCTACCAAACTTCAGTCTAGCTAGTTACACATGCATCAAAGCTTCTATGTAATGTTTACTGTACAACCAGACTTGATGAGTAAAATCAGAATTATCACAATCACCAAATTTAGAGCCGACAGAAGAAGAGCGACACTCTGTTACGGTCGTTTTTCTTGGTACATTTTTAAATCTATGTTAAAACAGCATGCACGGTACACTTACAAATGTGGTTTGATCAATTCACATGCATAAACATGTAATGTTTTCCATGCAAAATGATGCCTCTGCTCTCAGTTCACAGCATGCTTTTTTACAGGAATAAGCTATTCACCATGATTGCATGTCCTTGTCATTGTCCTTCGTAGCTAAAGGAAAGGAAACAGTCATTTAATCTTTAAATAAAGCGTTAATTCAGATGCAGCCTTCTGCGCATAGATACTTTGACGGGCCCAGGTATGTATTCATCCTATACTGTAAATTATGTGCACCTCAAGCGTCTCAAGGTTTAAAAGAAAATCAATTAAATTAACAAGGAACAAGAAGAGGAAACACATCAGAACCCCCACTTTATCATCATTCACAGAGCAGTGCTCAACAGATAACTGCCACTGTATGAAAATGACTCAACACACAGCAGACACTTACTTTACTGCCAGAAGCTTCTGCTCCGGGGTCAGTTGTTCAGATTTCTTACACACACCTGAAAAAATAAGAGATGAAGTAATCACTAACTCCTTTGGAAACTTTCATTGTGCCACCTTTCACCAAATAATAAAAGGAATGATGGCTGAATTTTATTAAGCTGCCTCAGTTTCAGAGTCCTGGTATTGTGCATGCTGGCTCACAGTCACAAAAGAAGTGTCTCAAATGTTAAGTAATTGTGAGGCCATGTCATCTCCGCTATTAAAGGTTATATCTGAGCACATTTGAGTGTGTACGTGTGTGTGGTTGCTTTACCGTCATGGAGCTGGAAAGCCAGTGTGGTGATCTTCTGGGTGACTATCATCAGAGGCCTGGGTGGAAATTAAAGAAAAAAATATTGTATTGTTTAATTCAACTGCAAAGGTTTGGGGGAAGAAGGCTGATATTTACCGCTGGTAACTGAAGTTAGACACTGATTTTGAGATTCTAAGGTAAAAAATTAATAAAAGGTAAGCAAGGTAATAAGGAGTGCCGATGTACAGGAAATCACGTTTTTAAAAGTTTTAAAACTCAGAAGCAGATTCCACCGACAGCTCAGCAAGCAGCACGTTTGTCTGATCAGCAGTAGGATGCTCCTTTCAGTAATTTTTTTGATGACTAACTCGAAACAAAGCCCGTCCAAAGCAAACTCCTACTAGGCAGCAGAATTCAGCCACCCCCCTGTGAATGACTTCATTCTTTTCCAGTAGTGACAAGTCAGGCCACTTATTAATCCAGTGCTATTCACTTAAATCCCTAATTTTTCCCTCAATCATTGTTCTCTCTGAAACCAGTAGAGGCTCATCTTCATCTCGTAAAGATCGGCGATCAAAACACCTTCATCTTCTAAAGCTGATTACAGAAATCCATAACTCATCAAATACTGCAGCTTTTTTCACACATATTTGTAATGCAATAAACAGTCAAATGTTATATTTGCTCCTGACACTGTCATCCAGGTAAACATACAATATGTGTACATAACTAGTGTTTGTGTTACTTCACAAACCAGTGTTTTCCAGACCTGTAATCAGCTTGTCATCAAGCGCTACAGAAGCCTGACAACGAGCCGTACATTTTATTCGGGTTACACTGTTTCAATTCTGGTAGAGTTATGCATTTATGGACACCGGAAAGTGCCTGAGGTAGCTTTCTTAGCGAAGATGCAAACAATGCATTAAGTTGATTATCAATTAGTTGATTGAAAGAAAATTAATTGCAAGGTATTCTGATAATTGATTAATGGTTTCACTCATTTTTCAAGCAAAAATGTCAAAAGCTTGCTGGTTCAAGCAAATTAAATGTGAGAATTTGCTGCTTTTCTTTGTGATTTCTGATAGTAAATGAAAAGTCTTTGGGTTCTGGACTGTCGGGACAAAAGAAGCAATTTAAGATGACACTTTGGGCTCTGAGAAATATCTCACAAAATTTAGACTGACACTAAATGATTGATTAACCTGCTGATAATTTTCATTATTAATTGTAATCAAAATAATCGTTAGTTGCAGCTCCTAACGTTGAGGCAGGATCCTGTACAGTAAGTCTGAACAGACTAGTTTCACACCCCCTCTCCTGGTTTCATTCACAGATAGAGACCTCTCTGTCCCAAGAATGTGAGTGTGTGTGCACAAAGACACACATAAACTACATCTCTCTCTCTCTCTCTCTCCAACACACACACACTCTCACTGGTTCCTGTGTGTGAGTGGGCTGCATTGTGTGCACTGCATGGAAAACCGAGGCGTAGAGGGTGGCTGGCCGAGCGGCTGGCAGTGCCAGCTCAATGAGAGTTGGCAGTTGGCTTTAGAGCAACATTTTCGGGGCTGTGCAGTGCAACGCTCCACCATTGCAGCCTGCGGACTCTGCTTTTTCCATGTAGACTCTAAAGCTGGCGGCGTGCGCAAGATTTTGACCCAGTTCACTTTCAGTTCTGCTGCCTTTCTGCCAAATTCGGGAAAGATCAGCTTACCGAGATGCTCAAAAGCACACAGGCTTACGAGACAACTTTGGCATCCTCCAACAGTGAAAGCAACACAACATATCAAGGTGATGACGGGGAGAACACAACAGTAGGAAACAGCTAATAGCCAACGTAAATGAATGGAACAGAATGATAAGATAAGCCAACACTAAGTACCCACATTGCTTCATCAAAGCTGTGTGGGGAGTTCCACATATGAGCACCGTCTGTGGGATTCACAACCACGAATCTGTCAAACGCGAAAGGTTACAGAAGCTGGGTCTCTAATTCAATAAAACGACCCTACCAATGGCTGACTCACAGGCCTGGCTGCTCATCACCAAAGTCACGCGGAGCACAAGTGAGGCTGCCAACAAATTCATCCACAGCAGCACTGGGGAAATAAGTTGCTGAATACAGGAGCCACCAAAGTCGGCTGTCAACTTCTTACACAACGTATACTTTCGCCCAGTTTATCTGGTATGAGTGGTGGCACCGCAGGCTTTATCCTGACAGAACACATGTATCCACAGCTCCATGTTAGTTAAATATTTGTCTGCTTTTTGTGAATCCTGGAGGCCCTGCTATCTCTACAAGATAACCAGTATGTTAACACAATTATTGCCCTCTTGCATGCCGTCAATTTGACAGTCGCTATGGAATGAAGTTGCAGGCTGATGCCTGCGGGCAGAGTTCTGATTTCAAAATAGTCATTTTTTTAATGATGCAATCTTTTATTTCTGAATGAACAATGACAATCTTAAAGTTTTGCTTCAAGCACTTCTGTGTTGTCCTCGTAGAGCTGAAAAGGGGGCATGCAATGTTGTAAAGAAAGAAACCCTTGATATAAAGACAAACATACCAAACCGTCTGCTCCTTGTTTCTACCACAACAAAGTCACAGTTGCCCAGGGCACCTTTAACTCCACCTGGCTGGGCAATGTCAACTGGGAACAATCCACACTGCTGCTTTTTAATCAGGGGTGTTGTATTTACACAAGGCCGTGGCACCTGGGGTGACTGTGTGAGCAGGTACAGCACAGTTTGCAGGCGTTATCTGATAACATTAGTGCTGCTCTAAAAAAAACGAAATGACTAATATGCTGTCACCACAAAGGTGTGGCAATGAGAGGAAAAGAGGTGAGACAACCGTGTGATTAAGTTTTTCCTTACCCAGAGAAGTCCGTGGACAGGATCCCATAGTTAAAGATGAAGACTCTGCTCACTTGGCACGCTGTCAAGTAGCCCATCGCCGTCACCATAGAATACCTGTATGGGGATGAATGAACCAAAGTGAATTAGACGGAAGGCGATTAAGATATTCTGGTGATGAATATAATACCTGTTCATATTACCAAGTATGGCTGACCCCTATCTGTCAATTGCTAATCAGTTTTTAATGCATTTTATTATATGCTAATTTGATTAATAAAGGGATTTATTGGTGCCCTTCTTACTTGTATGCATGCAGAGGAGTTCAGCCTTGTTCATGGATGTCTACTGTATGTGACTGAGTAGGAGGAATCTAACGATAAGTTGATTCACATATTAGTCACTCTAAAGAAAAGTAGGTGGCAACTATTTTGATGATTGACTGATTGTTTAAGTCACTGTTCAGGCAAAAATGTCAAACATTTGCTGGCTCTAGCTTCTTAAAAGTAAGAATTTGCTGCATTTATTTGTCAGTTATGATAGTAAAATGAAGAGTCATTGGGTTTTAGACTGTTGGTTGAACAAAAGTAGCTATTTCAAGATGTCAATTTAGGCTCTGGCAAAACATTATTTCATTTTAGGCAGATGCCATCAGCACCCAGGTAGCCAACAATGCTAGTTGGTGTCCATATACACCTGGGTGCAGGTAATCTAACCAAGGGATTATGTTGACTATTGCTAACCACTGTGACTGAAAACTGATATTAATAAAACAAAACTGAAAATAATAAGTCAGCTAAGTCTAAAAATAACAGTCAGTATTGACTGTTAGCTTTAGATGGGGCGATTCTCATCCAGGTGCAAATATACACTTTATTTATTATTTGCTGTGGCTGAAAACCTTGTCAACAATCAAATTAGTGGCTGTAAAATATGTGAGCGACTACATGCAGTTAAATCAGACGACCGATGTGTCTTTAGAGGTTTAAAAGGTGAGATGAGCCGCTACTTGAGACCATAAACATATATGATCTGACACAATCTAAAGACGAGGTTACACTACATTTTCACTTAACATCTGGTTAAAGCTGGTCTTCAAATGAATGATTATACATATAGTTGGTTAAAGTACTAATTAACACGGGGATCACAACAGATTCCTACAACACACAAATATTGACATTGTAAAATAGCAGAGGGATTACTTTGTCTTTTGTAGGTGTGCACTAGAGCGTCCTGAGTTTGTCTTGATTCATTCACAGTTTCCCCTCTCAGCATGTGCCAGAAGTGTAATGTGGTGTGTATGCTGGACCTGTGACACAGTTTACTTTTTTTTTTTTTTTACTGTGCTTCGACTCCACTGTCTGCACTGATCGAACAGACTGGTCGGGCTGGCGTGTCAGGCTGCTTTTCTCCTGACGTGTTTTGATTTCTCAGTATTCTAATTCAGGCTACATTTTGACAGAAAGATAATGGGGCGGGGTGCATCGCACTACAGTGTGTGTTGGACTGTGTGGGAGGGAGAATGGATAGGTTCAGAGGGCGTGAGCAACAAGAAATGTTTGTTTCGTCAGATTTTAGATGTTCAACACCGCCATACAACAACAAGAAGTTGTCTGTAGTAATGTGCCCAGGCCACCAAACGGACTCCTCTGACGTAAAGAGTTTCTGGGCTGATCTTGTCTGACAAGTTTTGTTAGAAGGCAACAGGAAGCCGGATTGCACCGAAAGGATGGAAATGAGATGTTGATGAGTCGCAGTTTTGTCATCGAGGTGCTGGCATAATGACAGACAGCCAAGTCACGTCGCAACTTATCGATTATGAAATACCAACAGAGTTCTGTTATAACGGACTAACGGACGCAGAATTATGCATGTAAATAGTTGTTAGGTATTTTTGTGGCTTTGATTTATGGCACACAGCATTACACCATGTACTTAATAACAACTAATTTAATATGTTTAAATGCAACAAAAACACATTTCCTGTAACAGTTCATAAACCTTCTTATACTCCAACATTTTGTCTCCATAACATGGCTTTATTCCAGACCTATATGTGGATTTTTCTTTGAAGTATAAAGACCAACACTTACCTGTGTACATTGTTGATGTCAGCTTGGACAAGTATCAAGTAGCTTGCAACCACCACTGTCAGGACGTGAGCTGCGTACCTGCAGAGAAGGACACACACTATCAGAAGATGTACACCTTTACTATTATACTTCTTTATATAAAACTGAAGTGGGCTGCATGTCTGTACGATGATACAGTGTGTGTGTGTGTGTGTGTCAGCCTAGACATAAATCCTGTTATTCACTGATCAAATGCCATCACAAACATATCTGTTCTGTGCACTCTTACTGTCTACAGCCTAACTGTCCTGTAATTATAAGCCTGTGGCGCTGCCAACGTTCAGCACTCGGCCCTGCTCACTGTCTACATGTAAGAAAGGCAGACAGAACTCAGAGATCTAGTACAAGATAGTCCACCAGCACATATTCTATCTCAAAACATGTTGGCGATCAAGGCGTGTTACTGTGTCAGTGAAGGGGAAATGAAGAAGTGCAGCCTCATACGAGAGAAAACTGAATGGACTACTGTGTGAGTGCTGTCTCGGACAGTATCATACAGTACCATCCGAAGCAGAAGATGAGAAAGGCAATGCCAAGGAGAGTGGCCACAGCGTGCCTGACCAGGGGGTTGGCATGGCTGGGGCTGAGGTAGAGGCGAAACCAGAAAGCAGCAGCCAGGGCAAACAGCTGGCACGCCAAAAAATTCACCTGGATGGGAGAGATATTATGTATCAAACATATATATATTCAACAAAATATCTGCCTTTCTGATTCCTACAAAACAACTCATGATACTCATCCTCTGAGAGCAAGATTATGATTATCATATGGTTTTGTTTTGTTTTTTAAGATAAATGTTAAGTTGCCTCATTTTCAAAGTTTGGCAGGCAAATCTAAAGTTTCTGGGGGAAAAAAAAAACTCCAACTGCTCATCACAATTAGCCAATGAACTGCAGTGTGGGCGTCGTGAATCACTGCGCGTCTATCTGACATGTGACACAACGTTAATTGACAGTCTATACATTCACAACAGTCATAGAGAGTAGTATTCGCAGGGAGGGGGCTGTTGAATGAGTTAAAATTCATGTGCAGACATTCCTACCTGATCAAGAGGGAAGCCCATGTATCCGCTGACAGGCAGCAGCCACTTGGATCCAGTGGTGTTGAACGCGGAGTCCGCGCGCTCGCCCATCCTACGTAGTTTGGAGGGTGGCGGAGCCTCAGTTTTCCCCGGTTGTATTTTCGCTTCTATTTTCGCTTATCACTCGCTATTTTCTGTCACTGACATACATTGCGTGTCGGAGAGGGCCCGTGACAAGTCAAACCAGTCCGCAGTGTGAGAGACCAGGCATTAAAACTCCCAACTCCCTCCTCCTCCTCCTCCTCCTCGTCTCTCCTCTTCGGCCTCAGTGACAGCCAAGTCTGACAGAGACAGACAGAGGAGACGTTGCTCTTCCGGTCACTGCTTCCAAAATAAAAGTCGGTCTGACGAACGGACAAGACGCGGGTTAGTAAATGCCACAATCAGAAAGCATATTACAAAATGTACACAGAAGAAATCTGTCAAACAATCTCGTTTCCTACAGCAGACCAGCCACTTCTATAGTGACGTGTTTGTTTACGACAATCCCGAAGATTTTAATTTTGTGCCCTCCTTTTCAAATGTGCATCTTGTTTTTATTATTTATTTTAGGCGCAAAGCTGAAACGTGACTAAACATTTATTTTAAAGAGACGCTTGGTGGCTTAATGTAGAGCATTTAACTCGGACATCGTATAACGCAAAGAAGTATGAAAGCCATTTCACCTTACTTCCGGTGTTATTCAGGCTCTTTTACAAGCCTGAATCATCATGAGATGATAAAGTGGCACTGCCTCTATCTAAAATGAGTGTTTGACTGGGGACACTTGGTGGAGAAAAAGTGGTTTGTGAATAAGCGTATAAGACATACCACTTAAATAAACTATAGCTTATAACATAATATATAAGATAAATTTGCTCCTGCAGGGGATCAGACGTACAGATCATCTCTAAAGAGAACAAAGTGCAGAACTAAATATGTACCACAGGAGCTTCTGTCTGCTGGGGAGAGGTATTAACCTGTAAGACTCACACTTATAAAATTCAATATAATAATACAATGGTTCTCAAGATCGTATCAAATGGGGGTCCATGGTCTCATTTTGAGTCAGTTTAGGGATCCTGGATGTGAAATAGTTTGAGAACCAAACACTGAACACAATGCAGACACACATTGATGCACACAACCTCATATACAGCTAGCAAGGCTATTTTTCAGCACAAATATATCAATGAATGCTCTTGAGTGAACAGTGAGGCTAAAAAATAGCCAATATACTATTTAACCAGGCAACATAATGACTCCTGACATACTACATGCTGTCCAATAAAATTGTGGAGTCCCGCTGAGCCTGAACTATGTAAACTGTCTTTCTAACAGTGTTTATAGGTTATTCAAAAACTGTATATCACTGTTGCTGCTCTGTGGTGGTAACAAGTGAGTGGAATTAAATTATAGTAAGAAAATGTCACTTTATGAATGAAAATGGATGAAAAGGCACTTCCTTATTTCTCAAGGTTTGAATATGAGGGAATCCTAATGTTATTTTACATTTAGGGAATTTAGTAGACGCTTTTCTCCGAAGCAACTTACAGTAATTCATGAAGCCGGTGGCTGCCATGCAAGGTGCCGACCAGCACATCCAGAGCAGTTTGGGGTTCAGTATCTTGCTCAAGGACACTTGACATGCAGACCAGGGGAATCGAACCAGCGACCTTCCAATAACAACCCTGGCTAAACCCCTGAGCCACAGCTCCCGTTTTGAAATTAATGAATTACTGTATGTTGCAGAGGGTAGGAAGAAAGGTCATCTGTGAGAGGACTGAAAGCTCTTCCTCAGAGACCATGGTAGGGTTTGCAGAGCGGCAGTGATATGGAAATAAACATTTATTAATCCTCGTCAGTTAATGCTGTGAGTCCTAATTAATGCCCAAATGTCACGTTTTCTCAGTGGCTCCCTGGAAACAAACTCAGCACTTCACACAGGGCGAGTGCAAGGCTGACATTTACAGTGCAGCACTAGCTATTAATTCAGCATGAATGTTAATGTTTTCTATTCCAATTAAAGCGGCATTCAGTAGATTCTCATCAGTGAATTTTCTCTTCTCTTGTACCACTCAATGCTGAGGTCAGAGGTCAGGACCAGCATCCTCGAGCTGAAGGGTTTTCTACTCATCCTGTGTGTCATAATACAACCACTCACAATTTAGAGTATACATTGCATTCTGACTAATTAATGAGGTGGGTTGCTATGATGGTGATGCAAAATGTGTTATATGGCTTGAGAAAACTGTTTTCAGACCTGTAAGCAATGGTGAAAGATGCATTCAAATCTGGTGCTCAAGTTCTAATGTAAAATACATTGTATTAAAAGTACAAGTCTGCTTATATTACTTACTTTAAAGCACATGGATATTACCAGCAGAATGTAGGCTACTTCAGTGAAACACCTTTATGTGGTGAATCATCCATAACCCTGTGTATGTCCTCCCTTCCAGAGTATTGCTTTACTAGTGGATTTGCATTAAATAAATGAGTGAGTATCATTTTATTGTTGCATCTAATCCAAACACATTTTATAGGTCAGAGCTTAGCTGTAGTTTTATCATAAATGTCAAGGAGGAAAAGTTGAATATTTCCTTCTGCAATGTAGCAAAGTAGAAGTATAAAGCTGCATAAGATGGAAATATATTACAAATACATTGTACTTAAGTAGTCACGTATATTCCACGACTGAACGTAAACCTTTGTCCGTAAGATTAATATTTATACTTTACATAATATATCCTGGTTTTATAGACACTAAATATGTCTGTTAATTACAGAAATATTAAAAATGTGTGTTCATATGTAAAGAAAGTGATATATCAAAGCAAGAGTCCAACTGTATATTGAAAATTAGAAGCACTGAGTAGTACTAAGGCTCAAACAAACAAACAAATCTTTTAAAAAAAGGGTCCTAACATTATGTCGGGACTGAAAATGTTTGCTCATTCTTTCATCACAGACAAAAATATTGTGGCATGAATGTACTTTAGCTCATCAGTATCAAAATAATACATAATTGTGTAAATATACATACTACTACTACTACTACTACTACTACTAATAATAATAATAATAATAACAAAATTAAAATAATGTGAAGTATACATTAAATACGATAAAAAAAATATTATGTAGAGAGTGAGCAGATCGTTTGTACATGATTTACCACTTAACCCTGTCTCCTCAGCACAATTGGTCACTTGCGCCACTTAGCGTCCTGTCAGGAAACACGCAAGGCGTGACAGGTGACGTCGCCTGTTTACAACTGCCAATGAACACGTGGCGCACTGAGGCTCGCGCTGCTATTGGTCGATACGGCAGTAATATGGGCGGGGAGTCGTCTATGAAGGACCAATAGCGCCTGGCATGTAAATTCCGTTTGAAACTTTCCCGGGAAATCTGAGTTTCGCGGGAGGGCTCTTGAGCGCGTAAACCGTATCCCTTCATTCATCAGGCCGTTTCCTGAAGCCATTTCTAGTCGGGGGAAACGAGAGTTGCGCTACTTTTTAATCCGTTGCATCTGCCTAAATGCACCTTCCTAAGGATAAATACTTTACAAAAGTCGATGAATCAGACTCTCAACTTTACTTCGGTCTGATTATTTTTGTAACTATTGCGACGGATTAGCAGCCATACGGGCTTGAAAGTACGGAGACAAGAAAGGGGTTACCCCGAATACGCAAGATGAGAAGAGGGATCTCCTCGGCTCCGGACAAAGTGATTTTAGCGGGGGTTGGGGGCTCTCCTCTGGACAATAATATAATTTTAACAACTCTCTCGGATCGTTTAAACCCTGGTCAATCCAACGCTACGTTTATCCAAATAATAACCACCCCACCGCCTTGCAACGTTACACAGACATCAAATGTGTGTTTATCCGAACCTCAGATAAACAACATTTACACAACTCCACAACAAGCTGCAGCAAACGGAGCAGGACAACGACCCGCTCTGGGGAGACCGCCGGTAATCATTTATACAGCTCATTCGAGCACATTTGGCTTGCTACAACTAGCCACAAAGACGACAAAATGTTAGCTTGCTAGGCTAGCCGAGCTTGTTGTTCGGGCAGCTAACGTTAGCTGCTTAGCCAGGGCATTCCCACGACTCAACCTAGCGAGGTGGCTAACTAACTACCGCTAGCTAAGTTACCCAAGTGAGCTGGTTAAATGTGTTGTTGACTGTAGGGAAGCAGACGACGAGTTTAAGTTAGTTTTGCATTTACAGAAGCGTAGAGCTGTCATCTAATAGCGTGCTATGCTAACTTCATGGTGCTTTTGAGTCCGCTTCACCCTTGCAGCCAGATGGAAATATTGGTAAGAGATGAGTAACGTTAGCGGTGGCCTAGTGGCTGCTGTTGGTGTCTTAATTTGGGGGTTGGGGGGATTGTTAGGCTGCTTGGCTCTTAGTTAGCGAATTTTCTAGCTTTGTAAGAGGACACGAGGGGCTAAACTCGCAAAGACACGAGCTCACACGAAGCTAAAGCTTCACTTCAGTTTGGAAACTACTCGATAGATATTTCTCCCAGTCGTCTCTGAACGTGCAAGCCAACTTGGATGAAGCTTGAAAATGTATTAGCTCTCAAGGCTAGCAGCAGTATTGATTATTAGAGGACAGCATTACTCGTTGTCGGCCTTGACCTTAATTTTTGCACAAGTGTTTTATGACCCTCCTTATGTTAATAAAGTGTAACGTTATCGTGCCTTTCATGCCAAGTAAAGTGAAACTCGACTTTGTTGCTTTAGTGCTGACTGCACGTTTCCTGTATTCTCAACCTGCACAAACCACACAAAATAGTTTCAGCTGCATTCAGGGTGTTGGTTTGTTCCTGGCTATTCATCTTTCATGAACTAAACCAGCCTCTGTATCTCAGGCTGTAGCCATGACCAGGCAGGGGGGTGGGGGGGAGCTGCATGCTGATATAAAATGGCTGACATTTTGACTGTCAACAGAGGGCATGTTATTTTTCCTCAGACTTGGGCTAGATTAAGGAAGAGAAACTATTAACGATGAAGTTTGCCATGCTTAAAATACTTACTATATCTCCTGAGGGTTTATTGACTTGTCCCCTTGTAAGGGTTTAGAGGGAAATGCAGTAGACCAGCACTCTGGTGGTGTGTTACTCAAAGACACTAAAACAGGATGGATCCTGGCCAACACAAAAGTCCAAGGGTTCCCTGGTTGAAGAGGCTATTCACTAATTCACCATGCCGTGTAGCCCTAATGATGACTAGAATGCCAATTTACGGTGGTGACTGAAAAAGTATCGAACACTCAGCCTTAACATGGGGTCAAGTACTCCTTTGGTGTCAAGACAGTGAAAATGACAAGTACACTGCTGAAATCGTAATGAACATACTTCACCTTTGTCAGGCTACAGCACGACTCCAATATGAGCGATTGGTCGCGACAGGTTTGACATTGACAGCCTGTGACTTTGAAGTCATTATGAATGTGGACATGGACAGTGTGGTTCAATATGGTGGTTGAGATCCAAAACACACAATGAGCTCTAACGCAGCTGTCCAGAAAGGGTATTATTATTCATATATGATAAATGGATGACAAGGGTACAGAAAATGAATTGATATTTACTTTCTTGGACAGTAGGTTGCGATCACATATCGGCAAAAGTGCCTTTGTATGTGGCTATCTGGTGTCAGTATGTATACTTGTGGTTTGATCAGGCATATTGTTCAGCAGTGTGATCAAACCCAAAGGGTGTGACTCACTCCTGAGCTATGTGGGTTTTTCTTGGCCCACGAGTTAAGAAAATAAATCGCAACCACTGGTTTTGTGCCACGACGTCAGACTGACTGAGTTTCGTCCTAATTTATTGGAATTTTCAAAAAACATCTTGAACTTTTAATTGACAGTGTCTTTTTGACTGCGCCATATCAGATGTTATCCTCACAGATGCCATGATCAAAATGGAAGTAACACTAGATTTTGCATAGCAATGCAATTGATATACTTGAGATTAAAGTAATTATGAATTTATCAAGCATCTTTTCTTGTGAGGTGGCTTCAAAACGCCCATATCTGCGGTTAACTGTATTTTATTGCCCCCTCTAGGCGAAAAGGCGGTTGGCATTAGATGATTCAGACCACCAGTACCAGTCGGAACCAGCCAGGACTCCGAGAGGCAGAGGGACCGCGGCGACCAATGGGGCAAGGCTAAAGACACCCAGAAGTAAGCAGCAGAAAGTTATAAGGGGCTTTCTGTTTTCTGTTTTTACCTAGAATTTTACTGCACAATGATTCAGACTCATCCTGTATGAGAGAACCAGCACCAAGGTTCATACACAGGAACTCATTGATGCAGGTAGTTAATACTGTTATTGGAATAAGTACATGCTCGGTATCCTTGCTGAGCTGAACACGCAGGACAGTGCGATGCTCTAGACATAATCTTCAATGATTGAAAACTAATCAGAGTAGAACAGAGTTAAAGCCCTGACCAGGGTCATTCTAAGTTTCTTTAGTCATACTAAAATGAAAAGTACTTCCAAAAGTATTCAACAGTATTTTTTTTCCCCTTTCATTATAATAAAGCATCCAATGCATGCAATTCATGCATATGCCTTAGCACAGTGGACTTTTTAGTAGTAGCATGGAGACTTATTTTTAAAGGTACCATGTGGTTTATATTTTTTGGCATAGTAGTAGCTATAAAATACATTTTGTCATGTATTTGCCAAAGTCATATGTTAAGTCACAGAGACTTCACAAGTAAGAAAATAAAATAAAAAAGCGTCTTTGATGGGAGACTATTATGATGCACTGTCACATGCAGCAGCTAATGGGGATCTTACTACACTAAATGTATTTGTTGTACCAATTTAAATGGTAATCTCGTTCGCATATCATCACACGAAAAACAAAACAGCTACTCTTCCTATTTGCTACCTTGCTGAATTCAAAAGTTATAAGATGGAGGTTATTACTGCCATCATATAACTTTACTTAAAGAAAACCCCAACAAGATGCCCATTCAGATGACCCTTGATTTTCTCTTTAGTCTGTCCTGTACAGTCCACTGAACTATTTGTCAACTGTGGCCCAATATTTACATGATATGGTGTGATTCGATACTTACCCAAAGTTTGAGAATCGGTCCAGTCTCATCTGACTGCCGTGACACGGCTGCATTGGCTGCAGCGTAATCCTCAGGGGCACCTCAGTCTGTCAAAGTAATGTCCACTAAAGGAACTTGTTTTTGCCATTTACAGGCTGAAGTTGTTAATCGTAAGTATCTGACAACATCATGGAAACTTATTCTACAAAGATAGACCTCATCGTTGGATAATTTTGTCTGAAACACAAGTCGTGTTTGAGGAGAAGTCTCTCGATGAAATCTTATGAGGTGTAAATATTGGGCCCAGGTTTAAAAGTACAGGTATACAAACAAAACCGCATATCAGTTGTTATGCACATGATATATGGCCTTTGCAGCAGTGTAATATGTGGTTGATTCCAGCCACATGATGTGTTGGAGTTTGAGCCCTTTGGAACTAAAATGCTGTAACCATCTGATTGGATGGACTGATTTTATCAACATTGAGCGATTTGTATTAGAATCCCGTCCAGCTGGTGAATATTTAACTCAGTGTTTTACGTAAAATGTTTCCAGCTGTTGCTTATCAAAGTTAACTTCAATGCCTTGTTTAAGCTGTAACATAGCTTGTGATCTCCTCTTGATGTAAATCACACATTAAATCACACATTCCCATCTGATTATGACTGATGGAGTCATTTCGCTCCAACATTTCCTGACCGGAAAAGAAAAGTTAGATTCTGTTTTTCCAGCACGATTCATGCTTCAGCTGTCAAACCTACAAATCTACCTAAAAAATGCTATGCCCATTTCCTTTAATCTGTCAGGGTGAGTATAGGAGTCCTGTCGTTGAGTTCATGAATGAACCCAAAATTCATTTACCAAGTGAAATTGTTGATATAAAATTTTGTGTTTTACTTCTCTTGCAAAAAATTCAATATCAACTCTACCGCTGGTATAGTTTGTCATTTCCTTTTGTTTCTCTGTTCGTCCCACCTTTCCTCCACCATAGCGCCCAAGTCTCCACCAGAGAAGACTCGGTACGACACCTCCCTGGGCCTATTAACAAAGAAGTTTGTGGACCTTCTTGCTCAGTCTTCTGATGGTGTTTTGGACCTCAACCTTGCTGCTGAAACCTTGCAGGTAAATTCATATCCAGACTGCCAAAAGGAGAGAAGGCAGCGGGGGCGGTGTAAAGAAATGAAAACCTGCCTGGTAGTTGTTGCACTTGTCAAATCTTGTGAAAAAAGGGGATTGACAGGTGACATCTTAAACAAATGTATCCATTTAAAGATTAAAAAAGTTTTTTGATTTGAGTTAGATATCCTGCTATACGGGTTACTGATGAGACCTGTGTCCTCTGCATTCAGGTACAGAAAAGGCGGCTCTATGACATCACCAATGTGCTAGAAGGCATTCACCTCATCAAGAAGAAATCAAAGAACAACATTCAATGGATGTAAGTGGTCATTCTCTGTCACTCTCACTCAGGTACATGGTTTAAGCTGTCGTTATGCCTAACCTGTGGACCCAAAAACCCTATAAAAGTTAACACTGTTTGTGCAGTGCACCCCATCATGAAATCCGAGAAGAGAATGTGACATATTCCCTTTCTCTCGGCTTCTCCAAGTTTGTGCCTCATCCATCTGTTCTCCATTCGTCTGTTTCATACTGTCTCCTTCCTTTTCTTGCTCGGCTCTCGTAGCCCTCATCATGACCAGGTCTATATGTGCAGAGCTCATTGTCTTTGCACCTCTTCATTTGCCCGTCTTTGTGGTTTTATTTCTACAAGCTGGACCCCCAGACACGGTTGAAAAGTAGTACCAGCAATTAACAATTTGACTGGTTTATGTCACAAAAGCAGTAACTGTGCTGTGTTGTATTTGTGCAAAGTTTTCTTAAATGTTTTGCAGTAAGAGCCATTAGAAGCTCAGAAAATCTTTTCAGGGTTTTTCTTGGGCTGGTGTGTCAAAATGTTACAAATGGTTCCCTCCTATGAACAGATTGTGTTCCTTGGCCTGTAGAGCACAGGAAGGCAGGTGACTGCATGCACACATGCCACATCAAAGTTTGAGGATATCTGACTGTGCTACAGTCAAGCCTGCAAATTTTAATAAAGCTGTCATTTGTCAGTAAATGCTTGGAGCACATGCAGTTTAAGAATAGGCCTTAAGCACCTGTGCTCTCTGCAATATCTGCTCACAAGAACAATGTCGCCTATGTATTGAAACCTAAATCTGTGGTATACCAACTCTACCAAAAGTGGCAATTAAAAGAACACCAAGTTATTTTTTTCCTGCCAAACATTTGAAACTTTGAGTAAGAGACCATAATATATGGGCAAGTTAAGAGCTCGACCTTGTAATCATAAAACAAAAATCAGTTTTAAATCACACTCTTCTCATTCCTCTCTCCATTCACAGGGGCTGTAGTCTGTTGGAGGTAGAGGGGGCACTGAACCAGAGACAGAGGCTGACAGCAGAGGTTTCTGCTCTAGAAGAAGACGAACAGAGGCTCGAACAACTCATCCAGAGATGCAGCCTGGATATGAGACACATGAGCGAGTTGCCAAGCAACCAGAAATATCCTTTTGTTGTTAGTTGATATGTCAAGTTGAAAATAATTATTGGCCACTTTAGCAAGAAAACTTTCTGTAACGATAGTATGTTCTCATAATTCTGCAGGTAAACACTGCAAAATAAATGTCGGTATAATTTTTTTTGTATGCGTGCTTCAGATGATTCTGATCATAGTGAGTCAATGATGATACCTCAACACTGAGCTGCTGAACTGAGTTTTTAGAGCGGTGAAATCAGATTCAATCACCTGTTTTACGACATGAGCGTGTGTAGATGCATGTTACAGCAATCACCTTAGCAGTTTGGAGGTTTGTCATCATGTAGTGAATGTTTTCAGGCTTGTACATACATGTATGTTACCTGTACTGACATTGTAGTGCTATTTCTTTAACGCCTTCCTCTCCACATATGCCTATGTAACGTACCAAGACATAAAACAGCTGGGAAACCTCAGAGACCAGACCGTTATTGTCGTCAAAGCGCCCACAGACACCAAACTAGAAGTACCAGACCCAGATGAGGTAAAAGCACAGAAACACACAAGCTGGGATCCGTGATCTTGATGAAACATCTGCTTCCTGACGTTCCCTTAAAGAAACTGTCCGATATATGGGGAAAATGTTCTTTTGATCTTATCCGAATAGAAGAAAAGATAACCAAGCATATGGGTCAGTGATATATTAGTCTGGAATAATGTCCTTTCTTCACAGGGATTATAACAAAACAGGCTAACTTGTCACAGACGTAACTCTATGTTGAATACACGCACTCTTATTGAACATTCTTTCTGACAAAGCTTTTACAACGTGGAAACTTTGACAAAAAGTCCAGGAAGTACTGCAGGGACACAGCTAATCTGCTCATACACCTGTTAAACAGACACAGCATTTCTTCCAACATTAATGCAACAGCTGTATGGATTGCAGGTGAACCCTCGTGAGTTTGTCGTCCAATAGACTTTTGCGGTGGCAAAGCAAATTTGCATCATGGCGTCACACGGAGTTCGACTTTGTTGAACTTTGACTGCTATAGGAAAGATGCGTGTGTGGTTGATCCCTCAACTGGACTACAAACCAGTGAACCAAGTTCCTTGTGCCTCTAATCCTGCACCGCCCATATTCAGCACCATCAGGCAATGGACGTCTTCTTTTGTGTGTGTGTATGGTTGTGTGTTTGTGTGTGAGAGCGCCCTAAGTCACTAAGGTCTCACACTAGGTAGTCTGTACCATGTCCAAACACGTTTCACCCCTAAAGACCAGACTAGTGTGAGTGCTCAGTACCGTAGCTCAAGCATGGTACACTTTCTTGGCTCTGTCACGGTTGAAGTTGGTTGGTTGTACAGTATGGTGCAGTTGCTCATGCATGAGAACAAGCACAGGTACACAACATGAACATGACATATAATCGCCACCGCCTTACATAAAAAAGAAATCCGGGAATGTGAGAGGGCGGTCTATGACCAAAACGACTAAAAATTAGCCGCAGAGTCAGCAAAGTTACAGTCATGTTCTCAGTGACTCATTGTGCTACAAACACGCTTCTTGTAAACTAAAGGAGACTTTAGGTTGACGTAAAGTCAGGTGTGTCGCATTATGATGTGATGACAACATATGTACAAGAGGTAACCGTGGTCAGGCCCAGTTGGGGCTGGAGCAATGTGAGTGCACCCTAAGATACTACCCCCAGATGCCTGGTGAAACAAATCTATTTCAAGCATGCATGGAGTTACCCATTTATTTAGTAAACCATCACATGTACAGACCTGTGTATATTGTGTCTATTCTTCAAATCAAGTGCAGTCAGTTTTCTTTTGTTGGAACTCATTATTTGTTTTCCTCTCTCCAGAGTTTGTCCATCCATCTGACCAGCACAAAGGGTCCTATAGAAGTCCTGCTGTGCCCAGATGAGGAGAACGATCCCAGGAGTCCTGTAAAAAATGGCAACATGGACATCAATGGGAACTCACCATTCCTCAAAGTCCTTCAAGGTTAGTCCCAGATAGACATTAGTTTGCAGAATGTTTATACATGAAGAGGCTGACTTTGCTCCACCTTTTTCTTGAAGATAAAGACACAACTTTGTCACATTTATATTTAACTAAGTCTGTAACATCTTCGAAAGTATATGTATTCTTGTGCATAGTTTCCTGCAGGGGCTTTTGCCCACTTTGACTACCACACTTCAAGTTAGCATGTTAACCTTAAGCGTGGAAATCTGTTCAAACTGATGGGAATTTGGTCATTAGTTTATGATGTACTTAATCTTGTCATGAACACTTTACACATTTGAAAAATATGCTAGAAGAAAAGTCTGGATCGACCGTCATTAGGACTCAAACTACAGACTGAGCTACATCACCATTTATGTGTCCGTAGATGTGTGTGAATTTTTTCTGAACCCAGTACTAATAAAAAAAAATTACAACATTGACATCTTTATTTATAGACAGATTTGCATTTGTTTTTTGGACTTGAATGTTAAATGAAGAAAGTTTGTATGTTTCAAAGAAAAGAAACCATCAGTGGATAAGGCCATGATAGGTGTTTTGATCAAATTTGAAATTTAGTCAACATGGCTGCTCTTTTGGCCTAAAAGAGTTGATTGTTTCCTTGACTAATTGTAAATAACCTTGTCAACACTTTTTTCCTATACAGATCCCAGCTGCACAAACGGCTCTCCCAGCCCCTCCCTGGCACCACCTGCCTCTTCCTCAGCTGTCTCCGTCACTACTCTTTCCCCCATCTCGTCTCCTTACACCAGTCTTCTCCAGCAGACAGAAGACCAGATCCCCTCAGCTCTTGGGCCTTTCTTAAACCTTGGGCCTCCTCTTCTGGACCAAGATGATTACCTATTAGGTTTGGGAGATGACCAGGGAATCAGCGACTTGTTTGATGCCTGTGACTTTGATAAAATGCCATCTCTTGGCCTGGATGATCTCCTGTGCAGCTAGCATTAGGTAATAGAGATTTCGGATATTGTGCATGGGCGGGAGATGGAGAATCGGTGAGGGTTTTCAATGCCTGTGACTGACTGTGTAGTAAGTTGAAGTCAATTCTAAATAGATGGAAATTAAACATTGAGGGCTTTTTCAGTCCCAATGGGACTATATGCCATGTTCCTTCATGGTGTGAGAGATAATGCATGATTTCACACAAAGACACGACTGGTCAGTGTGAAGACGTATCTATTACTCTTTCTCTCAGGCTATGTAAGGCCTCCAGTGTAGCTGGGAGTTCTGGGACATCTGAAGGCCTTTGCTCCCTGATTCATCCAGTATAAATGTGGCGGGGAAGGGCACCTCTCTGTATGACTCAAGGTTCACATCACTGTACTGAGACAGAACAGATCGAAGGGGGAAAAAACCCCATAACACCTGGCATTAGCACCACATGGGTGATTGGGTTGGATGCAGCAAAAAAATCCATGTGTATAAATGCCCCTCAGATGCACAGATATGATCACCCAAAGCCATCCCTTGAATGCTCAAGAGTAGGAAAGAGGAAAACTATTCAAATCTTAAAGGATTAGCAAATATGAGGATTTGATAGCCCTGGAAATCTGCTTTTTGGCAAGGAAAGTGGGAGGTTGATCTGTGTATTTCCAGGGATTCATCCAGGTAACCCATCCCGGGACATATCCTAGAGTTTAAGATGTGTTAATGCCAATCGCTGTGGGGGGCTGAGGAGATTCTCAATGATTGTGTTCTCATACACCAATGATCTGTGATGCTGACTGTTAAGTAGGCATTTTGGGTGCAAGTGAAGAAAATTTTAGAAATTTAAATGAATATAAAAAGAAAACAGGGCAATTTGGGTGCACAGCATTCACGTCTACAGTTATGTTAGGATAGACACCTGTCAGGTTACCTATTGTGCTATTTGGGCTTGTAGTCATAAAATAACTAAGAGTATGAGTATTTTTTATACATTGAAGCCCTATTTGGATGTACTGAGAGCTGCATGGAAGGCCATATACTGTTTTTGAGTGCACATGACGTAATTATCTGGTTTTAAAGGAAACTGAATGGCAAGGAAAATACGTGTGTCCTCAATGGTCTAAACTAAGACGGTTGTAAACAAGGGCTTAAAGTTTACAGAATATTTACAGCAAGTAAGCCGTATGGCACAGAATCAGTTTCGCTCTCATACTACATCCTCCATTTACAAAAACGGTTTAAATGGTTAAAAGAGACCTTTGATACCCGTTCGCCTGATTTGCTGGTTATCGACTGATTCAGCGGACACATTTTGTATGCGTCATAGAAATGTACAGTTTAATGGATATAAAAATGTTCAATATGGGAACAGATATTGTGATGTTAAACATCACATTAGCCGTATGCTAACATTGCAAAAACAAAGTCATCACACCTGGGTAGTATGGGCTTAAGCAAAAACACCAGATGTACCTGTTTAAATGTGGCCTGTTGGCATACATGATGTGCAGACTCACTCATACTCTTACTGATACTCTGTGAATGCAAAGCCCAAACTTTCTTGCTGCTTTTTGCCTATACCCTCCATTTTCATCAGCAGAAGCTGCCATAACCAAACCTCCCCCTAATCTCCTCACTTAGACTGTGTGCTGTGAAATATACTGTGGTTTGAGCTAATCAGAAAAATATGACTTTGAACCACTTAACGGTGCACATGGGCCCACTCGGTGTGTACTGAAAGCAGTGTAGGATAAAGCATAGGTGTGTATTAGTCTTTTTAGGTTTAATAAGTGTTGAATTTTAATGGATTTTAATACTGTAGAAAAAAACTAATGATATCACGGCCAGCTAAGCAACAAGAGGCCAAATAGCCACTAATTTAGGCTTCTGCTTGTAATGAAGGGCTTTTTTTCCCCTTCAGGATATGTAAAAATAAGAAAATAAGAAAAAAAGAAAAAGGAAAGAAAAATGGACCTGTTTTGTTATTGGAGCAAACGCAGTGCATCCATGCCAAGTATTACACTAGGTGTGGTTATACTGTCACGACTTGTCCAGGGCCTCTGAATCTTTAAACGGTGGTTAGTCGAGAAAACCCAGCGACAGGACTTGGAGAACTAAGAGCCAGAAGAATGGGATTTAGTTTTTCTGCTAGGTCTTGGGAGCCCCATTGCTTTTCAAGCCATAGCTACTTCTGTTTGATTTACATCCCTGATGATAACGAAAAGCAAACATTGTGTCTGAAACCCTGGCTTTTAAACAAGAGGAACCTGCGGCCGCGGGTAATATTGCTGCTGTTAGTGTTAACTTTTTCCCCCGACCTGATTGATGTGCGCTTGGAGTAATTGCGTGTGCAGCATGTGTGAGTTATGTCAAAGATGAAGCTTGCTAAAGAGTAAGCCTGCCATGTGTAAATTGATGTACAGTTTTCTAATTTTTTCAGTGCACAAGGTACTGTAGGCTACCTCCCACTTAATGTTGGACAATAGTCATAGGGGCATAGAGGTAAATGCCATAGTGTGTATGAGTCTTTGAAGTTCCCTTTTGTCATAGAAATTACCCTTGTATTATTTCGTTGTGATGTTGGATCTTACATCGCACTTTTCTTTTTTGACGTGTGCTGGATTCCCCTCATGCCCTGATACATTAATGAGTATGCCTTTGCTCTTAAACCAGTCTCATGCATCTTGAATTTGAATAGTGGGGTGCACATTTGATGGATAGAAAAGTGGACAAATAATTGCAATATTTTTCTTTTGTTTTTTATATTTTCCATAAGTTATTTAGTTTCTTTTAAAAAACATTTTTCTTAAATGCCGAGCATCTCTTAGACCTAAAAAGTAGCACACATTAAATAATGCATGCACGCATGCAGTCATTCATTCACAGTAAGCCTATCTTCCCTTTACTGGTCATTAGGATACGTTGCTATCTATACACCACTGAACCAGAATCTCACCAGGATTCGCAGAACACAATTGCCCTATAGGCCTATTTATTCCAGCGTATTTTATATGTATTTATGGAAAAGTCGAGCTCAATATTTTTCCCCATTTGGTTCACTAACCACAGCTGTGCTATTTTCTTAGACCATTTACATGGATAATTATATTTTCCTCCATCTATTTCAAGCGACCAGAATCTGGTCACAATATTTTATCCACTTTTACATGACGGACACATGATTTTTTGGAAAGATTGTACATTTCCAAGGTTTCTAATGGAATGTGATTTTAGTGCACCGGTAAAGCTAGTGTCATTGCCAGTGAGTCTGAAAATGTATTATGGGTGACTCTTAAAATTACAGCTCCTTCATTTCTAATGTGTGATTAGACCTTACAGAAAGTTGTCATTAGGCTAAATGTGGTGTTAACTATAGTCGAGATTGAAACAGCACTGTTTTTCCTGCTATTTTCTTATGGTTATTCTTCAGCTGTTACCAAATACAATATACTGATCCATAAATATTCTGTAAAGGTGTGTAAAAAAATTAACTATTTGATAGGAAGAATTGACTGTAAAAGTATAATATTGCTGCCTGTTTCCACTAATGACAGAAAAAAAGAGAAAAAAAGAGCTGTAATATCACATTACTTTTTATTTTTTTTTGCAATTTGAACGCATGGGTGAAAGTATCAGTGTGCTGTTGAATGTTTAAGGTAAACTAATGTGATGATTTTTGATGTGTGCTCAGTTACACGAGTTTCTTTAACATCTGATAAATGAGGAATTTGAGATGTATTTGTTGGGGGGTGGGGTGGGGGGATAAATGGATTTGTTTTTGTACTCTGGGTGTTTGTAATTGAAAATTTTAATAAAGGCAATATAAATATGAACATATTTTGCTTCTGATGATTCGGATGATTTTGCACTGCAGTGGACATAAGTACAGGGAAACATTAGGGAATGAACACATTGGCTGTCAGTGCTGCTGAAAGATGAGATCGGCAGCTTTAGGACATTAAATAGGGAAAAACAAGCCTGTATTTTGAATTATCCACCTATTGTCGATAATAATGTGTCAAAATATAGTGAAACGATGCATTACTCGCTCCCCTGACGTGTAGAGCGCACGTGTCTAGTATGTCCCTCTTAGCCTACCGTATGTACGCACAAGTATGGCGGCTTGAGAGTTGTGCAGTGTGTGTTTTGATGCTGTAAAGAATATTTTTTTCCCATTTCTACAACACCCTTTCTTTGGAATTCGTAGTTGTCCGACTGATAACCACATTGCGACTCAGGTAAGGGATTTATACAGTACCATGACGTGTCTGTCTGTCCAAAACAAGCGACACGTGGGTAATAGAGTGAGCTAATGAGGTTAGCTAAGCTAATAGCTAGCTTTTCTATGTTATTTAAGAAAACGCAGGTTGCAACATATGTCAAATCAAACATTTGCACAGGTGTTTCCCGTTTGTGTCAGTCGAAGGTGATGTTTGTCACCTAGCGTTTGTATGCGGTTCGATAACAGGTGAAAATGTTACAACGGCAAGGTATTGTAGGTTAATATAACTTTAACGTAACTCTGTTAAATTAACCCAATTAAAAAAACGGTTAACTACGCAGGTGTTGCCTATAACGTTAATTATGTAGCGCTAACGGCTAACATTACTTTTTAATGCGGCGTTATTGTCAACAACAGCAACGGTGACAAGCTCTTATGGGTTCGCGCCTTCTAAGTAAGAGAGACTAATTCATTTTTTTTAAGGTTCACACGGCAAACATAGTAGTACGTTCACTCAAGTCTAGCAAACTTAATGAATGCATATAAACGTTAAAGGTTAAACGTCAAAGCAGCTGGGCTGCTGGTTGACTTGTCTCTCTCTGGCCTCCACTCATCAAGTTCTTATGTTCTGTCACTGGAACTCTTACTAGCTTCTTTTTCTGTGGTATTTTTCATGAGAGATGAATCCGATTGAATAATGAAATCCGTGTTACACTGAGAAAGCAGTGGAAGTTAGAAGAACGAGAAAACACTAACTGAAGGGAGACAGAGTAAAAGCTGCTTATCCAGAATCTCTGTGTAAGAAGTTAAGATTTCATCTGCATATTGAAGACCTAATTAACTCAGGTGTGTCAGTGGACACAGGTGCTTTAATATATGCAGCATGACCATGTCATATTCATTGACCTGCAGGCAATGTACTATGTAGCATTTAAAAGTGAAATGTCAAATCAAATCAGTTTTATTTATGTAGCCCAAAATCACAAGTCACATTGCCTCAGTGGGCCTTACAACCCATACAGTGAGAAACATCCTCTGTCCTTAGACCCCTGATTCGAGTGAGGAAACCTCGCCATATTGAAAGAAAACCCTTTTAACAGGGCAAAAAGATCGTAGAACCTCAGGAAGAGCTGCAGAGGAGAGATCCCTCTCCCAGGACAGACTGACATACAATCGATGTTGCATGTATAGAACAGAACAACAAAATCACACTTTATAAATTTAATTGACAGAATATCTGATGCAAGTAAATTATGTAAAATATACATGAAGAGGATGACTGAGCAGGGCAAGACATTGCTAACTGGTGCCCGAGTCACACAGCCTCCAATCCGCTGTGGTGACCTGGGAGAGGATAGACCACACAAGACAATTAGCAAAAAAAAAAAAAAAAAGAGGAAAAACAGAATGACAGTGTCATGTGACTTTAACATGTCCTCGCTTACGAAATTACTCTGACATCACCACCATAAACTGCAACCCAATAAATCTAAATCCAATCATTTATCCAAACACTGCATTATAAATGTTTGGAGGTATCAGGCTTTTAGCTGTAAGTAGATAGATTATCACCAGCAAATAACTTGCCTTGTATTCCATGTAACGTAACAGTAAACAGTCAACACAGTACTAAACAGAGAGAAAATGATCATGCAGCATCTTGGTTTTAATCACCAGTACGAAGTACTTGAGATACATATCTACATTGATTCCCTCATTATTCAACGTAATGAAATTCTAGATACCCTGCTCTGGGATTAAACCATAGTTTATTATTACTTGTGCATTTTTTCAGTAGTTTCATCATACTGTAATAGAGCTGCAACTCTAAATAGAAATGTACTTTTTCGGTAATCAATTAATTTTTCATCTTCTCAAATGTGAAAATATGTTGCTTCTTTGGGTTTTGGACTGTTGGTATGAAAAAAAACAAAGATTGATGCAGTTGCCCTGGTTCAACGCTGTGATGGACATTTTTGTTGGTTTTATAGGCCAAACAAAGAAAATATTCAACAGATAAGTCAAAAACAGAAACAGCTGTTATTTGCAGCCCTGCTGTGCTGTGCTACCTCACTGCAGTGATGTCATGTCTTTTCATCTTGTTGCACTTGGAAACAAAACGTAACTGATTATTAGTAGTATGTGTCATATTTATATTGAACTGGTAGCCAAGCAATTCCAGCAACTCTTCAACTCCAGCAGTTCAAAGGCCCTATCACATAACATAATGTTATCCTGTTTTTGGCATAAAGTAAGTGACAGTCAATTCTTTAATTTAACGTTGCTTTATTTAATTATTTTATTTTATTACTTTGCTGTGCTTTATGTAATAACAGATAAAAGATATCTTCAAAAGTCAATTTCAACAATCCATTTTTGGCAAACAAGGTCTACTTGACTACTCACAGGTCTCACCTATATGAGACAATCTCTAGGATGATACTGTGCTGACCAGGTCTCTCTCTCTTTTTCAGACCAGCATGCCGTCCGCCTGTGACTCTCTGATTGAAGACATCGAGGACATGGTGTCCTCTACTGACCCCACTCCTCACGAAAGACAGTCTGCTCGAAAGAGTATCATACCGAGGTCCAGGAAGAAAAAAGAGCTAAGCAATGAGGAGCTCCAAGCTGATAGGTATGTGATTTGCTTGATGCAGTGGTACAGTAGTTGAGGATGTGAGTTCATTTTGATATTGTTTTGTATACAACATGTTTAATGCTGATGATGGGTAATTAAATTATGAATTCAGTTACAAAACAGTAACTTTGCTTTCATACCTGTAGTGTTGCTCAACTGGTCTAAACCAGAGAACAATCTTATATATTTTTGTCATTTTGGACAGCTAGTTTCACATCACATCACATCTTCTGTCACAAAATCCTGATTAGTCTGCTTTGCCAGACCAAGCAGATTAGGTGTAAAAGTATGTCTCACTAGATTTAGGCAATACCTATTGGCTTAAGTCCTTATTAATTGATCTTTTGATTAAGGTTTCATGTAAGAAATAAAACACAAGTTTTAGATATTGACTTTATCATTTCCACACCTCATATGACTACATCATATTTCAATGTTGTTATTGTTGTTTTTAGTTTGATCCCTGGCACCCAAAAAATCTGGATGAAAACGTGGGGCTGCAGTCATAACAACTCAGATGGAGAGTATATGGCGGGACAGCTAGCTGCCAGCGGATACAAGATGACCGGTAAGAGATTGTTTTTTTTGTGGTGGTTTTGAATTATGTCCACCTACTGGATTTAATTTAATAATACAAACAACCATACTAACAAATTGCTGCTAGGAATATATGTTAATAGAATAATACTAAAGGAGAGGGATGGATGGAGTCAAGATAAATAAGTAAATTAACAGCAGAAATATTATTTCTTGGGTCTACATAGAATGGATGTCATTATTATTGTTACACACAAGGGGGCAGTCTTGCTTTGTAGGTAAGCTCTACTTGCAGTGTGAGGCTTTGTTTTGTCCTGAATTGAGCTTTCCACATGGTGTACTGGCCTAGACAAACTTGACCAAGCAAATATATTTGGTTAAAAATGGTGAATGTGAGGGTTTGGATTATGTTTGGAATCTGCCAATTCAAATGAAGCAGGTAGAATATGAGGGCCACATCTGCAAGTGAGACTCAACTTAGGCTCACAAAGACCACTGAGAACAAGTCTCACCTGGTATCTTTCCTAATCTGGAAACACACTGTGTGCAAGCATGACTGGTTAATTTATCAAATTGACCAACCTCTTTGAAAACTTATTTTTTCAACTAGACAGTTTGAATAGAATATTTCTAATGTAGTTGCTCACATTTTCCAAGCTGAAATGGTTGGTAAAGTTGGGAAATGTTTATTACTGGTCAAAATGTAAGCCATTGTACTCATATTTTGGCTTTTTATGCTTTAAGATGAAGGCTATAGATCAGGGTTAATATTCATATACACGCTTTTATCTGATGACCAATAATTTAAATGATTTAGTCCGGCACTGATATTTATATATTTTATTGCAATGCCAGTATTGTGACATTGTTGAATCTAATGGAAACATTTTTTTGTAAAAATGTGTTTCCAATACTCCTTTTACATGAACTGTAACCTTGTTTTAATGGAAGTTATAATGATGGTATTTAAAAAACAATTCTGCAAAGTTCTATTGTTTAAGCACCTAGCAGAACATATATAAGCATTTTCTGTCTGATCAGGAGACCTTCTTTGTTGTGGTTAGGCTTTGTCACCAATAGTTTAAATGTTTTATTTATGCAGTAGAGTGTCAGATGTGTGCGTGATCCCATATTTACTTCGATCAGTCTCAAAGAAAAGGGAATTTTTGTGCCTGGTTATATAGGACTTGTTGTCTACATACATGTATATAGTACACGTTTTTGAATTGCGCTATTTGTTTTTCTAAATAATGTAGCTCTTTGTGTGTGTGTGTGTGTGTGTGGGAGAAAGAGAGAAAGAAGAAGAAAAGAGAGTTAATATTAACCCCTCAGGCGTTTTCTCTCACCATGGGGTCTCCACGGTCTTAGAGGGACATTAATCACACACTTCAAAAATGCAGATGTACTCTCTCACTCACACACACACACACACACACACACACACACACACACACACACACACACACACACACACACACACACAAGACACAATTTACTGATGGAGACGAGCCAACAGTTTCCCTCTCATCTGGTATCACAGACCCTTGATCTCTTTATCTTTCCACCTTTCTTTGTTTTAACAGTTTTCTCTGTCCCTTGAGCTCGTCTCAGCTACGACATGTCTCTCTCTCACACACACTGTCTCTATACTTTGTAGTGTCTCACCCTCCTTCTTGACAGAGCAGCATTTCCTGTGTTAAAGCGCCCACCAAATCTTGATGTGCTAATTGTCTCACCATAGATCTATTTTAACTCTATATTATAGTAAAAAGTGTCTATTGTCTTTCAGGAAGTGAGTCTTATGAAAACCTGCTCTTTGTAGTTGGAGAACTGTTTTCTACTGTATTCCATTCTGTACCAGAAATATTCATCTGTCACAGAATGTGATTATAGTGCATGGCTTCTCCGGTTGTCTTGTGTAACATACTGCACTCTAAGGTAATGAGGTTAAAACGTGGTGTTATAGATATTGAATTTTGTCTGGATTAGATTTCTGGATTAGGTTTGATTCTGTCTCCTCCTCTTCTCCTGCATCCACACAGTGACCACACAGGGAACCTGGCTCCAGAAAATGTTCAGAGAATATTACCAATAACTTAAAATATTCAGTACAGTATGGAACTAGCAGAAATAATTAGCATATTCCTATTGGGCATCTTTGACAACTTTCATTATTCCAGATAAGACACATCACTTTATGTGTGTATGTCTGTGAGAAAGACACTTGATATGAAACTTAATTAACAGTGGATGTAAATATTTACAAGGGTCAAAAGAAAATAGGTCACATTCAGTTGTTTTAATGGCTTTGAGGTTACCTTTGCATATCATTTCCATGACTACATGCATTTGCAAGAGGGTGTGATCGGGTTTCATGTTTTCATGGGAAATGTGTTACTTATCTACATGGTGTGGGCCTCTGCTTGTAGGTGTGTGTGTTTACCTGTCTACCTAATTGCTTATGGGTCGCTGCTGACAAAGGCTAAAGTTATAACTAGGTATATAAATGTTTATTAGTGAAGTGCCTTCACAAGCATGATGGTTTTATTTGTAGCTTATGAATGTATTTGTGTTTTTGAATTATTCAGGCAACTGCGCAAGACAGCAGTCTTCTATTTTATTGGTATGCATTTATCTCGTCGATTATCATGGTTGTTTACTCTACTCTGTAGCTCAGAGATGCCGTGATCTTTCACTGATGGAGCCCCATAATACTCCTCTTACTCCCTTGTTGTCTCTTTCTCTCTCTCACTCCTCTCCCAACAAAGTATTTTAAAGGTCAGTGTCTCACTGCTAAAGCTAAAGGATTAGTTTAGTTTCTGTCTCCCCTTTCAATGCTTTGGCTTTATCTATGTCTTCTCCCTTTGTTTGCTTCCCTGTCTCCTCTTCTGTCTCTTTCCTCCTGCACTTTTTTTGTTTTTCTTTCTACTCACCCCCCTCCTCTCTCTTTGGGTGTGAGTATCTTCACTTATTGTTTTTCACTCTGGGACTGTTGGAAGGATAAATTGCCTGTCATGGACAGAATCAGGGGATATTAGACTCAGGACAGGCAGTGATTGTTTTGAATGGTATAGTATATAGTATGCAGTTGCCTTGAATGGCATGAAATTGTTGAGGAGCACCAGAGAGAGGAATAGTGTGGAATGACAAGGACTAAATTGGGCTCCTCAAGGATGCAGTGTCTAGTCTTTGGCCAGATTGAACACGAGGACTTCGAGCATGAGTCAGACTGTTATGTCCTTCTCCTCAACAACTGTGAAAATTATGACGTAATGTGAATATCAGATACGTCTGTCGTTGTGATCCGCAGTGTCGATCTGCAGAGTTTAATGAAAGAGTTTGGACAAAGACAGAGCTGCTCTGAAAACATAACGTCACCTTCTCTCCCTCCCTCTCATCTCCCCTTCCTGTTTTCACTCTTTCACACTCTCTGCCCTCCCCTGTCCCTCTTTCATCCCCCTCTCTAACTCTTTCTTTCTTTCTTTCTTAAACTATGACATCACCTGGTGTGAGGCGTAGTAGAAGTTCTTGTGTTGGCCTCTAGGTGGCAGGCTTGGCTCATAGGATGAGCTTTTTTGTTGAAAGGATGCATCTGCAATATCAGGATGAGGTCATCCTTCTGAAAGACACACTCTGTATTCTCATTCATAGTTTCAAAAGTTGTAACTTTTAGTCCTTGAAGGCATCACATGACCTTGTCTGATTATTATGTTAATAAAATGAACCCAACTCTTTGTCAATACTGTCATTAACCTGAAGTCAATATAATGGTGCAAGACATCAAGTATTTACAAAACAAGAGACCTGTTGATTAAGGTTTAATATGAAGTGTCTGAAGGGTAAAAAGATTGGTGTCTGGATGAGCGTGACCTCTCCTCATTCTTCAGCTGGAGAGCATCGTGGCACATATGTATTAATGTTTAAGCTCATGGTGCTGGGCAATGGGCAGCGGCCTGTTAATTCTTTAATCATAGAACATATTAAATTGCTCTGAACTTTGTGAAGAGAAAAATTATCTCCCCTTTGTCCTTACTTCAGGACTTTTGAAACAGCAACCTGTGTCACTTCTCCTCTCTGCTTTCATTGTCTCCACGCTTGTTATGCTGCCTGTATTTGTTCAGCCTGGCTCCTTGTGAGTTGCTGTTCCTCTTTACAACCAAAGAGGGCACTGTTTACCCATGATGAGCATGATAATTCACTGATACAAATGAACCACATTTGAGCAGCAGAGCAATGTGCCAAATAGTGACTTCATTGAAAGGCGTGTATGCTTACACACATGGGTGCATGAAGACACACACACACACACACACACAAACACAGACACAGACACAGACACACACAGACACACACAGACACACACCCTTCATGGAAAGTCACACCAGGATATTTTGATTGTTTTTGGCTGCTCTCCTCCCCTCCCAATCTCCTCTCTGCCAGCCAGCCGCACACACAGCACTTCAGTTATGATTTTACATACCGGTTAGGCAAAATTGCTCCCTGGTACACAATGTCAGCCAAATCAGCCGCTCTCATTTCCTGGTTTGGAGACAGACGGTTGGAGGATATGAGTGTCAGAGTGAGGGTGTGAGCTGTTCTGATGAAATGATACGGGGATGTTATTGATCAGCAGGTATTACAGGTGTTTCTGTAGAAAAATGCTGGAGGTGTCACATACAATGTTTTTTAATGTCTGTTTTAGACAATGAAGTGCTTGGGAATTATGATTGATAGGAAATATAATAACAATATTATATATAATGTAATATATACTTTTTTAAAGGAAATTTAGATGGATAAGCAGGTCTCATATTTTGCTCATATTATTTGAAATGAAACACATAATGCTGTCTGCATATTCCAGGGCAGGAGAAAAAAAAATCATTTAAATGTATTGGCATTGACTACATATGTGGCATACCCTCTGTTATATGGCATACGTAGTCAGTGGTTTTCCTGTCTTTTCCAGTTCAAGCTGAGGATGTTTCCGATTGAAAGTATTTACAAATTTAAGTTTAAACATTGTCAAATTGCTTGATTCAGCTCGTACTGCATTCGTGTTACAAGAGCTTCTGCTACTCTGTGTGATTGTATTACATCACTGCAGAGTATTCTCACTCCGAGTGTGTGTGTGTGTACCTCGCATACATGCCGTCTCATTCATAAAATGGAGTGTGTGAGGATCTTCTGATTGGCTGACTGTGGGCTACGCAACATTACACGCCGCAATGTTATAGCCAATGAAAACTTACAATGTTCTCTCTGACTCCACCTCTCATATATACACACAGACACGTTAGCACACAGCCAGCTCACACACACATTTGCTCTTCTCACACACAGTTTGAGACACGGTGCAAATTGATATTGTACAGGGAAAGTGTGTGAGGGACAGTTTTTGACAGCTGTCAGTCTGCAAGATGAGAGATATCACCTGGTGTGCGTACGCGTGTGAGAAAGACTCTAGAATCTCGCTCTGTCGCTCTGTCGTGCGTCAGACAGTCCTAGTTTGCTGATTGAGAGAGGGAAAAGGGTGGAAAGAGTGAAGGGGAAAGCAGTGTTAGGAAAGACGAGGGGAAGAGTCAGCGGGGATGGGAGGAGGGTGCTGGGATGAAGGGTACAGCCGACAGAGACAGATGCACTTGAAGCCAAAATCAGCCAAAGCGACGGTCGGAAAAAGGGAAGAGAACAGGGAGGGCAATATGCTGCCAGAGAAAACGAACTAGACTCTGGCAAATCTGCAGAAACGGGAAATAGAGAGATGGATAGATGGAGGAATAATAGAGTGGAGAAAAGCAGCACGACAGGAGAGATGTAGGAAAAGGAGGTTAAGTGAATGGGGAAATGGTAGTTGGCAGCCATGGAAATGGATATAAATCAAATGATATCTGTGTGGAACTTCACTAGAAACTAAATGTATGTGGAAGTATGTACAGAAATGAAGTATGAATTTCTCAAAATAAAGACATTTTCTTCACTGCGTCTCCATTTGAATATGTTTTAGTATTTTTAAATATTATGCCCTTGAGTTCAGAGCATACATCTGACAGGTAGACAGACTGTTAATATGTAAATAAGGATATGTAAATAGTAGTATGATACGAGCAGAGACGAGGGTTAAATAATTTTGAATATTCAAGTTGACATTTGGCACAACAGGTGTCCTTTGTATGGGGATTTTGAAACCAAACAGACTACAACTTAATGATATTTGCTTGTTAATGTATTTACTATACTGTGTCACAATAGTTAATTTGCTGTTTTCTTACTGGTAAGTTTTACAATTCCAATCCCAAGTACATACACAATGGTGCAGGACTAATCATTTTGTATTTATATGTGTGGCTTTAAATATTTTTAATGTGGCTTTAAAGTCATAATGGGATCGCACTTTCCCATCTCTGTAAGGATGCACGCACGCACGCACGCACACGCACGCACGCACGCACGCACGCACGCACGCACGCACGCACGCACGCACGCACGCACGCATGCAGTTTCAAAGGCTTTGAATTCATCTAAAGTCCTACAAATAGACCCATGAGTCCAGGCAGTCAAGTGTAACCATTTAGAGGCCAGGAGATTAGAGTGATCCCAAGCCCTGTGCGTATGTGGATGTGTGTGTGTGTGTGTGTTTTGGTGATACTACAAGGTGACCCATGTGTAGGCAGCACCCAGTAACCATTTAGAGGCCATGGGATTAGGGACCCCGACCATTCCTGCCTTAAGATTCCCTGGAGGGAGCGATGGATAGATGAGAAGAGAGAAAACAGGATAGCTTGAGGAAAGTAGGGATCACTGCTCCATCTAATCCATTGATAACACTGAGGAGTTTTTTTTAAAACATTGCAAACTGACCTGATTTAACAACCATTTTAGCAAGAAATTGTCATGACAGTTGAAAATCACGAAATCAGTCTTGGACATTTCTCCGTGTCTTCTTTTCGGCAGCCACATTATTAATTGAGTGATAGGTAATTAAGTAAATAGTTAAAACAACAACAAACAAGATGCTCAGTAGTGATTGTAAGTGACTGCATGAAGGGATACAAACATTATTCTTTCATCACACTAACTTCTCCAAGAATAGATAGATTTCTCTTATTGCTAGTATGACTTCCCCTATGTGAGGCTTAGCTGCAAGGAGAGAGAATTCACAGTTTAGTGAATGAAAGACCACTCGTCATTCCTCTGAGAAATAACAAAAAAACAGAACAAATTGATTCCCCAAAGGGTGGTGATATCTCACCCTTGTTTCTCAATTCATAAAGAAGCAGGAAAGGTAGGAGAGGAAGAATGATGGAAGCAAGAATCACTGTCCCAGTCTTCCCTCTGTCCACTCATTTGTACACTCTCATTTCTCTGATGAAGAAAGCTAGAGATAAATGTAAGGAGAAGCTGGTCCCCTCTAGAGGAAGGAAGCGTATTCCCTATTCCCAGCAGAAGCAAGCCAGCCAGCCAGTCAACCCCCAGTTATCCCAGGAATACCGCCCGCATTCCACAGGGATTGGGAATACCCTGAAGGGATATAATGGGAATATCATGGAGGGGATGTGAGTAATGGGATAAGGCAAGAGCCGAGGGAATGGCTCAGGGGTGGAGGGGATTGAGGAAGGGAAGGACTAGGAAACAAGGAGGATGTCTGGAAAGGGGATGAGGGGTGAAGTCAGGTTTTGCTCACATCCAAAGTGTTGAGCCTTTAATCAAAACAGGGAGATGATGGTTTCTGGCAGAAGAGTTGGCCTAATGGCAAAAAATAAAAGCTAATGGCCTGCAGATTGGCAGTTCAAATCTCAGACCATAATGTCCACACAGCGTAGGAGATTGTGTCGTGCTTTCCCTTGCCTTCAACAAGTTGCATCAGGTGCCATTTAACAAGGCATTTAACCCCCAGCGTCTCAACTCGAGCTGCTCAGTGGGCAACACGACATGCCTGTGGATATGTTGGGCAGCTCCCAGTTGTGTGTGTGCAACCCACCCTTCATTGCCCCTGTCTTGCCAGTTCATGTCTGATAATATGAATATAAATGGTGTCTTGCACCAATGTTTCTTTGGGAAACTGTTAAGTCTTTGAATTGAGATTTTGTCAATACAATTTGAGTATGTTCTTTTTATATTTGAAGTTATCTTAAATGTTATTATACATTTTAAGCAAAAAAGTATGCAATTTTTGCAGCTGGGGGGAAGAGGGGCTTCCTCTCAGAACTTTGAGGGCATGAACAAAACAAGTATAGCTTCACCCAACTTCAACCTGACCAGAGGTCTAATCAACCAGAGTAATTGAATTGTGTATGTGTGCTGGGCCTTTTAAAGATTTGCATCTTTAGCAGGAACAAATGGGCTTTGGCCCAGGTACCATAGACAGGCTGGGGAAGTCAGAAAGTTTTAAAGACAGACTAATGCATTGTTGGTTTTGGTCTTTTAACTGGATTTGTTGATAATAAGAAATATATTTTAATATCTATTGAGTTTATGACAATATGGCAGATCCTCAGTTTACTGCTAAATAACATATCTTTTTAATCACCCATTCTCCAACCAGTCCTTCAACCAAGAGCGGTACATTTTCCATTGAGAGTTGCCCTGACTGATAAAAGACAGCGCAAACAACATGTTAATTAGGGTCACCACAGGACAAATTGAGTCAAATTCACAGAATTTGACAATAAAAACTGTCCTAATTTCAAATGTCAGTGTTTTTATACAATTACCCATCTTCATTTGTTCAGTGGAGCGATGTCAGATACTCACTTAACTTTACTCTCTTGGAGGACAAACAGTGCAATGTTGTGTCAGACCCTTTGACAGTAGAGCTACAAAAGACCAAAGCAAAAGGATCTATATTCTTTGACATTTGACAACTCATTGTCGCTTTCTTTGTTTTTGAATAATTAGCATGTCTGTTATTTACAAGCTGAAAGCGACTTTTTAGTCTTTTTCACTTCTAATTTGTCCTCTCCTCTTTATTTTCCCTGTCATCTCGACTCAATGAGGAAAACAAATGTAATTTTTCTCATGAAGAGGAAATGAAAGCTTGAAAGACATTAGTAATTAACGTGGCATGCCAGGCTGTTGGTGTGGGCGGAGACGGTGTGTGGGTGATGACTAAAAAGCAAAGAAATTGAGAGTTAGGCATTCAAGGACATGTAGTAAATTACTTTTTCCGGCCCCCTTTGAGGTTTTTGTTCTCTCCTCATCTCCCCCTTGACCCTTTTGCTGTTGTTTGGGAAGATAACCCTTGCTGTCTGTCTGAGTGTCCAATGTTCAGCCATCGGTGCCATTACTTGCTGACCACTCAGTGAAATGGAAAGCGGGGGTCACCTGTATCGTCGTGTGTGGATCCTCACATGAGGCCACCTGCTGAAATGAAAGCACTGGCTACCTGTGATTGAAGAGTGGAAATTGTGAGCATGAATGTGTGTGTTGTATGAATTTAGGAGAGTTGTGAGGACCAGTCAAAAAGTCCGACAAAGGAATAGCTGAATTCAGAGGTCCTCACAAGTATTTTAATACGAAACTGTGTGTGTGAGAGTGTTCTTGGGTGTGTGTGCACTTCTGTCCTTTGTGATAAATTAATTCTACATGTGTCTCTGCTTGATCTCTCCTTCATACATATAAATGAATCAGCTATGTGCTAGATTTCCATGTGAGAGCACAGATATTAGATAAAGTGGATTTAAAAGCCGCGGATGATTTGAGCAGTGGGTTTAATTTGAATCATCATCGGACAAAGTAACCTTGATCACCAAGCAGAAAAGATGAAGCATCGGCAGGACCTCGCTTGACCAGAGTGAAATTGTGAATGAACATAAGTAACTCTGTGTGTGTGTGTGTGTGTGTGTGTGTGTGTGTGTGTGTGCGCGTGTGCGTGTGCGTGGACATTCACAGGTTAAAGGCCTAATAGCTTGTCTGCTGTCCACCCTGCAAGGCAGGGTGTAGACAAGTAATAATTGAGCTTGAATTTGTTTGAAGGGGTGTGTTTATGTGTGTGCGCACAAAAACTTTTATCCACTTTCCATCTAGTCAACCAACCACTTCTAATTCACTCGTATTAACCGACTCTGCCTTCTTTCTTCCATGCCCTCACTCTTATTCAACCTTGCTCTCCTCTTTCTGCCTGTGGTTATATTAGCAGTATAGATCTTTACAGAGGAAAGTTAACAGAGGAAATACAGGTAATGTTTAGTCAGGGAAGAGATCGATGGCTAGGTATTGATTAAGCATTAAGTGTGGCCACAAGTCATTTCCTTGCCATCTGTGCGTGTCTGTGCTGGAAAATGGATGCTTTTGGTCTGTATGTGTCTAGTTTACAGTGTTCATACGGAGCCCCCAGGAATAGTGCTAGGCTGTGTATTTCAGCCTAAATTAAACTAACAAGGTCAAAAGCGGTTATCTTTATTGTTATTTATTCTGTGCTTCTGTTTCTGTGTCTCTCATTCGCATTCCATACTCAATGGCCAGATCAAACACACAAGCTCACAGATACATGCGCATACAGAATTGTGTGAAGTTTATTGATAATCCAAGGCTATCCACATGGCAGACAGATGGCTCTTCTAATCTTCCAGACAGACACTGCCTTTTGATATCTGATCTGATGATTACTGTGTGTGTGTGTGTGTGTGTGTGTGTGTGTGTGTGGGGTTTCCAAGGAAGAACTCAATAATGTGTCCTCAGAAGTCCCCTGCTGACTCCCCCAGCCCCCCGTGTGTGTGTGTGTGTGTGTGTGTGCGCGCGCGCACGTGCAGTGTCTTCAGCCTTTAGTTGTGTGTGACTTATTTTACATTTGCGGTTTGAATGTGTCAGTACTCTTGTCATCATGAGACTGTGGTTGATAGCTGATCAATGGTTGACCAGGACTGTTATGACAAGTCATATTTCTGAACTCCATTTTGCCTGTTTTATTGGTCACGGATCAGTCATGCTTCAGCATCCTGACTTTATAAATGAAATAATGTGGATATTTATTTGATCTTTTCTTGGACTGTATATATTTGGAGAGTGAAAAGGAAGGGACAGAATGGGTGTTCTGGAAAATGGGTCATTTTGATCTAAAGCTCAAGGAGACATGCATGAATAGTGAATTATCAGCCCCACATCTCTACCCTTATTTTAAACCTTTAAAGCAGATGAGTAACATTAAAGGCCATTTCTGTTCATTAAGCTTACTGTACTCTGTTTCTGTTAGTGTTGTCAAAAAAATCGAAATATCAACACAAATCGATCCTGAATATTGTTGCTGTAGTGCCCTCTTTGCCCCACATCCTCCAGAAGTTAATTAACTTAGATGCGGTTTTGCTTTACACACAGTACACAAACCTTTTTTATGTTTATCTTTTAAGTATTCAAGTATTATTAAAACACTGGTTTCTGCCTAATGTAACATAGTGTAAATATATAAACAGTGTGATTGGAGCACACTACCCTAAGTATGTTAAGACATTTACACAGTGAACAAGGCATTTGTCTTCATTGGTTAGGATTACAAAAGTTCTCATGCCCTAGCTACTTTTCCAAAACTGTAAAATGCCTTTGCACCTTTTTGTTCTAATGAGTTCACCACTTCATCTTGCTGCTCATAAATCATACTACATATGACCTGCAAAGTACATTCGGTCATTGTTGTTGTTGTTGTTCCGATCTGTTCACTTTTTTGTCCTTTGCAATTTTTTCAAACAGACAAGGTTCAGAAAAATCCACTTTTAAATAAACTTCTGGTAATATTATTTTCTTGTTGTCACAGTCTCTGAGGTGTGTAAAAGCCACCACACCTATCACTGCCTTCACTTTGCAACAGACTTACTGTGAAGCACATGCACTTCAAACATGTGTGGTTTTTTACCAGCAGCGGCTTTAAGCATAAATACTTGTACAACACAGCAAATGAGTTAAATAAAACAGAAAACAACAGGGCTCCTGCTGTGACGATACTGTTTGAGTGACAGAATGACTGCTGGCGAATCATGATAAATAAGTCAATACTGTGCTAAGAAAGCTTGTCATGTACGAAAAAATCATGTGTAGTTCATTGTTGCAGAAACACTTTTTCCAATTTACCAGCCTCCTCAAGTGCTGAAAGCGACATCACCCTTGCTATGTCAACTCCTGACGTTGCCTGAGTCTCACAGCGTTAAGTGCATTGATACATTGCTGTCTGACTACCTGTCTCAGTGTATGGTAATACGCTAGCAGCATGATTGTCTCAGCTTGATTTAGCTTCTCTGACCTGATATCTGATTAAAGAGACTCTGTTGTGTGTAGGAGCTGGATTAGCATATAAAAAGACAGTGACAGGACATCAGATAATTCTGATGCCATCTGTTTTCAATGGAATTTGTTAGTGGGAGAGGGATTGTGTGTGTGTGTGTGTGTGCATTTGTCTGTGTGTGCAGCCCCCACACCCCTGCTCTCTATCACTGTCCTTGCTATTTTGTAGGCCTGTTATTTGTATTTGTGCTGGCAATTTTCCTGCCTTTTGTCCCTTTATTTCCATTTTTTTTTTATTTTTGTCACAGAGAAAAGCAGACCCATTATTAACTATGAACAAAGACATCAATTATTGACACTGAAAAACACTTTAAATTGTTCTATTTTGTAATGATTTATTAATAAGGAGGCAAATTCTCTGGGATTTGGCTTCATGTCCGCCCCACCTAGCTAATGTATTCATGTACTGATGCATGGAGGCACACATGCGAGCATGCATGTACGTGTGCACAAACAGATGCACGCACACACGCACACACACACACACACACACACACACACACACACAAACAAATGCCGTCGGCAGCTTTGTGCTATTAAAACGCTTCCAACAGTTCCGTAGGATTATCCATTGAGATGACTGTTGTAATTTCTCGTAAATCAGACTTTAATAAATACTGCAGTTTTCTTCTTCAAATAGAAAGCTGGCTTGGAAGCAGCGAAATCGAGAATATGCATTTTTAATGAGACTCATCAGTTTTGAAGTGGTGTGGAAATGCATGCTTAAGTCAGCAATGGGAAAGAAAAGTGACAGGGTATGGATGACATTAATTTAAATCAGAAGTTTAATTCATTTTTAGTTTTTGACAGGTGTTTTAAGTCTTTTAGTCATAATTTGATCTTCAGTTGGGGTATGCTTGTGCATATTTACAAGACTTTTCAATTAATGTGAGATTTTCTTCCTTATTCCTTCCATTACTGCAGTCATAAGACTAACACTAGAGTAACTTGGCTTCCTTATATATTCAGTCTCTGAATATATCCTTTCTGTTAACAGGTATTGCATTCAGGTTCCCCACAATCACAAGAGATAAGCTGCATTATGGTAAACAAAATACAAGATGTTCAAAATTCAGGTCAAAAACGGACCACCCTAATTGATTTCTGTTTATGTTAATGCATTCTGGGGCTGTAAGATACACTAGCAATTTGTACGTATGAGCACGTGTGCAAAATGTTTAGCTGTGCATATTTTCAGCAGAACAGCCTCTTTAATCACCAGTCTACCTGCCAACATCCACATTCCTTTCACTGCTCAGTGCTAAGCACATCAGCAACGTGTGTGTGTGTGTGTTGGAGAGTAGAGGCTGTGATTAAGAGCTTTGCAGTGTACATTTGAATGTGGTGGCATTGCAGGTAGAGAGATCAGGTGGTGTGTTCAGGGCAACACTGAGTTTCAATTAAGAGCATTATAGTGATTATTTCTAATATAGTGGAACGTCAGGTGGAGACGTAACGTGTTTGTGTGTGTGTGTGTGTGCGCGCACCAGTGATGCATGTCATTTGAGGAGACATTGCCAAATGCACAAGGTGGTCCACTAAGCTATCATGTGTTGTGCGTGCATAGTGTGTTTCCTCCAGATTAATTTGCTACATCTAGCCTTTCCCCTCTTTTTTTATGAATAAGCTAGATCAGTACACTGTGTCTAAATATGCTTGTCTCTGTTTTTCTCTACATTTTCTCTGAACACTTTCAAATATGCTCTCTTATACATATCTCTCTCTCTGTCTCTTGTGTCTCTCTGTCCGCAGCCGACTCTGTGTCTATGTTTCTTAGTCTCTCATGGTTATCAGTCTGATGTCTTTCCAACTTTCCTGGTCTTTACTTGTGTCTGTCTCAAAGTCGTCAACTCTGTTCTTCCTTCATCTTCATCTTTGCCTATTTGGACTAATATCCAAACTTCCTCTCTCTTTATTTGACTTGCCTCCTTCCCGCAGTCAAATTGCATCTCTTACCCTTCTAGTCTTTGTCTTTCTCCTTCTGCCTCCGTCTCCACACTGATCCTCTAATCAGCAGCCAGCAGTGGCTGGGGTTTACTTTTGAAATTACATGCCGTGCCTCCCATTCTCCTTGTCTCTTTCTCTCGTCTAATGTCTTGAACATCTTTTCTTCTGTCTTCTTTTCCTCTCGTCTACCCTCTCTCTGTGTGATAGTTAGGGAGTGAATATAAAGGTATGAGAGTCTGGGGATGGCAACATGAGCTGGCTTCAAACCCAAAACATCATGATGACATGTTATGTGCCTCTGCCTACTAAGCCACCAGGAAACCCCCTTATGTTCTCCGTAACAGAAAAATAAAAGCGCTCTGCGTCTGGGATATTTGCATAACATTTGCATATGAACCCCAACTGGCTGTTTTTGGAATGCCAAGAGGCTAAATTCAGTATTTATTACCAAGGCCCATAACTAGTTTTCACTTTCCTGTGGCATTTGCATCTGATTTGCATGTCCCACAGCTTGGATCTGGGAATAAGGGGCCAGATGACCTAAATTGTTTCAATTCCACCCAGAAATAAAAAAGCAGTGGAAGGTCTAATTATTACTATTAATCGAATTAGGATGCTTTACATGTGGAGCATAAATATAAGGCTTATTAGCTGCAAAAGCAAGCTGAGGCAACCTGCTCTTAATGCAAACTGCTTTAGCGCAGAGATAATGAAAAATGTGTGTGTGTGTCTGTGGTCGCTTATCTTGAGGCTGAGCAGTTGGCTAGATTTCCCACATTGCATCATCATTTCCTCTCCCAATAGTATTGATCAAAAGGCTCCTTTTGTTTTGGAGGTTCTCCATTTTAGGGCACAAAACTGTTCAATCTTGCACTCCTCAAATAGATGCGTTTAATAGAATAGACTACTGCTGTGAAGACTTACTGCTCTGGATCTCATCAGTACATGCAGTCTAAGAGTTATGCACTCATCTTCCTGTCAGACAATAAGGCTGGTGCTCTCCACTGCATCGGTCTGTCTTTTCCCTCAGTCGATAAACACACAGCTCAAACTGATAATGAACAGGGCGCCCACAGTGAAGGGGATTTAAAAGAAGCTTAAGCCCCTTTCAGACATGCACCCCTTTACGTTAATCTGACGGCAGTTTAACATGTCGGTTTCACGTCTGAATAAGCACTCTGGTCACATTTAAGTGAAAGTCATGCTGGCAATTTTATTGGGGTCGGACCTAGTAACACTGCACAAGTCTGAATTGAATGCCATCAGATTAACTTAAAGGCTGCTGCTGCTCAAGGTAAAACATGCAGAGAGGGATCAAATGCACGTCTTGCATTGTTTTCTAAGATCATTGTAATAAAGGTATTATCTCAATTTTTGTCTCTTATACACAAACGGAACCACTGAAAAAACTGTTTTAAGGCATTGAAGATTCATAACAATTTATAATCTTTAATTTTTCTATTGTGGTGTGACTGAAGCAGAAGACAGTGAAAAACCCTCTTACAGTAATGCCAGACTTATGCGTACCAATGTAAGTGAAAACAATTGTTAGTTGAGCCCATTCTTAATGTGAATATTAAGAGGGAGTGTAGTGAGTGTGTCTCTTGTTCATCATGGTCATTACTTAAGCTCCAATGGCAAACATAAGTTAGCGATGCAGCTTGTAAGACAACAGAAAAAGCTCTTCGCCATCATTATTTTTTACAACTCTCCCTCTGTCTTTCCCTCCTTGCTCCCTGCTCTCATTCGTACACCAGCTGATAAGTTTTGCACAAGTATGCAGAATAAACAACAACCAGTTGCGCTGCTTCTGTTGTCTCTTTAATGACCTGTGACCACAGCCCCTCTAAGCTCTCACCTCCACTATCATTAAGGTTAAAGCTCCATCTGTCACAGCTCACATTCATTTGTGTTTTTTTTTACCATGACAGGTGAGCTTTTACATACAGGTGGCTCCTACTTTACCTTTCACTCTCTCTTTCTTTGTCTCTCTTCCAGGTGACAGGCGGTAGAGGTAGAATGAAAACACAAATACGTGCGCACACACACACACACACACACACACACACACACACACACACACACACACACACACACACACACACACACTTTTGGATCACTCACGGTCTGCTAACACATTCTTTTGTGTACACAGCAAATTGATGCGTGTTCCTTCCATGGCCTATTTTTTAACTTAAAATTCAACATGTACACACACACACCCACTCACACACAGAGGGACACACACCTCATTGAATATAAACTGCCATCTCCTAGGGCAAACAGCAAATATAATCACATTTGTAATGTCAGAGAAATAGAGCGTCAATATTTGCCGAGTCTGTTAGTGTTGTGAAATGGGGAACTGACTGTGGTTACCATGGTGTGCACGATTTTGACAGTTGACTTTGAGGCACTGAAAGAAACACTCTGTCACGCGCACACACACACACACACACACACACACACACACACACACACACACACACACACACACACACACACACACACACACACACACTTTTACAGTGTGCCACAAAGGTTTGCAAAATTACACTTTTCATTTTGAATTTTGTGTTATTTTACACTTTTCATAGTTTAAGAGTTATGTAGTTAAATGATTGTATGAGTAATCTAAGCACTGGTGGAATTAGAAAGATGTTGATGGATGCGTACACGTTTTGTAATTGTGTCAGTGGCAAGTAAGTAACAAAGCATATTGTCATGTTGCGTACGTTAAACTAAACAAAACCTCCCTCTAATATCTATTTCAGCTGGAGAATTAATGAACCAGCATGTTTTGTTTGAATAAATATGTGTTTTAGCTTTTTCAAAACTTGAAAATAAATTCTTGGCATAGGAATTTTGTCTGTAACACAAACATTTTCAAACCAGTTCCAGGCCATTGCCATCACGCCTGCTCATTTGATTCCTGCTGCCACAGGAGCCTAGATCAGGCTAAATACTCTTGATTCAAAAAGTTCTAAATTTTCTGTGACAGCAGAGGAGATAAACTGAAGTGGGTCTGTTACTGTGACTGTGTCATTTTTAGTTTGTTGGTTCCAACTTTCGTCTTTCCCCAGCTAGACTAAATGCTAACTTGACTAACTCCATATATGGACAGTCAAATGGTGTTGGCAATAAGAAGGCAATGACACTGGCCTCCATCTAGAAAGTGAAAGAGTCCACCATGTTTCACTCTAAGGTGTGTGGTAAAAGTGAAATCATTGATATTTTACTCTGTCAGTCAGTAACCTTCCAGGCCCTTCTTTCTCCCAGACACACTGACTTTTGTGCCCTTGACTCTAATCATCCCACTCTCGCTGTATGAAATATCTTTCCATGCCTGCACTGATGATCATAATGGTTTTCTGTCTGAGCTGCAGACTAGTGATTGGCCCCAATTACTGAATGAACCCGAGGCTTCAAATCATCCTATCTATGCAAGGTGAGATGTGTAATGGCAAAAATCTATTTAGGCCTGGATTCCATCCGCTGCCTGTATGAACCTCGATAAATCTCACTAAATGTGCATTTAAAATCACACGGAATCCATTGCCAGATGTTTATCATTACTGTCTTCTGTTTTACACTTTTGCCATATACAACCCATATGTGCCCTACAAGCCCTTTTAGCTTCTTCAGCAGTGATTGTTTAAGACTCCATAGCTAAAAATGTGTTTATTTGACCATTACACACACACACACATCTTCCACATCTCCTACCCCCTTTAATTACGGAATTGCCAGTCTCAATCTATTGACCGCTTTTAGTAGATTATCAACACTAGCCCAGTGGAAAAATGTGTCTTAACGTTGCTCACTGTAGACAGATATGTAATTGGCTGTTTGTATTGCCAGTTCATGAGTTGTTTCCACTATCTTTAATCTAAGAGAGAAGCCCTTGTCTGGACCCAGGTGCACCCACTGTGTCTCTATGATCAGATGTAAGAGAGACAGATTGACTCCAGCCTCCTGCCCCGCAGAAGCAAACTTCTGCCATCCAAATTAGCGGTTGGCTTGCCTCACAGCATTCATCATTGCTGCTCCACTTTCAGCTGAGCTTGCCTGCTATTTTTCACTGAGATACCCCCACTTATTCTTCTAATGCTAGGTCTGTCCTTTGCTCACCCTCGTTATTTTGTTCTCCTTCTGTCTGTTTCTCTGCATTTTTATCATTTTCTCCCATACACCTCTTCCTTTCCATTTCTTTCCTGATATTAAGTGTCTAACACCATACCTCCTTTTCTTTTCTTTCTCAATATCTTTCTCTTGATTCTTTCCCTCCCTCTCAGCCCTCCATCCATCTCCTATTTGTCCCTCTCTCTGCCTCTATCTGTTAGGCTGACTCTTCCTCTCCCAAAGTAATGGACTGTCCCTAGTGTTGTTAGGGACAGGAGAGAAATCCCAAGTGAATAGATGTTTCTAAGATGTTGTCAAACTGTTGGCGTGAGTGCTATAGTGGACCCCTGCTGTGCCTAACTTGGCATACGCTCCCCGCTTCTTAGTAACACACTGACACACAGCGACGCTCTCATACACAAAGCTGTCTCTGAGAAGAGACAGTAGATTATGCACATGCTACAAGAACCATTGCTGGGAATTTCTGCCACTTAACTAAGCTGATATATGGGACATTTGCCGTCAAGGCCCCCAGTGAGTCTGAGAAGGACCACAGTCTGTTGTGTGTGTGTGTGTGTGTGTGTGTGTGTGTGTGTGTGTGTGTGTGTGTGTGTGTGTGTGTGTGTGTGTGTGAAAGAGAAAAGAAAGGATCTGTAAAAGGAAAAAAAAAAAGAAGACAGCTCAGATGATGTCCAATAAGATTACAGTTGAAAAAGCATCCTTGCTTTCTATTTTGGGCTTATATCGGTATAACATGCCATGTTTCTCTCCTGAAAACCAAGCTTTTAAAAGAATCTGTCCAGACTTGGTGAATTTTAATACACTGCAATGTAATGTGTCCTTTATTTTCTGTCAGTAGTAGTATAGCAGTATTATCGTTACATATAGTATTACAATATTAGTAGAGTATTACTAATACCCTATTGCAGATCAAACATGCCTTTGCATAAGCTGCATGAGTAAAAAGATGCATTATAAACAAACAAAGACATTTTGTAAAGATTGCAAATTAGAATTGGTCCATTGCTGTTGGGCTTTATTTAAACACAACGTGGTGTGAAAATGGTTGTATACAATGAATCTCATTTGACATTTACTAGGCTGGAGTTGGTTTATTCCTGTTGCTAGGTGCTATGCAATCATAAACTTTCCTAATTAGATAGCTTGAAGTTTGTAATGAGCCCTTGCTGTAGTATTGCAGTGAAAATAGACTAAGTATCCTCTTAAACAACCTGTGCTCAGTCAAGCCAGGTGCGTGACATCAGGCCTGATGACCCTCCCAACTCTACCTGGATTTCACTGCTAAGAAAAGAGGAGCACCAGCAGGACAGAGAACGATCACACCAAACCTGTAGTAATACTGGGTCACTGAGGCATTCACTTCTGTACTGGTATTGCTCTGAAGTTGCATCAGAAGATTAACTGCAGATGAGAATGGAAGATATTGTTGTCCTTGCATGTTTATTTGTTTTTGCTTCTCGTTTTTTTTTCTCTCGATATTTATATAAAGTATGGGCTGCAACTAATGCTTGTTTTCATTATCAATTAATCTAATGTCTTCTTTTGTTGGACCTACAGTCTGAAACTCAAAGATATTTTACGATGATTTGTTAGAAATAAAATTAATAAATTCTCACATTGGAGAGCTTCTTGTTCACCTCTTTTGTTTGAAAGATTACTTCAATGATTCAGACTTGCAGATTATTTTTCTGTCGATTGACTACTTGATAAATTGACTAAATTGTTTCAGCTCTTATGTTTTGTTTATGTGCCTCTCACCTCGTAAGGTCTAAATATGAGGAGTCAGTGTAATGTTACTACTGTCAGTGTGTGCAGGTTTTCACTTTAACTGACAGGTGGTAGTGTATTGTGGGTAGCTGTACTGTGTGTGTGTGTGTGTGTGTGTGTGTGTGTGTGGCTAGCTAGTGTCCCTCTAATGACAGTTGATTGCATTATCATCCACGGCTGAGTGGTTGCTCACCCTGCTAGACGGATAGACCAACCGCCAAAACCCCAAAGCCTCTGTGTGTGTGTGTGTGTGTGTCTTAGTGTTTGCGAGTATGTGACTGTATGCCTGTGCGAGTGCTAACTTGTAAAATGTGATTGGAGGTGAAACTCGTAAGTCCTCTAAGGCCCATTCACAATTTGCCACGTCAGTGAAACAAACCCACACATACACGCACAAAACACACACACAAAACACACGCACAAAACACACGCACACACACACACACACACACACACACACACACACACACACACACACACACACACACACACACACACACACACACACACAAACACATTCTCCCAGAGGAGAGGGAACCTTTTAGACAGAAATGTTGTCAGCTGGGAATCTCTTGTTGTCCCAATCAGTCATGCCCAACTTGTCACTCCTCACAAACCCACTGTCCCACACATGCTTTGGGAAAATGATTGTGTGTATGTGTTAGTATAACTGTTACATTTAGTCCAGGTTATGAGTGCTCAATGTGACACATCACAATAGAGACTTTATTTTGTGTAATAAATTCCTAAACTGTACTCTTCTACCTTAGCTGCTTTCACTTTTATCATTGATTTGCTAATGGACATGTCTGGCCTCATGGCCACTCATGATACAGTACCTCAAATTCAGAAACACATACAAACCTACTTTCTACTCCACCAAAAGTTGCATTCATTCACCACTTTGCACCATCCAGAAACAACAGTATTACTTCTACCTAGAAAGAAATTTTTTTGTTATGCATCAATCTGATTTGAAAGATAAGCTTGGCCGTAGCTGTAGCCAAGGCTGCTGTCTTGGGTTTTGCCATTCTAGAATATATATAAAAATGGCACATGGGAGCGTATTTATTATTATATTTTTTTAACCACCTGGGCAAACCACAACATAGGACCGCCGTACACTTATACAAGAACCAGTTTGAATAAAAATGTCATTTTTTTCGCTATGATTACATTTGTTAATGATTGGTGCGTGGTTGCCTTTCAGCAAAAACATTTATATTCATGTTTTATCTTCAATATATTTGGAGTACATCTTGAACATATTTTAATATTAAGAGGGTATGTGTCCCTCCAGTATAATATGATAATTAGTGCTCAGCAGATAAGTAATGTGAATGTCTGAGAGGATAATAATTAATGGCCATGTCCTCCAAATTATGTCCCAGTTTGCCTAGTCCTTAAGTCCAAAATGCTCGTGTACCTATATGAATGAAAACAAATGAACAAACAATAAACATTGTCTCGAGAAGTTTTTCTTTCTTGACAGTTGATCTGTATTAATTTGACACATATTGACAGGCTACTGTAGAAACATAAACAATGGCACAAATGCTAGCATTTTGTTGTAGTGAATCTCAGTAATTGACATCCAATTGTAAAATAGAAAAAAAGTCAAATTACTTGTTTGTGAGGCTGCTGCTGTTTGTTTTAACCCTGTCACTAAGCTTAAAGCAACAACATGTAACTTTCTGGAGAAAAATAGTTTATTTTTTAATCTCATCCCCAGATCATCATATACTGACACTTTGGCAGTTTGGGTCTTATGGTTCAAGATGGAGAATAATCCTTATCATTGTCATCAGTCTGACACAGATCTTAGTATATGACTTGATTGTGATGCACAACACTTTTGAGAGGGTCACTGCCCCACCCTGCCCTCCAGTCCACCTGTCCTTCCAGCCAGTCAGCCTGGCATCCAGCTGTCCGGTCAGCCAATCAGCCAATACAGCCAGACAGGCCTTGTTAGCTCAGTCAAGTGTATCCGTTCACCCTAAAGCCACCCCTTTGCCCCAGCATACTTACCCCTATAAACCACCACTGCACTGTATCCCAAGGTCAGCATGTCCTGTGTGTGCATGTGTGTGTAAGATGAGAGATGGGAAAGATGATGTGTTTGAGATGGAGGGTGGAATGGATGGAGGGCAGAAGACAGAAATAACAAGGGAGAGAAGTGTACGTGTGTGTGTGCATAGATGCTTTTGTGCACGCCAGAGTGTGTGGGGGTGTGTGCGGGATGGAATGGAAAGTGGGTCATGGTGTGGTCTGTGTGTAAAGCACCAGGAGCATCATATTGACCCCTAGGGCTGCTGTCTGCCTCTTCTCTGTCTCACTCACACACACTCACACCGACTGCATACCCGGACAAAAACATATACACACCCAGACGTCTCTGCCTTTGCCCTCATATATCATCTACTGGGGCTGAAGACCAGAGGGAAATCAGAGACGGCATAGATGTGTTTCTTTGGTCTGGAAAATCTGCACATCTCAATCGCTCAGATACTCTTTTTTTTTTTTTTTTTTTAGCTTACGTAGTCTGGGGAGATGACTGAATGAACTCAGAGAGTGGAGCCCAACAATATGGAAAATGTTATCCAGATGATTGAGAACCAGTATAATGCCAAGACAGTATGTACAAACACCCATTTCTAGTCTGTCTTGTTACCTTGTTCTTCTTACAGTTAAGTACTATATGCCTTAGTAGCTTAACTCTACCTGCAAGTGTCCACAAGGGACAGATATAACTTACACAGTGTATGTGTTGCTGGCAAGGGAGTGTCAGAGAAAGTTTGGAAACTTATTAAGTAGGCCTGTCTGAAATGGAAAATACAATACTGTAGCCTTAGTGATATATGTGATATATATCTATCATCAAGGGAGAGAATTTAAGGAGTCTTTGTGAAAGGTTTATAGTTCTTGGAAAGCAGAAAGTCTCCAGAGCTCTTTTTCCTACATAAATACACAAGATTTGACTGCAGTGAACTTCCCTGAACTGCCTGAAAAACCCAACCAGGATGCTTTATAATCAGAGAAAACTCAAAATGCAAAGTACTCTCCTGGCAGGGAGAAAACAAATCTGTTTGCAGACTAATCACCATGGGAGTTCCATAGTGCATAGTTTCATTTTTAGATTGCAATCATATCAACTCAAAGTCTTTAATCATTTAGTTCACAGTGCCAATTACAGAAATAAATGTTCGACTGGAAGGATTTGTAAATTAACCTGCAATTTATAGAATAGTTTTTGTACCTATAGCCTAATTGAAGCACTGAAGTCTTAGCGGATGTATTTCATACTGTAATTGTCCATATAATAACTGATTTTTAAACTTTCATTACGGGTAATTATTGTAGACAGGTCTAACAGTAAAACAATAATTAATTATCCATGCTTTAATTTGACGCCTTCAATGCTCTACAAGTAGACACATTTTACTGTTCTCGGTAAAACCGTCAAGCAAATAGATGTCTGTGCTTTGCTGAAAATCAGATGGATGAATTATGGGACGAGTTCATTGCTTTAGGAAGGACTGTTTTAAATCCCTTTTACCTTAAAATGTATGTAGCATACAAGAGGATTATTTGCAGATTATGAATGTGCGAAATCACACAGAAAAATCATCATTAAGCATCACCTGTCCATGAGATGTTCAACAATATTTGTACCACCTGAATTCAAGTAAAAATAAATGTCTTGGAAAAATAATCTTTCAGCTGGGAAAATTAAAAGGGAGAAACATCTGAGGTCAATACTTGGGGTCAGATGGTGCAGTAGAAACTGAAGAAAGCAAGAACGCAGGGAAAAGAGCTTGATATGTGGAAAAAAATTGGGACAGTAAAGAAAGGTGACAACTAGGGGTTTGCAAATGACATAAGAAAGCTGGAGGAAAAGAGTAAAAGTTAGTGGATATTGTATCTGATGGTTAAATCAGAAAGAGAGATGAAAGGGAATATAGAGCTTGGGTAATGGTGGGAAAATGAAAAGGAGAGGAGAATAGATTAAAGAAAGATGTACATGGTGGAAAAGAGCGAGTAAAAGAATGATGGTGGTTTGAGGATGTTATGGTAAAATATCAGGTGTGTGCATACTGATTGGAGCTTAACAACATGGTATGAATTACACCCATCTCTTCTTACTTTCCAATGTGCCTGTGACTTAGATTTTTACACCCACTAAAATACTGTTATTTGAAACAACATCTTTGACTTTTCTTTAGGTCATAACTTTGGAAACTTTCATTTTATAACATTCATTTACAGCAAAAAAACGCCACTCTGTCCTGGGTTGACTTGGTTGAAATCCACCTCTGGCGGCTCTGTGCCTTGCATTTCAGTCGTTTAGCCAGTAATACTATTGTGCATTTTGCCAACCTTCCAACCGAAAGCCAGTAATCTAATTGTTGGAAAATGTCCACAACAGGCTGTTATAGGCATGTGTTATTCATTCATGGGCTGTAAGCTTGCCTTATCACTGTACAGACAGTGTATATTATTGTAGCTCTGCTTCTGTCAATTGGGTTCATATTGATACATCATGGCTTGATCTAATTTAATGTTATATGCTGGTTTACTCTTCAGTGAGATTTGCTTCACACTTTTACTTTCCCATCAAACTATGAAACTCAAGAGGTCAGATATTTAGTTGTGTGTGCTGGTATTGCCCATTAATTGAGGTCTGACACTGGCAGTAAGGTGATGTAGAGCTACTACAAGGAACTTTTTATTGTTGTTGTTGTTTCTGGCAGTCCCCATGGACAAAGCAAAACAATGTTTACTTTGTTTTAGTGGCACACCACTCAGCACTCTACTATAATTGTTTTTTAATATTATTTATCCAACCCGAAAACATCGTAATCTGACCCTGTGGAGGGCATTAAAAATAATTATATTTCTACAGAAACAACCACTCTTCTCTTTGATGTTCTTGTTAGCTTATGTAGGTTGTATAGAGGCATCAGTATTAGATTAAGACTGTTTCATAACATGTTAAAAGTTTCTTGTGGTACATTTGATTCTTTCATTGCTCATCCTGGCTCACATCCTGGACAGGTCATCATCAACCCATATTGGGCTAACATATAGACAAACAACCATTTTCACTCACACCTCACACCTGCTGATAATTTAGTACTCAGCTCTTATAGCCCGCATTTCTTTGGACTCTTAGAGACACCGGGAGAACAGGCAAACTTGCTAGGCCCCAGCTAGCTAGATGAGTTAACCTTTTTTATGTGAGGTGAACATGCTAACCTCTGCACCATTGTGCCACCTACATTTAGATACTGTACCTACTACTGTCATTTTGGTAGATGGACTTGCATTTCTATAGCACTTTTCCAATCTGCTGACTGCTCAAAGCACTTTACAACTCTTTACACTCACACTACACACTCTTTTACAACATACAATCATACACTGCCATGTTGGTGTTCAGTATCTTGCTCAAGGATACTTTGACGTGCAGCTGAGGATCCCGGGCATCGAACCAGCAACCTTCCAATTACTGAACGATCCCTCTGCCCCCTGAGCTACAGCCGTCCGGCCTTTTCTTTGTAAATACACACATGCCAGTGGAGACAAAGGAGAGAATATACCATTGTGCTATTTTCCAGGGTCTTTGCTCTCGAAAGAGAGCGATTTTTCTCCACCCCGTTGCTTGGCATAAGCAAGTCCTACCTTGACTTGATCTTGTTAAGCCTTGGAAGCACACAGTGGACAAGGAAAACCTTGATTCTTCAGGTACAAAAGCAGTCCCCCATGTATGTAACCTTACCTTGGCATTGCATACCACTTCTAGTTGAGCATGGTGTTGAGAGAGCAAACCTTTCTACATTGTTGATTTTGAGACCCTCATTCCTAGCATTACAAAGCAATTCTGAAAAATAAATAAATAAAAACATGCTTTCTAACATAGCTGAAGGATGAGGCTTGAAAGGGATACAAAGACTCTTGCATCCAGGGAAGCACTCTTAGTATGCTATATTATCCTGTTGACAACTTACACTATGCTCCATATGTTCAATAGGCATCAGAGAATATAAATATGTGCCGTTCTGTTGCAGCAACGGTATGTTTAAAGCTGAAGTTGTATTATATCCTTTCAGGGCTCCAGACTGTGACCACTTAGTCACGTTTTGCAAACATTTTTGGAGACGAAAATTTCATAACTAGGAGCACCGGTGCAACTTGCAAACATGTCCCTCCTATGATTTGTTTTTAAAATCATCATTGTATATCATTTGAAACACGGGTATCGCACTAGTATCCCATTAAGAAAGAGAGTCTTAAAACACAATAGTTTCTAACACTCTTTTAAAAATAAAATATATTTATTTTCCTTTTTGGTTTTCAGGCGCTTGTTTTTATAATAGGTTTATCTTGGTGGTGCTGCAGCCTCCCTTTAAAAAAGTAATGCATAAAGAAAATCTCTATTTGAAATAAACAACTGAGTTGAATTTACAGTTTACAAATGCCATGTGCGAATTGGCACATCTGCATACAGTGGATACATGGGAGTTCAGAGAAATTACCATATTCCCATTCTGCGTGTTATTGTTTGTGTGTTTTGTGCTTTCTGACCCAGCAGCTGAGCCTCATGTCTTTCTCTCTGTTGGGTGCTGCACACACCTGTGGGTAAATTGGACAGCAGACATAATGTGCAAATACAGCAGAACACATTATTTTATAGTGTTTCTGGATCTAAATATTTGTATGAATTCAAACACTCACATACCTGGCATGTGTACTAAAACATATTAGTCTCAGATCATTTAGACATTTTAGATCAGAGCAGGGTACTTACGGATGACACTCACCCACTTCTCTTTCCAGCTGATTTTTTTCCTCTCCTCCCTTTTTATCCTCCTTTATTCACCATGTCTTCCACTTTCATCTCCACCACTCTGTTTTTCTTCGCCTTCCTCATTTCAAGTCTCGTTGTAAGTCTGGCTCCGTTTCTCCTTTTACTGCTATTACCTCACAGGGTTGGTCATCCTTAAATCCCATTTGGGTATTGACTATCACCTGCCTCCACTTCACACTCACTCTTCTCTTTATATTCGTCTCTCAGGATGACCCTCTTCCATGTCTGTCCTGCCTATTCCTTTAATCCTTTTTGTGTTCTTTCTTTTTATGTACACTGGCAGCCATCTGATCCTCGCTCTCACTCTTCTTCTTTTGTCCATCTTTCCATCCACACTGATTTGGTGCATGCACCTGCTCCCATAACCCTTCTCCTCATCTCCATAGGGAGCAGTGTGATTGAAATGTGTTATGTATGACCTTGTGTATACATCTACACAAACACATACACACACACTGACCCCAGGTGGTGCCTTTCCAATATCCAGGTCTCTCTTGTATGATTTGGTTCAGGGGTGAATTTAGGGTGAATATCGCACGCTCACACACACACACACACACACACACACACACACACACACGCTCACACATAAGAACACACAGGAATACACCTCATGGATTAGATTTAGTAATTTGGGTCATCTGGTGGGAATCTTGAATGCGCTAGGGTACACCACCATACACTTACACACATAAAGACAAACAGAGACACACGCACATAGGGAGAGGTCATTTTCCTTTTGTGGATAGCGGGGACAACTGTTTGAGAGTGGTGGAATTCCTTATATTCCTTATTGTAGACACACACACACACACACACACACACACACACACACACACACACACACACACACACACACACACACACACACACACACACACACAAAACAATTTATTTGGGGGTCAGCTGTTGTGGCCAAATGGAATATATTTCCGATATTGGATAAAATAAAAAAACGGCTTTTCGCCTGTGGGCTGCAGACTGAGAGAAATAGTGTTTATATATAATTATTGCTCTGGTGTGTGCATGAATGATAAAGGTATTTGTAGATGTAATGGTACTCTCACTACTGCTACAACTTCTCTCCAAATCTAATGAACTAATATGATAAATATGGTCTGTATTATTTAGCACGTTCACGCGGGTGTTGTCTCCATCACTGTGGATCGGAACTGGTGGGGATAAAGACCACTGCCTACTGTACAGTCATCTGATGCAGGACTGTATACTGATTGTACTATTTCCCATACAGGACTAAAGCCTGATGTTAGTGGGATTTTTGTTCAGTGTGACTTGTAGTAGGCCAGTTAAATCCAGGCAAGTGAAACGTTTATGAACAATTACTTTGCTGTACCACATTTGACTTAGTTTATTCTTAATTTGGTTTGATTTTTTACATCTCATGTATTTGCATATTTTGTGCAAACTTAGGATACATCTGTGCATACATATTATTTTGCTTCCTTGAAACTGATCTCAATACAGGAATGTTCTGAGCCTCATCTTTACGCATGATTCAAGGCTATGAATTTGCAGTTTTAACACAGGGCTAAGATACCCTTAGCCAGCAACGCACACACTTGCAGACACGACACACACACACACACACACACACACACACACACACACACACACACACACGACACCAGGAACCTTGTCTCACCCTCTGGGCCTTTTCTTTATCAGATAAAAGATTAGTCAACAGTTTTTTGAGCACATTCTGTCCTAACAACTTTGCACATAATTACCTGGTGGCCATGATATGCAAAAATAACCAAATCACTCCCCTGTCATTGGCTGCACCTCCATTCCTATGCAAATCTTATGCAAATTTAACTTTCCAGACATTTCCCAATAGCAGCATTTGGTAATGCGGTTGGAATTTAAGTGCACTTAAAGGCTAAGTCACACCCAAGGCTACTTTCCCACACCAATGGAGAAATGAACAGAGGAGCACTCATGTTGTTCTGTATGGATTAATGTTTTCTTCTTTGAGGGTTAAAGTGTAAGCTTGACGGTGGAGAATGCTCATGTCACAGTGAAAGATCAGTCAGCTGACTGTACATTATAACATAAATAGCACAAAGTTCAATGTAAACTGAATACTCCTTTAACATAACATAAAGATACATGACAGTGTTCTCCTTTCAGAGCATTTTAATTTATCTACTTTAACTTTCTATTCCTTTCACAGTTTAGGCCATTTTAGTATTCTGTCTGCTGGATGGTTCAGTTTATTCATGACTATATTACACATTATTCTTTTCAACGTGGAAACATATGCATATCAGCCTTTTCTTGCATCTTGCATCTTAACTAATGATTATTAATTAATGGTACCTCTCCTCTGCCAAGTCTGAGCTGCTGCTAATGACAGCCAGGACGATGTATTTTTGTGACATGGATGATGGTAGTTATTACGGCTTGAACATTTTAAAATTTGATAAAGTTCCCTCAATAGCTGTCACTGAGAATCTGACAGCTATTGTCATTTTAGTCTGTTGACTGTGGTGTTATTCTTCTAACTGGTTTTCGTGGATGAATAAGGAAAATAAATCTCCAGGCAGTAATTTGTGATACCCACTGCTGAGGTGTATGATATCTTGTGTCATTTTGGACACATCAGTATCACTCTGTACTTTCTCACTTGGCTTCTGATCCACTTCAGCACAAAGTTTCTGTAATGCATCATTAGACATTGCTTTCTCTGTCCGAACAGCACAAGAAAGGTTTTTTGACATGACCGAATATCTTAAATATCCAGTGAGAGCCAGAACAGATTCTATCCTAAATGTAAACATTTAACTTAACAAGGATGCCTTATCCAGATTGAGATATCCAAAATACGGATTACATAAAAGTGATTAAAGCTATAATCTCAGTACTTAAAAAACAAGGTGACAGTTTTGCTGCTGACGGTAGCTTCTGACATCTGTAAATTGTCCTAGTGTTTGGCCATGAGATTACACCTAAGGGCCACTTCTGACCGAGAAGCAGCTGCTGCCCTTATTAATTACAATGCCTGGTGGTGGCTTTGACCCCTGATTTACTGGTAGTGGTAGTGGTACTGGAGGCTGGCATGTGCCTTCCACCAATGTGAGCTGCAGATCTTTTTGTTTTCTGCTGCTGAAGTTTGACCATGTCAACCTTTTACTACTGTAAGGAGATGGACTGTTGTACTAGGTACAGTGTGTATCTGCCATGCTGGATCAAGAACACCTGCAGCCATTGTCACTTCCCCGACTGAGAGGGCATTAGAGGTTTAAAGATCCAAAATATTTGAATTTTAGTCATTTGGACAGAGGCCATGGCTGCTTTCCTTCAGTGATGAAAATCCTGTGAACAAGAGCTAGTTGTATAACATGGAAAAGCATAGCGGTGGATGCTGCCCCAAACTATGTGATGATATTTAATATACTGCACAAATTATTGATCAGTTATGTAAATATCAATTTAGTTTAATATTTTAATTAATGTTATTTTAATATCAGATATATAATATATATATTTAATATCTGCTATATTTAGCAATTATTAAAACAATTATGAATGGATTCATGTTCATATAACTAGTTACTGTGCTAATTTGAAATACATGTATATGATCTGGTTCATTTGATATTTCATCTCAGATTCAGAACCTCTTGAGGAAAAAGAACCTTTAAAACTAAATAATCCATGCACGGTAACTCCTGCATGTTTTTGTTGTGGCTTGTTTTTTTCCTGTATAGTTTTTATGCCTGTGCTGGTAAGTACTGCTGACTCTGTAGATAGGATTGTTTTGCAGATGTTTGTATCTGTCCTCTGTGTGTGTATGTGCGGATGTGCCTGTGTGTCTGTGTGTTTAAATTGATGGAGAGCTTGTTATTGTTGGTCTGGAAAGTCTCCCTCGGGACAGAGAGGAGACGGCAACCACACAGCTGAGACCACTCCCACTAGTCCTGTATGTGTGTGTGTCTGTGTGTGTGTATATCTGTGTGTTTGTGTTGGTTGCTTGCCTACACAAATAAAGGTAGGCATAATGGGCACCCTCTCCCAGCTGAACTTACTCTCTTTCACTCCCTCTCGAGTATTAATTAATTCTGGAGTATTCATTTCCTCATCATACACGCACATACATTTTATAGCTTTGTTTTTTGAGCTTTATGATTACTCAGTATTTTATTTTCTTTCCATTTAAAGTCCTGTCCCAAAAGAAATGATGATCCCCCACAATGCTCAAAGGCCCAAACAAACAAACAAACCAACCCACAACAGATGATTCATGTCTTAGTAAAGTGGCTCACATTATTTTAGTGCTGTCATGAAGAGCAGCTGTACTACTATTTTTATTAGACTTCATTATGTCTTGCTTACTATCAGCTAATACACCTCAAGGCTCAAACAGATGTGTTTTTACATTTTATTAAATTTGGTGGTTTCTGTTCATTATCTACCCCATCTACTGGTGTCCTGAAATATTAAAACATGCAATATATCGAAATGCTCATGCAAAAGTATCAAAACATTGTAAATACAATTTGTGAAAGGGCTTTTTCACCTACATATTTGTCAGCCTTTACTTACCAGGCTTGTTTCAAAGTCTTTGGCAAACTGACATTTTAGTAAGTGGATCTTTCAACTTTTGCTTTTCCAACTCATGTAAGTCTGCATTTGCAGCCTACATACTGATTGTTCAGTCAGAATGATAGCGAATAGACATTTAACTTTATTTGTGTATTTGTAAAAAATGAATGAATGGTTTGTCCTTGAGCTGAAAACACTGTGTGTGTTTGAGGGAGGGATTGAGATGGAGAGTTTACCTAAGGCCAGGTGTGGTGTGGTTGGTAATCTCCCCATTCTCTACATCCTGGGACCTGCTGTGTGTGTTACTGAAAAGTACTGCGGGTGTGTATCAAATTAACTAATGCAGGAAATGGGTGTGTGTATGCTTGACTGCAGCAGCGAAGTGGATTCTAAGTGAAATATCTGGTTCAACGTGGCGTAAAGGAGCAAGCTTCTAGCTCCCCACCACCGCCGTGCCATATCCCCCCGAGTATGTGTGTCTGTGTGTGTGACATCTCTCCTGGCAGTGCCATGCAAAGCCTGCCACCATCATCTTGAGCAGCAGCCGAGCTTAACGTCACAAGGAGCAGCAAACCGCTGTGTGTGTGTGTGTTTGTGTGTGAGTGTGTGCATGTCGATGAAACAAATTTTTAAGTAACCTTCAAAGTTTACTCATAATGCCAAAATAGGCCCGTTTTACAGTACTGCAAACAACTGTCTTTGTTAAGAAGTTTATTTACTGTCAAACTGTCCACTAGGTGAGACACTCCAGAAGCTTCATGGGCAAGAAATGATGACTACATTTATATGCGCACTAATTTTCCGCTCTTCTCTTGAATATGACAATATCCTGACATTGTTTTGGGTCACTTAAACAGCATATTCGGTTTGGATATTCTGAATCAGTCCTTATTTCAAAAGCAGCATTTTCCAATTAAGACATGGGACATGTGAATATTGTTTGGGTTCTGGAGCATTCTTTAGACATGAACACAGCACAGTCGGACACACGCTTCTCAATCAGGGTTTTAACAGTCAGCCTTTTGCTTCGCCAAGCCACCAGTTTTTATGGTTGGGGAAGAGATGCATGCACAAAACAAAAGCCCACATTTCTCATCAGAAGGAAAACTCACCTACTTTTAAACATTACAGAAGATGTGGATTTCAACAGGGTTTATTTGGATATGCACAAATATCATATCACTAGCCTTTTCAAGAAGGTGGTTGAATGAATACATGGCAGGTATGCACAGCTGGATGTAAATGGGATTATTTGTGGAATATTCTTTTTCATTAGTCATGTAAACTGCTAAGCTTTTTTGTGTATGGACTAAGCTCACTGACTACGTCACGTTAGTGACCGGAGTTGTTTTCAGCATTCAAAATGTAGTTGAATGGAGGAATTGGAGTAGCCAGTCGTAAATGCAAGACATTGCAATGCAGTTGCTCATTAAAAGCTTGTAAGTGGACCTTTGTGTTGAAATTGTTTTGTAGCAGTTACTGGTCTCAGGGCCAAGAATGAACTTCTTTGGTTTATTTCAGTCAAACCATTGGAAAATGCCAAACCATTTTATGAATTTTTATGTGCTAATGAACAATAAAACCATAAACCTTAATTTTACCCACTAAAAGGAGGCCAATATTTTGGTTAGATTGGTTAGATCTATGTTTCTTTCTTTATTATGATGTGATGATGTCCTGTAAAAATAAATGGAGTTTCTCTCTTTCTATAGATGACCCAACAGAAGCAGACCTGTGGGTGCTCAACAGCTGCACTGTGAAAAACCCTGCAGAGGATCACTTCAGAAACTCAATCAAGTAATGAAAAGCACAAAATACACACACAAACACTTTGTCTTATTTGTTAATGTATGTATCAAATAGTTTATGGAATTGTCTTTGGAACTAGATGAAAATAAAGTAGCCAAATGAAACATTTTCAGCACGTATTGTAGTGGAGTAAAGCTATCAGGACTATTTTGTGTGGCTGCTGAAATAAGAACTATAGGGAAAACAACAGCCAAGATGATCTAAAAGTACTCGTTATTCATTTATATATTATTCTACTATACACTTGCACACCTAAGGTAAGATGCAGTTGATAAGTTTCCATGTCATTTTGGCAGATTTAAAATGATTCAACCAGAATTAAATTGTCTCAGCGTGAAACAAGATTTTTATCTACAATATTTTAAAATGATCACATCTTCATACTAGTCAACAAATGAAGAATATGAGACAATAGTGTCTTAGGTCCTGAAATGTCTTCAATTATTTCAAAATTCTTCTTTCCCAATAACAAACAACCATCAAAATAGGCAGCGTACCCAAAATGAAATAATTATGATGCTCTCTAAAAAATATTTATGGTGTTTCGTCCAGGTTTTGCTATCATTCATGTTTGTGTGTGGATGTGTCTGTGTGTATTTGTGTTACATATTTTCAGCCTGTTGCCCCATGTCAGTTTCCACCTACTCATTCTCACAGAGAGTAAGAGAGAGAAAAACACACATTTGAATAAAGAGAGAAATTAAGCTAGGAGCTAGTTTTGCATTTTGATTAATTTCCATCCATCAGGGGCACACACACACACACACACACACACACACACACACACACACACACACACACACACACACACACACACACACACACACACACACACACACAAACACCTGGCAGCAGTTGTGTTTTGTTGTACTGACAAAGAACATGAATCTGAATCACTGGGTGACTGTGTGTAAAATCACCAAAAAAAATTGAAAACCATTTTAAGATTCACTTCAGCCCACATCACAGATCTTTCTGGACTGTGGGCAGAAATCAGATGACACTAAATAGGAGGAATAATTTTAAGTGATCATATGGACAGTTAGCACACACATTGTTTTACTTTCTGTGTAAAAGCAGATTTCAACATGTGTTGAAATCATGTAAAATCCAAATAATCCACATGAGCCTGTCCTGGGGGGCATTGCAGGAACTCCATGTTAACACACAGACAGAATCATCTTCAGAAACTGAAAAACTTGATTATAATTAATATAGAAATATATATCAAATAAAAAAGGTATTCAAATTAGATTTAATGTAGATCAGTACTGATGCATTAGCAGTTCTGGTAGACTTTTGATTCTTCTGACTTACAGGTTACCCCATTTTTCACTAATTTAGAGGTGAAACAATCAGTTGATTCATCGATTAGCTAATCACACGATCAACAGAAAATGACATGGAAACTATTTTTGTCACTTAAGGCCAAAAAAAAGGGCTACCTTTGCTACCTGCAAGCTGTGGGTCATCAAGACCAGCTGACTTTCTTTGTCTTATAGGAAGGCAAATTGATTATCTTTGGGTTCTGATTGTTGGACACATAAAACAAGCATTTTCAATATGTTACTTTGGACGCTGGGAAATTTTGACATAATAATGAAAACAAACATAATTTTGAATTAATTATCAATCTACAAATTAATGAATTGTGGAGACCAGACATCATGCCAGCTGTTTTGGCCTTTAACAAAACAGAGGAAGAGTGTTCAGTTCCATGATCACATGGAAGAATTTTGTATACATTTGGACACCTGTAAGAATCCTCTTGCCTCAATAACCTCAGCACTGCAACAGGACTGTTGTCTTACATGTTTGATTGGACAAATTGTAGGTTTTTAGTTGGTTGGCTCTTATAGCTGATTTGCATTTTATGCTAAACGGCAATTTTTCAGCTGTCACATTTTACATTTTGGATGTCTCAATCAACAAAAGGTGCAACTTGTCATAAGGCACTATTACAGTTTCAAGGGTGAATTTCATTTGGCCAGCTTGATCAGTGCAATCTTCCTGTCTTTCTGTTTCAGCTGTCTCCGTGTGCTCGTTTTCTACTTCACTCTTTCTGTCATGCCAGTTTTTACACAAAAAAATGTTTCAATTGAAATGCACGAAATAATAACACACTTCAAGACTTTGAAAATGCCTTCATTGTTGATGCCAGAGTTTTTCTGTGACTGGAAATCACCCAGCTGTAATGCTAATGCAATTAATGCTCTATTCACTGGGAGGGACACAAATGCGCGCACACACACACACACACACACACACACACACACACACACACACACACACAGGAGGAATGAAAAGTTTTTCGCCTTTCATCAGTTGCTGCTTGCATACTGCATACACAAAATTAAGGGGTACGGGATCAGAGAGAATCCAAATGCCCACTTAAGTCTTTTTTTTTTTTTTCATACCTCGTTTTTTCTTTGGCATCTCTTCATATGATCGACAGAGAGGGAAAGTGAGGGGAGGAGGCAGGCACACGGTCTGCCTCGCGCTCAGTCACACGCTGGCCGGTATGCCCGCACCTCCTGGTACCACAAACACATGCAGATATAACTGACACACACACACATTTGTACAGGCTGGGGAATCATATCTGGTGGTCCTTAAAAAAACGTCTTTCAATTTATTCATGCATTAAACCTTGAACGTAAATCTTAGATTCATATAAGTCTTAGGTGAACATTTTATATTTAGCCACAGATCGCTTTCATCTTATTTAAAATGTATTATTTATTCATAATTTATACTTGTACTCATACTCTTGTTAACCACTCAATAGCGATGATATTATTATTATTCATGAATTGTATTAGTATAATTTTAGTGATGTGGAGTTTGTTGCATTTTCTGCCTTCTGTCCAGAAGATCTTCACATAAAAAGGCGGTGGTTTGTCTGTTTTTCTCTTGGATATGTCTTTCATGGGTATAATGAATTAACCTCGAGTGCCTCCTGCTTATGTGTACATGTGTATGTCTCACCTTTGTTACTCCTTTATTTGGAGAGATAGTTAGAGGGCATTGCACTAGATGTTAACTAATAAGCTGTGCTACAGTATGCTGTGGTGCTCAGCTTGCTGTTCTGAGCGCTCTTTTCAGTAGTAATGCTGTTATGCTTTGCCAACTCCACCTGTGCATGTTAGGTTTATGGATTAATTTCCTTTTTCACATTTTGTGGGGTGCTCAGTAAAAGAACAAATATGTGTGGTATTTCAGGCAGAGTTTTGCTGTTTTCATAGCTTAGTTTACACAATAAAGTCAGGTCCTGTGTAGGTTAAAAACACTTTGTAGTCCTATATTCTGTTCCATTCTACTGATGTGTATGTGTGAGTACATGACTGTGTAAGACAAATTGTCCCCCATTGCTGCGGCATTTGGGACATCGTGTATGTGCCACACACACACACACACACACACACACACACACACACACACACACACACATGGTCACAGAAGTAACAATCAGTGTCCTAGTAAATGAGTTGAGGGGTTTAAAATGGAAGCACAGGGGCTTTCAGCAGTCTTCTATCATGGTTTGGAGAGACGCAGTGAAAAGACGGTTTATTACTTCTGGAGAACTGGGGCTTAGTTGGCATCCGTGCCAAGTGTGTGGGGTATGGAGTTGTTTTTGTGTATTTGTGTATGGGGGTTTGTCAGGTGGATGTAAGCCCAGGCGTGTGTGTGTGTGTGTGTGTGTGTGTGTGTGTGTGCTTGTGCTTGTGTACGCTGTGGAGGATTACTCTGTGAGAGAATGCCAGCAGATATGCATATGGAGTGTATATGTTCTGCATGTGCGTTGAAATACCACCTAACAATATTGATTAGTCCTGAAGCAGAAAACTGAAGTTAGTTTTCAGTCTGCACTGTGAATTTTGTTTGTGTCTTATTCTCTATGCACCCAGAACTAAGCACACATGAGTTTTGGGTTAGGTTAAATCCTCAGTGAGCCCAGACATTTTTATCTTGCTCAAGGACACTGAGGTTCAAATTGTTGATGTAATCTGTAATTATTAAAATGATTTCAAAAGCCAAGTGCATTAATTAGTTTACTTTATTATTTCTGTCTGTGGTGTTATTCTGCTTCTCCAAACTATTGCCCTCAGCATTTTGAAGCGGAGCTGGCTTGTATCATTTTGTTCAGCGTGCAGGGGTGAGTTGACATGTGTGGGAGATGGGATTCCCTCCAGCTTCATTTTTAGAGCGATGGCACACTCTGCCCTGCTGTTAACTCCTTTAGCAGGACTTCTAAATCAGGAACTCATTCAGTAGCATAAACCTCTAATAGAGCAGCTTCTGAATGCTAAAAAGTCAATTAGTGCGGATAGTTGGGAGTGCCAGTATGTGTGTTTGAAATGCTGAAATCTATAGCGTAATTCAGTGTCAGAGACCTCTCAAATCAATGAGCGCTGAATGCATTAAAGAAACAGTTGCTCAACTGCATGTAATTAAACTGCTGTTTTTGTGTGTGTATGTGTGTGAGTTTGTGTGTGTGTGTGTGTGTGTGTGTGTGTGTGTGTGTGTTGAATTTCTCCGCTTGGCTGTCTCAAGTAATTTGTATGATCAAGGGAATGTATGCTTAACGAATTAGAGCCCCAACTCAGAGTGCTGTACTTCTGTTTTCAAAATACGCCAATTCCCACATTATATTTACATTCATTTGAATATAATTTTGATATTCATGAACCAACCATAAGAAAGAAAAATCATTAATGCTAATTGAAAAGGGACACACAACACACAGATGAACTCTTGGAAGAAGTCCAAAGTGTATGTGCTGTGCTTATACTGTGTATTTATAACAGATGTGTAGGCTGAGTGGTGAATATATATATTCTGGCCCCTGGCTACAGGACGGTCTATTGTTGGCTCAGTGTTGTCTTGGCAGAAGTTGCTTTACAAATGTATTGTAGACCACATCCTGCCCAAAGTGTATCAGGAAACTGATGTTAAGTTAGCTGCTATACGTCCAAGTATGAAACTGTAAAAGTTGATAAAGTTGAGAAACAAGGTATTTTGTGAGTTTATCTTGATTGTGTATTTCTGTTTTGATAATATCCAACGGGACCAGTTTCTTTGTTGGTGTTTCGGTACTTACTTTTCTTTGCTGATAATTTCGGAAGTCAAAAAGATTCAGTATTTCGTGAACAGATGACAGAAGACAAAATCAAATTCCAATGAGGACATCTCAAGTAACCCAAGTGACCCAAATACTTCAAAGCTTATACCTTTGCCATGGTAATCAATGTCCAAATATTTGAAGTACAGAGATGCACAGTCACTGCATAAAAAAAGAAGCAATATAATGATAAAGAGTGTGATCATAAGTTTGACAGCTTGTGATGAGGTCAGATTGTTTCAGAGGATAAATTTGCTATACATTTTTATATATTTTATTATTTATTTTTATTATATTTTATATATTTCTTTAATAAAACCTGTTAAAAGTCAAACACCTTTGCCCAGATGGAATGCTCAGATTCATTGCCACATATCCATGTTGGAGTTAGAGGTGCTGAATATACATTATAGCCCATGGCTGCATTAGGCAAGTGATTTTATGTCATTGATTTCTGACCTCACATTTATTGGAGGCAAAGGTCATGCTCTGCAGATAAAATCATTAACGTGAAAATCCTCCCTGAAACCAAATTTACATGTTATTCCGCAGCCCTAATTTTTCAACCTGTGTCTGAGAGCATTAACAAATCTTTCCAGAACCTAGAATCCAGAGAGTTGAGGCTGCAATCTGTCACAAGACAAATCATTCAAATGACAAAACCTGAGCTCTTCCATTAATAATGGATTGGAAACTGACCTCAGAAAACCATGAACACTGCTCACCCACATACGCACATAAATATATATTAGTCTAGTTTGTTCTTCCAAGAATCAATCAAAAGGCTTACATTGCCTTGTGGTCAAGTGACGGGTTTTCTTTTTACAGAGCTTATAATGTTGATTTTGGCCTTACAGCATGTTGTTTTAAATGAACTGACACACAGGAACTGACTGACATTAAGGCCAAAAATATTTCCTTTTCATCAGAACATGACAGCAAGTTATAAGCAATCTGAAATCTGCAGTGACCTTTAGAGTTGTTTACTAAGGGCAGTTGTTTTATGTCTGTGTTCACCCAGCTCAGCAGACACAGGCATGAATTTGTAGCTGGTTGGACACACACACACACACACACACACACACACACACACACACACACACACACACACACACACACACACACACACACACACACACACACACACAGAGCTGGCTGCCTGGGGCTGGTTTTTGTACAACCCAGGGATTGGCATTTAATCTGTCAGTTCTGCAGGGCATTAGCCTACATTTTGGGGTACATGCAGACACAGAAATAGTCAGAGGCGGAGACAGACTGACAGACACAGAGGCAAAACAGACACGTAGACAGAGAGGTGAGGTGAGAGTGTAGCTGAGTTCAGGCGTCGTGAAGTGTTGGCCTCAGTGAGCTCAGGGCTGTATGAGAACCACACCAAGGCCGGGGTTAGCCAGCACACGACCTTGCTTTTAACATGTCTTCATCTGCACAGTTAGACTGTACTCTACGTGTTTGTGTTCTGCTGCTAAACATGATGTTTTGTCTAGTAAAATGGGAGGGGATTTTTGTCTGCTTTCTGCACTATTCTGTTTTTCTTATGATTAGATTTATTGTTCTGATTTATTTCTTAATAGAGCATAGCAGCACTTTACACCAGTGGTTTTCATTGTGACACAACAAACTACAGCCCTCTACATTTCATAGTTGAGCAGGCTCACAGATTTCACTTCTGTGATTTCACTTCATGCAGCAAATTATTAGCAGTTTGGTTTCGTTCTGTTCTGCTGTGTTCTGCTGGTCCTTGTTCTGTTTGATTATGCTCTTGTAATGGTAAGGGTAAATGCCTTAAGGGACGCATGTGATAAGGTATGAAGTGAATGGTCAAAACAAGCATTCGTTTCCATTGTTGTCGCCAATACAACCATGTCAGATCTGTGATTTATTCATTGTAAAAACACCCTGAGACCTTGAGGGGCTGTCTCTGTACTCCTTGCAAATGTACAGAAGCTAATATAAAGGATGCTCCTATTTACTATATGTAACTTGTGCTGTTCTTGGTTCAGTCTACATCTGTTTATCTGATATTCAGTGAGTTGCTGCCAATGTTGTGAACATTGTCTGTGTTGAATCATTTTCATTCAAGAGCTTTAGAGGAATTTTGAAGGTGCTGTCTCCATTAGCTGCAGATACAGGAAGATGAACCTTTATCTGCGTTATTGTACCACAGTGCTGAACGTCCTCTATGTTATGCCTTTCCTATCCAAGCTAACAGGGCACCGTTGTTCTAACTCACATTAACATGAACCTGTTAAAAGGATTTTGAGTAATAGTCAGGTCTCAAGAGTTCCAGACCCAACAGATGTATCCTTTTAAAATCATTTGCTGCTGTCAGGCTAGATCTTTTTACTTTTTGTCTCTGCTTAACCTAAGACATTCAGCTGCAACAACAAAAAGTCAGACCCAATTTTGTGCGAGGCACACTGAAAGTGAAGTAACAGTCTTACCTTTTTTAAGCTTATTTATCAGAAAAGGTGATAGGCAAAGCAGGCATCAGAGGGGATGAATGTAATGTGATGAAAGGCTAATAATGTTTAAATCCCCTTTCCTCGCAGACTTGACTTTTATCAGCTTCTATCGGCTTTAAAAGACCACGTATTATGTCCTCTCATTCCAAGGCAGGTAAGAAGTATTTTCAGCGGCTTTAATAGTGAATGTCGAGTCAGAGGTTGTTATGCATTTATCTGGTCACCATTAGGACGGAACATTAATATGGACATTGTGTATAATAGCAGTAGTGAAGTCATCAAAGTTTTTGGCATTACTGTAGAGAGGAAACTGCAATTTTCTTTATTTTCAAGTCAAATACAATGAATATAAGCAAAACGCTGACACATTGAGTGAAATACTGTCTGTTTTCTAATGTTTTGCTGTCATTCTTGTTTGATAAGTAAGTAAAATCCACTCCCTCCATGGCTTGTGATTTGGACTTGCAGTACTAGGACAAGAGATAACCACAAGATAGTGTGTACTGTACAAATGCTTTTGCATGACTGTGTCTTCAGCTGGAAACAGCACATGCACACACATAAAAAAGTTGAAAATCACAGAGATGCTATTAGTTAAGATTAACCGCCTGACTCCGCAGACTATTTTTGAATATGCCTTGAAGAAATACACACAGACGCACACTCATGCAAAAGGGACATTCATTGCCTTTAGATGCAGTAAGAGGGTGCCAGTGATGGAGATTATTAGAGGACCAGCAGACTTTTAGACCAGTGCAGGATAAGATGTTGTGATTATTTCAGACAGGCCAAACTCTGAGCGTCTCTAGGCTTCTTCGGTTCAGATATTTAGTGATGTTTTCCCTTCTGAAACAGATTTGTATGTGAATTTGTGTGTGTGTGTGTGTGTGTGTGTGTGTGTGTGTGTTTCCCCTTACAAACAACCTGTCACATCTGGTCTACAAAGTGGGTTTGAATGCAGGGCTCAGCACAGTATGGGGCTCTGGTATCTGAGTCTTGAGTGTGTGTCCATGTGTGTGTGCAACCATTTGTATGTGGCTAAAATGCAGACCTGCTCACAGTATGGGACTAAAGGCCTGAGCCGACAACCTCCCTCACCATCCATCTGGATCTTGTTAAACATGCCTCTAGTCTGGCTTCTGCCATGATTCTGTTCCTACAGTTTCTGTGTATTTATAGTGCTTGCTTTTGTGTGTATACCACTATTGTTACCTCTTTACCCCATAAATAAAATCAGTCACCTATAAGTAAAGAGTCTGGTATTTAAAAATAATGTTCAATGTGGCAGACATTGATTAATCCAACAAAATGCATGTTTATGTCTGTGATAAGGCTTTAGCAGTCTTTTCTTTCTGAAATACAGCCCATTTTCCATTTAAAGCTGATAAATGCTCTGTGAAACATCTTAAGCTCTCTTCCCAAATTGAGGAAAGATTAAGCCTGCAGGAAAACAAACTGATATTCTTCAGTGTCCCCGTTTTATTGTGGTACTCTAGGGATATGTGTGCATGAACGGTCTCTTAAATATATGGCTGCACAGTCACATTGTCACTGTCCTTACAAGATCTTCCTTAACAGCAATCACAACAACTCCTGTCTTTCATCCGTTCAGACGGCTGAGCTCTTAAGGCACCCCACTGGGCTCCGGCCTTTTCGCTGATCCCCGATTGTGGATTTTAACCATAAGAGGCCAAGTTAATATAGGATTTAAGATGGAGAGAGGACCTTTTACCCTGGTGTGTTGCAAGTAACTGGGTTTCCATAGTCAAATCCCAAGTTGAATTCTGCATTTGGTAAAGGGATTGAGTCAGAGTTTGGTTGAGGGGCTTTAAAAAAATTCTTATCCATATCGAAGGTCTCAGCGATCATGTTGGCCATTTCAAGTTCTATAGGAATGTGACTGAGATAAGGAAAAAAGAAGGAAATAATGTATGAGTACGAAAGTCAGGTCATCACCTCATGAATTGTACTGAAGTGGTGTTTCTACTTTTGTCATTTTAGTAGTGAGGAAAAAAAATCTTAAATCTCATGCCACAGTCAAGTCAATCAGATTAAAATTAAGGCCAGAGTGTAGGGCCATATGTTTTCCACCATGGTGTCTCATACTGCAGTTTTAGATTAAGGCTTTAAACATTTGTGAAAGGATGAGTCTGGAAATTGGACCAGTCATCTATAATTGACTTGGGGAGAGAAACAGTGAAAGGGTGTGTGTGCAAAAAGTGGAGAGAAGAGAAATATCCTGGATTTTCCTTGCTGAAATAGGATTTTAAATTATAAAAATATTACAGACATATTACAGTCAATGCAGTTCAAAAAAGTTCTATTTGTGTGTACTTTTTGTTAATGATGGCCATTAAAATTTCAAGTACATTTTTTTTTTTTTTTTTTACAAATAAGCAAACCTTGATGTCAAAGAAAATGTGAAAATAAAAATGCTAAATGTAACTCTTTATGATAATTAATCTGACGGGATATTTGATATTTATCAGTTGTGTATTTTTGTCTTTTATATTGTCATTGTTATCCTGACCTGCTCAGGCATTACATTTCAAAACAGTGGTACAATACGCCATTAAATAAATAAGAGTTGATGTAATACTTATGAGCTGTATCATTGTTCTGACTTACATACATTTGAGACTGACAGGAAAAACAGAGAAAGAAGATATCATAGCAGAGTGTGTATATCAGCCCACTATGATTCCATAGGATTACCAGTGTTTCATGTTAACTGTTTTCTCTCCTTCTGGCGAATCAGTTTCCATGTTGTGTGAGCTTTAAGGGAATGAAGGGGCGCTAAATCCCTCAGTGGGGGGTTTGATGGACTTGTCACGCGATTCTTACACTTCTCAGGAAACACTGATGTCTTATTAACAGATGAGGATGCCACTGACACTGGAATTGAACAGCTGGAAAGGGATGGAAGAGGCTTTACATTTCAAAAGACAGTAACTGTAGCATACTTGAAAAAATGATTTGAGACTTTGTCATTTATGTAGAACATTTTTGTTTTGCATAAAACGCATATCTCATGAGTGTGTATGTGCGTGTCAAAGTAAAGACACCACATCACATCATGCTGTGCTCATCCTTCTGTAGCAGTGCTAAGTTGTGTTCGGTTGTAATTTGTTTTAGGGATATGCAAAATTCCTTAGTTGATTAAACCGCGCTACCCTTGCTAGTGTGCACCAGCAATACTAGTCAGTTAAACTTATTTTTATCATGGCTCTTATAATGTACACAATGTTTTTTCAGATTAAATAATGCTCAATTTTTTTAATGCTCAAGTTTAAACTTCTGTTCAAACATGAGGGAAAGTACTTGTTAGGAACATCCTTTTGTTTGTTCCCACAGAGCTGTAGCCACGGGAATACAGCTTCAACCAGCCAGTAAAGGGATGAAAGCTAAATCAGTAAAAAAAACAAACAAACATGAACAAAACTGTCTGTCATCACAGTCTGACATACAAAACCTTCAGAGTGATAATTAGAGCAGATGTCAATAATACCGTCACAGCTTTGTTACTCTGTCAATAAGGCTGTGTTGCAAAAGATCCGTGTTTCACCAGGAAGATAATTCAAGTCACAGCGATGCAATAAACCCACAGGCAGCTAGATCACACCACCGATGTCGTATTAGTCATCAGTGACTGACTTGAACTGTATGTGTGTGGTACACAATGTGACGAAGGACGAGCACAGGGAATAGAAGACAGGAGGTACAAGGAAAACAGAAAAAAAGAGGCAGCAAGACAGGAGTGCAAGATTGAGAGACAATGTCAGCTGCCAGCTATAATAAGAAAATGGTGAAATATGATGAGATGGGAGGTCTCTGCAGGAAGCTGACAAGGTGGAAGTGTTTTTATTTGGCCTATATATTATGTTTTTTTTCCTGGGAGAGAGCTGAACATTAGTGAGTGATGGGGGTTGTAATGCTCATTATGTAGTTTGATAAATCTACAGTGACCCTTTGGAAAGGTCATTGAAGAGGTCAGAGGTCCCTTAAAAGGGTTTGGAGGCCTTGCTCTCCTCAGCTGGTGATGAATCACCCGGCTGTATCTGTGGGGCTTTGCGCATATATATAGACACTGGTGTGTGTGTAGTTCATTGATCAGGTAGACTTAGTGTATAGTCCATATGTCATCATCTGTGTTTGTAGTCATACAGTGTTGGGATCAGCCTTTCTATTTGTTTCGATACTTAGTGTATATAGGGGTGATTTACTGTATCTACTATATTTGCTGTTGGTGATTTAGAGGTAATTTTGCTCACAATAGTGTCAGAGTAATGTAATTACTGCCATATTGTGTGTATTTTGCAGAAAACATGCTGGCATTGCCTCATAAATTAGTATGTTAGTATTTTGTGCACCATGTGTTTTTGAGGGTGTTTCCATTTGAATACTTACAAGACACATTTTTACAAATTATAACAGTGAGTTTTAGGTGCATTGTGCCAAGTGAGTGAAAGCAAGTAGGCGTTCCTGATCAATAACATGAAAAGCTCCATTTGGTGTGAAGTTATTTCCCATGATAACCCCCACATCTGTGCCTGTGCGCCTGTGTGAGTGTGTGTTTTCCCCTTCAGGCATGTGGGAGGCCAGATCTTAGCCTCTGAGGACCCTTCTTGCCACTATAGTGACAGGAGAGAAATGAAGACGGACATAGACACAAACAGACACACCACATACACACACGCACACACACACTTGGGCTTGATTAAATTCAGAAATTCCCACCTCATTGCTTTAACACCTGCCTCACTCTTTACTTTCTCTCACTGCTCGGTTCAGTCTTTTACCATTTTATCTTTCCTCATTACCTTATTTCTTGAGTACCTCCAACATGCCCACAGTGTGTGCTGTGTGTGGGTGCGGGGCACAGTGAGAGAAATTAAATCAGCTGTTGGCCAAAAGGTGGTTAATTTATTTTCTGGTGGTTAAGTTGTTACTGCCAGACTTTTTTTTTTTTCAGGTAACCAACCATAGTTGGAGAGTCTTGTATTGTTTTAGCCCCTTGCTGAACAGTGAGAGTAAGTGGACCTGTATCAGAACTGTGGCAAGTGTAGGGAGGAAAAAAAAAAAGAGAGAAAAAAGTTAATTTCCTGCTATGGATTGGACATCAACAATCTCGCCTTATTAACGGTATGGAAAAGTAGAAAAAAGATTAACAGTGCTGATATAGAGCACAAATAGGATATGAGTTGGAGATACAATCGAGAGAAATCACACTCGGAGAGAGAAATACCTAGAGATGGACGGATGATGGCGCGTCACTTATTGTCAGCCTGCACAATTAATCACAAATAATTGTATATCATACATTTTTCCATGTTTAATAATTGTGTTGTACGGTGTTAGATTTTCAAGATTGTCACCAAAAAATCCCATTATGTTTTTTTTTTCTAGCTCTTCTTGTAATATAATAGATCTACATTATGAGCTGTTTACACAACTTGTTGTGCTTTTCCTTGCTAAGATGAAATGAAAGAGCTGTTTTTTCTTAACTTTAATCACTAATCACAGTCGTAAGTCAATGAAGTGGTCCCAGCTGGTAATTTTGACATACTGGGATTATGCCTAATTTTGATGTGTGAAATGGCATTGAGATCACATGAAATAGCTCACTTCCAGTGCTCTGGATCAGTTTTAAGAAGACTTTACTGGAATCGTCCAACCGAGAATGTGCGACTCAGCAAGCTATAACAAGCCAATTAATATTTCGCACTAACAGTGTGTATAGAGTGTCTGTAAGTAAATGTTACACTTCATGTGATACTTGACACAGGAGAAGTATTTGATTATTATATATTAAAAGAAAGTAAGGATGTACATCATAAGGTAAAAATTGCACATCAATAATTTCTCAGTGAAACAAAGACATTGCACTTATGTTCTTTACAAAAATAATCAATATTGCCTTATAGTTCTATACAGTAGGCATAGTGTTGAGTACATCAGACCAGTTACCCATGCACACTAAATAAAAAAGATTACAGAGCGACGCTACATTTTCACAATGACACTGTTACAGAGTTAGAATAAAATGGTTGGTTTCATTGCGTTTGGACAGTTAAAATTGAATACTTTTTTAACATTAATGCCTAAGCACCATTAGCATGAAACAAATTTAATGCGATATAGCATGAGATGGATGAAGACAAAATGCAGTGGAAAAGAGAAAGGAAGAAGTGATAAAAGAGAGATTAAATTTAATGGGTAAAGGAGAGTGAGGTTGTTTTGCTCCCAATTAACAAAAGCAGAAGACCCACCAGAGTCATTTCTACTCCATTTATTGAATTCATTTATTTTGAGTGAGTATCATACTCCTCATTTGGGAGTAATTTAAGAGGGTGGGAAGGAGCAAGAGGGTAGACTGAAGTAGATGTTGATGTGTTTTCAGGTGCTCTGGCTTTCTACTGCAGGTAATTTTTCTCCCAGCAGGTGATGACAGACCTTCACAAGGTCACACCATTACCTCTCTGTCTATCAGTCTCTCACTCACTTATGTCCTCCCCACTTCTGCGCCCATATTTAAGCCCCAGTTTGGGCTTGGGGAGTCTGATATTCCAAACTTTCAGGTAATTCTTTTTTGTACGTGACCAAAGTTAAAATCTTGTCTCACATTTCATTAATCTATTACATGCAAGCAAACAGAAACATACAACAACTAGGCCGTATATTTTGGGATTCTAACTTTATTTAATTGTATCTCCAGCTGATTTCACAATAATGACTGTCTCATTTCAGTAGTTAAAGCATACAGCGATGTCTGTAAAGCAATCAGCACCATCAGTGCGCTGTCAGTTTGTGAAGGCACAAGGGTATCATGTTGCTACATGTGTAATTTTAAAGCTGTGATTTAAAGGCTTTATACATAATTCACTGTAATCTGATTCAGAAGAGGACTGGGAATCTCATTAGCACCTCATTAGGATCTTGCATTGCACCAGAAGGAGAGAGAATGATGGGGAGGGGGGGAAAAATTGCTCAGTTCAGGACTGCGATCTGAGGTCTGCTCACTAAATTGAGCTAATGTTGGAAAAAGTAGGGTGCTGTTTCATGATGTGATTTTTGTGTTTTGCAGCTTGGAAAAAGAAATACACACTTTGATTGATCAAAGAGCAGCTTATTGATTATGAGAGACATTGAAAATTGATAGGCATCTTATTTATAAATACACAAGTAATCACAGTAGAAGAAGGTCAAAGATACAACCAAAGCCATTGCTTGTAGTTACAGAATTAGCACTGGGAAGCTCAAAGCTGTGATGGTGTGCTATTCCAAGCATTCTGAAGCTGAGTTTTTATAAAATCTGGATGAAAAAATCAGAAACTTTGATGATCAGTCAAGGTGCTTAATCAATATATAACTGCCATATTTTCTGGTTCCAGTTCATCAAAAGTAAAAATTTGATTCTTTTGTCTGTTTCAAGTAATTTTATTTTTTGTTTTTGCACTGTTGATCAAACAAAAGACATTTAAAGACATCACAGTTAACATCCAAAAGTTTTCACTATATTTTATATACTATATTCTATATTTTTTTCTATATTTTTTAGACTTACAGTGGCAATAACAAGGTTTTCTGTTTTAAAGTGTCATTATGAATTATATGTTGATGCACAATGGCCATTAAATAATAAAACCATCAGCGTTTAGATTGTTTCCCTATAAACTTTGCTTTCCCTGTTCACTTTTGTCTGCCACTGGGCACGAAATCCCCTCGAAAGATGAACGCTGACTGGAGATCAGTCAGGCTGGCACCATTTTTATCTGCTTTTAATCCCCATTATCGACTAAAGGAATGAATAAACTCGAGTTTTGTCCTGTGATGCTGGTAGATGCGACTCTGATGAAAACTGAAAGCGATCCAGTCGTCTTTGTGACAGCGCCACTAATAATAATACAAATTGGAAACGCTAGGGGGAAATCAGTCTGTTTCCACTTACAGTTTGATAACTGACAGATTAACTGTTAATAATTAGCTGATTTCAGACCTACACGACTCATTTAACCCTATCAATAAAACTTTGTGTACGCTGAATGCTTGAAGTAAATTGGCATTTAGTGAAGAAATCTGTCCATATTGGTAAATGCATTGGTTTGGGTTTGATGGTCTAACATTTTTACTGAATGTGGGGAAATGTCAGTGTGACATGTTAGCTGATCTGACAGATGGCATATGGAGAGTACTTCACTGACCCTCTGCTCACCTGTACTGACACAAGCTCACATACACACACAACACCTGCTGCTCCATCCATCCCTCCCTGTCTTGATTTCAGTCTGTCTCATTGACATAAAAGACAGTAATGCTGGAGTATGTCTTTTTCTGTGTTTGGATTTGTTTCTGTGTGGACTAGATGGATTCACTTTTCATTCTGAAATATTGTTCAGATTCTGTGTGTGTGTGTGTGTGTGTGTATGAGAGAGATGTTGAGAAAGCCTGAGACACTGACTCAGGTGGCGTGTGTGTGTGGGGGGGTGTTATAGCCAGCATACCAGCTGCCGTGTTCTCGATCAAGTATCTTTAGTTACACAGAGAGGGATTTGACACTGGACCAAACCCTGTACCACTGAAACACAATCACCCTGGATCTATTCACCAACAGACAAACACTGTGGACACAACTAACGTGGGCATACACACAAACCACATAAATGCATATTCACTGTGTGCTGCACAGTTAGACTACACACAGTAGAAATCCTTTTAACATCTGTTTCAACATCCTATTTTTACAAGTGCAATCAATTATTAATGGTTCTTCAGTTGTAAGTGAGAAAAGGGTTACGGCAGGAAAGAGGTGTGTGTGTTCTCCTGAGGAGCACCTGTAAGCTTTTGGCATTTTCCCTGTTGAGCTGAGGTCTTGTTTTTGAGCTGACGATCCCAGAGGCTTTTTCAGCTGGTGTTCGCTAAACAGGCACTGACCTGGAAATTACTGAGCTACTGAGATACTTTATACCAGCTGCAAGTTATGAAAGATGACATCCTCTCTCTCTGAATTGAGTGTGTTCATTCTCCATGCACCTTCAGGCTGACAAGTGACAGCAGAATTATTTGAGTAACTTTACAGTAGCGCACGCACACTGATGAAGATACAAACACTCCTTCAAAGTCTCTCTCAGTGGATGTCACATCCATATTCCATACGTTAATATAAAGAGACAGGCTTGATTAGGGCTGGGTATCGTTTGAAATGTTTCGATACTGGTGCCGATACCAATTTTATAATATCAATTCAAACAGAAAGAAAATTACGTAACACATTACAGTACAAATCTTGAGTTTTATTTTTCAGCTTTGGTATTTTTCCACTCCAAGCTGTTTTCTTACAGAAAAAATAAACAACAAATAATTTCCAGTGCAAAAGAACACTTGCAAACAAGTGACAAGTCAATGTCTAATGCTCACTGCTACATTCTGAGGACCTTTTCACTCAGCAGTTTTTCTTCAGAAAAATCAACATGTCTGCCTTCTCAGGACACAGACAAGCCTGCTCCTGGCTGATGGTGTCTCCAGCAGTAGAAAAGTACGCTCTGAGGGTGTGGTGTTATTACTGCTCAAAAACCATTATCAAGGCTGAGAGATAAAGGCTTAACTGGTCAGCAATATCCTTTACAGCTTACTTACCTCCACCATGGAGCCTCAACTGTAGAAAAAGGCAGCAAACCTTTAACAACAAAGTTTGTGACTGCCCTGTGGCACACATCTTGTTTTTCTTTTGTCATTCTTCATTTTTCTGCCAGTGTGAATGGATTCACACCAACTGGCCTTGTCCTCCTCACATCAGGGTCAGTCAGAGGCTACTGTGAGGAGAAGATAAACATAATGGTCAACGTTAGGTGAGCTGTTTAACCAGCTGACCCAATTGATGAGCACATCTTTACAAGCTAAGCTGTATCTGTTACTGTCAATCTCTACTTAGCTTTTGATTTAGCTAGCTACATATCCATAAAAAAAGCTACACCCTCATATCTTAAGTTAGAGTTCCATGGATCCCAGTTTAACTCACCGTAGCGATGCACGTATTACAAAGAAGTTGGCTGGATTTTGCTGAACGTAAACTTACCTGTTGAAATCCCAGACACAGCGCTCTCCTCGGTACTCTCAGATGAAGCGGAGTCCGGTGGTGGAGATTTTGAATCAGGCCGCTCGGGCTCTGTAACGTCCACAGACGGACTTAAATGCTGAGAGGATGGCTGCGGTCCGCTCTTCTCACAGTCAAACACGGAGCAAGTTTCTGCTCTTAAATAGATTCCTTGCATGGTCAGGTGCTTCATCAAATTAGTCTTGTTGCCCGCCTTAGCCATGATTACTTTTTTGCATATATTGCATTGCAAACTTTTGGCATCAATCTTGCTAAAATGGAGCCACGCTTTTTAACTCGGTAGCTTATTTTAACCGGTTCGATGACACAACTACAGTTTACAACACAGATACATGTTTTACACATACACATTTTTCCTGCATGCTGCAATCACATGTAACGTTACAGCCAATCACCGGCAGCATTTTCAGCATCTTGATCACGTGATTAACCTCTGGGGACCGAAACTTGGCACTCGATACTCGATACTACCGAAGCATTTCGGTCGGTGCCATAAAAGAACCGAAGTTCGGTACCCAGCCCTAGGCTTGATATACATTAAGTCATGCAAGATGACAGTAAGAAGTTTTGACCTTTGCATGCCTTATGCTTGAACCCCGGGGGGAAATGTTAGAAGCGATGCACAAAGTGGAAGAGAAAGGATAGGAATAGAAAACAGATGACAGCATGAAGGGTTGATCAACTTTAAGAGAAAGATGCTGCAGAAAGAGAGAAACTAAAATGAAGGGTCTGAGGATGATGGAGGTATCATAAAGGTCACATTTGATGTCAGATGATTGTTAAATTTTAGATGAAGTTTACAATTAAAACTTAATGTAAAACAACACATGTACTTACAAGTTTATATATGTATTTGCATGTCAGTGTGTGGTTATAGTTTTGTATTTATATGTATCTGCAGTAGTTATGTGGCTGCGGAAAATGTGCCTTGAAGATGTTGTCATCAATGCATCTTGCACTTTATTTATGAGGGCTTGTTTCTAATTTTACATCACTGGCAGATGGACAAGGTGCTGCAAACTAGCCAAGAAGCAATTTCACCAAACAATATTTGAAGTGACACAAGCCCAAGGCTTACAACTTTGCTATAGGTACACATACTGTATATGCAAAGAATGATGGATGCACGGAAACATACACAGCAAGATGTCAACCTCTGTAAGGCAGGGGGTCGTTGGGTCGGTGCCTTAACATACCCGGGGCAGTCCTTAACCTCTGAGGTACTGTAAACAAACAGACAGATAGCTGGATGTAGGAGGAACTGCTGTGGGGTATCAGGCCACATGTGGCATATAAGCAACTGTGCATTCTCTGGCTGCCTGAATATCACTGTGGTTTAGCGGTGACTTGTGATGTCAGCATGTGTGTTCCTGTCAGATAAGGAACCACAAAGCTTTCTTTCTGTGCCATCTAGGGACATGCTGTAAACTTTGTTATCCAGCAGATTTTTCCAGTGTTTTTCTCAATGTTTATTCAAAGACACTCTGAAATTTAACATTTAGAAAACCCTGTGTAACTCCTTAACAAGAATAGAAAAAAGAATGGGGTATATATTACATACAGTGCATGCAACCCGCATCCAGTTCACTGTTGTAGCACATGTGCAGTCGGCACATTTGTAGTGAGGACAACTGCACGTTCACAAATTTTGAGCAGCACACAGATGTCCACATAGGGGTACGGCATCTATTTTTTTTTTTTTTCTTAAATTAGATATTCAAAGTCTTAAACATTTGCTTTAAAAGCTTTTTTCGTCTTTTTCTGATTAAAATGCTCATTCGAAAAGCATCTTAAATTGTATCTTGTATCTGGGTAGATGTTCAAGAAAGTATTTCTACAAATTTTCCAGCCTTGAATTATATTTTTATCTGCCATTAGTAGTTTTTAATATGCATCTCAATGTGGCTTTGAGAGAAACATGATGGTCAGTCTTCAAATAAAAACTCAGGTTCAGGTTTAGGCTCAGGTTCATTTTGATCTAACATATAAAAGTGTCATTAATGTGACAGATGTATTAAAACATTTTATGTGTGTTGTAGATCAGAGAACCTGGAACTTTATTGCACATGATCTTTCCTGATTGAAAGTGTGAAAAGGCGAGAAGGAGAGAGATGTAACAAATGTGGTTCAACAAAAGAGACTGAGGCAGCTCTATTCATTTCCAAGTGGAAAAATATTCCCCATCCTTTAACAAGCCAAATGTATTTTAAAAATCACCTCCTCATTCTGTTGAGCCTTTTTTCTTCCAACAATTCACCCCCCTTCCTCTCTTTTCCTTTCTAATGGTAATGAACCTTGCCTTGAACCTTCCTTTTAATTGGTGTCGACTCAGATGAGAAGAGAGCGTGTGGAGGGGAAAAAAATCATTTTTTTTAAACATTCCATAAATACATTTTTACCAAGTAAGGAGTCCTGCATAGCAATTTACTGAGACAGTTGGCTTTGTGCATGATGCATCCTTGGCTTTTAAAGGAATGTTATTTAGAATAAATAATATGCTGTGGTTAAATGAGGAGGCCTTTTAGAGGGACTGATGAGCCACCGTGGATCCACTTCAGGCTGCACAGGAGAGGAGATATCAGCCAGGGAAATTAACAGGCTGAATAGATGCTTAGACTTTTTAGCTCTATAATGAGACTCCCATAGTCTTCAAAGTCCCCTAATGCGTGTACTGTTCATGCACTCCCATATCTGCTTTCTCATGCATGCTCACATAACGTAAATAACTCACAGTGCACCAATTTGCATAAACAGATGTGTAAAATAGATGTATGCAACACAAATGCATGCAAATTCAGCGGAACAAATGTAGACACACTCTCAGGAAATGCATACATTGATACACAAAATATATGCAAACACACACAAGTAAATTCATTTTAAAATTTAGAATTGAAATGTATCATCTTCTATCTATTTTTTTTTTTTACCTCTGCTAAGGATGTTATGGTTTCCACGAAACTTGTTTTGAGGATTGGTCTCTGTTGTCCAGAATAGACCCCATAAACATAAGCAAGGAATTTTTTCTTGCTTTCCTTAACATTGCAAGATAGGTTGTAAGTGCTGTATCGTAGGCAACTGGACGTGTTTCAGTTTCTGGACGACGTTTCACCTCTCATCCAAGAGGCTTCTTCAGTTCTAACTAACTGGAAGGGAGGTGCAGGCTTTTAAACTCTGTCTGAGGCAGAAACTTGTCCATCCTGAGGACAAAACACCCAGGCATAAGCAGAGTAATGCAGTCTGTGCTGTTCAATGCAGCCTGGACTGCACAGATCTGTACATTGGGGAGACAAAACAACCTGTCCATAAACGAATGGCACAACACAGGAGGGCCAACTCCTCAGGTTAAGACTCTGCTGTCCACTTACATCTGAAGGAGAAAAATCTTTCCTTTGATGACAACAATGTCGACATCTTGGCCAGACAGATAGTTTGGCAGCAGAGTAAAGAAATCCATCTGTGTCAAACTTGAATGACCTTATTTGAACAGAGGAGGTGGCCTACAGCATCACTTATCACACCTGCCTACAATGCAGTACTGACTTCCCTCCCCAGCCAGCTTAACAACCATTCATACCTGGGCTCACCTAGTCCTAGCAACCCACATGAATACCGGTTGAACGGCCGTCAATGACCCACAAGTGACCCTAAAGACTCTGAACCTCAGAGCTCAAACATGACCTTAGCGACTCTGTAAGGACACTCTCACACAGAGTCTAAAAGCCTTCAACTTCCCTCCATTTCGTTAGAACTGAAGAAGCCTCTTGGATGAGAGGTGAAAAGTCTTCAAGAAACTGAAACACCTCCAGTTGCCTACTGATACTAGCATGACCTGGATGGTTGAGAACCTTCATAAACATTGCGGGATACTGTGTTTTTCAACATTTTCATTCATTTCTTAAGGAATAATGAATGGATCAAAGGAGAGCGAAGAACAGAAATACTGGAGTAAAGCTAAACCCCTAACTGTTTTAACCTATGCTATGCAGGAGCTACAACACAATTTGAAGATTGAAAATAGCAAATCACTTAGAAACTATGTTTTGTCATTCCCCTATTCAAATGTGTGGCCAGTGAATTAACCCGATTTCAGTTAAGTGTGTCGGTAATCACAGTTTGATGCTGCTATGAGACCAAGCCATAGTGTCATGGGCCAGTGCTTGTGCTTCCTGTTGTGAGTGCACATTGGAAGTTAATGTTACCACGGCACGCTACACCACAGCTTAAGCAAAGCATGGATCTGTGGGGTTTGTAGACAGTTGTGGATGCATATATACATAGTTGTACGATAACTCATGTGCGTCCTCAAAATGGAGGAACTGTATAGAAATTGTTTCTTACTTGAGCAACATCACATTGCAACCATAGCTCAGAGTTGCTGTATTTGCCTCAAGATGCAATAAGGAGTGCTTACAGTCTCTCCAATAGAACTGGACGATCAGATACCAGCAATGCTTCTGCGGTAATTAATTCATGTTAAAAGTCCCTGTGTCTCCTGTATGTATTCTAAAATAGAAGTCTTCATGTGTGTACAAAATATCTAACTTAATCTGACTATTTTCTGGGAATCTTTGGCGCATCAACGAAGGTTACTCAAACATGATTTTATGGAGTTTTTCAGAGAAGTCCTCAATTTTACATGTTAAGATTGGATACTTACTAGAACAATATAATTATCTTATCTTTGTGTTGGCTGGAAGTAAAGAATGTTGATTTGCAAAGATTGTTGATGCATTCCAGGTCACTGAGCATGTGCCGTTCCACTTTTCCAAACCCTTGCTTGTAATAATTTATGACCTTGAAACCAATCATGATTGTTTATGCTTGGACTAATTTTGTGTGGATTCATTCAACCAAGAATGTCCTTTCACCTCTGCCAGCCTAGCAAGGATTTCCCCCTTGTCTTCACTTCTGGATCAGAATAATTGTACGGATTCACAGCAACGTATGCACTCCACACGCACGCATATACACACAGCTATACATACACATGCAATCATGTATACATGCAGCCAGAAAAATGTATGTCTGCCCACTCACATGCTCTTGTGTTTTCAGATTGAATCAACCAGAGGCAGAAGGCCTCATGGGGAGTGGCTGTGGCTCTGAATGATAAATGCCTGTGTGTGCCCTGTGACCCGACCTGTTTAGTCTGAGGCTAAAGCTGCCACACTAACACACAACTGTCATTGTTTCAGACACCGGCTCTGTGTGTGTTTATCAGTTTACGTTAAATAGATGACAAGACTCAAGTGTCCTCATTTAGGTGGCTTGTTTGCAACAAAAACTGTCTATTATGTACATCAGTCAACTCATAAGACTGATCATCACTGGAACACTGAGCACTTTTGTTCCATCCTCCTCATAGTTGCTAACATAGCGACTTCCTATTTACATTTTAATAATATGTTTCCATTTTGAAAAATAATTTGTGGGCCCGTTAACCTTCTGATAGCAGCTTGATAGTGAGCATTTAGTTCCATATGTTTGTTTTCCCATCCTTAAGTCTTAATCCAGCAGTTCTCTCCACAACAGCCTTAGGCTGAGGGGTTGCTCCCCTGTCATTGTCCCATTACAGCCTTTCCTATAGAAAGTGGGACTTCGCATTAGAGATGGGGCTCATGGGACTCTTCCCAGGATTCAGCTTTTGGCTTCCCATCTTTGTGGTTCAGTCAAGTGCTCATCTTTAATGCAATTCCCTGCACATATGTTTCTGAATGTTTGTGTGGGCCTTTGCCAATGCTCCTGCTTTTTTTATTAGCATTTTCTAAATTATGAACCATTCAAGCAGCGAATACAACTCATTTTCAGTAATGCAATATTTATCACACGTTCAGCTCATTTTTTACAAGACAGATGTCATCCATTTCACAGCACTGGGCAGGTGTGCGAGGCATTTTTTTTTTAAAAGGCCATAATCTGAAAGCCTTGCATTTCCTCTTACTCGCCTTTACTAGGCCCATGTTGACAATAGGGCTGCATCCTATCTCTGATATACCCGAAGGCCATGTGAACTAGCCATAAACTAGCCATGTTATATGTGTATTGATTGGTCAACAGATTGCCTATATCCTGTAAAACACAGCTCTAATATGAATGCCTTTATTAACCATGTTGGTAGTAAATGTGAAAAACTGAAAGCAAGTCAAGTTTTTTCCCCTCCTTTATGGTTATTTTTCCAAGTGGTACGGGGAGTGATTATGGTTGTGGTAAACCAGATTAATCTAGATCCTTCTGCTGATATGAAGCCATTAAAAATGTAGATTGCCTTTCAAAACCTTGTTTTCAATCAGGCCTTTGCAACTTGTCTTAGGTGCTTAGGCTGCCTACATCCATCTTGTACATCACTTACCACAACTCACTTATATAGACCTGCTGTCCTGCAATCATCTTGTATTGATTAACTTATAACCCCATTTTCTTGCCTAGTCTATTTTCTTACCTTCCTTTAAATTTTTTTCTCATCTAGTTTTATTTTCTTCAGTTTTAGTTTTCTCCCATTCATTGTGCGTGTGTGTGTGTCATATACGTATGTTAGAGAAAGAAAGAGATCCCAGAGGATTCTGCAGCTTTACCTCTCAAACCCCTCTCTCATCCCTCAATCACAATCCTCCTTCACAGCCTCTGAGCCCACCACCCCCCTTCATTTCTTTTTGAGTCTTGTTGTCATCCTTCCTCTCCTCACTTGGTGATGAAGATGTTCTCTCTGGAAGCGTTTTTTCCTTACTTTTACTTGTCTCTACTCCACACTCCCTTGTTTCTCCTTCCCCTCTTGACATATTTTTATATTTTCCCATTATACATTTGGTTGTAGTGACTGAATCCCCTTGTTTACCCCTGTTTGGAAATAACGATACTTTTACCTTCTACCTTTTCTTTCTTCAAAATTAACAATTATTTATGGAATTATTGTGTGATTAAATCGATAAAGCTAGCAGTGACATTCAGTTTTTATGAGAATAATTTTAGGGTTTCTGTTTTTGTTTGTGATTCACGTTTCGTAGAAGATTTCAAATATTTACAGAGACTGCTTATGTTGTTCATCACCAGCCCGTAGCGTCAGGACAATCTGGGAGAAGAAAATAGAATTTGAATTATGCTTAATTACCCCAAAACTGAAACCCTGAATTTTACAATAAGAATGAAATAGCGGTAATATCAAAATGTCAGGAATTCTTGCAAAGACAACATTGGTTTATATTTTCTGCAACTTCCTTGTCCCAGCTAGCTTAATCTTAGACAGTATTTATCAATAAAAGCCAGCTACTGATATACGTACTGTACATATTCAGTTAGATAGACTCTGGAATTATCAGTAAGCTACACTAAAGTGGTTGTTAGACCACAGAACAGAGTGGTGAAGAGTGTTGGTCTTTACTCTGTAGCTGTGTTTTGCTGGAGAACTGAACTGTATTAGATAATAATTGGACACTCGTGGCACATTAGAAGGTTACTGTTAAAACTGTCCGTTAAAATAGAGTGGGATCGACTGGATTTTGACACTCAACTGACTCTCCCTCTGCTTCATCTGTCATGTTTTCCTGCCTTTTATCTCCTCTTAACATCCTCTATTTCCTGTTTTACACTCACCTGTGCCATTTCCTCCCTCCTGTCTTTTTTAAGCGTCTATAAAGATGTTCTTTTGACAGTTACCTGTCAATCATTCACGCGTTTCTCCCTCTTCCTCCTCTCTCACAGCTCCATCTCCTAGAGGCCCCTGGTCTAGTGCATTAACAGCTTTCATTTAGTTGAGTTTGAGTTAAGTCAGATCCCACAGGCCCAGAGTTAGCTGCTGTTTTATTTATACTGTTTGTATTTTGACAGTTGTTTAAGTAAAGTTTGCCAGTACATTTATTCACTGAGGAGAGGCTGCATTCCCCGTCAGAGTAACAAAGTGTGTTTTTCTCCCCAAATTCATTCAGTCCAGGCTGTCAGTCAGTGATGGAGATACTGTACATGGCCTGCTGTGAGGGAAAAAAACATGCAGCAAAATAAATATGGAAAAATGAATAAAACATTAAACAAATAAACATACATACAGTATAGTCCCCTCTGTAGATCAGAAGTAAGTAAGTTAAAGTAACGTAATATACTGCAATAGCCAATGTGGAATTTAAAGTGGGACAGTGACAATCCCGAGACAGCATTGTTGTACAAGTCTGTGGAAGTGAAAAAAATATGTGAAGTGGAAGATTAAATACATTTGGTCCGTCTCTCTCTCTTGCTTTATCACACTCACACACACTCTTGCACACACCAGCTCACATCTTAATTACTGAGGCTTGATGGGTACTTAACCTTGCCCCTTGCTGCTTATGCTAATGCAGAGAGGTCAGGAGTGTGCTGATTGGCTGGCTTGCTGTCAACTCAGCCAGAAAACTGTCGGGAGTGCAGATGAGAGGATGAGGGAGGAGAGGAGACGAGGAGCAAGGACAGGGGAAGTGGGGATGTAATGAAAATAAATCAGTTATGCTAGATAAAATTGCAATGGACTCTTTTTGCTGTAGAACAAAAAATGGCCAATTGAAATGGGCTGAGTAAAGACAGTAGTTGGTATTTAAACAGGATGGTTCATAGAAACAGGTCATTGTGTTAAGAAGCACAAAGAGCTAATCATGATGCAGATATGTACATCTCAGTTACACAACCTTTCCTCACTACTCTTTACCAGTATGACCTCATCCTTTAAGCAACATGTTTGTTAAGCAGCATATGGCTGACTCTGTGTGTGTGTGTGTTGTGTGTGTGTGTGTAATGAGCTCATCCTCTTCCCCCCATGTAGCTATCTGTAAGGAGCTGAGGGTGTTTAGCAGCAGGAAGAGTCATTGAGAGGACACACACACACACACACACACAGACACACACACACAGCTCACATCTGCTGGTCTTTTTGGCTTTGGATGTTTCTCCTCGAAAACAGGCAGAAAAATTAGAATGGGGTTCAAGGTCTTTGTACCTTAAATGTTTGTCCTCATTTCGACTCAAATTAAAAGGACATATTACATATATGTTTCTGTTACACTTGTAGTTACCGTTACTGGAAATTTCATTACAATGAACATAACTAGAAAAGACAAAATGTAAATACATCAACTTGTTACAAAAAACACCACTTACCATTAAAAGTTTTTTATATTTTGTGGCAGAAAATGAGAACCTCAGCATCTAGGCTCATGTATAGAGTGATGTCACTACATTTTAGTTGCAGTCATGTGAATGTTACTATATGAGCCATAATCCACAATAGAAGTGCTTCTCTATCACTTCAATCCACAATAGAAGTGCTTCTCTATCACTTCAAGTTTTGTGGTGAGAAAGTTGAAGAGGCCCTTATATAGGTCACGCAGTGTGGTACATCTTAATGCCTAGAGTTATTTTAATGTCATATTTGCAGCAAGGGGCTTCTCCAAGTCAACCTGATCAATGCGGTTGGACATTTAGTCCGGTCTAATTTGACTGATTCACTGTGTCCACTCAGCTGTTAAAAACCAGTATGTACAGCACAGCCCTCCCTACCATACATACATACCACAGGGGTCATACATGTATGCATAGACTACTGTCGGCTTTTGCCATTGCAGTCTGTGACCATTGGTATGTGTATGTACGGTATGTTAAGAGCATGTGGGTGTTCGGACCCTGTGTGTGGGTGCATGTGTGTGTGGTCTTGAGGCTATGGAGAGCGGTAACACAGAGTTGACAGGGGGCTGTAGAGATTTAGGGCGAGGTGCCAGGGAAGCCAAGGAAACATGTGTGCACACATACACACACCACGTACTCTGGTCTCGGGGGGCATCTGCTCTGGTCCGGGTCACTGGCAGTGAGCGCTCGGTTGGGCTCAAAAGTATCACCACGGCAACCGCATCGCATAATCCCATTCCATCTCATCCCATCCACGAACTGTGTGCGACGTGATTGGCCTGTTCCCCCTGGGGCGCCGAGGCGACGGCTCAGGCGCTGTCTGCTTACTCTCTGTGTCAGCTATGGCTCCGAGTCTGTGGGCGGGGAGCGAGTAGCGCATTAAAGGAACGTTTGGTGCATTTTGGCAGGAGACGGTGTGAATTATGCAGACGCACCCCTACTGTGTGTGTGTGTGTGTGTGGTGATGCCAATGTGAGTCCTTCATGAGGAGCCGTGTAGGAAGAACAAGCTACTCCAAGCAGGCGGTATCCCTTTTTTTGTCTTCCTGTGTCTCACCTCACCCAGTCTTCAAAGTTAATGTCCATCCACCTTTTATTTACCAGCATCATTATATTCTTCTGCTACATCCCTCCCTGCATCAGCCTGTTTTCAAGGTCTGTTTACACTGGAAAAGACAGTAACAGTAGTACGGATAATATTTGTTACCTTCAATAATAAAGGCAAAAGGTCAGTGAATAAAACCAGTGAATTCACATTCACAGTGGAAATGTGCCTTTCTAAAGATCAATAGTAGTGCAGTTTGTCTGAATGTGCTGTTAAAACAGTTTGCTGTGAGGCATCATATCCAACAGGCTTTCTTCTTTCTTCATGTTTCATCTTTTCTGGCATCTTAAGTAATTTGTTTGTACTTGCTCAACACTTGTACGCCAATAAAGAGTTAGACTGAGAAGTAAAGATGAGAGGAGTCACTAAAATAACCCTGAATAATACAAACAGCTCTGAATAGTCAAAATAATGATTAAAAAAACAACTTCCTTTCTGCCTTTATCTCCTCTCCTGTCGTTTCTCCACTCTTGTCTCACCAACTTTAGCTTTCATCTATCCCTACCTCCTCATTCACATGACAGTGTAAGCTGACTTTGAATTGAGTTGTCTACCTTCACCTCTCTCTCTCTGTCTCTCCACTCACACCCCCCCACCTCCATTACTCCCTCTTTGTTTTGCTGAAGAATACAAACATAGTCTGAATTAAAACACAACTGACAGTTTGCATCCAGTTTTCATTGCTCCTCCTCTGTCCTCCACCCACGATTCCTCCCTCACTTGCATGCCCCCCCTCCATTCCTCCCTCCCTCTCTTGCTCCAGCTGTCAAGAGGCTTCATTATTAAAGATTCATGCCGGAGTCTGGGCAGCTTTTCCAAAAGCTTTTGTCAGACAGACCGAGTGTCTCAAATCTCACTGTCACTAACTGGAGGTGACATAAAGACTCACATGTACACAGGCTCACACAGTTGAACACATACACACACTTTCTGTGTGGTTTTCCACACAGTTTTGCTATCTGTTCAGCCCTTTTTAATTCAGATTATCTTGAGCATTTGTGAGAATCATTGTGAAATACCTTATTAGTATTTACTGTCTTCTTGCCAGTGACCACCCCAGTTGTTGCTCAGTTATGTTGTCATCAGATGTCAAGTCAAGAGATGTTTTTTTCCCATTTAGCCTTGACACTTGCATACACACAGATCTATGTAATGTATTGTACAAAGATTGAGAAAGTATGTATTAATTACACTATGTGCATTATAGCAGAACCCATATTACTAATTAGACTATTATTATTATTTTGTCTAGGTCCAAAGGGATTACAGAGCCAGAAGGACGTCACATAGGGTGATGAAGTGCTAACATGGGACTCTGTGCTTGACCATATAGTGGCTGAGATCATGCTTGTTTTATGGGAATGTATGTTTGTTATTATTGCAAAAATCCAAAGCGATGACAAATACTATCCATAATATTCTCTTGAATAACCTCAAAGGTACTGCGTGCTCAAACAATATGGTGAAAGCAGAACATGGCAAGTTGTCGCATGTAGAGTTGTTCAGGTGTCTCCATTGCAAGCTATTCTGTGTGGTCTGTGTGTGTGTGATATATTTACACACGTGTGTAAATATGTGTGTGTGTACATATATGTTTATATTTTACTGTGCAATTATGACACATTACTAATTAAAATGAGAGCATTAGTTAACACCCACCCCAGAAATAACAAAAAGAAAAAAAAAACATTCAAAGTTACAGTTCCTATAATTCTAGAGAGGTTTGGACTGATGGTTAATGGCATCGGTTGTTGATCAAAGCTACCACAAATGATTATATAAGACAACGTGTGGAAGACAAACATTTATATGACAGTGGATCACTGCACAGTTCATCTTTGTTGCTACCATAAAAAAATTAGAAGGATTTTTGTTTTTATCAGAAAGTTGAAAAAGTCCTGTCACAACTTTCATACACCAGTCAGGCATAACATTATGACCACCTGCCTGATATTGTGAAGGTTCCCCTTGTGCAGCCAAACCAGCTCTGACCTATCAAGACATGGACTTCAGACCTCTGAGGGTGTCCTGTGGTGTCTGGCACCAGGGTGTTTTATAGAGGATCCTCTGGGTCCTGTATGTTGGGGGGTGGGGTCTCCATGGATCAGACCTGCTCCAGCACGTCTTACAGATGCTCGATCAGATTGAGATCTGGGGAATTTGGAGGCCCGGTCAACACCTTGGGCCCTTTATTGTGTTCTTTGCGCTGTTCCTGAGCAGTGTTTGCGGTGTGTCAGGGCACATCGTCCTGCTGGGGGGCCACTGCCATCAGGTAGTGTTGTTGTGATGAGGGGGTGTACTTGGTCCACAACAGTGTTTGGACGGGTGGTGTGTGTCAAGTGGCATTCACATAAACGCCAGCACCAAAGGTTTCCCAGCAGAACATCACACTGTGATGAGATTATCAATGTTATTCATGTCCCCTGTTAGTGGTTTTAATGTTGTGGCTGATCGGTGTATATCTAACATAGCAAACCAAGTTTGCACCATGGGAATTACCTTGGGTAAATTCTTCTCAGTTCTCTCGTGGACATTTCAGGAGTGAATATCTTACATGCCACCAGGGAAAAACAAACAAAAAAGGTCCTTGGATTCGAAAATTTCACAGACAGATACCACGGTGTCACTTTGTCACATAGATCATTACTGACATACTGTTGAATCTGCTACTTGATGTGCAACCAACTGGCCCTATCTCTTATGAATCTGTGAGAAAAACACTTAAAGGTACACTGTGTAGTGTTTTAAGTAATTTATTACCTCAAATCAACATCTTCATTCATAAATAAGTCCTCATTAGTGTAAAATTATCTCTGCCAACAATCTCACTTATCCTCCTGAGAGAAGAATCACTTATCTGTATTTACATGGGACGGGCGAGCTCTACAGAGGCTACAGGCTCTACGTGGTACAGATAAGGCTAAACGCGTTTTCACTCAGAGCCAGCGTGACTGTGGAACGGAGAAGGAGCTTAGCGAGATGCGCTTGTCAGTTGCAGTTTGAAGTTTGTTTGAAATAACGTACCTCATCACCCGAAACAAAACTTGATGAAGTGGTGTTTGAAGACATGTTGTTGTCATGGCTTCTTGAATCTCGACACATCCGGCCTGCCGTAGTTCCAACGGGTTGCAATGCACATTTGAAAACGCGAGGCGCTATACAGCAGTATTCGTTTGAATGCAAAATAAAATTTAACCACTAGATGGGAGAAATAATTCCACAGTGTCCCTTTAAGAGTCATATTTTCTTATTCATTTCCTCTTAATACAGATGATAGAAAATACAATCAGTGTCTCCTGATGAGTGTTGCTTTTTTGGTGTTTTTATATTTGATACAGGATGCATATAAAGGCCCTGTCATTAAAAGCAATTGATTATGAGTGCTTTTCAGTCCCATCAAGCCAGTATATCTTCATTAATGGCTCAGGAAAACAGATTTTGAAGTACCCTTCAAGTGTTTACCTCAGAAGTTCCATTCTGTTATTGAATATTGCAATTGGAATATGTCCTCTTTCAAATTTTTATCGTGAACTTACTATTTTTCATGAACACACATAGTTGCAAGTGGAAGTCTGTGATGCATTACTCATAAAATGGCCAGTACAGATCCATTAATGCTGGTCTTAAGTTTTGAGACAACAGTGAGACAGTATGTTCCCAGCTCTCTGTCATCATGTTTTTCGCTTGGTTAAATTGAATAGTTTTGCCTTGGATTGTGGGAGTGGTGCAAACATTGCTGTTATTTATAATGTACTTAATGTTATTGTACTCTTTTTTCTTCTGTTTGCATTTGTTTGTACAGAAAAGCCCAGGACCAGCAGAAAAAGGTGGTAGTAGCAGGTTGCGTTCCCCAGGCCCAGCCACGGATGGATTACCTCAAAGGACTCAGCATCATTGGGGTATGTGTGTATAATTTAAGGAATAATCTGAATAACATTGGTTCACAGACACACACACACACACACACACACACACACACACACACACACACACACACACACACACACACACACACACACACACACACAGATGCTTTGACCTGTCATTCACCTGACTGCCAACCTGCTGTGTCTGATCTATACTGGCCTCCCTGCTGCTGGTGGATCAATAGACCTCCCCAGGAGAGGAGACCAAGACTGCTAAGATGAACATGTGGAAAGTAGAACCAGTGGAAGACTATGTGATGGAAGGACGGAGAAAGATATCTGGGATAGAGGACAGAATGAGGAGAAGACAGTCTGCCATAGTTGGAAAGTAAAAAAGGAAGCTCAGATGAGAGTTTAGATGCCAAAATCAACTCAAATCACTAACCCCCTGTGCTTCATGAGGACAATATTTAACAACTCAGAAGACTGAAATCAATTAACTAGAATGTTCACATGCTTTCATTCTACAATAAATTGACCCCGACCAGTGTTTTCAACACATCAAAACTCCTCTGAACCTCTTAGTCAGCTTAAATGTTGTCCTCAGTTTGACATGATGCTGTTCACTTAGACACTATCCTTTGCACTATAGGTGGGTTTGTGTCAGCACAACACAGTAAAGGTGAAATAATTCGAAAAGTCCAATGTTTTTCATCTGCAATTTTCCTTCAGTCTTTGTCTTGGTACATGATGGTCCTGCATTCTATTTGCAAATGTTTCCTTTAAAAGTTATCAGATTTGTTTGGATTTCAAGTCATGTCTAACATTGATTAATTAAATTATTTATTTTTCAGTGGGAAAATAAAAAGCTGAAAAATGCTGTAATCAACCCTGACACAATAGTACTTGGTAGACCCAGGTTTTGCTGTAATATTAGCTTTAAATCTTTTGGGTTAAGTATCTACCAGCATCACAGACTGTTTGGGAGGGATTTTCCCCCAATCTTCTAGATTTGCTCTAGGTTGATCACGTCAGTTGGATCACACTTCTGGGGAGGACAGTTTTCAAACAGCGCCACAGTTTTTTGATTGTATTCAGATCTGGACTGGGCTGTCATCGAGCATTTACCTCTCTGTTGTTCAACCACTTCATGTCCAACTGAAAGAAGAACTTTCTTCTAAAATTGTCCCACATCTTAACTAGGTCATTCTCATGCTTCCAGCTAACTCCAGAGGTGCTTTGATGCAGTTTTTCATGATTAATGGCTTCTTTCTCACTATCTTCCCGTTCAAACCAGTTTTATGCAATGTTCTAGATAAGATATGTTTGACTGGTGCACCTTCACTCTGCTCTGTAATGAACTCTGTAGCTCCTGCAGAGTCGATTGATGGTGGCTTCCCTCCTTGCTCAGTGCTGGGTTGTTATAGTGCAGCTTTAATTGCTTCACTATGTATCCAACTGTGCTCCCTTGATTATTAATTTGTAGCCTTTTCCTAATTTGTTTGCTTTTCTATGAATGTATCTCTAACTTCCTTAGAATTGGATTTCAGTCTAATCAATAAAGGGGTTATATTTGAAACATCAGTTCAAATGTGGAGACTACTTGCAAACCAAGTGTATCCACATTAGAGCATAATTTCTCATCTGTGTAAACTTGGAGCTTCCAGATCGTGAGTTTCCAGTATACTATAGTAATTTGATTTTCTCACAAAATATTTTATAACATTAAACCAATGTTCCTTAAAAGTAGTTTATTTTAGGACGGAAATAAATCTCTGTGCATGATTTGTACTTCAGTCAAATCTGATAACTTCTAAGGTAGGCTGTATACAGTATTATCACTTTCTTTGCCTGTTCTTCTCCACGCATCAGACCTCCCCTTAGAAAAAGGGATCCTGTGAATAATGTGAAGACCTCATGGCTTTGAGCTCTCACAATAGACTGGCTTTTTATCACCTTTTCTTAGCATTGGACAGTCAGTCACTTTAGTTGTATGTATAGTCAGGCAGTGAATTGTTTCAATTCACTGCCTGAATATACATACAACTAAAGTTAGAAGGTTAAAGACAACACAAAGCCAACACACACACACAAACACATACAACATGTGCTGCAGCAAAAATGAGAAACTCTGTTTAGATCGTTATGTTATATAAAACTAATACTTAATTTCCTGTCTGTTTCACCTTAGTAATCACACGAGGAAAATAAAAAGGTGTGTCAAGGTTACCACAACTTAGCAGCTAAATGAGTATTCTTCATTAAAACATTAATGATGTTTGTAATTAGAGCGTTAGTGATTTTCTTTTTATGTTGGTACAGAAACCCTGCAAAATCATCTCCAGCCAATAATTCCAATATGTACACATCAAAGCTGAAGGGGCTTGTTGAGGGTGAATGTAAAGTCATTTTTGTATTACTGTCAGTTCAACCTTAACAGTAATATAGTGATTATATACACAAAATAACCTCAGACACTCCAACATAAATAAACAATGTAAAGTTGTTAAAACATTCCCTTTTAGTTTAGCAATGTGTAAAACAAAGATGTCTGTACTATGCCCCAAATGAAGACATTTATTTTAGTTGAGTGGTGCTAAATAATTCCTGCATGTCTAGGAAAACATACATTTAGAAGAATCATATATGCATGCATTCTTTTGTTTACTCCCTGCTCACAGAGAACCAAGCTTTGTCTTCTAATTCACCACAAAAAACCTTGATCTTAATTTCTCCTAATGCTGAATTAATTTGCTTATGTAAAAACAAACCGCCTCGTTGAAAATTGGGATAAATGAAACAGTCCGGTACCCAATGTCAATTACTGACACTGCCTTTAAAATAATGGGTGGGGCGACGTCTCAAATGTTTCATTAAATGTTCCGTTACCATAAATAATGCAATTCCATTTAAGTAAACATGCCACCATGTAATATAATTACATTTAAATCAAGTGGCGTGTATGTATAATATAATTACATTCAGATAAACAGGTTTGTACATGGAATAGCCTTCAGGGGGAGGCAGAAACATCTGGGAAGTTTACCACTGTCGGTCCTTTCATTGTCATGACTAGATTGGATTATGCATCGATACACACACACACAGAGACACACAGAGACACACACATACACTGATGGACGCATGCACAAGCAGCCATGCATACTCAGACAGAGGTATATGAGTATGCACACACTCCCCTTGTGCATCCTTGGTAGTTACAATCAGCCACACAATGACAGTGACAGTTGGTGGGTTATGCAAATTAGATGCAAATAACCAGTCCTGAATTTGTATGTAGTGATTGCGCTAACGGCTAGATAAGGGTGTAGTTAAAAAACAAAACAAACGTACTTCCTATTGAATTCTTTCAGTTTAATCGACCCGTGTGTCAGCTTTTATGTGTGTTTCTGTTGTGTTTCCTGAAGCAGCTGTGAACTGAATGACAGTGTATTGTGTGAAAGGTACACAGACAGTCACGCAAGCCTACAGTGTTTCCCATCTCTGAACTAGACATGTCACATCCTGTATGTGAGACACATCACACACATACACACATGTTCACAGTGCTGGCTAGGTAATCTGAGGATTACAGTTGGAAAGCAATGTTTTAAACATGAGAGGCACGAACATCAGTCTTCTTGGCATACAGTACGCATGTTTGCCCTGTATGGGTTACATTAGTGAATATTGTGGGCCAGTTTATGTTCTTTTTTAATGTCCAATTCCTCACAAATTATATGCGCTTCACATTGCTGCTTATTGTAAGTGTATTATGTTATACCCAGCAAAATTTTATAAAAAAGAAAGGCTGGGTTGCAGTGATTTCTTTGTGGTTTTGTAGAACAAAGATACTGAAAAGTTTTTCACTTTTATTTTTCCTTGTAATTCTTTATCCATACAACATCTTTCAGACGTTTCTGAGACCAACTGTTGAAAACATATCTTAATACAGGTGTTCTCTCATAAGATGAAGATACATTTAGTAAATGTCTGTGTAAATGTAAAATTCCACTGGTGTATGCTGAGAGTGTTTTCCTTTATGTTAACTTTTAATAAAAATAATAATGATAATTTGGTAATTTTTGAGAAAAAGATTTTCTATCGAAACCTAAACCTTTTTTCTGCATATATTAATTTTCTTATTCAAACAATCAAGGTGAATTAGCATGGTTCAGTAAACCAGAATTGGAAAGTAAGATCCAAATTCATCTTTAAAATGTAAACAATACCTGTCCCATACTGTGAGAGGGGACACCCGCTGCTGCTCTGAATGAACCCAGATCGCCAGGCCATTAGAAGAAAAAAGGTTTCATCTCAGTGTGTAACATGCATATAACTGCTGCCTACAAGGCATCGGTGTGAGTGTGTTTGAAAGAGGGGTTACTCTGGATAATGGACCTGGAGGCATTCAGAAAGTGTTCGAGCACAAACCTCAGAGAATACAGAAAGTGGGCAAATTAGAGGTGGAAGGGACACGGGGAGGAAGGAAAGGAGAAATAATGTCAGGATATTTTTTTTCCTCCCGCTACTTGATCTCTCTCTCCATCCTTCTCTGTCTCTGGTGCTCATTCACTCTCCTTTACTTCCTCTTGAGATGATTAATAGAAGGTTGGATGATTTGTAAAATCAGTTCTGTTCTCAGTGGAATATTCTGTTTTTATTTCTTGCTTAATTCCCCCTTGCCAGATCTGTAGGAGAATGTGTCTCTTGCTTGATAATTCTGTTTATTCTTACCTGTTTGATCATCTGTTTGCCTCCCTCCGTCTGCCTTTCTGTTTCTGCCTCTTGGTTCTCTTCCATGAAATCCTATAGCCAGACTGTGTCTCAGTCGATACGTAATATAATTGGTGTTACAGCCACATAGACAGCGAGTGGCATTTAGGAAATCTATATCACTTAATCCTGGCTAGAGCAAACTTGGTGTGATTGTATCTGTTTGTACTTGTTTGTCTGTGTGCATACTGCTTTTTGCCTTTGTGTATACTCACATTTCCCCTTTGTTTGAATGTGGATCTGTGTGTGTGTGTGTGTGTGTGTGTGTGTGTGTAGGTTGTCAATATCAGGTGTTTGTTTAACTGCATGGACTTGGTTTGTCAGCATCAATAAACTTTTCCTGTGTGTGTGTCCGTAATTCAGGTCCAACAGATTGATCGAGTGGTGGAAGTGGTGGACGAGGCCGTTAAAGGTATTTTAACACACGCATACACACACTCACACAAAAGCACTCTTTGTGCGAGTGAATGTGCAGCAATGCATTGATCAGTTAATGAATGAATGAATGAATGAGAGTTTCATTGTTGGACTAGGAAATGAAGTTTTTGAGCCATAGCTTCATGAATGAATGATATTCAGTAAAGTAGTCTGTCCACTTATTGACAGAATACTAAGAATTACTTGACTGTCAAGACTAAGAATATATCACTTTCTTGTAAAACGGTACCTAATCAAATAATAACGGTTTGAATTATTCTTTCACAACATTTAAAACAATTGACGCTGCAATTATTGTCAGTGGTGAGGTACCCTTTAGAGTGTAATAGTATTAGAAAATTCAGGTCTTAGGAGCAGAGTAACTTGATTTTCTGCTCATGACTTAAAGGAGGGAAAATTTCAACAGTTTTTTTTTTCAAACAGTTTTTTGGGTGTCACTGCTCAGTAAGTGAAATGGTTTTGATTGCCGTTTGTATTTAGAAGCAAAGTGATCAGTGTTGCTTATATATCCTATCTGTCTTGCTGTCTGAGTAGCTTGTTAAGTAGTCTTTTCTGTCTGAGAAACTCACTGACAGCGAGACGGACTCACATGGCAGTGATTAGGTCATCCATTTAAACTGTTAGTGAACCGCCGCACTTAACTGTTTAATGAAGGTCAGGCAGAGTTTACAGCGTACGAGTGTCCAGTCAAGCTGTCATATACCCCCAGCTGTTCTCTAATGAAGAACAGATTGAGTTTACAGTGTGTGTGTCTGTGTGTATGAGTGACTAGTTTGCACTGCAGGCCTCACTGTAATGAAGGACAGCTGAACTGAGGCTTAATTTTACAATGTGTCATCAACTCTAAATCATCTGGCTACACATACACACACTCACATTCACACACTGTGACTTTCATTCCCCCTTTCTTCTCTGTGATTTGCTCATTCTTTCCCTTTTTTCCCTTTCCTTTTTCCTCTCCTTCCTCAGCATCTTTTGATCTCTTTCCATCCTCTCGTTCTCCTCCCTCTGCCTTTTCACTAACCCGTTTCATCCCTTCTGCCCTCCCTGTTTCCTCCCTCCTTCACCCCTCCATAGAAACTAATTTCCCCAGTATCATTACAGTTCTTTATGACCTCGTATAAACTGAGAGCTGTTATTTCAGCTCGGAGGCCTGGGCATAAACCTTTAAGCTACAGGATTTGCCTTTGGTAATGGCTACTAAAATACTTACTTCAATGAACTACTAATAGACACAGTTCTGTGCACCACCAGAATTGCTTGCAGGTCTGTTTTCTACAAGAGTACTGGTATGCTTTTATGATATTGGCTCCTAAGGTGTGAGACCATCTATTCAGTTTGGATCCTGGCTCAAAAAGAACATAACAAGGCTACTTCACTTCTTTGACTACTTTTAATCTAATCCCTAACATAAAGCTCAAGTTACTACCTGCTGTAAACAACATTTTTATCTTTTGATTATCTCCGGTCGGGTTGCTGAGTATGTACACAGTACTTAACATTTATACAGTCTTAACACATTACACTGCCCAGTTTTGTGTTGCTTGACGCTGTGCAGCATCAGTTGTTTGGTGGGTAGTGTTGTTATGGTGGTCACAAGCTTGAGTCTTGAAATCAGTTTTTTTTTTTTTTTATCCATGCCAGATGTTGATTTTCTTTCTAACAAGAAACACAGCTTTTATCTTGTATTCCAAGCCCACTGGCAGAAATTAATTAATGACACCCGTAGATACACATCTTTGTGAGGGCATAGAGCCAGATTTTATGTCTCTTAGTGATGTGCAACAAACAAAAACACAAGAACAATTGGTTAATTGAGGAGTTAAATACAGAAAATGTACACAGAAGCCCACACACAATAGAAAATGTTTTATGCATTTTTCCCATCCTACAGGAATGCAGACTTCCATGTGGTCTGATCTTGGCACCATTAATAAATAACTGCTATATTGTGTTCTTTATAGGGCCGTTTTGATGACTTTTTTCTTTATTGGCCTCCTAATATTGATCTCCTTGCGCTGAGATGATAGCCTGGATGATACCATTTCACCTGATATTCTTTTATCTTTCAGAAATGGTTTAGATTTAGTGTGTGTGTGTGTGTGTCACATAGAAACAGGGGGCAGAAAAGGTTGGATGGGCTAATGTATCTACTTAGCTACAGATCAGAGGCTATATGGCAGCCATATAACCTGATGATCCTTATTTCACCTGTATAAACAAACTGTTTCCGTGTATTGGTGCTGAAAAATAAAGCAGACCTATAAAGGCGGGATGATAGAAAATGACTGTTGGAGAGGAAGAAGATGAAAGAAGAGCAGGTACAAAGAGACATTCATATATATTTGAAGTCATCTGAAGGTATTTTGATGTTTTTTTTAATACTAGGTGACCTCCAATCTCAAGTGACAAATACAGTCTCTGTGGAGTAGCTTGTCATTGTCAAGCATCAAAGCTTCATGTTTGGCTTTTTTGTTAAAGAAAGTGCTCTTTTGAAATGTTTGCATTAAAGAAAAGCTGATTAGACTGACATTTGAAAATGATATAAACAGCTTTTTGATTTAAATGTATAATAACCTGTTATATCAACACAATAAATGACAAGCATTACACCCCTCCTGTCCTCCTCATCTTCAACCTTTGTCCCTCCATTCCAATGTGCTCCCCTCCCCCGCCTGCTTGCTGCTTTACAATCAAACCAGGGAGCACAACAAGACCCACCACTTACGAGACATCAGACACAGGTCAACAGGTCAATCTTTTAGCTCCCTACCTCTCTGATCCAACCATCCATCCGGCTATCCTGTACATCTTTCATCTGTGATGTATTTTTTCTATCATCACCAAACCATCCATCCATCCACCTTTCCATCCATCTTCCGTTGCTTGCCCTCCCTCTTTTTCTCTAGCATGTTATAATGGGCCGTTACGAGTGGATAGAAGGATTTATGTCGGTTTGTATTTATGAAGGAGAGAAAAGAACAAAGGAGAGAAAGAGATTGGAAAAAACGCAGGAGGGAGAGGAGGGCAGTCAGTAACTAGAAAATGTGGTCGCGGGTGATGTGTGTGTCTGTGTCTATGCGGGGTTTCCCATCACAGCAGTTGGCCTCTCTAAACTCTGTAATTGAGATGACAAATAGGGCAGCATTCTTCGGTTTTCTTCGGCAACTAGAGTTAGCTATTTTATCTCTTGCTTCCCATTCATGGTCCCCTAGGCCCTGAAATTGAATTTGGCTTCAGGCACACTCCTGGAGTGATTCCATGCTGGTAGCGAGATTATTTCTTGAGTCGTTGGTGGCAGTCACATTGACAGGGGTCCTGTGCAGTTTTCAGGGCAGGGAACAAAGAATATGTGGGGAATTTCCAAGTTTTACACGAAGGGACAGTTTCATAATTTGGAAAAACATCTAGAAATCCAGCATCATACTGGTAATTGCTTCCTCCTGATGTCTGTCAGGAGTCTGTGTATGCAATTAGGTAACTTTATTTTCCCACAGCGAAGACCCTCAGAAACAAATTCATAATGTCAACAATCTGCAGGAAAAAAATATTTCAAAACAGAATTTCCCACAATCCTTAACCAACAGGCCTGAGCTCAAGCTAAATCAGTGACATGGCTGTTTGTTTTCAGACAGGGAAGCTGCACACCTCCCAACAACTGTTCCCAGCTCCAAAGTCTATTGTTATTCATAGCAAACAGGTTAGGTTTACATGCCATGTGTGCTTGTTTAGAGTTGAATGAAAACAACTACTTATTGTTTTTATTTGAATTTGAACAAAAGGCAACTAATTTCCAATTCTTTCAGCTGGGGAATTCAGCTGACTGAATTTTTACACAAGGCCTTGAAGCACTGTTCCATCTGGTGTGCATCACTGTCATCATTAACGTTCCTCATTCTCGCAATTGTTAAATGTTCTGATAAAGTGATTAAAGCGGCAGTTGAGGAACAGGTGAAACCATGAAGCTGTTAAAGGAAGTAATATTGGATGGATGCATCCGTCAAGAGATGGAGCAACAGTTACAGAGGGAAGAAAATTTGACCAGGCATGAATTAAATCCATGTCTCATGACCAAAGGCGACCACACAGACTACTGCCCGGACCAAAGCATGGCAGAATGTGCCTCAAGTCCCAGATGTTTTCCACGAGGGAAGTTTTCTAATTTCCTTGCTTGTACTGGGATATTACGACCAGTCACGCCTCACCGATTGGCTCTTTGTCCTCCTCTGGGGCAGATTGTCATTTTTATCTACCAATTGATAGCCATGCTTCCTGCCCTGAGCCCACCCTCCCAGGAGACCCATGTAAAGCGGATGAAAACAGGAAGACAATTCCATCCCTCAGCGCCTCCATCTCGCACACCTTCTGGCTGGTAGCCTGTTAGATGGCTGGAGAGTACTGTATCCCATTTCGGCACACCAAAGGCTAGACATCACTTGCTATTGGCCATTAGACTCAGAAGTGTATTTTCATTTGCTTCTTCACACACTGTGATATCTACTAAGTCAAGCTAGTTCCAGATTTGTTACAGTGTGCACTTGGTAAAGGATCTGAATGAAATAGCCCTCTTTTTTTTTGATGATTCTCTTTTTCCTGCTTGTCCTTCATAGTTTCCACCTGTATTGTGTACTCACATTCATTCTTAATTGATTCAAAATGCAGCCGATGCCACAGGTTGGCCGATTATTCCATTTCCTGCACAGCTAGTCCTATTAATTTCTGTTTCCTTTGACCAAACCTTAACAACATTATTTCTGCTCCGAAATGCTTCTTTGTCTGTTCTTGTGTCCTTTTCACACTAACATCATACTGAATAGATGAGACGTTTAATGAGGGCTTTTATCTGGCTATTTAGAGGTGGATAAACCTTTTGAAAGCTGGATCACTTGAAAGCTGGATTTCTTTTTGGTATTGTGTTTGTGGGTGAAAGGTTTTATGTAAATGTACTTGGGTGTGTGAGTGTGTGTTTGCACTGTATGTTTGTGTACATGGAAACAGACTACAGAATGAGGAAGTGCTCCTACCATCCAAACCATGAACTTCTCTTTGTTCTGTTATCTCTATCTTTTTCTATTTGTATTTTTAAGTTCTTTTTTTTGCAATTTAAACAAGGCCACTTGCAATTAACTTGAATGGGCTTGTTTTAACGTGGAATTGTAAACATCTGCACAACCTCTGCATGTTGGAGTGTCACACGTGCAGCAAGTAAACTACAGGAAAAGGTGACAGTGACAGTTCATGTTTCAGTTTGAAAAAGAATGAGAAGTGAAGTTATGTTTGTCGTTTTCAGGCCACTCAGTTCGTCTGTTGGGTCAGAAGAAAGATGGAGGCCGAAGGCTGGGAGGAGCTAGACTGGACCTGCCCAAGATCAGGAAGAACCCTCTCATCGAAATCATCTCTATTAACACTGGGTAGGATACAGACACAGAGAATATAAAATATTCAGCTTTAACTGTGAATTCAATGTAACTGCCCAACCTGGCATTTGGTTTATTGTGTGTGTCCGTGTGTGCACTCTCCCTCTCGGCACAGCTACTTAAACAGAGCTATAAACAGCTTCAACATTTATCAATTTCACATGGTTTGTATGGTATATGTATGTAGTAGGGTGTTTGTATGTGTGTGAGCATATAGTGCTATTTCTTCTTCAAATGTAGGTAGAACAGAAACACAACAGGTGTCTAGGCTTTTATAACAAAACAGTTAAATACAAAGACATCATTCCTTGTCACCTTTTTACATCATAGCTGTGATTTTCTGTATTGTCCTGGTTTGCCCTCTTTATGTTATTTTTGCCTGGCAGTGGGTTTGTTTAAGAGTACTTCTGTTGGATGATTAGATGATTATCATGAATAGATGAATAAATAAATGTTCATATTATACTGTAGATGAATGCTATAGTGAGATGGAAGGACAGGTATTTGGACTTACCCACTAACATGTGTGTCACATAGACACCCACGTTCACATGTACACACACATTTTTATGGGCTAATTTCATGCTGTTTACAGATCTGTGTGTCTCCACTAACCCATGTGCTGTATTCTCAGTGGGCTAGTTAAAAAGGTTACGACAGGCTAATTCCACTGTGCTGGGCCTCCACTGATGATAATCCATCAATCATCCTCCTGCACTTTTTCAATGCTTACACCTTAATGGCTTGACTCACAAAGCAGGAAAGTAAATAACTTGTAGACACAGCACCAGTGTTCTGTGAGACTCAGATTTCTCAGTTTAAATAAATACTTTTTTGTTCTTGCACTAATTTGTTCAAGTCATGTGGCTTTTTAGTAGCTGCCAAGTAAACAACCTTAAAGATGTAAACATTACATGAGCAACAATACATCATGTCTTTGTTTGAGCCTGTTGTGTACACGTTTGTTACTGTCAGTAAGGGGGTTTCAGCATTTTACTGGAATTTCCCATTTTTTCCTTGAACCATCTGGGCTAATTGCAGCATCATTCTTGTCCATGCAACACAGTGACCCTGCAGCGTGAAGGCAGTGACCTGTTTTCAGGTCCTGACCTTTTAGTTATTACTGTTTTATCACCAGAGTAGGCTTTTATATGATTATTTCAGGATTGATAGAGATGCAGTTGATTTATTGTAATGCTGTGTGGTGACAACATAACTATACCTCAACATTGTTGCCATAAGTGTCATCCATTTTTGTACTTGTTGTAGGGGGATCTCTGTCTGCAAGAACATAGTAGGTTGCAAACCATTGTGGAAGTCTATCATAAGCAAAAATGTAGCTCCAATATAATATTTTTGTCATGGGCAGGTATGGGTGACTACCAGTACGCAAGTTTATGTAACAGTTAATTAACTCCAAATCAGGATCCTGCTTCTTCCCAGCTATGTTTTGTAAGTCTGCCTGCAAGAGATTTTTCACTACACAAGTAGCTGATAATAAACTGTAACATTAATTGAATATTAACATTTGTTGATATTTGTGCTCTTTTAAGATAGGTGATAAAAAAAATAACATTTCTGTTAACAACATTGTGACATAATTATTTTATAAACACATTATACTGCTGGCCTTAATTTAAAGAAGCATCTATTTAGAAATATACAGAGTGCTTTCCTTAAGAGCTCATGTTGTCGTAGATGTTTGTAGTCTTCTGAGCTCAGTGGTCTTTATTCCTGACTAAAGCTTCTTAGTCATCTAATGCGACTAGAAACACCATAAATCCTACTGGTTCAACCATAGTTTTCCAAACATACTGGCATTTGTGGTCAACACCAAATGTTTAAAAGGGAAAATGTGAGGTTTGTGACTGAAAGAAAATACAACCTTTTATTACTGCTGCCACAGTGATGTCAGTTTGGCCAGCACTTGGCAATTTTTTATTTTTTGGGAAGTCTCATTCACTGCTCCCCTGTAAACCATTACCTTAAACCACCACCAGGGTTATATAATTGGTCTATTCCTGGTTTTGTTGTTAAGAATAGCTACAACAGATGCAGACACACACCATCTTTGGCCCTTTACATGTTTGTTATGTTCTTGTCTAATTCTCTGTCTGACCAATCCTCTGTCTGTCTGATTTCATTGGTCTTCCAGCTTGGATGTGTGCCTTTCTGCCTGTCTCTCATTTTCTGAGTTTTTGTGTGTTGTGGTATGTGTGTACAGATGTCAGTCCCTTGCCAGCCTCCCTTTCAGCAGGGGGTCTGTATCTGATCCAGATGAACTGTGTTGTTTTTCAAAAGGGTTAGACTGGCTAAAAATAAATCCCCTTGTTTTTACTCTTTTAACTGGAACTCTGTTAGGAGTCCGGGGGATTACTGAAATATGTTGACAAATCTCTCCCCAATAATGCTGGTGTTACAGAAAGTCCAAGCCTAATGCGTGCTTTTGTGTGAGTTGGTCAGTCATGGATGTCATGGTTTCTTAAATTGTGGGTTGGTGTGTGTGTGTGCGAGCGTGCGCAGTATGGAAAAGAGGCAGAATGTGCTCTTTATGTGGTCTGATTTTAGATGATCTGTTTTAAATATTGCTCTGAGGTAGTAGTGACATCATTGGTGACATTTGTCAGCTGATGAAACAGAGAGGTCTTTGTGTGACACACAGAGACACACACATGCACAACATCAGTTGCAGTTGTCCTCCAGTCTCCCTCTGCGTCAATAGAGACCATTTGAAACTATTAAATTGTAGTGTGTGTGGCCCTTAGTGTTCCCAGTTTGTTGCCAGTTTGTCTTTGTGTGTGAACACGTGGGATGTCTTCATTTAAGGGTCTCTCTCTGTGCTTCCTTTTGTTTCCAAACCAAATGTCAAGTTGATGCCATGCTGAAGGGTAGACTGCTTTCATAGGTTATCGACAGGTCCTCGAAAAGTCTTAGATATTGAATAATTTTATGGCATAAAGATAGCATCTCAAATGCAGATAACAAATATGTAGCTCAAGTACAACATGTACTAGTACGAGTGGCTTTCATGGCTATACAATCTTTGTCTTGTCTGAGCATTACCTTTATACCTTAGAGTATATTGACATCAATCATGTTGCTGATTTCAAAGACATTCAGTCTAGTAGATCAACACTGAGAAACAGAACAGGATTGAATTTAAGTAATAAAAGTTGTAATAGGGCCAAATTAAATAAAACCACTTGCTTTTAACACAAATGGTAGGGAAATGAATGAATGGATGGAAAGCCAGTGAGGGATCATACTCTTAGTCGTGTAGGTCGGGGCACTTGTGTGGAAAGTATAGGGATCATGAGAGACATGCTGAAACAGTAGTCACATTTCAGCCTCGTGTAGAAATCTTACAGAAAAAACCCTTAAACCTTCACCCACTTTGACTTTTTTGACTATAAAAATGTATATTCTCAAACAAAATCTATTTACTCGCTTCATATTAAGCCACAGATTAATTTTAGACTGACAGATGAACCTACTGTACCCCTTCTCCTTCACTTTATTATAGCGCAAATCAATACAAAAGCCTGGTGTGGAGTTTTACCTAGGACTACCTTTGAAAATTTAATTTCCTGTTCAAATTGATTTACAATATTAGTTTCATTAGGTTGCATATTAATTCATTTGCACCCATAAAGTCCAAATTAGATTGGCTTTTTCCCCACCACGTTAATTTTATCCTCATCAGAAAATAAATGCACTATAGTCCAGCTAGTACTCAAATGCCCTCTGGCTTTGTATCGAAGGAACATCGTCAGGTTTCTCCTGGTCCGTCAGCGCAGTTATTTTGAGTCATATTAACTTGGCATATTAATGAACAAAAGCCCTGATTATTTCTTTCAGGGTTCAGTTCAAAAGCAGAGTGTTCCATGGATTTCTTGTTAACATCAATTGTATTAACTTTCAATGCCTTTATGTTTTGTTTTCTTTTTTCAATTTCAGTTTGAGTCAGGCATTCAAAGGATTTGAAGGACAAACATTGAATGACTTGAAGATTTATACAAAAATAATAATAAACTCGCACTCAGTATGTATTGGATTTTACGATACACCAGTTTTAGAGTGAAACTGGGCTGCAGATGCGTGCAATAGTTGTTTTTTAATAGGGCACAGTGAGATTCTTATTCATACGAATAATATTTTTAAATAATAATTTCTCCAGCACTTTTTTTGACACCACAATGAATAGACATCCAAACAGCATAATCACTCTATCCTCTCAGGGACCTTGAATGTCAGGAAAGTTAACAGGCTTCTGAAGATAAAGTGACACAAAAGCTGCTCCCAGCCAAGGTTTTTACGAAGTTACCTGCTTTGATTTGAAACGGCCTTTGATAAAAGTAAACCTATAAACCTCCAAAGTTTGGATTTGCAACAATACAGCAGAAATCTTTTTCGCTCGTTTTGAATGTACATGTTGAATGGTCTGAAAGCGATGAAGCAGCGGAGGGAATAGTGGATTGTGAATAAGAAGCATGAAAGAGAAATACTGGAAAATCACACACAGTTGGTGTTTTTCAGCACCGGATTGAATGAGACGAGGTTCCTTTGAACTCCACCCTACCCGCGCTTATGTTGTTGACTCCAGCAGCTGATGTTGGGCTTGTGCTCTTTAATTGGCTTACGTTCCAGTCGCCAGCATTTAGTTTTGGATTGTTCCTTGTTATATCTTCCATGGCTTCTTTATGCAAACAGATAAGCCTGAGGGCAGAGTTCATTTTTCACACAGCGTCAGACTGGAAAAAGACTTCACCATGTCTTTCTAATGCTCTGTTTTGTGCTCCAGTTTAAGCTCTCTTGATGCTATTAGGAAGCTGGTGCGTGTATATGTGTGTTTTGCCCTAGGCTACACCAACAGTCCCTTCTTGCTCTTTGTATATCTGTGTGTGTGTGTGTGTGTGTTTGTGTTGTCAGCAACAGTGAAAGCCCTTTTTTTAAAACAAGTTGAATCGTGATGCTCAGCGTCATAAACAAGGAATTTACAACCACTCAGTAAGAATGGGTCATTAAACTTGTGTGTGTGTATTTGTTGCTGTTTGTGTGAACCACTGCCATTAGAATCCAGGCATAAAAAAAGTCCTTTGTTCCACAGTTACAGCTCATTTCATTTCATTATCTGTCTCATCCCTGTTTTCTATTTAGTCACATGTTTGGCAGATATAATTTCTGTCATTGTTATTGCAATGTGCTAAAAAATCAGGTGTTAGTGATCTTCTGTTCTAACCTCAAACTAATAACCAACTTCATCATCCGTATCCTTCAGGCAGGCGGGTTGACAGGATGACACAGGGGGGCTGGCCACGGTAGGCTTTCTTGTGGTTTGAGAGCTCTCTCAAACATGAGTAAAGAATTTCTGGGAGGTTGACTGCTCCTTGTTTGATGTTTGATTTCTACACCAGCAGTTCATACATTCTTACTAATAAGTGGTCACAGATTTAATTAATGCTAAAATGGAGGTCTGCTACCCTGTTACACTTTAGACGATAATGAAAGTTATGTATTACATTTGAAGGTCATGCATAGTGCAAATATTTGTAATTCCTTTTCATTAAAATGTGTTTTTTCCTAACATTATATGATACTTTGACCATACTCTGCTTCTGTTTGGTTAATGTTTACTTAAGCCACCTCCTGCACATAGTTGTCCTTCATATCCTTGCAGGGTTATGCATACAACGGGTCAACAAATAGAGATGCTGACATCTCTTTAATAGGAAAAAACATTGAAGGATTTAATACATAAAAAGATTCACAGTCAAAGTCCTGTTTTTTGTTAGAGGGAAGTGGAAATTTCTTAGACTCTTTGAGTTGAGCTATTGGCCTCACCTATCTAGAGAGTATAAAAGATATCCTTGGAGCACATAGAGTATGTTATCCTGTTTCGTTTGTTCAGTTCCCTTTAATGATTTAACCCCCCTTTCTCCTTTTTTTTGAATCTCAAATTTGGCACAAATGTCCACTTGGACTCAAGGATGAACAAAAGTCAAACATCAAGGTCACTTTTTTGGCTATGAAGAATTCACATGCTAATTTTGACCAAATTTCATACATATGTGTAATGAAATAAATTAATGAGGTAATGACGTTTTATATTGTGAAGGTCAAAGGTCAACAACACAGTGAAAACTGAAACTTTTTAGCTCTTAGTCAATACCACAACAGGGGGGAACAGAAGGGGAGATTGTGACCAAATTTCACATTTGGTTGGACACCAATCGTGGGCACCCACCTTGGAACTGTGGCATTTGTATAAATGTAAATTGCAATGTTCACTGGTTGGCTGAGGCGCACAACCACGTGGTAGTAATTCTAGCTTCTTTTTACCTTCTGACACCAATAGTAAAATATTTATCCTCTAAACTGAAAGCTAATTTAATCTGGCCATAAAGCCATGTTGAATATAGCATGATGCCATTGTTAGTGTTTTGAATAGATATTAATACATTTTAAACATGAATGTTTGGGAAGCTTTACTCAAGCTAAATACTGTATTAATCTCATAATTTATTTCAGTGCTGTTTTTCTATTGTATTCATTCTGTGGTTGGCTACAGTCATAAAAGATTTGAGCAGGCTAGTGGCTTATTTCTCACAGACCTTTATTCCTGCCAAATCCTTGATTACTACAGTCATTAATAGTCACTATAGCAAAATACACGCATGTGTTCACACACTGTGTAAACAAAGCCATCAGAGACGGAGTGGAAAGTGTCTTCATGTTTGTGTGTTAGCCTGCATTGTGAACATGTTTTTGTTGCTGACGGGCCCCCTGTGAGTTAGCCTCTTGTTTCCTGTGATTTTCGTCTGGCTGCCACAACTTCTCCATCCACTCTCCACACCGACACATTGAAATAATAGGTCTTATCAACCTTGCTGCTGACCTTTAACATAGATTTGTGTTAACCATTGTGACCAAGGTGTAATGTTCGGGACTTTAGCCGGCTGAGAGAGAAGTAAGTTTGGGGTCACAGACGTGTGGATGGAGTGGAAAAACAATAAGCCTCAGAACAGGCAGGGTTAGGACTTGGCTGTGAAGCTACAAACACAGCAGCACCGTCCTGCATTTTAGAGGTAGACTTACTACCTTAAAAGAGGAGGTTGAAACAATATTTGGTTGCGCCTGAGCTGATGTGTCAAGACCAGGAAGAGCGCCCACATTCTTAAGGATAGCTAAGTGCACACAGAAACTTTATGTTGTTGATTTTCACTTGAAATAGAATATGATGGAATGGTGCCTCCCTTTTAGGCTTGCAGCAATAATCCTCCCAGGTTACCGAGAGGAGTTGAGGATTTGGTTTTAGATATGTTTTACATGTGTTTTGCCATGATTTTTTCAGTTAAGGTTTTGAAACAGTGTGACTGCAGCTAAAACACAGCTTTTATTTTATATAATGGTCAAGTTGGTCAGCGTCAGTAGAGGTCTCTGGCCTGTATGATATTCAGCTGCAGTCTGAAAAAAAATGTTCTTGTGAGACATTTGTGTCTCCTCTATTTTGTTACAGGAGTATCAAAAAATTGTCGGAAGATAACAGGTCCTGTAAAGATGGCAGAGTGTAGCCAATCACCTTCTCACCAGAGCAAATGGTTGGCTACAGTCTGTTCTTGTTTTTAGGATTGGCAGCATGGTATCATACCAGATGGTGATGGAGGAGGTGAGGATAGACTTTGTGATGATGGTCTAAACGTGCACCATCATTGTCTTTGGCAGGTTGAATTTCTTTAACTGCCACACAAAGTCACCTGAGCTTTCAAAATGAGGGAGCTGTATAGCTCTGGGCAATGTTAAAAAACAATAGATAAATGTAACTCCTAAAAGCTCCATCGCAATCTTTAAAAGTATTACACTAATCAGAGTTAAAGGAGAGCAAGGATAGTGCAATATGTAAAACATGTTTTCTGTAATGCATCTGCTGCTCTAAACACATTCGGGCTTCATTACCATCAACAACATTTCCTGTTTGTAGCTATGGTTGATTAGATTATTTTTTTAAAAAATAATTTGGATTATTATTAATTAATTATTATTTAATTCAGTTCCAGGTCACTTGAGTAAAAGACTGTGTATGTGTCCTGTCAGTGGCTGTGTCTGCCTGTGTGTTTACTGCTGAAACACAGTACATCAGAAGTCTTCTAGCTCATCTTAGTGTTATGTCTGTTAATAAGGCTGCAAACAACTGCAGACCAATTATTTTTTCCTGCAGTCATACACATATTACCATAATTTACACTTAAATAGAAATTAATTAGGAGTATTTTATTTTTTTGGCCCAAATGAAAGGTAACAGAAGTATTAAGCTACCAGGCACTTCCATACAACTCATGACGATCGAAAACTAGCAAGAAAACATCATTTTATTATTATTATTATTATTATTATTGTGAAACAGTTATTTTGCATGACAGTTGTACAGCTTCTTTAGTCTCAAGTGCTGTAAATGTGAGAAAAAATGAGAACAGCAAATATATTTACAGTACATATTGACCGGCCAATCCCTTCTCTTTATCTGTTCGACAGCTCTTTATTTACTACAGAAAAATCACATCATTGTTTGCCTTTTTCTAATATATGTAAGCAAACATCGGCTCCTCTTGCAAGGACATCAGAAGTGTCTTCACGGCACCACATCATTTTCTGCACCTCCTAACTATCCAGTAAACTTTGCAGTTCATGAACATTGCTCAATACTCACTTTTCTTATATTGACTATTATCAAAGTGGCGCTCTTTCACGCTGTTCATTACACAAATGACAGTCTTCAGCACCTGATAGACGAGCTCCTCTTCTTCTTTGTGTGTCACAATCAGTACGCCTCAGAGCCTACTCCGCTGCTAGATTCTTTTATTAGCCTTCCTTGCAACAGTTTCTGTTTTGAGAACAGTCAAACTCAGCACATTGTGTTTTTGATACCAGAGGTCTTGATGCAGACGGGTAAAAAGAAACAGCACAGCTCATTGGTGACACACTTTATAATAAAGACTATCGGTAAGGAATGGAAGAGTCACCATAAGAATAGAAGAGTCGTTTTTGCAGATAAAAGTCACTGCTTGAAGGGGAAAGCAGAGTGCCGTACACGGAGAGCCAGGGAGAAACAGGGTTGAGATGGGAAGTCATTAGCGGAGTTAAAAGCAAATTGAATCAGGCCTATGTGCTCTTTTGTAATTTGAATTTCTCTGGCAATTACAGTGAGGAAGTGAATAAGGCCAAGGAGAAAAAGGAGCCAGTTTTTGCCTGAGATGCCACAGCGAGACACAGTCTGTTCTTTTTCCTCTTTCTCCCACACACACTTTCTCAAAGAATCGAGGCAGGTATGTCTGAACCCGATTGAAACTCCCATGCAGACTGTAATAACGTCACTGCTGGGGTCCATGCGATATTCACTTCAGATAATTTGTCGGTATCTCTCCCTCATCTTAAAAGCAAATACACAAGCCACGTTACACTGCTCTACTTGACTGCGTTTTCATTTTGGTTGTTCGTTGGTCAATGATCTCATCTTTTCTTTTCTGTTGGTTTTCTCCCCGAGGAGCAGAAGTGAAAATGCATCATGTGTAGCAGCAACAAAAGGGGGAGAAAATGTGCTGATGTGCTTCAGGAAAGTGGAGTTACAGAGGAGTGAAGGGTGTTTACACACGGGTTTCTGATCCCGTACATATGTGTGTAGGATCGTGGGAATGCATGGATGCACAATATACACACATCATCACCACCACATCCTTTGATTTTGCACATTGGAATACAAACACACAAACCTCCACAAAGGAATTCTCATTTTCTTTTTCTATTTCGTTTCACACACACAGACGCGTGTGCGCACACACACACACACACAATCATATGCAGACACGTTTCCACTCACTCACACACACACACCCACGCACACATACCCACACCTCTTCTAGCTATGTACCATGGTGGCCTTTCCTGCTGTTTATCAAACCAATGTATGGGTAGTTTTCAGCTCCACTGGTCTGCACATATTATTCCATTTCCCTCTTCCCCACTGCTTAACACACAAGCACACACATACATGCCAAACACACACACACACACACACACACACACACACACACACACACACACACACACACACACACACCTGTTCTTCCTACTCACTCACCAGGAGTGACTCTGCTCCCCACAGTAAATCCAAAAGATTGATGTCTCTCCTTGGACAAAATGAGATTGTGTGTCATTACAAGGCATTACACTACAGAACCCCTGAGTAACTGAATTAGCCCAGTATGTCACGGCAAACAGAGTTTACAGGCAAACACAGTTGACGTGCGCACAAATACACACACAGGCACACAGACACACACACACACTCTGTTTCAACTGATCGTCTTACAGACTATTTGCACAAACCTGTCTCCTAGATCTTTCCTTTTAAGAGGTAAATGGTCCACAGTTGTCAAGATGGTTTCATCAACCCAGAAATTCAGCTTTCTTCCTGTGGCTCGGACATCAAGCATGTCATTTTGTATGTGGGGGTGTGTGTGCATATGCATTGCAGTCAGATTTTTTTGACAGTGACACATTTTTTGTCATAAATAGTCACACCAGTGCATTGGATTGTAACAAGAAACACTGGCAATGAAGTCAAAGACCCTCATGACTTTTATGTGAGGGTGCATCCAGAATCAATCAGATGAAGTGTGAAACAACTAACCCTTTTCATTCACCAGTCACTGTTAACATAAACTTATAAAGGCATAATGTTTAATGACCCACCGATATCAGCAGACAACTCTGTACGTTCTTTGTTGATGCCCCTGCAAATCCATTCCTGAAGCCTTCACTATGACTTCCAATTTGTCAATGATGGGAGCCACTCTTTGCCAATGCTGAGCAAAAATCAATGTAGTGCCAGCAGTTCTACTTTGAGTGGTCCTGCTGCTCAAATGTAATGCCTAGTCAAAGTGGTCAAAGTTGAGTCAGTTTTTGAGTTATACCATCTGGCTTTGCATTACCAGAAATTAAATAGTTCATCCTGCTTTCTGGCACACGTTAATCCTCATTCAGAACAAATCAGGTTTTCTGGCCAGATTGAAGGTATGCCTGTCATTTTGAGTGCCGGATATATCAAGCTCTACAGTATAAATATAGCCTACCTCTATGTTACTTCTAATGGAAGTTTTTCGGTGTCACAAAAAAAGTACCGTCATACAGGACAAAAAACGACTGAATTACTCTGATTTTTTTGTCTGTTTTCTCAATCACAATCATTATCCAAGGAGACTGCACCAGCAGGGATGGAGAGATACTTTGCAAACTTGTTGCAGATGGGTAATAGGACAGCAGAGTTGTTGTTCCTCAGCCAGGAACAAGGATGCTCTCCCAATTGTGTCCTCCCACACTGCCTAACAACCCTGCACTATGCCTCATTTGGTCTGAATGAAGCCTTTATAAAACCTGTGCCACACCTTGCTACTGGACCATGCTTCCAACCGCTGATCTTGTGTAGAGGCATGTTTGATCAGTCCTGTGAAGTAGTTACAACAACCAGCCAGTGATTTGGATCACAGAGATTTTACTGATCAACAAAACATAAAACCGTATATTACCAGGCAGAATGTAGAGGATCTTATCAAGCGCCCAGTTAACTTCTGTGATACCTGCAGATATCATGGTTTAGTCAGTCACCATCTAGACCAGTAAAGCAGTACATGAGACAGTAATCTATTATTAAGGACAGCTCGTCATTTAGACAGCTTGACAACATCAAGTGATTTCATCAGGCAGTTAGTTACACAGTTAAGTGGTCATTAAGGCAGGCAGTAATAAGTCTGATCATCAACAGGCTAAGCAGTGAGTCAGCCAGCCTGCAAGTCTAACTTCAGATCAGATCTTGAACCTCTCGGTTTTATCAGTATGTTTGGTGGTTCATAATAAACAAACATCATACCATTCTTGTCCAGTAACAATGGGCTGACTGATCTCGTACAAACAGTGTCTGGAGGTCCATCTACAGACAAAACAAGAAGTTGGGACTCACAGTTCCTATGTAGACATGAGGTTACAGTTTCACACACATGCACATGCTCTCACACACATACACGTGCTGTCTCTCTCCAGTCAAAACAACAAGCGAAGCTGCTGTAGAAGTTACAATAAAAACACAAGGTCACCATGTGACACTTTTTTGTAGACATACGTGAGTGCACGCACACACGCACATGCACACACACACACACACACACACACACACACACACACACACACACACACACACACACAGAGCTGTTTCAGTGTGCAGCATTGGGAACACAAGACTAAACAGAATTCAAGAGGTCAGACACACAGCCTGTATTGAACACTAAGAGGGACAAACCCCAGCTGCCTTAGGACACACACTCATACACACACTGGTCTACCCACAGATGAAAAGAAACATGTACATCTGCACACACAGAAAAACAAAAACAATATGACGAGGGATGATAGAGAGTTACGACCAACACAGAAGTCCTTAAATAGAAATTAACACTGAAAAGCTACTGAAATTCACAAATGTAAGATTGAAAAGCCCTGAGCATAATTTCTGTTGTTTATCTCGAGGGTTCAACTGTCATTTTGAAAACAGGCACTTAATATGTTGTTGTTTTCTGTAATAAAAACAAAAACAATGTCAGATTCCTAGTTTGGGAACCCTGAGGATCCATCAGGCAATGACAGACCATGCTGATATGCTTGCATTGATTTTTGTACACAGTGATGTTCCATAGCACCAACATTCATGTTATCATCCAGTTACCTGGACAAAAGGCAGACACATTGATAGCATTTTTGCTCTGGCTCCTCACACAGTTAAAAATCTTGGCTTTTCTTCTAGTGCAACAATGTGTTTGCTGAGTAAATCATAATTTCATTGAATCAAAATGAGCTCAGGAGGTTAAACTCCATAATCTTAAACCAGAATGGTTTAAGATTATGGAGTTATTAGAGATATAAGGAATATTCTCTTTATCAGAGGCATGCAAAGTTCCCCTGTAACTTGAGCACAACCGTCTCTCATGACAGTGTATCATGGGTAAATAAGGTTTAACTGCCAACCTTTCACTGAATAAGTAATCATCCTCTATTCATTGCTCCTAATAGGTCTTTACTCCATTGTGTCAACATTCTTTGTTCCTTGACTTTACATTATTTTGCAACCTCCACTTTGACTTTGAGATGACACGAACAGTAAACTTACAGGCTTGAGGCTTTGTTCACTCATATAATAGCAGTTTGAAGATTTTGTTTGCTCATATACCCACTCCACCCCTCTCTCAGTCTCAACAATAAGTGCAATGAATAATCTTCCCTCATAATTTGCAAAGTGCTCAGACTTCCACCCATCACAGTTTAAGCTTTGTTTTCATAATTGCATCTTCAAGCACGCACAATACGAGCCCCCATGAACACACACGGATATGCACACACACAGATGTAAATGCACACATGGCCCGATTTGTTTATGTATAGAGCGGTTTTCTAATTAATGTGTAGACCCTCAATGCTTATCGTTGAGAAAACCTTTTCCTGCTCAATTCTCTCCCAGTCTGTATCTTTAAAAATGCTGCACATGGGAGCCTATCCAAAGGGGGTGTGTGTGTGTGTGTGTGTGTGTGTGTGTGTGTGTGTGTGTGTGTGTGTGTGTGTGTGTGTGTGTGTGTGTGTGTGTGTGTGTGTGTGTGTGTGTGTGTGTGTGTGTGTGTGTGTGTCTCAAGGGAGGTTTACAAATGTATAGAGGAACCTCAGGGCTTTCCTTTCTTTGTTACCTTTTCAAGGCTGCAACCACACAATAGTCTCTCTCTCTCTTGCACACATACAGTATATACACACACATACACACTCACACACTGGGGAGCTAGCCTCTCTCATTGTAACACATTGATGAACTACACTGTTGTCAGGTACAACAGCTACCTCTGTGGTTTAATTAGCTGGGACGAAACAGAAGGGGGAGAGGACAGAAACAAAGGAGGGAAAGGATGGGGGCTTGATAAAGTGGAGAAATATTTTGTTTTTATTCTCGACTTAATTCTCCCTCATACCGCTCGAGTGTTGTTGATGTTGCAGTTTAGTTAGTTTCATGAACAGTTACAGTACATTATTTTGAAAGCATTTTGTAAAATCAGTCTTTAAAAGTTCTCTGTGTTCTTGGGTGTGATAAAATAAAATTCAGAGTGATTAAAAATCTCTTCTCTTCTGGGAAAACTGGAATAATTGATAACCCAGCAAGTGGTGTGTGTGTGTGTGTGTGTGTGTGTTTGATACGTACGTGTGTGTGTGTGTGTGTGTGTGTGTGTGTGTGTCAGATACAGTGACACTGCTCCTCTCCTTCAGTCACTGTCGGTCTAAGGGTGCTGACTAGTTGTCGCAGTCTGTTTAGGCTGATGGAGAGGTCGAAACTGCTAATGCGTTGTTGTGATACTGGACAAATGTTCAGCAGCGCTGCACACACACACACACACACACACATCACACACACACACACACACACACACACACACACATAATTGATGCAAACACACACACACACACACACACACACACACTCAAGCAGGCCACTGGCTGTCTCTTGAGATTAATGTTGGTGTGATCCACTCAGCTGGGCCTGATCACATTAAGATGGATGGACCCCCTGGTGGTGTGTGTATGTGTGTGTGTGTGTGTGTGTGTGTGTATGTGTGTGTGTATGTGTCTGTGTGTGTGTATGTGTCTGCGCGTGCATGCAGGACCCCATCTGTCTGTGTTTTCTCCACAGCTAGGTCCTGTGACCTAGCTGCCATCTTTAGTGCCCTCAACTAGGATAAGCAATACCCTGAGAGGAAGAGATGGATGGAGAGATGGATAGATAGCTATATTCTCTTCGTTTTTTTCATGGTGACATTAAAATGTTCCTGGTCGTATTTCAAAATGATCATAGAGACATTGTAGCTATTTCAGCAGGCACTTATGCAGGTCGTTCACAGACTAGTAAATGCAGTCAAACGGGCCTACCTATAGATTCCTTAGACACTAATCATTAACAGGATGACCTCTTTTGATCATTTATCTTTAAATTTAACTGTTAAATCCTTTAATTGCTGTTTTTCAGGTTTGCAGTTATAAATCAGCTACTGCATATGCTGGTTTGGCTTTAGTTTGTTCTAACCTCCATCTCTGGCACAACTAGACATTGTCAATCGAAACATAAATCAAAATTGTATGGTTCGACTCTTATAGGTAGACCTATAGTATCTCAAAAGTGCTGGAAAAGGGTCTGGCTTCATGCGTTGTTGTTTGTATTTCTTTAAACCAATCACATCTTGCACTAAATTCCAGCAAAGTAAAATGTAACTGCTGCTAGGTTGTTAACGTTCCTACTGTTAGTGAGTAAGTAATGGATGTGGAGTTTCTTGCCATTTTCATGTGTAGGTTGCTGCTAGCGAGGTTGTTTTTTCCGTAGAGACAGGGATTTTGAAAATATTTAGATAGCAGAAGGGGAGGAGACTGCCACCTGAAGTAGTCAGCCAATCGTCAACTTAATATCCAAAGCCAGACTTGACTCATGGCGCATGGCCCAAAGTGCCAATGGTGAAGCAGTATATAGTTGTTTGAATATGAACAAATAGTAGCAGAGCATGTCATCTCAGGTTGCTTTTCCTCAGAGATGGTCTTCACGCTGCCTTTGAACTGTAATGAATTTGAAAAGTCGAGAAGAAAGTTTCTCTGAAATGCCTTCTCGACTCAGTCTGTTGTGTCTCACGCTATTCTTCCAAGAGCACATGGTGGAGACTATGAGGACGCACTGATTGTCTCTCCACTACCAAAGCATGATCTGTCAGTGTTATACATATATATAAATACATCCGGAAAACTAGTAATTGGACAAAGTTGTTAGAATTTGGAAAATGGAATCCACGCGACCCATCTTATAAACACAACAATCAGAGTTATTCTTTTGGCCCAGCAGTGCTTGTGTGTTGTTTGCCTGTTTGTTTCAAGCTTCTGGGGAATCCCTGTTTTCTCCTCATGTGTCTGTCACGGACACATACAGGGTTTAAGCTTGTTATCTACAACATTCTGATTTCATAGTCTCATACCAGCTGTCACGTATCGCAACATTTGATGGTTATGAATCATTAGTAAGATATTTTCGCCATCGCACTGGAGTGTATAACTCCCACGGCAAACCAGCTTTAACACTGTTACACTTTAATGATAGAGGAATCTTTGATCTTTGATTTGTGTCAAGCGCTTGCTTTAGTAGTACTGTGGTATTAATGGTCCTGTTGTTTTCTTTATGAGCAGCTGGACTGTAGTACAGTATTAGTCAGAGACTGGTTATTTTGTTGCTTTCTGTGCTATATTCAGCTTGTGGGAATGATTTCTGTGCTTTACATCCATGTTGGTAAACACCTGACAAGTGTGGCTCCACTGATGTACTCAATGCGGCCATGTGGCACTTTTTTTGCTCAATACAGGAACACACTTTTTCGAGTAAGTAGCAGTCTTATTTTTTCTTTCTTACACACGCATTTAACAAATTATAGTGTTCAACTCGTGTTCACCCAACAGCCTGCTTATGCAACTAACTGGAGCTGTTGCCAGAAATTTAGGCCAACAGTTAAATTTTGAGTTAAAAGGAACTACTGTGGTGAAAGTAACAGTGTGTATTTTAACCCAGTGTGACTAATTAAAGGCCAGAAATGAAACCCTAATGGAGTAAACACAAAAAGTACTTGTAACAGTGGCTTTCCTTCTTCTTTTCAGTAGTGATTTACATACAACTCGAATAAAAGTCCCCTTCATCCTAAACAAAGACTCCCCCAGAGTTGATGCCATTCCATGCTTTTGGATCTGATGGGAGGCTGTTTTTCCCATTTTGTCTCTGTGTATTTTGTTTTTTTTATTTCAATTTTTCATAGTCTTTCTTCATAGTCTTACTCCCTCCCTCCCTTCCACTTTCAAAACAAAACACTGCATTGAGTCTAATTTTTCCACTGCTTGCCTCGGTCTGAGAGACAGCTGTCCATGGTTAATTTGGAGTTAGCTGGAGTCCTTTTAAACAGTGAAGGAGAGAAAGGACAGTTTTGACTCCCGGCTTTATTCTCGTGCTTCTGCTCTATTGGGAGGGCGTGAATGAATAGATTACATTTACACATTAAAAAGTCTCATCTATTTATCTGAACACTCACCACGTTCTCCTCAAGCCCTGCTCCTATTTCCACAGATCAGAACAGTTGACCAAAGTTGTAGGAATGATAATTCTGTAGTTTTATAAAATACACAGATAAATTTAGAAAAAAAAGAAAAAAATGTCTTGCCAGCCAAGTGTACTGCAAGATGTAAACATATGAAATATTCATAAAAAAGGTTTTATTACTGTTTTTTTTTCAGAACATTTTTCAACTTGTGGGTATTTCACCAATTTTACATACACACATTTTTTGTCAAACATTAGCTTGTTTGAATTGTGCAACGTATAATACAACACAAAGTTTAAAGATAAGTTTAGTCCTTTGTTCAGTTTTATAAAGTTCTACCTTTCATTTGTGATATCTCCTCTGAAGTGCGTTAACAATGCCCTTCCTAAAGCATCCATCCCTTTCTCCTTCGCTCACCACCTCTCTGTTTATCCGTTCAGGTGTCTGAATGCATGTACCTACTGTAAGACGAAGCATGCCAGAGGAGACCTGGCCAGCTACCCCATCGAAGAGCTAGTGGAGAGAGCCAGACAGTCTTTCCAGGGTGAGCACCTTTCCTCTCTCACACATGCACACACACTCACAACATCACTTTGAATGATGGTGTTTATATGCTGCGTCATTTTAAAATCTTAAAAAGAGGTACTTAAAAGGCAATAAGTCATCGGATATTTGGCGAATGTAGTGACTGATATGCTTGATTTATATGCTGCGGGACTGGAAGTGCTGCTGTTGGTTAATTGAAGGTGCTGATATTGGATAACTAGGTTTTTCTAGTTCGATGCCAGCTGAGCAGCTGCTGTGCCGTGGCATCTGTTCCTTAAGAGTAGGGTCCCAGAATCCCCAACCGCACAGCAGGCCATGTCTCTCTGTTTGAGCCTCAGGCGGGTCAGTCAAGGGCAAGTCCTACACATGGATAACACAAATATCACTTCCAGATTACTTACTATACACAAAACATGTATTAGCTGTTGAATCTTTGAAAGTTATTTGCCTGGTGATGAATCTCAAATCACTGTACTGCATCTGTATAAGCAGACATTGAAACTAATGCACACATAAGCACATGTACTGGAATTCAGATCCATGTTAATTTTCTTTGCATATGACTCATGACTCCTCTTCTTCACTGGATTACAAACCTCGCCTAATTCATGTCAAACGCTGCATTTGGGTTCTTCATGCCTGGAGTACTGCACAACAAGCTGAGGTCAATTGTCTCATCATATTAGCATTTCATTACTCATGCATATGATTTAAATATAGTTCAACCTGAAAATGTAATCATGAATGTTTTAAAAGAGCTCTGGTTTAAATTCTAATCAGATCTACAGCTTGTTCATCTAGTGTCAGTATATGAACAAAGACCTCATTCCTGAGCGCTGTCAGACATGGACATTTACAAAATCTCTTTATTTAATCTTGATTTATCTGGACAGATGAGTTTGATTTATTCTTAATTATTTTAAACTATGTATGTGATGTAACCCATTATCTAACCGGTACTGCTAGTAGAAAAGCCTAAAGAACAAACAAACATGCTACTTACACACAATGTCTAGCACAATGCCTCCCTCTGCTCCCTCAGAAAATCATGTTCTTCATGGTGCCACTAAAGCCTTGTTTCCTCCAAGCAGTCTGGTTCAGTTCAGTTTAGAGCATTTTATTTTGCTTTTCCACTATTAAAAGTTGTAGACGGTACCAAAAGACCTGCTCTAAGTCCTGTTTTTTTTGTTAACCTTCTGTTGAGGAACTAGCACACTGATCTGATAAAAGGTGGAGTTAAAACACTGCAGACCAGCGCTTGTCTGCAGCCTTTTATCAATAAAGCTTGTTTCCTTGTTGTCATAAACATCCACACGTGTTTGCTGGGCCTAGCAAGTCTGTGGTCAAGCAAGACAGAGAGTTGCATTAAGAAGAGGTGAATATGTGCGGAGCAGAAAGTTACCAGTTTGTGTTGTTGAACGGGCAGTAATGTACAGTAAAGGTGGCAGTGTTTCAGTTAATGAATGCATCAGCTTCTTTAGAGTCATGATCAGTCTCCCCCGTTGTTTCTTATCTGCTGGAAAAGTGGAAGGGGTTAGCCCTGAAGCCCACCTGGTAAAAACCACACCGTCACACTGTTCACAGTGGAAACACAAAAGAGGTCTCATGTTTAGATTTAGTTACAGGGTTATATACGGGTTTAAAGGGTACTACACAGAGAGTACTTTAATGGAAACCAGGCTTGTGCTCTTAGCTACTAAATGGTGAATACACATTTTTTGCTTCTTTTATAACAGTGTTCTAGCAACATAGCTGTATTTTTGAATGTATCCAATTCAAATCCAAAAGGCCGGCTTCACTTCTTTGTGTGGAGCAGTACCATTGTCGGTGGAAACTAAAGCCTACCCTTGACAAAGACATTGCTTTCTAAATCCTACCCAGAACTCTTCGAAACAGCTGCATCCATGCCACTGCAGTGCCCGGGGCTCGGCAGTCAAGGGCAAACTCACCAGCTGCTTGAACCTTGGTGTGTGTGTTTGTGCGCATGTGAGTTTTGGGTAAACATGCAGGTTGAAGATACACCTGCCCTTTACACTTATTTCAGAGAAGTTACAAGCATGTAGCACATATTGATATTTTGGGAAGAATGTGTTGTGTGATTCACTTCCTGTGTTACTTTCCTGTAATGTACACATTTGCCCTGGGTTCTGCCTGTCTTTAACATTGTCACTAATAAGTGTTATAGTAAAATTCGGTTTCAGCCTTGATGACAAACACCGCGACAATATTTATTAGATTGCATGTTCATGCAAACTTTTAATAGAGTTGATATTTGGTTAGCTAAATTTGTAGGACACAAAGGAGGAACTTGAGTTTGGAGGTCAGATAAACTGGGTCTGTGTGCGTGCCTGTCTCTGTGTAGTCCGTTAAAACGCAGGAAACATAAGCGTCAGAGACGGTTAGTTGTTGTTTTCAAAACAGAGAAAGAGGAAGCTGGAGGGTTACCGCCTGTCATGATTTACAGACAGTTGGAAGAGACAGAGATGGGTAATGACACAGGCGAGAAATGAGGTTTCACTATCTAGCCACTGTTCTCTGGGGTCAATATCAAGTGTTTTAGTTTGGAAACCTTTCAAACATTTTGTTCTCACTGATCAGTTCCAGCCTAATTGTCATGTTTTCTTACTCATTGTCACATTTACCACCATGCCTGTCATAACAACTACTTTTGTTGGATGAGATTTTGTCTCAGAAAAGATTGTGAGTAATGGTGTTGTTTTCATTTTAAGACCATTTTATGCCTCCGATATGACGATATTATCCTAGCATAATAATGCTAATAAATGCAATTAACTTTTAATTACTAATAATATTCAGCCATTGTGATTGGAAGGTGAAAAAAATATCCCAGATAAATAAAACAAAAAGAGTAAAACCACACAACCAAAACAATAAACAAAATGGACTCTTGGGGTCCTTTAACACAAATTACACTTTTTGTTGGGTCATGTCCAAAGCGATTCAATATATCACTCAGTTGATAAGAGATGAGTCGATAACATCATTATCGTGACAGGCCTATCTACCATCACACTTTAGCACACAACCACACATAACCACATGCATGCAGCCACTGGAAACACAGGAAGACACACAGTTTGCTTCCCTATTTCCTGATTCCTGTTGACCATCTTGTAATTGTTTCTCTCACACACAGGCTGCGTAACACACAAAACAGTCATACACACACTCACTGGTGAGTGTGATAAGCGGGTTCCATCTCAGGAATAATTGGGCGTCCACACCCTTTGGCCATATAATGTATATTTTGACTGCCACATATAATATATTTCTCTTTTGTTGAACAAATAGAATCTTCTACCACATTTATGAACCAAAGGGACACTGTTTACTTCATCAAATATTTTTGTTAGGTTTGGAATTACATTATGGCACTGCGGCGATGCCCCTTTTCTCTCTCACTCTCACTCTATTAGCCACCTTTTTCTTATCTCAAACAAATTGAGCCTCACAAATAGGCTGCAATTTGATTTGCTATTTGATGTCTTTTGAATAAAAAAAGGCTGCAAGTATGAATACTAATTTTGATTGGGCCAGTCAGCCAGCATTGGGGGTATTTGATTGGTTTATCCCATGGAACTTTGAAAGGATTTATGGGATTTATTCAAATGCGATTTGAGGTAAATAGCTCTCTTTCCATCTGGAAAAAAGAGAGTGAGTGAGTGCACAGCTTTTAAAATAATCTGAATTATTCAAATGTACGAATGTATAATTTTAACATCAGAGCGGTTCGTTAATGTATGCAGGTAATGGAGGCCGGGGATGTCATTGGAAATGACAAGGTTGTGGGTGTGAGTGTATGGGTGGGGATTGTGTGGGAGTTCATAGGCATAGTTTTACGTGTGACAGAGACATGCTGGGAACAAGTGATTGAGTGTGGGTTTGGCATGTGTGTCAGCACAGAAGTGTGTCTCCTTAGCTGTGTGTAAAACAGCCAGAAGTAGAGAAACATTTAACCGTATTTCTCTGGGTGAGCAGTTCTGAGGATGGCAGTATTCTTCATAAGGTGAGCACCATAGATGGAAGTGAACAACCTCAATCCACCAGCAGTCTGCCAATAGTGAATGTTCTCCTCCTCCATGCTTTCCTGTAGGCCTCTAAATTTTAAACATCTCCTGCCTTCATCCCCTTCCTTTCCTTACCCCGTCTGTCATCTCTCCCTCCTTCCTGTTGCTCTTCTGTCTGTACACCTGCATGCCTCTCTATCATGGCCCTTTTAGCGCTTCACTCCATCTCTGGTCCCTGCTGTCCTACTTCTGTCTCTCCCATTGCCTGGAGTGGCCATCATTTTACATATATAGTTACATCAAACTGTACAGTATGTCATAATATGACAATCAATCACTACCTTTGCTAAAAATTGCATTGTTAATCTCCAAATTATTCAAGACTTCTTCACAGGCAAAATATAAAATAATTCAAAAATTGAATTCAAAGTTCCCTTATACAATAATTATGTCCTGCTGTGTTGTTATGACCAATGCGGGTTGTGTTTTTGATTGCGATTTGTTTTTACTGTTCCAGTAGAGGTGTTTTTTTGACATTGTGTTTTTAAAACCCCCAAATCAGCCCCCCAGTCAGTGCATTAGCTGAACTACAGTAGCAGCGTTGACTCTGCGATATGAGTCCCGTCTCCCATCAAGGCTGACCCTCTGCGGCAATGGACAGGCTGCAAAACCCTGTACGGCAACATAAGGCCTCACATAATTTGGGGCAAAAATGCTTGTCACATGAGAGGAGTCATATTAAATTGTGAGCATAACAGTAACTAAAATAAATTCCACCAAATGCTCCACTCAGTGGTCATTTGATGATGGATGGTGATATGTGAGCAGACCTATAATTAAGCGTGGGTGTGTGCGTTGGGTGACTTGCTTTGACAAATATTCAGTTCAAAAACAAATATGAATCCAACTCATGAGATTTTTCTGTTTTTTTTCTTTCTTTTTTTCACATCGGTTACATAAAAACCTAATTATGATGCTTTCTTTATTGCCCATTTAGATTTTATTATATTTGATTATTTGGAACTTGGCTGGCTCTTCTGACATTCAAGTATAAATTGAAAGCATTTTTAAATAGATTTTCACCTCTGAAACCTGCCGATCCCCTGTCCTGTACACGTGGTGGCTGCCTCTTAGAAATCTGACAGGAAACATGGGGCCAGGCAGACAGAGTGAGGTGCCGGGGCTGTGTACAAGAGAGAACTCTATTTTTGCAAACACCCACTGTGGCTGTCGCCTTGTCATTTTAAACTGCCAGTAGTGTGTTTTTGAAATGGCCCTGTCTAAAACAGGACGTGACGCTTCTGAGATACAGACACACTGCTATCACTCCCACATGACATAGTACATTAGTGTGCGACATGCATCTCAGCAATCACGGCACAGCTTGAATTTTGGGCTCTAGCGAGTCTTGGCACAATGACAACACACCACTGAAAGCTCGTATCACCAGTACTGGTTTTTCTCTGGACCCGACAGCTGGTGCTTTTCTTCTTTATGTAAAAACGTTTGATGCTAGATTCGATGCAAAACCACCAAAAATGCAATGTAACGCCTGGATGTCATCATGAAACATGAGCTACTTCTTTGCACATTAAGCTGACATTATGTTAATTTTTTTGAGTTATCTTGTTTACTTTAACATCACGCTTGTTTTTTATGATAACATACTTTGGCATCAAATATACCCACTAATATTCACCCGTATCATGTGCTTTTCCTCATTTCCACATGACTGATGGCATCAGTGTCAAAGACAGATATTAGCTGAAATGACACTGCTTAGTTTCCTGCTCCAGCTGGATGACATATGACAGATAGCCACAGATAGACGGACAGATATGTGGGTTAGCTTGTTGGGAAGCTCCAACATCTGTGACAGGTGTCAGCTCCTGTTTACCTCTGCTGCCATCGCAATATGACACAAGGACAGACGTGGATGCCAAAATTTGCCCGGAATGATCCTCTTCGGTTCACTATTTCCTCCAGGTTAAAGTTAGTATTTATATTACAGTTACAACTTGATTAGATTATTAGAAAAGTTAAAAAAAGGCTGTGGATTATTGAGAGTAGAGCAATGCAGAAAATAAGAACAGTGTTATTTCAGATTTTCAGGGTCAAACCAGATGTGAGGGTGTGTATGTTTACAGTTGACATTCATCCAAGTAAAAGAGATGGAGGAAAGAAGATTAAAAGAAAGCTGGCCTCTAATTTGTCTCTTATCGATAGAGACTCTTATCGATAGAGACTTGAGGAAGAGTGGAAATAGAGACACAGAGGCAGACGAGCAGAGAGACTGAAATATTGATAGGAGCACATTGATCATAGTTGAGTCACCACCATCAAAGTGCTGTCTATTGGAAAGACTGTGTGGAAAACTGCTGAGCTTGCAAGCACTAACACAAATTTCCTGTGTGTGTGTGTGTGTGTGTGTGTGTGTGGAAGCAGTCAAATTTATTATCCTCTGGGAAAGCACTCATGGAGAAGCTAAAAATGGATTTTCTGAATATCTTCCAGGCCGATAAGTTGCTGATATTTTTCACACAGACAGAAGTTTCTTCCATGTGTGCTCTTCTGCACTGAGAAAGAGTTCAGACTCAAGCAACAGTTTTTCATAATCTGGCTGTTGTGCAGCCAAAAAACTCAGAGCAGACTTCAGTCACACATACGCGCCAGAGTTCAAACATATGTCACCACAACCGACACATCAAGAAGTGATAACAAGTCTTGCATTTTTAGACTTAATTTAAGTATTGCCAAGCAGCTTTATGCTTGAGCATGGCAGCAAAGTGCCAAAGTTTAAGGGGAGGGGCTTAGTTCTGAGTGTAGCTCTGTGGGTGAAACACAACACTAAAATGGCTAAGGGTTTTCTTTCCACTTGAAGAACCCAAACTTCAAATGATTTTGCAGAAAGCCTCCAATACAAGTCATATATTTTGTGAAACATCCAAATTAATGGTCTGTACAGAAGACAGGCTTGTGCTGGCAGCATGATTATGTGAAAACACTGACCTAACAGGATCAGAATTGCTTCACAGTAATTTTGTGGTTATGGTTTATTATTTTTAATGAATGATGAATTTTTTAATAAGGCGACTGTAGGACTCAAGTAACTGCCTTTTATGGGAAAAATATGGACTACAGCAAGCAGTTAGGGATGTTTTTTGGTGTTAAATATGTAAATATTTTACTTTCTCAAAGTGTTGATTAGATTTCGAAATGACTATCTTTTTAGAATAAACAGCGTGAATCAAAGACTGTATATTTGTTGGATTATTTCTCGAATTACTTTGACAATCAGCGCAGTCTTTGGCTGTGTCTGAAATCACTCACTTCTCCCTACATAGTGAGTGTGCCATTTTGAAGTGCTGTCCGAATGTCTAATGGGAATTATTATACCCTATATAGTGAACTTAACGTATCCCACAATGCATTGCAAAAACTAGTGTACAACCGATGGTCACTAACCAAGCAATATTTACCATCATGCATTGTGCTGCGAGAAAAATGGCGGACAAATGCATGGAGGTCGCGAGAGGGAGCATTGACGTTTCAACTGTGCGACAGCAGAGACGTAATTAATGGCGCCTGAGTAGTGTCCAAAAGGGCTTTTTTCTTTCTGCCGATGAGTTCCCTATATAGTCCACTATGTTGCACTCCCTATGTAGTGACTAGGGAGTAGGGAATGAGTGAGTGATTTTGGACACAGCCTTTGTGGTGCTTCAGTAGCCAGCCTCAGTTATCAAACTCAGCCGGGCTTTTTTACAGTATACATGTTGACTTGTCAAACACAGGTGCAAGTAACAGCGCTAATCATGGATCCATTCAACTTTAGTTCCAGGGTCCTGTACAGACCCTTTTCACAGGAGACATTTTGGTTTGTCATACAGGAAAAGCTCGGGTGTAGCTGATAACATCAACGTCATTCCTTTTACTGTAGGTAAGCTACTTCATGGGTCCTGGTATTGTTCATGCTAGCACACTGGAATAATTTACCTGGACCCCAAAGTGGAACGGAGCCGCTGCTGATGTCATTAGTTCCACCTGTGCTATGGTGCTCAGACATTTAGCTGTAGATATGAAAACAACTTGTTTTTTTAATTTCATTTATTTTATGGCTAGGAACTCAGAACATGGTCTTTATTTGTCCTCTGTGTGCTGGCTTGGTGCAGTCATGTGATATTTATCAACAGGTAGCCTAACTGCCAGTATTTGTTTGTGGTGTGCCATAACTGACCACAGCAGGTCAATGGTGCTTCAGCCATGGTAAGGTGCAAGGGAGTGATTGAAAACCATTTGTACTTGGGTAATGTTGCTCATTAAACGTAGCCACAATGGAGATATAGTTGAGAATCCTTCAGTTTGCGCTGTTCTCCTCCCCCCTTCGGCTTGTTACTGCTTGTGTCTGATATCTATCTCACTCTCCCTCCTTTCCTCTGTGTAAATATTTCATTGCCTGTATCATTATTCTCACTAGTTTAAAACAGAGCAGACTCTTGGCTGTTTGGTAACTGCGACTCATCTGGCTTTAAACAACACACATACACACACACACCCGGGCACACACAGTTTCCTCGGGCAGTCTCTTCAGGCAAGGTTTGGACAGCCCAGCTGCAGTCTCACCTCTACCACTACTCATTATGCATGGCCATGGTGCTGATTGTGTGTGTGTGTGTCTGTGTGTGTGTATTCTCATTTTGAGCCAGCTCACTGCTGGGACAATAGATACTGAGACACTGAGAGGAGAGAGAGCACAGTTATTTTCTGTTTTTCTTGTCTACCATATTAAATATCTTTTCTTTATCTTTTTGCTCTTAAACTTCAGCTAAAGTGCCGTCGTCCTTCATTTGCTGTGGTGCCTCTGTCTTCTAGTTTGACCTCTTTTCATTCCCACTGCAGGCTGGACAAAAAGACAGCAGAGGGTGGTGTGTGTGCATGCATGTGTGTGTTTGTGCGCGTGTACCGTCTTGTCCTGTGATTTAGTGCCAAGCTGGCAGCAGAGACTAGTGAATAGGGGGCCCCTTTCACACAAAGAGAGCACGGGATACGCGCGCACACACAAACACACACACACATACGCACACACGCACACACACAACTCACAGTCAATGCCAGACTGCAGGCCACCAACTGCACACCTGGCATGCTGCTATTATGTCACCAGTGTGTGTATGTGTGTGTGATTGTGTAAGTCCAGCAGACACCATCTGCTCTGTCCTCTGTGAACTTGTGTCCACACCTCTCCTCTCTCCCTACTCCATTTCACTATATCATCAGGCTTTGATAAACGCCATGCTTTATAGTCCTACTGACTGTCCACTGTATTGTTTTAGAAACCTTAGTGCTACTAAATGCTCTATATTGTATTATACCACTGATTGTATAACATGCCTATATCTGTATACATAGTTTTACTGCTGGTTATCACTTTAAGAACTAAACTCTGTACTCTAGTACTGTAGTGTAGTGTTCTTGCTGTAATGCACCTTTTTTTTTTAACCCTGTACTCTTTACTGTATAGTTCCAGTACTAGTTAATAATAGTTTATAATCTGTAACTGTGTAAACACAGGTTACCACATGGTATGGGAGATCTATGTTGGCAAGGCACAAATAATTCCTCTATAAATTCTATGCTATATTTATATGTGAAATACAAAGTACAGTTGTGCCTCAATAATGGTGTTGTATGTTGTTTTTGCTGTAGGATAGATAGCTTTGTATGAACTCTCAGCACACTTTAATACACTGAAGTGTTAAGCAAAGCCAGCAATGCATTACAGTAAAGAAGGAGCATAAAGGTATGTGATTAAAGGAATTTGAGTAGCTGAAGGCCATCAAAAATGGGCAACAGATGAAAATACATTACAGATTTCAATACTGTTTTGTCGGGGTAGTGAGAAAAGTCAGTCTGAAAGAGAATTAATTTCAGCTATTTTCTGTTAAACATTTTTCTTCCCTTTTATTACTTCTCTCTCCTTTTTATGGCATATTTTGTTCTTCTTGTCCCCACTCTTCTCTGGCTGTTTCTCTCACATAAAGGCTGTGTACTGCTGTATTTCCCTACTGTACAACCCTGTGTGGGGGAGGGGAGAGCAGTTCCACATTCAGTCAATAGGTGGCAGTAGGACACTGACATTCACACCCCGACCATGTGCTCGGCTCACTGGCCTTGTTATTGTCTGTATGGCTGTACACACACACACACATACAGTCTCTCATACATGCACCCAGAGTGGGCTTGTGCCTGTTAAAATGTTTAACTGCTGTTAGTCCTGTGACTCACATTTGGCTTTTAGTTCTTCCTAAAATGCCACTGTGTGCGTGTGTGTTTGTGTGTGTGTTTGTTCCCTTTCCCAAGCTGTTTAAGCACACTGCTGCCCTTTTGTTTACATACCAACTTCCTCCTTCTAAGTCCATGTGAGTCTCAAAAGATGATAGATAAATGACACCCTCTTCGTTGTTTTGTGGGCTTGTAAATATTTGCAATGATTGACCACTCAAACAAATGATTTTGGGGTCCCCCTTTCAGTTCCACTGCAACTTTAATGTCTATGTTAACCAAGTTAGATAATCAAAATAAAACACATTTATTAATCTTTTTTTTTTAATTGTTACATCAGATTCAGTGAACAGTGAGAGGCAGGTGGTATGATTCAGGTGAGAATTACAGTTAACCTTAACCTGCTGATTAAGGTATAAAGTGGTGTACCACAGCCATTGTTTTTTTCTTTATGACAACTTTTTACCTCTTTTTCGTCCCTTAATAATTCATACACTCTCTGTAACTTACTCATAGATTCTTTTTTCCTCGTCCTATCCCATCCTATCTTTTTGTACTGCTTCTTGAAATTCTAAGTTTACTACCTCATATCTTTATCTCAAATAAAGCATACAGACATAATGCTGAATCCCTGCACCAGGCTTGGTTTCTTTCCTGAGTTAAGAAAATGTGATGTCTTTTTTCAGTTGAGATTTGCATTCCTTGTTGTTTTTTTTCCACATGTATAGTTTTTTTTTTTATTTTATTTTATATCCTGCAGGAACACGAGTAAGCCTTTGCTCTCTATCCTGCCTGATTCATAACCACTCTACTATTGAAGATAACTATATGACTACAAGGTTGTTTCCTGAAGCCCCAATGAGTCATGATAGACGCCAGTGTAAAAGGAAAAAAAATAACAAAGCTACAAGTGGCTCAAGTCCTTACATTTGTGCCTACTTTGAAGTCTAGACTTGGGGCTTGGGAGGCTGGAGAAGCAGAGATTAATTGGGCTGTTTAATCTACACAGTCCCTTGTTTGAACCCTTTCTGCTTTTTTGGCAGTGTCACAAAACGAAAGCCCTGTAGATACCTGCAGGGATTAAAGTTTCTGCCATGTGGCACATTTGTGTCATGTGGATTTCCACGGAGGCTGCTTCAGATCAGTAAAAGCTACATGATAAAAGTATTCAGTGGCTTATCGTTGGACAGTATAATGATTTACTGAGTATGTTTGTCATGGCAATAAACATATCCACACTTGAATGCACTTGCATCACCTTTGTACAGATCTCTTTTCATCTGTCCTGGTTTCAGGCCCACATTTATCACAGTCCAATCTCATAGCAGCCTACACGTCCATCTTCACAGAAAAGCTAAGCCTTGCCTTGAATATCTAATAAAGATGCATTGCATGTTCATCAGCAAGTCACTAATTCTTTCTGTCTCCCTTTTGGGTTGGGCAGTTACTTTTAGTTGAAAACAGCTGCCTGCCATACCTGGAAAGGACGTTGATAAGGGATGTGAGAGTAATTCATAACAGTAAATTCGCTAGCCTGGGAACCAGACAAATCTGCAGAGCTCATGTTATTTGCTCTGGCAGATGTGTCTGGTTCCCCTCCCGATCAGACAGTTTTCCCTGCAACTTAGTTCGTGTCAGGCCAGTACAACCGTCTCCAATCTGATATGGAGAGTTTGGTAGGATGACTGACTGAGTGACGTCACTGATCCAGATTTGAAAAAGCCACAAGTTTTATGCTCTGATTGGTTGTTGGCAAGAAACACACATCAAACTGTCAAACTAGCCAGTGTTTACGAATCAAATATGAACAAATATTCTTGTACTTGTTTTGTCTATTTCTCACCTCTGTAGTTTTAGAATGTTTGTGGCCAAGCCAACATTTTTTTCCTGCTTAAAAACAGATCAAGAACCATCCCAACTTACATGTGTCACTCAGTGCTACATAACACATACGTCTTACTGCTCTGAGTGGTTGTATATCACTTTTTGTTTGCTCTGTTTGGTTGAAGGTCTATCTGAATGCGTCCACAGGCATTTGGTCCATGTCAGTTGATAAATCCCCATTAGAAATTGGAAATGAACTGAGGACCAGACTAATGTGTATTTGCGAAGTCACATGCCATAAAACAAGAACAAAACAACAAGCTGAAAGATGTTAAAATGTTCAGTGCACTCCACAATGACCCCATTCACATTACACAAATTTGATCAATTCTTTATACGGAAATATTGAATAGCAAAAGTTTGACGTTGACGTTGGTCATTTCCACAATGAGCTGCAGGGTCTTAAAATTAGTTGCTGAATGCATTTTTGAGGTTCCCATTTTAGATTTTTTTGTAGACTAAATTTACAGTACAGATCTATTCTTAGTTCACATTATACCATTCCATTAATCAATATCATGGACCAATTTTTAACCCACTGCCTTTATGGAGAATCATCTTCATTTCTACTTGCAGGCTTTAAACATCCTGTCTTTTAAATCACTATGAACTGTGAACAGACAAACTGTTTAATACACTTATAATCACATTTACATTTAGTTCAAAGACAATTCATTTAAATCTGATCCTTATAATTGACTGACATGAAAAAGGTGAACTCATTCTCTCTGTTCTTAATTTTCCCACTTGACACTTGCATCACAATTAATTGGTTATTCTACCTGTAATTAACTTGAACCCCACATCAATGTTGTGATCAACACAACTCATTACCTGTAAAAGAGGGATGAATCAAACGAGGGAGACTATTGAAAGCCTGTGGAGAGAGACTGAAGTCTCTATATCTTAAACGTACTTTATTGAGCAAGGTTTTTCTTTTGTCTTTCACGAGGGTGGTCCCTTGAGAAGAGTTGGAGTCAGACAGAGAAATGAAAAGTCAAACAGATATGATTTGGTCCGCAATCTTAAACATTATGCAACTGTCCCACTTTTGCTATGGTGTTTGTCTGTTTTCTTGTCTGAATCCATTCCATCACTTCACTCCCACTTGATAGTTCCATCAGTCTTTTTATTTTTCTTTTCCCTCTTCTCTCTTCTGTCTCTCCCTCTGTCATTACATCTTGCCATTCTTTGATCCTCTCTCATTTTCAATCAGTTCCATCTCCCTCACATTCTCATCTTTCTATTTTGATTCAAATCAATTTTCCTAGTCCACCGTATTGTCTTATCAGCTGCCTTTTAGTCTTAATTTTCTCACGTGATATCTCTCCCTGTTTTGCAGTCGGTGTCTGTGTGTAACTTCTCTGTCCTTTATCAACCACTGTACTTTTTTTTTTTTATCTTTCTCTCGCTTAGTTTGCTGTCTGATGTTGAGCTACTGTTGGCTTATCTACACTCAGATGGATAGATAAATAGATTGCTTATGAAAAGGCTGAACCTTAGTACATTCCTCAAGGCACATACCATCAGCAACTCATTTATCTCCCATTCAGCTGAATAAGGAGGGAAATCTGCAGCAAAATATTAGCCCTGCAGTTAGTTCATGATTTGCAGAAATAATTAATTAACCATGATTTTAGCTGTTCTACAGCATTGCTGTTACACTGATGTACATACCAGTCTCATTATTGAGGGCTTTAGGCAATAAAATACACAAACAAATATTTATACATTCATTTATGACTTTTACCTAATTATATTTAAACTGCCTGGGAGACTAGTCAAACAACACCAAGGGAATGGTGTTAGAAGCTATGTGGGGTAGACTTCATTTGTCACGATTTTGGAGGTATTGTGGCTTTGGCCAAGGGACACATTGTCTATTGGTGCTGATTTTTAGAGGAGCAAGCCAGGTTCATGTTGAGTAAACTATTGTTTAAATAGAGGGCTTATTTGTGGGGTTGTTGAACATTAGGATAGCGTGATGGTAATGGCCAATACAACCTGTTAGAACAGGTTGGAATGACTGTTTTGCATCAAAACTAGTTTTTTTGTGCTGAAAAAAACTATAAAAATCATAATGATGTGACATTTGTTGGAATCTGTACCAAACAAACATATTTTCATACATCTAGAGAACAAGATTTGTAGGCCAGGGCAGCTGTGCAGGTGATAACACAGTGATATTACTTTTACCAAAATAATGCAGCTTCTTGTGATTATTGATATTGAACTTAGTCATTTTGAAATTTCAACTACATTTTGATTAATTGTATAGTCCTGTTTAGAGGTGTGTATCAGGCAGAGTTCAGAAGCACTGTAGAGTTGAGTCTTTTCTTAGCCTGTTTTGGGTCTGATACTAAAATACTGGCATGACTGTGTACATATAGAAACATGCACTGCAATACAGGACAAAATAAATTCTACTGCAGTGTCTCGTTAATATAATATTAGCCACATTTCCCCTCACATTACAAGAATATTGCATTCAGACATGCAAATCCTTATGAGTTGAAAAGAAACTGATTCTTGAAACCATGATGATTTTTATCTACCACAATTCACAGATCGCAAAAATCAGTTTCTGTCATTGTCAATAACATTATGCTGACGTAATAAAATGGATGGAACTACACTCCAGGGCCGCAGTGTAGCACCAGTTTTTTTTAGAGTTCATCTTTACAGAAGCCGCATTTTGGGTTTATGAGCTTTATAATCTAGTTATATAATGCATCCTAGACAATGGTAAAGCTGCAGACTTTTCTTAGCAAATGAGTTGGCAGACCAAGATTCATCATCACTTTGTGTACTGACTGCGATAACAAATTTCCTGTATGGACAATAAAGACTATCTATCTAAAACCTAAAGCAAAAAAAAAAACAAACCCTTCCAGTCAACTCTGATCAATCATTCAGCATTGTTGATAATGATGGGTTTCTCTGGTAATACTGCTACAACAGAGAGGGGGTTGGTAACAGTAGCATCACAAAACAACAAGACCAACACTAAAGATATTTCAGCCAATGGTGGTGGTCAATACATTACTTTTATTACAGAGAGAAGACTGTAACATGTTTCCAAATAATTGCTGTTGCTGTTGACTTTGTTCTATTTGTCAGACTTTCACCTTCATCTAGACCAGTTAGTGCCACATTTCTGTATTTCTGTACCATTCTGTATTTCAATTCAGTGCAATAAAGAGAAGACTGAACTGTACACTGAAATGGAGTAAGAGCCTGAATATAGCCACATTTCTGTTTATTGAATTGCGAATGAATTCTGAATTACTTGAGAGATTCTAGCTCTGCTAATGAATCTTTAATTGGCCACATGTCCTGTTCAAGACATCCTATTCATTCTTGTCTTGGAAAACAGCAGGAATGATGGAATGAAAGAACCTGCAGTCATTTTGCAAAAAAATATCAGTGTGTTATAACGAGAAAAAGACACCCACGTCCTCTGAGTATAATTTACAGCACTGTATGGTGTTTGTGGGTACATTCTTGTGTGTGTGTTTGTCCCCCTGTGGTATATATTTTGATACCATCAGGGGGTCTCTTCACACCCCCTGCAGGAACCAGTTCTCACATAGTGGACCACCCGTGGCCATTGCCACGAGCCCCTGGTGTTGGGTGACATGAAAGGGCTACAGGGGGGACAGCTGATGCGTACACACACACACACACACACACACACACACACACACACACACACACACACACACACACACACACACACACACACACACACTTACACAGAGGAATGTTTTGCAAATGCTGGAAACTACTGAATATGTCCTCTAGTAAATGTTCCCTCTAACTGTTTTAACTCGACTGTGTCTGTGCTGCAGGTTGTACTTGGCATTGCCCCTCAACAAACAAGCTTTGTTTTGTCCCACTGCAATCTAAAAATAATAATCCACAATGAAACCTGCACTTTGGATTATATGTGTGTATTAAACTCCTTTTGTGTGCGTATCTAGATGATTATAGATGATAACAACTTTCGGAGGTGAGCCTGTGTGAGTATGTGTCTACACTTAAAAATTACCATCACTTTTCCTGGAGGATCTGTCATTTTTGTGAAGGTGGGAACAAACTGACAAGTAAGGAATTAAAGGTGCTTTATTTACCACATCTTGATTGTGATAATTTTGCAACATTACATTATAATGGCAAGACTGAAACAAACACTGAGAATATCATCCATGCCTTGATCAGTCATTCTTACCACAAGATGGTTGAATGAGCAAAAGACAAAAGTCAGTTCCGATAGATGTATCCTGTTTTGTAAATGTTAAAGTCTTTCGGAAATGAATGTGGCTTGAAGCCTTATGTTAGTTGTATTTATTCATGCAGCTTGTTTTCAAACTACTTTCAAAGTTTTGGTTTAAGATTTTGTTTCTTAAGACCTGTGATATTTAAACCTTCCATCACTATCTGATCTGCATCCAATATTCTATTCAAATAATGGGAGTCCACGCCTACTTATTGTGTATATGTAGTCTGCAGTGTTATCAGATGGCATGTTCATGCACAATATGCAAATCAAGTAAGTGGGTGGGGAGCTGGCATTGTCAGGCAAACCAAGCAGGTGTAGGGTTACTACATGTGCTACTCTACAGCCTGGATTTACTTTTTCTATTGATGAAGAGGAGAAAAATGTTTTACCAGGACTAAGCTGAGGATGATGAGCTAGGATTTGAATATTCAACACGGACACAAAAATTAAACAAAAGCATTTTCAGTGCAAACTTCATTCCTTTTCTATTTTTGTTGTTTGCTCTTTTATGTTTTTTCTCATTCTTTTTCTTTTCACTGTCTGTATCTGTTAACAGTCTGCGTAGTGAGAAGTTTCAGCTGCAGCTGGAAAGAGAAAAACATTTTGATGCATGGAAACATAACTTCTGGGTGAAATTTCAGTTCATACTGATCAGCTCCTTTAAAAAAAGTGTTGTTCTCTGTCATCTTATCTGTACTTCACACTCTGATCTGGCTTCACATCTTGACGCTGAAGTATAGATGAATGGAACTGGTCTAAGTTGGGTGAATAAAGTCAAAGAAGTTGATTTCCATATCATTTGAAGGTTTCACAGTACAAGTTTCAGCTGAGCAGACAGCGCAGCTCTGAACAGGCTGCAACATTTTTCTTTCAAACAAATGGGATAAAACATGCAAAAGCATGGCTATGTTACGTATAAAACATGCATGGGACGAGGAAACAGAATTAACTGCTCTCACCTTTGATATGAGGTGAAATGAGAAGTTGAAAGCATGGCAGATCAATCTGTAGAGAACATGCCAGTGTAATGTAAGTCGGTGTGGAAAACGATCATTAATGGTTCATGCAGTGACTCATTACATTGGATCTTTTCTGTGTTACTAAAATGATTGTATACTGTATGTTAGAATCCATCGTTTCATTCATTCATTATTTATCGCTTGAGAAATGCTGAAGCTTGTGCTCTCTTTTTAATACCTCAGAAATCTCTAGAGATGGACAAGATGGATGAATAAGACATTTCATTAATGTAGCAAAGCAAATAAATACTCCAACTAAAAAAATACAGAACCTGCAATGAGAAAGTACAAAAAGACAAAAGTTAGAAGAAAAGAAGATGATTAAGTAAAGTTTTAGAAAAAGACGACAACTGATTCAATTAAAGTTTGAGAAAGAAAATAATAAGATGAGTAGGAAAAAGAAAGACTACACACACAAACCTTCTCATGTCCACTGTGTTAAGTGTTATAATAGTTTGTTGTATAGAACAGAGACAAACTCTTATTTAAAACCAAATAATTGGATATACTATTTTAAACTTTTATTAAGAATAACTGTCCGCGTACTTAGCTGATAAACAGATTCTGAGTCTGATTCTTATAGTTTCCATCCAAAGAAGAAAAGAAAAGAGAATCTTTGACATGTTCACGCACACACACTCTTTCCTCCAAAGTTGGTCACATGCTGGTACATGTTTGGTACATGTCAGGACATGTCTTAAACCTACATCTTGCTGCTTAACTCCTCCTGTCCACCTCATGCAATAGAATGGCATTTAACCTCAGGGGGTCATGCACTTTTTTTATAATGTGGAATATTGGGACAAAACATGGTGATTGATTTACAGCTATTTTTTTAAGGGAAGATTTGACTGAAGTGAATTCAGTTTTCTAGTTGGAGCAGTGTTTGTGCATGTTTCCTTGTTCTTTTGTCATGTGTTTGTATATTTTTGCTTTGCGTGCGTGCATGTGTGTGTCTGTCTGTGTGTGTATCTGTGTGTCTGTGCTGACACTTTGCTCTCTAGCCGCAGTGAATGTCACTCCAGGTCTTCAGCTGAAGAAGCTGTTGAGTGTTTCTGCCTGACTGGACGGCCTGTCGCCACATCTGTCACTTTGCAGAAAACCCTATGCCTGATTCCCTTCAACCCCCATTGCGTGTGTGTGTGCTCGGCTTTGCTATAAAGCTCCAAGCCCAGTAGCTAGAATTGTGTTAAGATGTGTGTGTACATTACTTTTGTGTTTTAGCTTTTAGTTTTTGCAGTTGTAGCCTTAACTGTTATAAGAGATCCATCTGAAACACACATTGTGCATACCTGCTTCTTCATCCTGTTCAGGGGAGCGTGATGGAGAGAGGATATTCTTGCCCAACACTCATAAAAACTGTTAATCAGCACATGTTTCTGCTCTCCCCTGAAGTGGCCATGAAGGATGTGTGTGAGAGGATGATGATGTGTTCATGTCTCGGTATCGGAGTGTGCCAAACTTTCCTATTGTGACCTGTGTGTGTGTGTGCAGCTGATATAAATTAGCCGGTGTCAAGAACAGCTTTTATAAGCTCTTAGCACATTCTCTCCAGCACTTTGCCCCCTTTTTCACTCTATTTCTACCTCTCGGTCTCTGCTGCTCCCCCTGCCTTTGATAAGGAACTGTACTGTATATCTGGGTCCCTCCCCTCTCTCTAGAATTCTCATGTAGCATAATTTGTGATTGAACAAGGTCCACACATAAATGTGTTTGTTTATTCATGACTGTGGAGGATACTGTAAGCCATCAATAATTGAGCTACACTACAAGTATGTTATATTGAAAATGAGACGGTTTGGACTTGTATAGATGAGCATTACAGGGGTTAGTGATATGGATGATGGGGCAGGAGTGTTTGTGTTAAAATAAGAATATCGTTATCCTAAAGTTTAACTCCTATTGTCCTATATTGGAAAGATGCAGTTGTTGTTGATTCTGCTTTTAAGACATCCATTTTCAAATTATCCTGTCAAGTTCTTGGAAGCAGAAGGTATTTCTCGTACTGTTTGGGTTTCAAAACTGACTTTCTGACAAAGCATTTCATGACATTTAATGTTTACTTGATTCTGTCTCCTATATCTGAGGCAGCCAGTGCTTTTCCACTTATGTCATGGACCGGCTTTAATGACGTTCATGTTTACTGTGGCTAATAACACACAATTTGAGCCTCACTGTTAACAGTTCACTGTTATGTCAGAGCTGTATTAAGTGACTGCTGCTGCTGATTCACATTGAAAACATTTGACTGTGGCTGGTAACTGGTTAACAAAAATAATATTAATTTGCTGCAGTTCTCATCAGCAGATCATTTGAAATGTTGCCTAGTGTATACTGCAGTGGGGCATATCTTGCTATGTTTCCTCAAAATATTTAAGTAAAGTATGTTGTACATGAGATGTATTGTACAAATGTACTTACTGTTCAGCGTAATGTATTGTCCTTTGGTATCCTTGGGATTTGGTCAAGAATTCACAATACATGTTTGTGCGTTAAATATATGCTTGTTTAGGCTGAAGGGGTTAAGAACACATTTAAGAGAAATGTACTGAGTTTGCCTGCTTGAGCTCTCTAGGCAAGGAGTTCTTTAAGCATTGTACTTGTCTTAACCCAAGTATTTTGCGACTGACTCAAAATCACATCTTTACTAGTGACCAGTAATCTCACTTGAAAGGTCAAATGTGGTTTGAACACACACAGTCCCCAGTGTCAGTGTTAATGTTGGTGATGGTTTTACCATGTGGGGTGCTAGAGGATTTAAAGTTTGCAAAGAGGAAGGTAGTAAGAGAGAGGATGGGATCAGTAGCCCTGCATATGGCCTATCTGTTCCTCAGTTTATTAACTCAGTAAACAAATCACAGTCATTAGCTGAGTGCTTTAATACATTAAATATCCCATTTGTTTACATATAAATACTTATATTTACATAATAAGATAATGTTTACAGATCCACTGACTAAATTAACACACAAACAAAACATATTAGTACATTTGCAAATTTCCAAATACAGTTATAAACACACACACAATATATTATTGAGTCACTAACTTAATTAACAGACACACGCAGGGTGTGTTTAAAGTTCGTCTGGGCTAACTACAGTAACTCTTTCCTTAGATTACATAGACAAACAAACACCCGCACAGACACACACACACACACACACACACACACAAACAGGCTAAGTGAATTAACAAACACGACATGATGCCTGCTGGTGGGTCATGAATATATTAGCATAAATACTGACCAGACATATTATTTATCAAATTAGTGCCTGCACGAGCACACAGGCGAGCACACACACCCATACAAACAGCACCTAAAGAAATTAGGTCAACAGCCTTGAATTAGAAAGAGTTAAACCTTATTATGTTTGATTAATAACACTGTGTGTGTGTATATGTGTGTGGAGTGGGGGTTGGGGGGGTCTTAAATTTGTTTGTGTGTGTCCAGTGCCTTGACTTCTTTGACAGCTGATTTTAACCATTACCACCTCGATGACTTTCTAATAGGAACTGATTTCCATATGTAATCTGAATGTTGAAATGTTGTGTGTGTGTGTGTGTGTGTGTAAGGCCCTTAGTGCCTCACAGTTGTTGGGGTCTCTGAAGCATACAGAAATGGGATCTGCCCCCTATAGCTTCCTTTGACTCTCTCCCCCCTCACTATCTGTGTCTCAGCCTCCCTGTCCTCTAATCCACGCACCCCATCAGCCATTCATCCTCCCCTTGGCTTCAACTCATGTGCTTTTAATGACGTACAGTACAAGTTCATTATCTTGATAGACAGACATTGGGTCAAATCTCCAGACAGTGTAGATAATCCCCGTTTGATATATTACCCCTGCTCCATACAGTTATATAATACGCAGTAACATACTGAAAGATTTTCTTTCTTTTGTTGGAACATTTCAATTAGCGCTGAAAAGATTTGATTAATCAGTGGATTGACAGGTAAGATTTGTGATAATCAATTCAACTTTCAAGCTTTTAATCAAGTAAAAATGGCAAACAGTTGCAGGTGCTAGCCTTTCAGATGTAATGATTTGGCAGATATTCTCTTTCAACTCTGAGACAGTTGTCTTTGGATCACATTACCATACAATTTATCAACAGATGAATTTGACCTATTGTGACAACTGCATCTTTTACTTCACTCTCCTGTGTAATTGCATTCTCTGCTTGTTAAGTGACACTAATGAGAGCATTTCTTAATGAGAGCAGATAACAAGGCCTGTTGATTGCTAACAAAATCACTAATATCATTAGTTTCACTCCTGAAAAAATATAGCTTGGTAAAGAGTTCTCGCACAGTCTCTCCCACTTATCGCCTGTTTTTCATTGATTATCTGTCCCCCTCCTGTATTTTTTCATCTGTTTTGTAATAGCTGTACACAGGTAAATAGGGATAACTCCACCACCTAAGACTGAATGACTCACACTCATCTGATACCACACAATTACATCCTGCTCATACAGTCAAATCTATATAACCTAGAGATGGTGAAATAGCATATACCCAGGGCATATTTCTGCCATTTATCCACACCCCAATTTATTGTACTGCTTGTCCTGTTGAGGTTGGCAGGGCCTGGAGCATATCCCAGCATGCACTGGCCGAGAGGAGGGCCACGATGTAGACAGGGTGCTATTCTATAACAAGACTTGCACATTGAGGACATACATAACTCATAACTATAAACCATCAAATAAATAAATAACTCATGCTCAATGTGAAGTGACATTGCTAACATTTATTTAGATTTTTATTTTTGTACATTGACTTAATGCCGGGATGCAACCAATCTGAGTTGTGTTTGACTTAAGCCATGGCAGGGGAAAAAAAAAAAAAAAAAAAGTTTGAAAAGTTTTACAATCAAATTGGCGCTTCAGGCGCTGAATAAAAAAAACTTGTGAAATTACCCACACAAGTACAAGTGGAATCTGTAATTGTACTTCAGCCACGCACGCAATCTTTCCTAACACATTTTTCCCATGCAAAGGAATAATTCAATGAGAAAACATATTTTGCAAACACGTCTGAGCTATCTATTATTAAAGCTTTATTACATAAAGTTAGTGCAACTCTGGGTACAAAAAGCAGTTTTAAAGCATAAGTAATTTATTCTTAGCTTGTTGCTTCTTCTTTTGATTAGTTCACAAGAATGCCAATAGCTTGCAGCATGATGGGCAGTTAAAGGACTGTTTTTGGTCCCCACAGATGCCCTTTTCTCTATATTCAGCAGTCCATCTGCTTCTGAAGCTTCACAAGATGCTTCCCCTTTGACAACACACACACACACACACACACACACACACACACACACACACACACACACACACACACACACACACACACACACACACACACACACACACACACACACAGAGAAAAGATGAAAGAGTGGATATAACTTCTTTCCCAATTATTCCCTATACATTCATATACACACACATACATATAGCACACACACATACACACATGGTACTTGGAGGCCCTCTGCCAATTACTTTTGATATATCCATACAATGTATGTGACCCATATATACTATGGCATGTTTTTTTCTTATATACCACTTGCATTACATGTGCACGTATATACACAATCACATACAAGCTTTGATGTATCCTGACGTGGAAGCTCATGCACAGGCGTGCACAGAAGGTCACGCCTGTAGTTCAGAAACTATGTGAAAGTAGGTTAAAGCTGACATGTTGTTTAAAGGATTGTGTAGGCTGTTCATTAAAGCCACGCATATGCATGTGCATCCACAAGTGTGCATGCACATAGACACATGCACGTGTCTGCATGTACACAGCAATGTGCATGCACACATGCATGTATTTAGTGTAAACATGCCTGAGAGACAGTATTTGCATATACAAGTGTGTGTGTTGGGTTAATCCGTGATGATGATGCTACCTGCCAAGACGCCCACGCTCCACATCAACAGTTGTTGCTCTAAATTAAGCTGCTTAATTACTGCAATTAAACTCTGTGTGTGGTGTGAGTTATAGTGTGTACATGTGTGAGAATCTGTGTGTCGGGGAGTGAAGGATGGCTTGTGTCTGTGTGTATGTGTGTGCTACTATGTTGCCGCCGATAAAAATGTTTATTTCTTGCATGTCTGTGAATCAAAGATTAGTGAAGATCAAGAATTTCAGTGATTGCTGTTAAATACACACCTAAAGATAAATGGAAGTTATCATATTGGACAAACTGGGATTATTCTTTCATGTCAGATGATGTCAGTCATAAATCATGCAGGGGTGGATTATATTCACAGAATGAAAAGTACAACAGTATAAACTGTGTTTTGAATTAGATATATGAACCAAATAAATAAACTAATAATAACTATATAAGAAAATAAAAATATATAATAAGCACCCTTAGTTAAGTAAGTCGTCATGTAGACAGTGGCAAATGATGCTATGTAAATACATTAGTACAGCTTTTGGGCACATTTCTTAGATACCATACGATACTTCCGGATCCTCCTTCGTCTCCCAACAAACTATTTCTCTGAATCTCACACAGACTCTCACTCTTCTCTCCTCTCTTTCGCACCAAATTCATCATTTCATTTCTCAAGTTGCTGTTGTTGACATCTGCCCCAGACTGCTTCACTGTCTAGTGGTGGGTGGGAGGTTTACTGTGGAGGCAGACAGCTAGAGGGGATTGGCTGATGGGGGAGGACAGGGGAGGGACTAATGTGATTGAAGGTCAGACAGGCCTTCCAGTCAATTGCACTGTACAAAAGTGTTGCATGGTTAGACATGGTTATATGTAGATGATGTGTGCGTGTTGTGGGTGTTTGTGTTCTCTTCGTGGGATGACGAAATGAATCCTTTCTTGAAAAGGTTTTAATTTAAATTGATATGGTATTTATAAAGCAGTGTCTTCATTTGTTTTGATATATGTTCATGCTGGCCAAATTAAGGAATAGCTCCAAGCAACAGATGTGTGCACGTGTCTATATCTCAGGTTCGCTTGTTAGAAGGGTATGTCTTGGCAAGTGTGAGGTCATGTCCTCTAGCCTCAAAAAATTATTTTTCAAGCAGTAATTTAAAGCTGAATACTAATATTTAGTAGGCAGTACAGTGATGGGCTTCACCACTACAAATCCTTTGAAGAATAAAGGGCAACACATTACATCCTCAACACCTTTTTGGGTAAGCAGAGACAGAGAAGTGAGAGAAATTGTAGGTAACTATTCGAAAAATAACAGATAACATGAATCTGTATATTTCTTGTATAAATATGACATTTTTATATAACGTGCATTTGGTTTAATTATATGAATCCAAACTTAAAAACTCTTTATAGTATAAGTGGCAATATTAAAGATGTGTATTTGTGCATGTTTATTTTCTGCCTATTTATCTGTGTCCATGGGAACCAACAGGAGATGGGAGGGAAGAGCGTAAACTAGTGTTTTCAGTGTTTTTTTTTTTCAAGCATTTGGCGCTTTTAAAACCTCTTACTTAACTGTTTTATCTGCAGTATATATTGGTCTACAGAGCCACTTAAACACATATACTAAAACTTGTTATTCAATTATGACTTGAAATATGTAGCAACTGAATAGTGTGCTTGCTGACAAATGGCCTTGTGTTCTAAGGAATATGTTGCTGGTTTGAATTTATGAAAGCCTGTATGCCTTGAAAATCATGGATCCCAGGGTGCCAACTCTGTTTAACTGAATTTGATTTACTGTCTTCCTGAAGAAATCGCATCTGATATGATGCTATTTTTCAGTGTCAGAAAAAGAGGCGTATATGTTTTTCTTGGCTTCAGGGTGTGGAGTATTTCATGAAATATGTTATGTCATTGAGTTAAAGAGTAAACATGCTCAAAGGGATCTAAGCCGTTATTGCTGTACATTAGATCCTGCAGGATCTGAGTGGTTGCAGGGTTATGATTTTTAATAGATTACAGATTATATGCACATAAAGATGATCCTATTATACTGCATAAAATCCTTATTTTCCATGACACAAAGCAACACATAGCTAAGCGTGTTGCTGTACATTAAGCTGCCATGATGTAAGAAGGGACGTGTATGTGTGTGTGCTTATATTTGAAGGTACATCAG